>VFLP01000004.1:0-600000 GCA_007182795.1 Xylaria flabelliformis
AAAAAAGTATATAAAAAGCATTAAATATAAAGTTATTAATAATTATTATATATTATTTATAAGTAAATAAGTTATTAAAAAAAAAGAATTAAACAATTAAAATTATAATTAAGTATTATAATTTTATACATTTTAAGTTTAATTAAATTAAACTTATACCTGTTTTATAATAAAACTTAAACTTTATGCATTTATAAGCTATATAATTTACCTTTTATAAGTAGTTATTTAAATTTAAATTATTAAGCCCTTTTAACTTTATTATTAAATAAACTAACAATTATACCTTTAAAGAAGTATAAACATTATTATATTTACCCTGTTATTTTTATTGCTTAACTTTAACTTATAAAAAGTAAAAAAGATTTATTTAAACGTACCGTTTTTTTACCTGGTTTAATTAAAGCTAATTAGCACTTTAATAACAATAATAACGTTAATGGTAAAGTTTATAAGGTTAAAGTGGTTTTAAAATACCGTTTAAATTATAAAAAAAATAGCTTTAATTATTTTATTAAATAAAAAAGCTAAGGTTATAAACATAATAAGTAGCATTTTAAGCATTACTTATAACATTTATAAAAGCTTATTAATAAATATTAAAAATAAAATGGCTTATGTTTAAACTTATTAATAAAGAAGGTTTTAAAAGTTATTATTAATATAACCGTACTTAAACGTTAAAGAAGGCTACGTAAGGTTTTTATCTTTAAACTTACTGTTGCTTAACTAGTTTTTATTGTTCTGCTGATTTTTAAGCTTATTATAGTTTAATTAATCCTTAAACTTACTGTCCGTTATAACTTTTACTTATAATTAAAAGCAGCAGCGTAAAATATAAAAAAGGATAAAATAAATAAAAGGAGCTTTTAAATTATTAATTATATAATTAGTTAATTAGTGTATTAAGGTTAATAGAGTTTTTTTTTACGGCCGGCATTTTAATAAAGACCTTTAAAAGGTTTAATGCTTACGTTATAAGTAAAGCTAATAACACCCCTTTTAAAAAAAGCAGTTAATTATACCTGCTATATAAGACCTTATATATATAAATATTATTTACTTTATAAATAATATTTATGTTTGTTTTTTTTTAAGAGATTATTATGCTTTTTACTTTAACACTTAAACTTTATTTATTAAGCTAATATATAAAGCAGTAAATAACCCGTTTAAAAAACAAAGAATATGTTAATAACTATATAAACAATTAAATATTTTAAAAAAGCTTTTTTAAAATAGCTAACAAAAGCTTTAACATTATTTAAAACAAAGATTAAAGCTTTATTAATTTATAGTTATATTATAACTATATTATACTTATTATTTATAATTAGTTTAACTTTTATAAAAATTAAAGTATATATTATAAATTAATATAAAATAATGCTTTTAACTATATTATTAATAATATAAAAATAAAGCTTAACAGTTTAAATATTAATATAATAAAATAAATTTTATACTTATTAAACTTAAACTTTATAAAAACTGTATAAAACTAAATAAAGGACTATATTTTAAATAATTACGGTTATATTATAAACTTATTAAGCGATTATTTATGCGCGTAAGTAAAAAAAGCATAAGACTTAATTTTTAAAAAAAAACTTTATAAGCTACTTTATAGCATAAAACAACGTTATTAAGCTATAATAAACGTAGACAGTAGCTATACAAAGCATTAAATACCTAATATAATATTAAATTTATATACAAATTAGCTGCGTACTTGAGTTTTTAGTGGGATCCATTTGCTGGACTAGGCAGGGGTTGTAAAAATCCACAATACTCTTAGGGGTGGGTTTTACAAGGGGGGTAACCAGTAGTACCATTTTTAAGTTCCGTCCCCTCTCTCATGTACTTACATTTACTGTGCCTTTTTTGAGACCTACCTACATGTAAGTATACGTATACTTTTCAAGATGACGTTGCCACATGTGAGACTCACCAGCTCACAGTAGATATATCGTGGCTGGTTCTATCAACCTGTCCGCCGAGAGCCCTTGTTTGTCTCAAGCTGCTGCCTGTGAAACATCACGCATTGGTTGAGAAGAAGGCTGTTGTAAGTATACTTAGACGGGGCCAGTGAGCTTCCAGCAGACTGCTGCTATTCCTGTGTAAGGCTGAACAAGCGAGAAAAGCAGCGCTTCGCCGTTCGCCGTCCTGCTTCTGCCAAGCCTTCTCTAGTCGATGCTTATCGACCATTGTCTATCTACCTAGGACTCAATGTTTCAAGTCGAACAAGCAAAATGCAGATCGACCATTGTGATCCACTCGCCCAGAATTATGACCGATATTCCCTCAAGTAATCCTTGTGATATAGAAAACTGACCTATTCGTACTTTACTTTAAAAAGAGCCGGAGTTTCCATTCTCCGTACAACAAATGATGACATTCATTGTAATCATTAAATTCTTCGAATTTTTACCTACCTACGCAAAGCGTAGACCAATGCCTCGAATGTACCACCTGGCCTAGCTACTTTCAGCTAGGTACTAATGTAACCAAGTAGGTACACTGACACTAGCGCCCAGTGTCCCGTGTCTTGGCATCTTTCCGGAGATGCCAAGCTTCTGTCAGGTAGCCGAGCCCAAAAAGGGATTAGATATTAACACTGTGGAAAATAGATAGACACCCTGCATACTCGTGACCTCAGCTCGATGAGGAGGTAGGTATTGTGTTGAATACAGGGCAGGTTTCAGCGTCCCATGTCAAAAGCATAGACATGCATGCATCTGCCACACAGATCTTAATATAGCACTCATGGCAAGACATTGAACGAAGCGGGACAACGCAGGCATCTGACTCCAAGATGTATCAGTCAAGACTGAGCCTCGTTCCACGTTTCTTCTAGCGCCGCGATTCGAATGGTGTTTCTCTTGGTCTAGGTCTATGGGAGTCTTCTTCACGATAAAGCCTCCGAAGGGGGCCACAGCGAGCAGTCGAACTGTTGAATATTTAACAAGTCTAGCAATAGATATACCAAACCCAGGGCGACTTTCAATATATAGTTAAAAACTCGTCATCACGATGTTATTTATCTGGGAAGCTTAATCTCACTAGGTTGTTTAATGTGCTTAAAACTGATAACAAGCGGAATATGCCCCTTGTGACTGAGATATGAAAGTCTGATATGAGTGTCAGTGTCAAGCATTATCAACAGATAAATGCAATAAGAAGAGCAAATCTCGGTATTATTAATATACTCGCTCTAATCACGACTTAAGTGCTGGAGCCGGTGCTTAAAATCAAGATTGGAATTCGTGCAAATTGGAACTACCCTTTGTTCTAAACAACAAAACTCCTTAGCCCTTTTACCTTGGTATATACGCACACCTGACTATCTAGTGCAATGTCCATGTCCATATAGCAGTAGTCCCCAGACGCTACTCACGGGGCCGCCTAGGTGACATGCCTATGTGAGTAGACGAGGTTATAATAACCAACAAGAGCGCAGTCCTTCAACACAATAACCACCTCGGTATCTCAGTATCGACAGGGCAAATTCCTTGTGTCAGAGGCAGGGAATAGGCATTCAAGGGTTTTCCGGTTCGGATGGATGTTGAACTTGCCATAAGCCGCTGAATTCGGGGTTTTTTCTTTTCTATTTAAACTCCCAAGCACTCTAATTCGATCCGAACCTTTTCCTCTATAGTTCACTCTATTTATCCTCTTACTTAATAGCTAGGCAGTGAAATAGCGTAGGTGGGTTTAAGCTGACTTGGCCGATAAAAAGGGGGTTCAAGAAGAGGAGGTAAGCAATAAGTATGATCTTTACACCTACGCTTTTCTAGATCTTCACTTAGTGTTTCGATGAGTTTATCGTTTATTTTCTGCGAATATACTTGATTGCACTCGTGTTCAAGCCAAGCGATTCCCGTTGGTTTTCTCGATATTCACTAGCCTTAGATGCGTAATAGTTAGATTACCTCCTTAGCTACAGTTCAGGGGCAGTTTCAATAGCCATGATTTATTATCTGCAAACTGTATGATTATTATTCTTGTGCCAGCGTAGCTCATTGTACCATTCGTACCTGTAAGGTAACAGGAGACCCGCAAGCATAGAGCACGCCTAACATGAGCCCAGCGACGTAAGAAACCACGAATAATTAGCCTCTTAACTAACTAATTCGATATATTTTTCTCTTTTAGAAACAGAACAGCTAACTACTTGTTATATTTATCACTACCAGGACCTTGAAAAGACCTACTGCTCACGTTGAACCTATATCATACTAGCGGTAGCAGCATTGGAGCGTCTCCCGCTCTGTTCGAACTATTCGAAGTTCTCAAGGCCGCACCATCCATCTTTTATAGCACACAACACATACTTCAGTACAGTGACCCAAACCTGGTATTCATGTCAGGTTGGGGTGAAAAGAACAGGACAGAAGGCCGCCTGAGTTGAGAGGAAGACAGGTCCCTCTTCGAACGGGATTTCCCTCGACGGGCTTTCCCTCGCTGTGATCGCGCAATGTTCAGGCTGCGAGAGAGGATATTTCAAGCAGCCAAATGTACAAGGGAGGATGAGAGCGCATGTGTTCAGTCGTCGTCTTGAGAGATACTTGTTGCCTTACCAATAAAGCGTCACGTTAAAGCCTGGAATTACTGATAGGCATTTCTACAAAGATGGCTTTTAGTTATTGCTACCAATGTACGCCGATATATATGCCAAACCCATTGCCACGCTCTATGTAGTACAGAAGGCCTGGCCTGAAAGAAATGCGAAAACGCCTGTTTGATAAACCCATGCTATAGTTCTTGCAGTAGTCTACTCGTGGGGGACTAGGTCCGTAGGGAGTAGTTTGCCCCCCTCCGCTTGGCTCCTGCTACTTCCAACAACCGTTTGACCATCCAAATCTGGGTCATACTCTTCGCGGCCATTCTTACCGTCTCTCCCCTTGTTATCTTTGAAACTCGTAGACCTGGACATCCGCACGCTTTCGCTGCTTCCGCTGCTTTCGCCGCTGTCTGACTCGGCATCGCTGTCATCCCCGAATCCATCATCAAAGGGGTCTCTGTCGTCTCCCTCATCCTGGGATATCCGCTCATGCCCCGTCTCTTTCATCTTGATGAAGCTGTCGATGATATAGTACTGAATGGCGTTCATGATGAGAGGGAATAGCATCATGACGAAGAATATCTGTAGCTGCTCGTTGCCATCGGTCCATCCAAGCGCCCAGTCTCCCACCCGTGAGATCCATGGCAGTATTAGGAATATCAGTAACACGCATATTTTCATGCCGAATAAACCGCAGAAATAAATGACGGATTGTTTCAGCCACCACCACGCGCTCGGTGGGTTGCCGTAGTTTCCAGACTGTATTGATTCGCGCGGCTTGCCCAAGGGTGTGTAGGCGACAAGGCCAGTTAGCACGCGAAGTAGGACTATCAGGATGGGGATACCGATGGTGGTCTAGAAATACAGTCGATCTGAGTTAGTCGCTATGATGTCATATACGAAAGATAGATAGGGCGAACAACTTACATCGATAGCTAAGTTTAATAGGTAAAAGGAGCAAGGGTTAGGAACATAAGGGACACCTTCCCTTCGAAGCATCCTCACGACGGTCTCCACGCCGGCCGGCTCTAACTTAATGGAAAACCGGCCGCTTGTGAGCATCGACATGAAGACGTTGGCAATGTGCACCAAGACGGAACCGAAGACTTGCTTGGACACGTCGAAGAACCATATCTTGACGGGTCGTTGTGGCCGCTCGCGCCAACGCTTGTAGACGAGGGCGAGAAGTGCCAGACCGCCGAGGGCGAGCTGGACGAGCAGCGCGAAGGGCCCAAGCAGTCTACATTCGCCTTCACCACCACCAAGTATGCCGCCGACATTCTCGTCATAGGCAGCGGCGACGGATGTTGCTGCGGCTGTTATCGTAGACGTCGTGGCTGTGATGAGAACAGCCATGTCTGAGGATGACGACAGGGGTCCGGCGTCCATCGGTGCGGCCGATGCAGCGACAGCGGAGGCATCGACCGTGAAAGGTAGAGGCATCTGTCGGGTATGGTGTCGTGACGCGTCTCGTGGGGTATTGGTATAGATGGTAAAGGCCTAGCTGGAGGCAGAGGGAGATGGGGAGACGAGGGGCACGAGATTCGAGCAAGGCGGCTATGGTCAGTGACGAAGGGACAATGCAGGCGGATCGACAATCGGTTTCGGCGGGCGGATCGCGGCTCTAAGTTTAGGGCGAACTTGTCGCTGGCCCCCAGGTCTTCTCGGCACGAGTTAACCGGACACCTATGGCGGCCAGGGGAGATTTCAGAAGTTCGATAAAATAGAAACGTGACTGGCAGGAGGCTAGTCGGATGGACTACGCATTTTCGACTCGAGAAAGAGAAGGTCAGGTAGTGAGTGTTTCCTAGGAACATATAGGAGTCGAGGTCGTTGTCTCGAGCAGTGGCTCTGATAGCCTAGATTAGAGGCTGGAGGCTAGATTAACCCCCCCAGGCTCCAGGCCACTACTGCCTGCCAAGGCTTTCTAATAAAGCCCCACTCATATTACACTACCTACTTAAATGAAGTGGGAATTGGCTAGATACTAAGAGGTAGATACCCATACTGTAACCAGCGGCGGGATCTAACTTCAGGGTCATATCAAGAACATAAAGTTCAACTTTGTCTAGTTTGACTACCCAGTGGCTTCATAGAGAGAGAATAATAAAATCATTGTCAATCATGGGGACTTTCGGCATCTGGTACATCCCCATGAGGATTATTTATACTCCGAGTCTGTTAGAGAAGGCTTGATGCATTTATTTCGAATTGTATTTAGGGCGCAAAAGTAGTAGCAACGCAAGGGCATGTTTTCATTCTGATACAAAGACGAATATCTTTATCCGTGAGAAAACCGTCACGGACATCCTAGCAATGAGCGCGTTGGCCCCGCAAACGTTCCATAGTACAACAAAGTTAGGTACAAGCCATTCTCCCTCAAAACCATTGCTCATCCGATTAGCGCCAAGATAACACGAATCGGCAGAATTAAAGAGTAATGGGCGATGAAACAGGGGATAGCTGGGACGGTTTACTCACGTCCCCGTAAGATGATGCCATAATTAGATGCTTGTGCCCGTAATCGTATGGTGCAATTGGCTGACTTAGGAGACAGAGATCTTGGTCGGTCTCTGCGGAAGAAACCCACGCACAAAAGTCAGCGCTGCTTTCCGTGCGTGGCGAGCAACATCATCCGGCTTGCTTTTCTTTTTATCCATTGCCGGGATCGGCTTTCCCTTGATCGACGATGTTGTCGTGGTGGTAGAGCTGGAGGAGGTAGAAGATGAAGACGGGACTGCAGACGCAGCGCGAGCACGAGTCTGGAGCCTATCCACAGGCCCGTCTAATCGTCAATCGATACTGTATTGTTTCTTGAGCTGACCTAAACTTTCCTGGCGGGTTTGGACGTCGTCTTTTGACTCCTTCATCTTGAGGGTCTTCTCTGGTTGGTGCCATAGCACTGCATCTTGGTTAGCTAATCTGCCACGCAGTAACAGCACTGCGTCATGCAACGTACCGACAAGGTATCTGTTTTGGAAGTTGAAGCCGTTCAGCTTCTCAAGGGCATTCTTTGCGTCCATCGCATTCCAGAAGACGACATAGGCGGTACCCTTCGTTTCGCCAGAGATACCCTTGCGAATTTGACTTGATGCTAATTAGCTGCATGAAACGCTACGATATAAAAACGTATGAACGCATGAGTGAGTGGCCGTACCGGATGATGCCCGTCTCGTCAGGGTCGAAGAGCTTGAAAAGGTCGCCGTCTGTGACTTCGTAACTGGAAGATCATATGTTAGAACACGGTCGGTTGTCGGAGGTGATATTCGCTTAGCATCACGATGACTAACTTGAGGTTCTTGATAAATAAGACTCTGTATGATAATACGTCAGTATACTGGGTCGCCGAGGGGGTTGTGAACATGGGCCTCTAAAAGGATGGGCGCGACTCACGGCAACTGCTCGGGGGCAAGCTTTCCGGCGCGACTCATATCTTGATGGCTGTAAAAGTCGTGGCTGCTAAGGGGGGTCCTAGTAATTGCACGATAGTGGCTTTGCTCGAGGAGAGTGGGTGTTGGGCTGAGGATCGGGGTAGAAGCCGATGCACGAGACGTGGTTCAAGGGTATTGAGTTTGGAGAAGTGAATCTTGAATGCTGAGGACGGCGACAGCACCATGACACGGACCGATCGGGGGATGCAGCCCCACTTCTTTGATCCTCTCCGGCCACGTGATAAGATAACTTGGCGTGCTGCGCATACCTATCACTCTTAACAGTTGCTTGCTACCTGGAGTACATTGTACTTATGAACTTGTCACGCGCCAATTTGTCCCAACTCTTTCCTACAACCAGCATAGATGGACACAACCTTAAGTTATCTCGGCCGATGTGGTGTGATCCAGAGTTATATGAATGACCACTTGTGCTGTAGACTTGGAATGAGAGGATGTTATAAAATACTGACATATATCTACTGTATTATATCTAGATTCTGGTAGATAGTTCTACTATGATAGATGATAGCTGTGAGGGGTGCTTTGCATATGTTTTACCTACAGTACTTGACCTACCTGACCTACCGATAACCTACCTACTAAGTTATGAGATTCACCACAGATACCTACCTGGGTAGGCACATAGATACCTGCCAAGAACTTCGTAGAGGGGAACGAATATATACTTATGTAGCACTTAAACTGGTCCCCTAATAACCTTGCTTATACGGATCCGTACCTTAGTTATACACGAGGTACGCGAACCTTTAGATTTACGCAGGTCAACAATAAACCGCATCTCATGCTGTACTTTTACAATGTCTACCAGGAATACTAAGACTACGGGCAAAAATAGACTAGAAACGCAGCTGTCGCAAAAACAGCATATTCGTGCAACCCTTCCTCACTTACCTGTCTTGGGCCATGATTTATATATGTTAACTACTTAGTTATGAGCGTTCAACCAGAAGGCACGTTGGCAGGTCAGGATATTAGGCTCTCCGGAGACAAATTCCCGACCTATTCAAGAATGGAAAGAAGGAATAGACTTTAAACAGGCCCGCATGAGTTCAAGTCGGGAAACATGGCGAGGTATGAGGTCTACATTTATTCGCCGCTAACGCGGATTGAACCGAACCAGCCCGTGTATTACATGTTAGCTTTCAAAAACTTAACAATATCATCAACTCCCTGGGGTTCGTTAATCCAATGACCACCGTCCTTATATTCCTTCCATTCCACCGTTTGCATATGCGTACGGAGAGTATCTCGAAGAATTCGCCCGTTCTGAATAGGAACAACGCTACCATCCGAAGAATGACCCAGAAATACTGGAGTATTTCTTGCCAGCAGTTCTATATGCGCATTTTCAACACGGTCGGCGAAAGGTAGCCAACTACAGAGGCCGAACAATCCAGCAAACGGTATACCACTTGCAAGGAATGCCGAAATTGCGGTTGCAAAGCCTTGGCTGATTCCTGCCAGAAAAATCTTATTGCGAGGCAAGGCTTCTTCTCGGACGATGGTTAGGATCTGGGTAATGCTGTTTTGCAACCCGCCCTCTTGCAGTTCTAGTCGTTCTTGAGGGTCCTCGACGGACCAAATATCGAACCATTGCGACATGTTTTCGACGTTGAAACGTTCGGCGCGTAGAAGTGGAGCTGTAGGGAATACCCATTTGACGGTAGGGAAGAGATCAAGCAGAGTCCGTGGCTGTCCTTCCGGCTGCGATGCCTCGCTCTCAAAGAATTCGTTGGCGAATTGTGTAGCATCGCTGTCTCGACCGTGAAGGCAAATGATTGTGTGCGAGTGCTTTTCTCGTGGAAGGAAAACGGTAGAGGACATTGCAGCGATGTAAATGTTGTTGTAAGATTTGACCAACTGGCCTTATTACAAAGGTGTGAGTAAGATGTAGAAATAACAGTTGCGTATGAGATGAGTAAAGAAAGTAATGTGAGGCAAAAGAGAACCGAAGAAGGGAAGGGTTAAGCAGTTGTATCAAGACATGTCATTGTATCATTGTAGAGCGTACTTACGGAGATTCTTATGGAGATAGGATCCGGAGCCTTATGTTGATGCTTAATGTGATGTTTATATGGATGTGCGTTGTTGCTTGAGCCGGAGTGTGAGGGGATATATATGGGTTTACGTGGTAGGGAGCGAGTAAGAGCTTGATACTATGGTGTTTCTCCTTCAGGAGAAAGATAGCATAGGAGTCTAGTATACCCGCGTAGGTTCATCATATTTAGGGTTTTATAATTAGAGTCAGTGCGTGGTAGCATTCTTCCAGTATGTAGCAATTGGAAGGTTATTCTTCACAGCGGTTGGGAGTGTCTGATACGCGGTAGTGTATCAGTTGGTAGGTTATTCTGTAGTAGCCACAAAGGCTGATAGCGTCCATTCTGGTGAGTATGTCATCGGCCCTTGATCGCTGTTGGTTCTCCCTGTTCCCCTACTAATCCTTATAACGTATGGGCATTAGCATCAATAGTTCCCGTAACTTAACTACAATGTTGTAGTAACCTTGGGAGACAGGGTAGTGGAAAGTATCTAGGTTATGAGGCATTTTATTTATCCTCCATGTCCTGTATAATCTATTTTTCGGCAGATGTCTCCATTTCTGGTGGTGCGAGAGGCTAGGATTACTCAAGATCCATTTATGATCCAATCGGAATGTTAACGAGAGTTTCCTTCCCACGGCATCCTCGGAATTTATCACCTCCTTGCCGTTAGGAGTATCAGAATCCGGTATGGACTTGGGCCCTTTTTGCTTGCAATTAATTTCATTGGTTGTCACAATTTCACACTCAGTTAAAGTGGTCCATTCGGACGTTTCGTTGACCACTCTTTCAACCGTTTGTAATAATCCCTGAATCTTTGAATTTCTGAAAAACCATTGCAGCTTCGTCCCTTTCTCTGACATATCAAGCAGGTCTTCGGTTCTATCTTGTACCTGGCTCGCTCGTTTGATCGCGGAAGCGATACACTTGACGAGTTTCCGTTGGTAAATATCCTGGCCATCTTTCAACAGATACCTCTTTCGGCAGATTTCGCACGGAGGAGATGATGTCGTAAATGGCCTATGACAGCGACACCCGCCGTGAAAACGCCAGCGATACTTGCGATCACAGTTAGAGGATCCATGAAGAGAATATCGGTGAAGAGAAAACTTTCGTCTTTGTAGTAAATGTGACGAGCGTAGCGATAGAGGGTGGCCTTTTTTCTCTCCCAGCTATGTCCGATTTGCGTGCAGCTTAGACTAAAAGCACTGCTACATTGAGGAGGTACTCGAGGCTACAAACAGAACAACTCGAAAAGCTTTTCTTACTCAAGGCAACCCTACAATCGTAGAACCACAAATAGGCCAAGAAACAATAAGAAGTAAGCGAGACCAAAGGCAGAACCACATTTGGACAAATGCTGAAGCTGACACAAAAAAAACTTGAGCTCCACATGCCTTAAAGAATAAAGTAGATTCACTTGTACATTAGTATAGAACCACTGTCTACATATGGTGGTAGTTAGACGTAGGAAGAGGTTCAAGATGAAAAGGTTGGAGTTTTGGGATTTTTAAAACATTGCGGCTATAGTTACCTAGGTAGGTAACGAAAGCAACACTTATATAAAGGACCTTCGCAGGGGTGGCTCATATTTATTCCCTCCATTCTCTACTTCCCAACATACGCTCTTTAACTCGTTCTCCTCATTTAGCCTTAACACAAAACATTCAAACATAGACGCACAACAGCCATGTCTACAGTTACACGTACACAGCGTGAAGCCGGATGGAATGTGATGTTTACCATAGGTAAGCGAAAAATTCCGCCTACTTTTGCCGGTATCTACCAAGTTCCAAAAGACGGCTTGATAACTTTTCGCGACGTTTGTAACGAGCTGCGCCTTTGCTTCAACTTCCCAGACGATACGAACTTCAACGAAAGAGGCAGCAATGATCCGTGGACCAGTATTGCTTTCGTTTTGGCTGAACGTCCTGACATGACCCAACAAATGCGTGACTTATCCTTCGTTCATGGAGAGCTCCTGGATAACCCTGTACCAAGTCTCCCTGCCAAAGTGCCCAAGCAACAAGACCCTTTAAAGTACCATATTGTCTTCTATCAAAACTGCGAAATACCTCATAATGAACCACCGAGTGTTCAACCACCAATTGTTGAAGCGCCGAGTGTTCATCCACTAAGTGTCCATTTAAGATGTTAACTAGACCTAACATCATGGATGTCTCCAGCCTATTAGCGCACTACCTATAGTCCATTTCGACTTTCGGGTAAGGTCACCGGCCTGAGCTCGTAGAGCTCAAGGTGGTTAACCAAAAAGTTGGAACAGCTTAAACGCACTTTTAAATCCAACCCAATTATTTTTGGTTAATAAAAGCAATAACTACTGTTGATTGAATACGTTATTTTCAATGCCCAGTATCTTGGCCTTCTGCTTTAACTACGTCTAACAACTTAAATGGCACTGAATCGCACCACTCGTTAATTGTAATGAGCAAAAGCGGCGAGCGCGCTAAGCCCGATTTATTGCACTCTTGGCAATTGGTAAATCGTACCTACTGTAGAACCAGGCGGGTCCGCTTTAGACAGGTAATTAGGCCTTGAGAGGCCTGGCAGGATAATTGACCGGGTTCAGTTACGGGTGATAACCCCCGAAACAAACTTGGAAGATTCAACAAACACATCGGGTTCCCTCTTAACGACAATGAGGCTCTAGATTGCAGTCACGCTTCGATTCTCTCCTACCTCCCTCGTACCGCCTTAATCTCAACGCCTGCCTGGCCGCAAGCCGTCGTCTCCTTGCTCTCCAAGCATCTCGTGTTTTCTCCGTCTTCGCTGTGGCGAACCACCAATTTCCCCTGCCACCGACTCGTAATAGCTTATAATACTCGATTGGTAATGGATATCCTGTAAGCCGGCTTACAGCAGACTCATGCCATCTGCAATATCACCCGAGCACTTCATGGCGTCGTCGCCGACCAAGAAACGGAGACGAGAGGACAACGGGGAGCAGGTGCCATTGTACGCTCCCCCTCTCTCCGAACATCAGTTTTGCCATGTTTACTAACATTTGCTGTTCTCTCCCCAGAAGCTCTACGCTCGAAGCACCTCAGAACCGATTGTCTGCCATAAATAACAATGAACGAGTCATCAGACCCTCGAATCGAGGCCCTCCCTCGGCCTTTGGTGTCTCTCGCAAGGTCATTTCTCTACCCGTGAACAAGAAGTTCCGACTCGTTGGGGATCACCACCACGAACAGCTGCATAGCCACTACTTACACGAGAACGACTTCCCTCCCTCGGCTCTCTTACAATCACAGCAATCCCACTTCTCCCACGCCCACCCCGGACAAACACAAGCCGCCACCGCCGCCTCACCACAGCAGACCCGACCCGCCACCACCAGAACCAGCTCTTCCGCACTTCTCAGCCCTTGTCACATATGTCATCGGAAACCTACCAAGAAGTCCGACCTCGACTCCTTTGGTGACTGTATGGGGTGTGGCGAGCGAACATGCTTCGTCTGTTTACGTGCCTGCCAAGGCTGGACACCAGCGGCGGATAGATACGAACAACACCACACGCCGACCGAGGCAGAAGACTTATCAGTATCTTTCACTATGCAGGACGTAGATGACGAAGAAAGTATTCACAGCCACGCTGAGAGAACCGCCGTCACGCAAAAACCTCAGCAGAGGCAAAAGAAAGGCCAGGGAGGCGGAGACGGTGACGAAAACGCAGTTAGGAGTTGGAACGGCCGTGGTCACCGCAGTGTCATCTGCAGCCGGTGCTGTGTGGAACAGGGGAGTGAGGGTGACGTCGTCTGTTTAGGTTGCCTAGCTGGGATGGAAGGGACCTGAAAGGGCCCCCCTCCATTGACTAGGTACACTATTATGCGGAAGATGCTAAATGCTACGGTCAACGGCGACTATAATGGCATACGGCGCGTTGGTTTTGGAGGTCAGACAGAGCTCACGAATAATATTTTCAAGGCCACAGAGAAGGTTTGGGATGGTACTAACGATATTGTTGAAGTATCGCCGAGGAACTACTTACCACTCACGATTGGGGTTTTGAGGGGGCAGGTTTATGGGCGCCTCTTAGTCTTTAAGCATGGCTCTGGAGTATTTTGCATGGCGCGGAAATAGGCATAACGTGGGAATGTATTGGTCCTAGTTCGAGATACCACGAATCATCATTGCTGGAAGTGGCGTATATATGTCTTCGGGGAATACCATGTATCTACGAGAAAGCACCCGTTCGGTTCGACGGCTGCGATTTAATCCTAATACATTTGGCGCCCAAAGTTAAGAATAAAGTCATCTATTTAACTTGTAGCAACGTTCACATATTTCCCACTAAACTCATATGAATCGAGTATATGCACTGAAGTAGGCATAACAATGTAGTCAGTTTTTATAGTCCCAGTCAAGCATAGTATCAACTTGCCATGCTTGGGGTACACAACATTTACGAAGTCTTTTCATTCATGGTCTATTTATGCTTGTACTGTAAAAATAAGATCCAGCCAGCTCCGTGACCACGTCTGTATTCGCACATCCAAACCAGTACCATCCGTTCATCTCTAGCCCGCGGAAGAAAGACGCCTTAGTTGTATTGCATGTACGTCGCGGTCGAGTTAAACTTCAGGTTGCCTTTAATGACTTTGTCGACGGCACTGAGGAAGTCCTTCTCGGAAGCTACCTTTCTTCTGGCTCGAATGGCGAACATGCCTGCCTCGGTACAAACGCTCCGCAGCTCGGCACCTGTGGCGTTAGGGCAGAGACGCGAGATAAGCTCCCATCGGATATCTCTCTCGACTGACATACTCTTCGCGTGGATACGTAGGATGTTGGCTCTGCCCTCGAGGTCGGGAAGGGAGAACTCGATCTTTCGATCGATACGACCTGGTCGCATCAGGGCAGGGTCTAATGTGGACGGCCTGTTTGTGGCAAACATCACCTTGATGTTTCCTCGGGCATCAAAGCCATCTAGTTGTGTAATTAATTCCAACATAGTTCGCTGGACTTCGTTGTCTCCACCAGCACCATCATCAAAACGAGCACCACCGACAGCGTCAATTTCGTCAAAGAAAATGATGCAGGCCTTCTTCGTCCTCGCCATCTCAAAAAGCTCACGAACCATTCTGGCACCCTCACCCACGTATTTCTGGACCAGTTCGCTGCCGATGACTCGAATGAATGTGGCGTCTGTTCTGTTCGCAACCGCTCGGGCGCAGAGGGTCTTGCCCGTACCAGGGGGACCGTAAAGCAGAGCACCTTTTGGGGGATCGATTCCCAAGTTGACGAACCGTTCAGGTGATAACAGCGGCATCTCGACGACTTCTCTTAGCTTCTCCACCTGCTCCTTGCAGCCACCCACATCACCGTACGTCACATCCGGCTTCTCTTCTACCGTCATCATGGTGACGCTTGCATCGATCTTGGGCGGCAAAGGAAGCAGGATCTGATACTTATTACGGTCGACCCCGACACGCATACCCTCTTCGATATCCGTCGGCGAGACACGCTCGCCCAGTTGCACAACAAACTTGGCAATCTGCTTAACATTGATCACGTATTTGCTTTTCGACTCGTCCTTCTCGTCCGCAATAATCTTGGTGCACCGCGCTACCTGAAGTGGCTGTTCTTCGGACATTCGTTGCCGGTCGGCGGCGACATCCCATAGATGTGGCGGGGCGAGCCCCGTATCAGATTCCTTGACACCAATCTTCTCGTCCACGCTTTGCTGTTTCTCTTTGATCTGCTGCTCTAACTTCTTGATCGCGGTTCCGTAGGGCGCAGCACCGTATGTCTTCAGGACTTGGATATCCCTGCCTTGGGTTAGAATCTAGTGGTTCGGAGAAGACGGCGGTGCATACTCGTCGGAAAGGGGTTGGATCTTCTTCTCTTCTATTTCATCGTCGGCGAAGTTCTTCTTATACTTCTCCCAATTCGACCCCGTAGCGGAAGGCTGAGGTGAGAGATTAGTCAAGGTACATAATAGTGCGTAGTACTGAGACGTACCATGGTGACAGTTGAGCCCACTAGGAAGAGGCAGTCGAGTAGGATGCGGCGTAATGGGACGAGTAGCAAATAAGTTCAGACAGGTGGCCAAGAATTAAAATGTACTGGCGATATACTACGGGGTATCGAGTTTGTGGTTATATGAGTGTGAAGGGAGTGATGGTATTTAAAAACGGTGATGATGGAATAGGCAAGGCGAATGCTGAAGTGATGGGCGAGATATTAGAAGCTTAGGCCAGCCGGCTGACCAGCTGGAGTTTGGTTGCATAAGCTCTTGATTGCCTGGAAAGGGCCCCAGCTGGAGCTACCGAGATATACTAGTCCAAATCTGGACTAAGTAATCGGCAGCCTCGCAGCTACCCCCGAAAGCTTATAGAAAAAATAATAATTCCCATCACAGCCTACAGCGGGGGTAGATATCAATCTGCCTTGGAAAAGCATCCCTCCCCGCCATCCAACCAGACAGGCGAAACGCGAAAACAGCGTACGACAACAACAGACAATAACACTTTGAAACCATCTGTGCGTAGTGAATAGGGAGAGAGTATTCGGTCAACTGATTTAATTATATTCCTTCCAACATGGCTACCACAGCTCCACCGAGCGGTGCCAACAGCAATGGCGTCTTTAGAGTATGCGGCCCACGTTCGCTCGCGAAGCCTGCTGCTGACTATCCAATAGGACAAAGAAAAGCCTGTGGCGGTTCGCTCGTCCAATATTGTAGCTGCTAGAGGTATTACCGCCTTCCTCCTAGCCGTTTACTGGACTTTTATCGCTAAGCCAATATCACAGCGGTTGCCGATGCCATAAGAACGTCGTTGGGCCCCCGGGGCATGGATAAAATGATCCGGAGCGGAAAGGGCGAGACTATCATTACAAACGACGGACATACTATGCTGAAGAGCATGGCTGTCATGCATCCCACTGCCAAGATGCTCGTCAACCTCTCTTCTGCCCAGGATGTCGAAGCCGGTGATGGAACAACGTCTGTCGTCGTCATATGCGGCGCCTTGCTCGGTGCCGCCGACCGATTGCTCTCCAAGGGAATTCACCCCTCCGTCATCTCCGAGTCCTTCCAACGAGCCGCAGCAGCTGCAGTCCAGATCCTACACGACATGTCGCAACCTGTATCTCTTTCCGACAGCGCCGCCCTTCTCCAAGCAGCCAACACCTCGCTGTCGTCCAAGATCGTCTCACAATACTCAGGTCTTCTAGGTTCCATGGCCGTAAATGCCGTCACAAAAACAATAGACGTCAAGACGGCCGACAATGTCGACCTAAAAAACATCAGGATTATTAAGAAAGTTGGAGGTACGATAGAAGACAGCGAACTAGTGAATGGGCTGGTTCTCACGCAACCCGTCATAAAGGCTGCTGGTGGACCAGTGAGAATGGAGAAAGCAAAAATTGGGTTAATTCAGTTCCAGCTGAGCCCTCCGAAGCCAGACGTGAGTACTTCAGCATGCGTGCACCAAACTGGAAGCTACTAATCTCTATCAGATGGAAAACACCATTTCGGTCAACGACTACCGTCAGATGGATAAAATCGTCAAGGAAGAGCGACTATATCTCTTAGATTTAGTGAAGAAGATCAAGAAGGCGAAGTGCAACGTTCTCCTAATTCAAAAATCTATCCTGCGCGATGCTGTCAACGACCTGTCGTTGCACTTTCTAGCAAAACTCAACATCCTTGCGATCAAAGATATTGAACGGGACGAGGTTGAGTTCATTTGCAAGTCTACTGGCTGCAAGCCCATTGCGGACGTCGACTCTTTCACCGAGGACAAGCTGGGAAGTGCCGACCTAGTGGAGGAAGTTCAATCGAATGGGGCCCGGATGGTTAAGGTCACGGGCACTAAGATAACGGGTAAGACTGTGTCAGTAGTGTGCAGGGGCGCAAACAGCTTAATCCTTGACGAGGCCGAGCGTTCACTTCACGACGCACTTTGCGTCATCCGGTGTCTTGTCAAGAAGAAGGCTCTCATTGCAGGTGGAGGTGCTCCCGAAATTGAGATAGCAGCTCAACTCTCTAAGCAGGCACGTTCCCTGACTGGTACCGAAGCCATTTGCTGGAAGGCATTTGCCGAAGCGTTGGAGATTATACCCACTACGCTGGCTGAGAATGCTGGGCTGAACAGCATCAAAGTTGTCACAGACCTTCGGCATAGACACGAGATGGGCGAGAAAAATGCTGGCGTCAGTATCAGGAGCGGAGGCGTGAACACAAACATCGCGAAAGAAAATGTGCTTCAGCCGTTGCTGGTGAGCACAAGCGCCATAGAATTGGCAGCAGAAACCGTCAAGATGATACTCAGAATCGACGATATCGCATTGACGCGATAGAGCGGAAGACATGTGGAGAGAGGCTGAAGGGAATGTAATATAACAGACATATATGTTATGGACATATGCTCAGGGTGTTCAGTAGATTCCCCCCCATTCCCATTGCTATGAATGGAAACAGATTTCACCATGGCAATACAACTCACTCTCTAAGAAGTTTATAACGGCTATCGCAGCGAAGTGCCGTTTCTGATGTACAAGCATAACGTAGTCCCTCCATTACGCCAGTCAAGTTATCTTCGAGCTTGTCATTCCGACTTATACCCGCTTACTACTCCCTCCGTCGTCTCCGGTTCCCCAACGGTCCCCGCGCCGGGCGGGGCAATGAGGGGCTATCTAGGTTACTTTTGTGAATGGCGTCACTGGCCATCCGTCTATATGCGTGCGCTACGTCTGCTGATTAATAGTCTAGCAATAGTTTACCCTCGCTTTGTAACCAATTCGAAAATTTAAGAAGCCTACGCCCTTCCTTAGAACTCGGTAGTTCGCAGGGTATAACAACAGTCTACTTAGATAGATATACGGATATAGCCGCTGTCACTTTTCGGCGCACTCACTCAAGTGTGTCTGTCACATTTTCTATGTCTTTTCGAATCGCATCTCGCCAAGCACTTATAGTGTCTCGTCGAGTGTCTGCGATCGCATCTCATATCTCACGTCCACATCCTTTGCTAAATCTTACAACAGGTATCCCTGGTTCTGTCGGCATCGGTCGACATTTCACAAGCGCAATGGCCCCGGTCCCCAATACAATGAAGGCCGTCCTCATCAATAAGACGGGCGGCACCGAAGTTTTGGAGTACAAGACCGATGTCCCTGTGCCCACGCCTATCGATGGCGATATCCTTGTGAAGAACGATTTTATTGGCGTTAACTACATTGATACGTAAGTGACTGTCAATTTACGATTATCATGTCCGTTTCCCTTATGTATTGGCCCGAGTCCCTCTTGCTGGGATCTATTGCTGTTCGAAATGAGCACCAATAGTAGACGCCCTGGTCAGAAGGGACCAGTTTACATTGAAACGCGAGAGCAGATTACGGGAAAGAGAAGAGGGAGAGAAAGCAGAAAACACCAAGGAGTATCTCTGACATTACATAGATACTTCCGCACTGGTCTTTACCCGGCGCCACAGTTCCCCTACATCCTCGGCCGTGAGGGCGAAGGGACGATCGTCGCTACGGGCGACGGCGATACACTGGGTATGAAAGTGGGCGATAAAGTCGCTTACCTGGGGGAGCGCGCCTACGCGGAGTTCACGTCAGTGCCGGCCGCACGAGCCATCAAGATCCCCGAATCCTTCGAGCCGGGAACGGCTGCCGCGGGTTTGCTGCAGGGTTTGACAGCGCTGACGCTCATATCCGAGGCGCACGCTGTCAAGGAGAACGACTGGGTGCTTGTTCACGCCGCGGCGGGCGGCACGGGACTGCTACTGTGCCAGCTCCTCAAAGCCATCAAGGCCAATGTCATCGGCACCGTCTCCACTCCCGAGAAGGCCAAGCTCGCGACGGAGAACGGCGCCGCGCATATCATCAACTACAGCCACGAAGACGTCAAGGCGCGCGTCATGGAGCTCACGGGCGGGCAGGGCTGCATCGCTGTCTTTGACGGCGTCGGCAAGGCCACCTTCGACCTTAGTCTCGAGTGTGTTGCACGTAAGGGGAGTTTGGTGTCCTTCGGAAACGCCTCGGGCGCCGTGCCGCCCGTCACCATATCGCGGCTCTCAGCTAAGAACGCTCGCTTGCTACGACCTACGCTGTTCAATTACATTTCGACGAGGGATGAGTTCGCGGGCTATACCGACAACCTATTTGAGTTCATCAAGAAGAAGGATTTCAACGTCCGTGTGCATGAGATCTACCCCCTTACTGAGGTGAAGCGTGCCCATGAGGATCTGGAGGGTAGGAAGACGACGGGCAAACTACTTCTTGATCCCTCAAAATAAGGGGTCTAGATGGATAGCTAGCTAATTAGGGGGCTCGCTCCATCCATTTGCTAGGTTATAGCGAAGACTTAATCTGGAATTTAACCAATTTTTATGAGATTGTACACCAATATGTCCACTCAGCCCTTTTATTTCCCGTCTTCCCGTCATCCCGTCTCCCTCAACCATACTTTAAAGCATTGTAAAATTTCGTCTTAATTCACGCACCACTCATCATTATTAGACCAGAGAACCGGAGTCGATTGTTTTAATCATGGAGAATCTTAAGTTCAGAAATGGGCGATTTGTTGGAATAAGTGGAAGCTTCTCAAGTTTGTATAGCGGGACCCGAAGTGTCAAATGAGTGCAATAATGGTTTTACGTGTTCGTTTTACCGCTTTAAAAAAAAACATGAAAATAGTAACTTTGTAGCAGTAATCTTCGTTGCTACAATACTTATTTTCACAAGTTGAAATTAACTATCAATAGTTTTAAACTTTTTCTTAGGATTGATTATCAATCTTCATGAGTTGCTGCTTGAGACTCTATGTGTACCTCTGCGTGATATCCTGCCGGAAAGCAATACTTTACGTTTTTGTTCATGTTTACAGCAAAGGAAGATAGTTGAGAGATGGGTTAAACCAGGTATACCGTCTAAAATTCGATAAGAAGTAGAAGAACGTGATAAGTGAACACTAATTCTGCTTCTGTAACTATGCAACTAAGGATTTCCGAGGTCCTCCGAGACCTGCCGCGACCTGTTTTACAGTTTGGAACGAAAGTAAAACGAGGAAGAACACATGAATGGTAGCATGGTGAAACAAAATTAAGACATAAGAAAGACAAAAGGAAAGGTCATGTTCTGATTTCGCCCGGACTTGAACCGGAGACCTTCAGTGTGTTAGACTGACGTGATAACCAACTACACCACGAAACCAAGCTTTGGTATGATAATTGAATCCTAAGCCGGAACTAGATTCTTGACACCACGCTGCCTCGGCCAAGTTCATAGCCAGTATCTGATGCAACTCAAGACTTTGGTATGAAATCGTTTTCCCGAGAAATTCGAAATCTATTTTAGAGCTAATCTTAATTACCTCTTTGACCGCAATGGCCATTTGAGTTTCTTCTTCTGACTGATCTTTGTGTTTCCTGAAGCTGATCTTGCTTTGCTCCATCGATCCCACTGCAGTCTCTGGGCTTATAGGTGTTGAAAAGCAGCTCATTTTGATGGTATTCCTTTTGTCTAACCGCGCTATTGTATAATATCGGAAATCGAGGCAATGTCGCTGACCACGTCCTTGCTGGTCGTGTTGATCGAAAAGAGATCGTTGGTGATCCGAGAGTACTTCAACAATGCTTAGCGCCGCCGACAGGGTGTGAAATTGGAGTACAATTTATTAATATATATAGATAGATATACTAGGATCCGCTAATTGAGTGATGAAGAATATGTTCCTTAGGAAATAAGGGCGTAAACTCATTCGCGAGGAATTGTGAATGAGAGTTCATTCACATAGACGGGTTGAGTTTTCTCCTGAGAGGACGAAGTGTTCGCGAGCTCTACGTGATCAGTTGGCGCTGATGTTGAACTGCGCTTACATGCAGAGCAGAAGACAACAACAGCAACAATGCACAAAACCCAAACCCCAGCACCAATTCCAGCACACGCAGCAATGGTCTCGCCGTATGCCATCCAGGCCCCTCGGATCTTGTCATAAGAGCTGTAGTTATCGAAAGAGAGAGTGTAGGAAGCCCACGACGCGGCCCAAGCCCATGCAGTGATCCAGAAGATAACGCTCAGGAGTTGGCCGACTATAATAATAATGCGGTAGTAGAATTGGGGTACACAATACTCTATAGCGAGCGTGCCGCCGTAAAGGAGTAATGTCCATATTGACTTCACAACGCAAGAATTAGTTTCCGATGTATTTGGCTTCAACAAGTTCTTGAGAGGCTTACAACAAAGAGCAAGAAGCACGGGACATCTGATTCGTAGTAATAGTTGCCAGATAGTGACTCAGCATAGGCAGCCAGGGCCAACACGACAGTGGATAGCAATATTATCAACCCTACAATGTATACGAAGAACTTGGGGCACGTAGGAACTCCGCGAGCGACAAGCGTACCCGACGACATAGCAATAATGTTTCTATGTAATAGATTTTCGCGGAAGGACGAGTCGAGCGAGAGGGACGAAAGAAAAAAACCAGATGCAAAAGAATAAAGCACTTCCTACGTATTTCGTAAAGCTAGTATGGTATAGGCCGACGTTGTGTTTACATATTGACTAAGTGGAATGTCTCAGCTCGCAGGTAAGAGCGAAACTGACAGGGGAGGTCTTAATGCAGCAGAATGTCTCATGAAATAAATCTCTTAAGATCTAGACATGAGCGAGCATGACTGCCTTGGGCATAGTCGCCTGGGATCGGATATCAAACGAGTTACGCTAAGAACACACGACAACGCTAATTATGTAGTCGAGCTGCATAAGTCTCAGCCACAGACCGTTCTAGACGCGGCACTGGTGGTGATGTGCCAACGACATGACATGTCTTCGCTGTACCGTCACACGGTGAAATTGAAGGCCCATTTCAAGAAAAAACCACAGGCCTGTTCGACAGATGAGCAACTAGACTTCTCTGGGTTAAGGAGGCCATTCTGTTGCACTCACCGCATAACTATGTGCAATCAGGGATGCCCTATGACAGCGAGAAATGGATGGAAGACGAGCATTTGCACAATGGGTTAAAAACATACAAGAGCCCAGGGATTTGAAGAATCTTAGTTCCATCCATCAAATGTCTGCGAAGGCCGTGTAAGTGTGTAGCCTAGTCTGCAAGAATATTTAGTCGGCGCCACCGAATTTCTCTTAATTTTTGTTTGCCTTGTTGAACTTGGAAGGTGCAGTAGAAACCTGGTCTGTGCTTCAATGAATAACAGCAACTGCAGACTTCCTTTTCACTCCTGAGGTCCTGCTAGGTCGCGTAAATTCTATCGCGCTTGCTTCCAGGTTTCAGCTTATGCGCTTCAACTACCTACATACCCGATAACTACCTCATACATCTAAGTACCTAGGTGGACATTACATAGCTATACCCCAAGAGCTACTTAGTAGGCAGCGAAGCTCCTCCCACTTGAGCTCTCTTATGTTCCGTCATCAGACAAAACACTTACACACATACAAGTGGTTAACCTGGTAGTCATATTCTTAATTCTACGGCTCATGTCGTTCTTCATACTCGCATATATACTAACAGTCGTGTTGGATACTGCTCCACATCATAAATAATCATAACCACATGCAAAACCATTCTCCCTATGTCCAATACTTAATCCAATGGACCGTCTTTCCCTAGGTGTATGGCAATGGATTTTGGTAGCAGTACCGGCGTATCACCAGATCGTTACGCCCGGGATAATGATCTGACAATCGACTCTCAAATTGATCCCTTTTTTCTTGTCCTACAGATCCATGGTTCCATTCCTCAGCCTACATCGAGTGGTCTGCTAACTGATGTCTCACTTCCTCGGCTTCATCTTCCAACTGGCGGCTTCCAGGAGCAACTCGAAGTGCCCGAGGAATCCCGTAGTTTCCTAGCTTGCGCTCTTGAAAATGTCGACATTGATTTCAGTGCTCGGTATCAGATGCCGCTGGCAAGATACGAAGCGCGCAAGCGTCTTGCTGAGTTCAAAGTTGATCTCCCGGCTCTCATTAGCGACACAGACTATGACTGCTATGAGCTTGCTAAGGCTATCCGGAAGCAACAGCACCCGAATCTTCGCCGTGAGACGATTCCATTAGAAAGGATGAACCTTACCAATGATGAAGGACTCGTATTTCCCGATTCAGCACGCTGCCTTAGACGTAAAATCGACCAAGGAGTATATCACGAGAAGCTTGATGTACCTAAAGAGGTAATACGTCACCTGGTTCATGCCCTGCAGGATGACTGGCATGACAGTGAGAATTATCAATTTCTGAAAGAAGTGATGCTTGGTCCAACCGTATGTCTCCGTCTGACCTGTAGCATCCTCTTCTTTCCTTCGACTCACGTGCTTTAGCTCGTGCGCAACTTGGCGGTCACTCCTCCGCTGAGCCCATACAATGAGCACGAAGAGGACTTCATCCCGGATATCGATGTCTGTGAAGTGCCAGTCGCACTTGACTTGAGTTCGATGCTTAGTGACGATCTAAAAGCAGCCGAGTCCGCCGTCCTTCAAAAAGAGCATGAAAAGGGTCTGTCGCCGACGCTTGATACCGACATGCTGCTATCGTCTCCTTTGCTTGATCCGATAAACCTTTTTACCCAGCAGTCGAAAATCAGTTCAATCAGAATGGAAAGCCCCCTCTCACCGATGACTTCTTCATCTCAATGCCCCAAGGAAGGAGTTGACATTCCGGCACTATTGAAGAGTATAAATATGAATCACGCATCACCCAATATGGAATCCTCGGGAGCAGGTGATGTGCGGACTGATGGCAAAGATGGCATCTTTGACCTCGACCTTGAGGTAATCATGAAGGAGAGCGCAGAGGCAGTGCTGAGGGGGATCGAACAAGAACATATTAGCATGACAGATGCTGTAGCTCGGGTCGAAGTACCCGTCCTAGACTTTTCCATTCAAGAACCTGAGTGGCAGAGCCTCCCTATGGACACGTTGGCTCACTTGAAATGGCTGTACGAGTCGCATAACATAAAAATAACTCCTTGTCGAAGGCATTCTCGGGCAGACTCGAAACTTCGTTGGCTTCCATTTCTAATCAAAATTGACCCAAAGATATTGACAAAGGAAACCATTAGTTGCGAAAGGGATCCGTCGCAAATGATCAACTTCCCAGGTACCAAGGAGGTCCCGACTAGTGCGGACTATGTATGGAAACGACCGGGTGTCGCCATATTGCGCGAGTTAGAAGATGAAGAATGTCTTGAGGAGGTGACATCACCTACAAATGCGATAAACAATCTAGCGAGTCTAGTCAGAAAACGGCGGCTCGAAATGAATGCGGTAGAGATCGAGATGGGTTCTTCATCGGGTTCGGGCCTGTCCGCTGCTGACCTTGTTGCCGCCCCCCTACCCCTACACAAGCGCAAGACTAATCTCCTGTCTAACATGGAATCCAATTCGGCTGTCTCGACTTTGCTTTCGAATTACATCGACCTACGCACAGCAAAGCGCCGTAAAGAAGACAAGAGCTCGTACTTTACGTCTACTTCCGAGCCCGAAGTTGGACTACAATCGTCATCCATTCGAGGACCGTCGCGGTCAGAAGAGAAACTTGTTAGCCGTATCCAATCCGAGACGGTAGGACGAGTACAGAAGAAAAATACTCTGCAGGCTCCGTGCGCCTGTCTAGACATTCCTAGGGCGCCCACGAAACTCATCAAGGGGTTGACTCTTAGCCGAAAGCTGTTCTTCGGCCTTGAAGAACTGTATCCCGAGGCCACGATTATTGAGCGCGATTTCGATCGGTGGAACACGGTCACCGGGGGCCGGTGCTCCGTTCTGAGCTCGAGTCTCGGGTCAGCCGAAGCAGACGTTCTAGTCTCTCCTACGACGGGGATTATTGTAACAACACTGCTACAAGCCATACAGAAACCACCGCCTGGCCACAGGGGCCAGTCCTCGATTCGCGAGCGCATTAGCTGCGTGGCGTTGCGTTACGAGCGATTAATCGTGCTCGTGTCAGAAGCAAATGCCATAGATGAAACAGTGCGTGACTTAACACATCCAGAGGCCATAGCGTATGCAGAATTTGTTGGTTTCACGATAGGCCTCGACTCTACAATTGATGTGTTATACGTCGGAGGCGGAGAGGCCACGTTGCTGAAATGGCTTGTTTCTTCCGCTATTCGACATGCGCCCGAGGCGGCTGAAAGCCAGGAGCATCTCATCCAGGACGAGACCCAGTGGGAGTTGTTCCTTCGCCGCGCGGGCTTCAACGCCTATGCGGCGCAAGCCATCCTCGGCCGTCTTAAGCTTCATGCTCGTGACGCCGATGGAGAGATCGAACGCTCTACACCTAGCTTAGCCGCATTCATAACGATGACGGATGTTGAGCGACTGCAGCGTTTTCGGGATCTGATGGGTGGAGAGAGCGTGCTGGACAGAGTTAACAAGACGTTGGCGACGAAGTGGCATTGAATTACTAACCGTGCTTACTGGATTGATATATTGACAATTTGCTAGATTTATTGATCGTAATATGAGATACCGATGTATCCAATAATAACTTTACTATGGCAGATTATTCGGGTAGCTTTGTTGCTATAAAGCTGGGTATCATATATGGCTTCTGCTTGCATCTTTCCTCCTATCAACATTCTTTGGTCCCACTTGGAAAACCTGCAATACTCCAAATTTTCAAGCTACTTTCTTTGTTTCGTCTCTGCATCCAGGGCAGCTGACTTCCAGAACTATTCGTTTCGCTGCCGCTGCCGTTATCGCTGTCATTATCATCGCCCTCTCCTTCAGAGCCGCTGCCGTGGCTCTTGTCGCTGCCACCTGGAGATATGAAGTGTGCTGAGTCGTCGTTTTCGTTTGGAAACTCCCACGACCCGGCACACGTCGCAACAACAGTACCGCTAGAATGTAGACAGGTACTGCCTACGGTTGATCTATGGGCAGCCCATTCCCAGGCGAGGGCGTGAGAGCCTTCCACGCTTCCAACACCCTCCCATACCTTCACTGTGCCGCTTGACGTCCCAGACCATACCTCGAATCCGCCCTGCGCATCTGCTCCGGGGAACACATCACAGGCGACCCGCTGGTTCCCTAACGCGTCGCGTCCTGTCAGGTAACCGAGGAGCTTTCCCGTGACACGTACATCGTAGACCAGTGCACCGTGAGACTTGCGCTCGCAGATGATGAGATACCGGCCACAAGGGCTCCACGTAGTCTGAGTGATACCGTCACCGCCTATGCCGTTGAGGCTCTCGCCCTGGCCGCTGTGTCTGCTCCCGTCCAGCTTCTCGTCCACAGCAGCTTCTCGCACAGCAGCCGCGATGCTCCACGTAGCGACACATTCTCCAGCTTGCCCAAAGTCGTACAGTCCAACCCACCGGGTCCACGTGCCTGCCGCGACGAGACTCGCACCGGTTCCCGTGTCCATCGGCTGTCCGCCTAGCGCCGAGACAGTGCCTCGCATTCCGACGCCGCCCCCTTTTGACAGGTGCCGCTCCGAAGGAATCGTGCGGATCCGCACCACTGGCTCTTCGCCTGTCCGCTGCACGTCGAAGCGCGCTAGAAGGCTGCGGCTCCCCGCTATGAAATGCGTACCTGGCGATGGCCAGAGGAGTGACGTCGCAGCGAGGAATGTCTCGCTCCGGGCCTTGGTAAAGGGATAAGACGATACAGGGGGCCGCACACGTGCCGATGTCGAGGACGAAGAGGGAGCTAAGTAGAACAGCTGGAGAGGATGGTCTCGAGCCGACACGAGCAGCTGCTGTGTCCAGGGCTCGGCGAGGGAGAAGTACGGCGCCCCCGACAGCACATTACTTGGTTCGGGGAGCTGGACGTGTGCTTGTGGTCTGAGGGTAAGCTCGTCCTCGTCCTTGGAAGAGAGGAGATCCTCGGGCACGATATACCCAGATATCAGATTTGTAGAGGAGTACGTTAACAGCGTCGTCCCATCTGCGGTCCACTGTGCGCTCTCGAAGTAGCTGAGGACGTCGTCGTTCGACTTGGCGGAGGACCCATATTCATCGTCGCCGGCTCCGGGCGATGGAGTAGAATACCCGGCTACGTCCCCTGTTGATGCCACGAGCTTGACCTTATCTCGTGACGGCCCATCCTGCGTTCCCATCGTGGTAAGGCAAGGTCATGTAGAGTTGATTGTCCATGTGCATTTCATGTTGACGTTGTAAGTCTAAGTGAAGCTCCTTATCGATATTGAAAATGTTCCCCGGACTTTTTTTGGAGTGGTACGTTATTGCCTGCAGGGACTTCGTTTATAGGATGGGGCAGATGTCGTCATAGTGGACTGGTCCAGCTCTCCTACAGTGCCTCTTGTACCTACTGAGTATCTAGGTATCCACTCGGTACCGCTAATACATCCCAATTTGGGTAATCCACTGTGATAAGTGCTGTAGTTGTAGTGCCACTTGGTAGGTATCCTGGCTCCTGATATACCTAGCAACCTCGGCAATTGCTATGCCGTGTTCAGGTACATTATAAGCCGGATACCTACCTAGGTACTTACGCAGCTTGACATTATGTATGTACGGGTTTCGAGACTGCCTTGATGACTTACACCACCATCCTCGTGATCTAGAATTGGGTATGTATGTATCCTAACACCAACACTTTCTCCGCTGACCCGTCGAGAGTGCCGGCCGGCCTGCCTGCCTGACTGCTACGGGACTTATGCTACATGTAGCTCTGAACGTGTCGATCACCCGCAGCCCCCTGGCGATTCGACCTCCCTTTTGGTACAATACCTACTTGAACTCGTCCACGAAACCATCGGAACAAGGCCTGCTTCCTCGTTGTGCATACGTACATACATCTCCTTTACGCACTGGAACGGCCAGAGCCCGCCAACGCCAATAACAGACTTCGTTCGATACTAGGTTTGCAAAAGACTTGCAATAAAAAGAGACTGCGAGGGATAGATCCTCTGTGATGGAAGACCGCTGTCAGCTGCTCCGCGAAGGCGGTTTTGCTAATTTCTTCATCTCCATGTGTGTAGTAGCTCTTTCTCGCGCGCGTCTCCTCGCCTCTTCGGCTGCGTGTTACGTTTGATGAACCGTTCGACGTTACTGACCGGCGACTTACTTACTTGTTCGTTTGTGTAGCCTCATCCTGCTCGGAATCCTCCTCTCCTACGTCACACAACATTACCGAATCATTTCCCGCGGCTCCTCTGAAGGCATCTCGCCCTACTTTGTCCTTCTCGGCGTCACTTCTGCCAACGCCCAGTTTGGCAACATCCTGACCCTCCCTGCGTCGCGCGCCGATGTCGCCTGCTGTAAAGAAGTCAGCCCCTTCGAGTGCACGGCGGGCTTGCTGGGTATCGCTCAGATCGGCACCCAGTGGGTTTGCTTTGCCACCATGTTAGCTCACCCGCTCACCTTACACAAGGTTACTATTGCCAACTTTGCTAACACTTTTTCTTTTTCAAAAAAAATCAGTCTCGTATTGTTCCTGGTCTTCTTCCGACGCGACGACGCCGACATTGCCGACGAAGAGCTTGAACGTGATCCCGATCAGCCGTCTTGGAGAACGGCCCTCACCGTAGGCGGCGCTTGTCTAGTACATGGTCTTTTCGTCGTCATCGTGTCCGCTGCCCTTGCCTTTGGTGCGCCCGGGTACTTGGGCGTATGGGCCAACGTCCTCGGCGTCATGGCGGCGGCGCTTGCCGCTGTTCAGTATATACCCCAGATCTGGACGACGTACAAATTGAAACATGCCGGCAGCCTCAGCATCTTGATGATGACGATCCAGACGCCCGGCGGACTTCTCTTCGCAGCCAGCCTAGCTGCGCGACTGGGCTGGGCAGGTTGGAGTTCTTGGGGCGTCTACGTGCTGACTGCCTTCATGCAAGGTATCGTCTTGACGATGGCCATCCGATACGAGTGGCCGTCATATAGCAGAGGCCATGGAAGTCGATCACCCTCATCTCCTCCGCAGCGGCCGGCGTACAATCGGCGGACGACCCCCAGGGTTCTACCGTCTCCTGGTCCATACTCTGCACATTTGCACGCATACGGTGAGACGCAGGAAGAAATCGAGCATGCCCTCGATCGTGAGAGCGTACAAGGGGTCGGAGAAAATCAACCGTTGTTGGCACCGGGTGGTATCGGTAGCTCGGGCACGCGATAATCACATATTGACTTTTATTTTTTGTTTTCAGCGTTACCTCCTTTTGATAGTGTAGTGTAAACCAAGGATAATCTCACTAGTTATTTCTTTTCTTTCTTTTCTTTATTCGTCTTCCTTGGGGGTGTCACTATGATATCACTCAGGGTTTGTACCATACACTTGTCCACGAGGTGAAACTAAATCCAACAGGTTACTCATGCTGTACGCCAACATTCCGAGGTCCATTACCGTGCGGAGTGAAAAATCGATACGAACATCTTGACATATCTCGTGTGATTGTTCGCCGTTGACCCGTGGTAGCTAACAAGCAGGCTCAGCACGTGATTGTCGCGAGGGACCACCAGTCTGCCCCGGGTTTCGAGTTGATTTACATGCAGCAATAGTACCAGCCCAAATAACTATCGGATACTTTATCGGATAACGATTGTTCATTTCTCCTTCATTGGACGCGATAAGCATGCATATTTCCTTTGTTTTTGTTTTTTTCATAAAAAAAAAACTCTACCGGAAAGGTAACTAGAGATTTGAGGTAATGAGTGTATTCGTGCTTCATCGATCTTCCGGGCGCTACAAGTCTTTTCCGTCATCCCATCATTTTATTCATTCACGAGGGTAGGTAGTAGCGCCAGGGTCAAGATTCTGCGCATAAGCTCTCCAACGTACCTGTCAAGCCCTGTTGCATCGGCACTATTGGCAGTCGATGCACCCCTGGACAGATGGAATGGTACAGTAACACCACATTGTATAGTATGGCGTGAAGATCTACTACTCTGTCCTACTATGCATCAACTCCATGCAAGATACATCAGGGATCATGCGAACCCCACGGGGATTTCGAATCAGTCAAAATCTAGGGTCCCAACGATAGTTTGCCATCAGATCGACTCTTTGGGGTCGATGTGGGTTGCATGCCGCGGGACGTGCCGCTCAGCTGGCACAGTTTCATGTCAGGGAACCAGTACGTATCTGTCGATCCAACAATGACATGATTATCCGCAACCGCGACAGGATATTGCCGAAAGTCAACATACTTGTGAATTCATGTGGTGATGGTGGTGGTAGTAGTGGGGGGCCAATATCCTTCTTGCCTCTTTCTCAGGCAGCTGGAAAAGCGTCAGGCACTCTGACGCGATGCGGCATCCCGGGCTCCTGATCATCGTCGTCATCGGGAAAAACGGACGGACGGCTTTTTTCCCCTCAACAACGGTATTGAGCTGTCAGGCCAAGGCCAGGTGCGAGACGTCGACATGTATGTCTTGTCTTGTCATATAAGCCAAAATCCGGACATACCATGGGCTTCGCCCTAGCTTTCTTTCCCTTAGTTTGTTTTAGCCTTTTTCTGATGTTCTTTTCCCTACTATTGGCGATGAGCTGTGTTGGCTTAGGTGTTGGCCGTTGAACGAATCGGTCAGTACATGTCTACGCTATCATTATCGACTCATAATACACACATCCTTCTAAAACAGAGAAAAGAGATATTCGAAAAAAATGTATTTCCCCGACTTAAGGCTTCAAGAGAGGCAGAGCTCTCGTGCGCCTTGCCCGAATGGCAATGGCACGATGATCGGAGATGAACAGCAGTTTGTCGTGTATTGTGACACTCGCTTTCGAGGCGACGAGGTTTTCCGCCAGAAAACCGACTCACTCGCAACATGCGCAGAGATGTGGTACGTGTTCTCCGAGACCTTCCATGCTCCCTGTCTTTTTACTTGTCCCCTGAGCCTATGTAGTCCATCTCTCTGATCACATCAACACTAATGATAACGTCACATCAACGCAGTACCTCGTTTCAAAATCCACGATGTGAGGGTGCGCAGTTCAAAGATAATCGGGACTGCATACTCCTTGGGAACCTCGTGCCGGAGGGTACACGACCAAGCCGCTTCTTTGATAGCGCGGCAGCGATCTTCCCACAACCCGGCCCGACGAGCTCATGCTCGCAGCAAGGAACGGGAACCACGTTTCTAAGCCAGAGTACAAGCTTCACCCTCCAATGCGGCAAGATTATAAATGGAAACGACCTCGAGCAGCAGTTTCAGATGACACTCGAGTCTTGCCTAGCAGCATGCGGCGCCAATTCGGCCTGCGGCGGCGTGACCTTCGACCCTCAGCAGAGCGCTGGGTTTAAGAACTGCTATCTGAAGACGGCGGTAGACGCCTCGAGTGTCTTCGCCAAGGCCGGTGTCGATTCGGCTATTCTCGTGAATAATGCGAATAACGGCAACATAGCAGAAGGCACAGGTGCAGGTACAAGCGTAACTACGAGCACACCATCTTCGGATACGATCTCGCAGGCCACGGCATTTGTCACAATCGTTCCGAATCAAGGCGTGGCACCCGGCAATGTCGTCACGGTCTCCGTACCTGTTCCCGTCACTTCTTCTACTTCTTCGAGTTCGGGTGCTCTAGCGGATTCCACCACGCCTGAAGCATCTGCCGTGGCTACCGGAACGAACAACGGCCAGGGTGGCGTGAACAACAGTAGCGAGCGTCCGAAATTCGGCAACGTCGGGTCCAGCAACTCGTCGAATGCCTGGATCGCCGCACCCGTCATCGGTGGCATAGCCGCCTTGACACTTGTCCTCGCCGTTTTTGTCCTTTGGGGACGACGTCGGCGGCGCGACAATCCCCCCCTCCGAAATGAGCGTTCTAGCGACCCGATCATGTCGAGGGCCAACCTCGGCTCCTTTGGCAGGAGCTTGGGAGACGCCGCGAACCGCTTCTCTCGTGGCCGCGTTTTCGGCGGCAGCAGCAGCGAGAAGACGAGGTTGGGAGACTCCGACCTGGATGACGACTCGCGCGGATTCAAAGTCGTGAGCGGCAGCGGACGCCGCCTAGGTCTTCATGGGCAGGAGATTCCTGGCACGGGACCGGGACTGGGCGGCATGATTGTCACGGCCGGTAGAGGGAGGGTCGTCAACGTGAATCCGGGCGGTGGCGCCAGGCCCAGCAGTCCTACCAGCTCCGCCGGACTACGGGATAGTCAGAACGGATTGCGACAGAACAGGCTCACTGGAAACTGGCTCGATTCACAGCCGGGGATACCAGCAGAATTCAGAGGGCCTGATCTTCAATAGCTCAAGTGGGTCGATCTGTCGAAGCACGGCAGCTATGGATTTGTGATCGAATGACCGACACGATCCGAGTCTCAGACGAGTAGAATTTATTGGGGGCGTCCTGGTCTATCTTTTCTCTGCCTTGACTTACTAGATGTTGTTCTAATTTCACCACTTGTATTACCTGTTGCTCGTCCCTTATTGATATACATTACCATACAATTGTTACTTGGCATTTTTTTCACACATTCTTGTGTTGTTGTACTACCTATCTGTTATTCCATCTATCCAATCATTATGAATCATTATCCTAAATTGGTAGGCCTAGAAATGGGGAGTTGAGTCAAACAATTCGGAGGGTAACGAATTGCAGGCTAGCTGGAAATCGCCGGCGCCACCGGAGGAGTGGTGACGAACCTTGGACGCGGGGATGGCTGCAAGATAAAGCCATGTGGCCAGGATGAGGACCCGATTGGCCAGACTGTACTGTGCTGTACCATACTGTACGGAGTACATGCAGCTGCGTATCTCTTGACATCCAGTGTGCCCAGTCAGGGCAGAAGTCAGGGGTTATGGGTGTTATGCGTATTGTGGGCGGCGAGTCAGAGTCGATGTGTCATCCCTCACAATTGGGTGTGGTAACTGGCGATGACAGGACACGTCTTTTTGAGTTCATTATCGTGACATTTCGCTCTGAATCGTGAGTCTAATTGTTGTTCTCACTGAACAATTCGTGACCCTCTAGAGCTCCTATCTGAAGTGAGCCCCTCTCGTTCCGTCTCTATAAGCCATTGCGGTAATATATATACTATATAAGATGGCTATCTTCAGTGCGGTCCCGCCACCTCCGGAGCTCGGGGGTGCCGAATCCAACTCCCACGACGATGCACCATTCCAGCAGCACCAGAACCAGCAGGGAGAGCTGCAGGATGCGACTGTTGCCGCCAGTCATCCGTCTTCTTTACCGACGAACGCCAATGGCGTGGACATTGAGGCGTGGACCGTCTCCGCGCTCCAGTCCCTGAGCGTCTCGTCCGTCGCCCGGGGCACCGGCACCCCATTCACCATTCCCCTCGACGAGACGAATGTGAAGAAGGAGAAACCGCCCGTCACCATCTACGACCCCCGCGCGCAATCGGGCGCCATCACGCCGCCACGCCGCCCCCCATCACGCCGAGACAGCATGAAGCGTCGCGAGGCGCTGCTCAAAGGCAACGAGGGGAGCCGGCAGCGGCGGCGGTGGGAAAACGGTAAGTGAAAACCCCCTTTTACCCCCCCTTAGCCCCCTTTGCACGTCGACACAGATAGAAAACGAGGTGGTCGTCTTGTTGTCCTAATGCCGCCATCATCAAGACCGTCTTCTCCACGTCCCCAATGCGATCCCGCCCGAGCCCCAGGATTATACCCCGCGTCCCACGCACCCCGTCCACCACATCCCGTACGGGATCGCGGCTCGGTGGGAGCTGCGGGTGCGCGCCGAGGTCGAGGCCCGGAACGCCGCGCTCGCTCGTCGGAAACAGGCCCTCACGCGCACCCTCGGCGACGAAGGGGTCGCCGGCCGCGTGCCGCGGGAGCTGTGCCAGCGCGCCAAGAAGACGCCCGCCGTGCGCACGTGGGTGCGCTCGCTCGAGGAGCCCGTGCGAAAGTACCTCGTGGAGCGCGAGGTGGCGAGGGAGGGCCGGGGGGACGCGGGTCTGCGCACCGACGACAGCGAGAGCAGCAGCGGCCTGGATTCCGAGGACGAGGAGATCGTGTTCGTGGGGCGCAACGGGTCGATGCGCGAGGGCAGGGGGAAGAAGAAGGACGGCGGCGCCGGCCAGTGGAAGAAGGCTCGTCGGGAGGAGAAACGGACCGGCGCCACGCAGGATGAGGGCATGTTGTTCGATGCTTTTGGAGATGAGGATGGTGGTGCTTTTAGGTACGTGTTTTTCTGTTTTCTCTTTCACGGAGATAATATCGCGTCATACCGCGTTTCGAGTGTGAGAGAGAGAGAAACTAAGACTTGGTGCTCGTCGATCGCAGGCGCTGGATCACGCATTCTATATCCGATTACTACGGCCTGCAGTCGCGCTCCGTGCTCGTCGGCGACCCCAAGCGCAAGGTTGTCTATGTCGGCATCAAACAGATGAAGACGGGTCGTGTGCCGGATGTTCGCGCAGATCTGCCTCGGCCGCTCTGGGAACTTTGCTGAGGGGACGACGATACATCGTAGACCGAGCATCCTACGTAGAGGTTGAGTAGCTGTATTGGGTTTGTACTGGATGCTGTTTTTTTTCTTTTTCTTTGGCTTTTTATAGCCGACTATGTACATTTGCATAGCAAGGTAACACCGAATTAGAACCTGGCGAGGAAGCGGCCTTTTCTCCTGGCCTCCATCAAATCTCACAATTCACTGCGTATGACCTTCCAAGACCTAAGAGGAACACTTGCAAGTTCACCATCTAGCTAATAGCAGACACGTTGGGCCATTTCACTACGCCGTAAGAGTATCTTCATCAAGACAACGTACTTTCCAGTCCAGCACGTGAAGAGTACGCATACCATTTATTGAATGTCTCTAGCGATTAGAACATGATATCATCGTCAAGCAAGCCCATTAGTTGCTGGTTTCCATAGAACCAATGGCTTAGCCCGTGCAAGGGAGGTTGGCCTAAATCCGAGCCGTCCGCTCCATGGCCTGCTCCATTACCAAACGCCGCAAAGTCGAAGACGCTCCAGGGGTCGACGGTACCCATGTCTATCCCATGAAGGGACGTGTCGGGATTCTGCTTAATATAAAGGCGTGCGGCCTGGCACAGTAGACTGTAGAGTCGATAGGGGTGCGTGATGGACTCCGAAGAAGGTTCCCCGTGCCGTAGCGACTCCGAGAAACGATCTAGATAGTGGAGGTCGGTATCATCGGAGAGCTGGACAGCTCGCGTGAACAAGACGCTAAACGGCACGAAAGGCGTGTGAAGGATTCCCCTGAACAACCAGTTAACAATTCGCCTCGCGGGATCCTGGAAAGGGGAATCAAATCTGGCAAGTGCAAGGTCTTTTGTTGGAGAGCGAGTATGCTGTAAGGAATCCGAGAACTTGCCAATGAAGATACCTATGCGTCATAAATTGATCCTCCTTGCTGTCTTTTATGGCGGCCATGGCTTGTTGATGCATGTCTAGGGTCTCGCGAGCGGCCATCGCACACTCATCCGTGATGGTAGTGGGCGAGCCTACTACCGCTGGGACCGCCCGGAGGATGAGAGTCAATAGCGAGAGCTGCTTGACCAGCTCAATTTTGAGATATACGGGAAGCATCTTATCCCCTGGCGCAATGACTAGGTTCTTTTCTCCACGATTAGTTGAAGGAAGAAAGAATAAAAAAGAAAGAAAGAATATAGAGAGTCAGACGTACATGACAAACGATCTTGGTTTCGCCAAGAATCTCGCGCAGCTCCAACGCCAACGTCTGCGCCATGGCACCGCGCTCGACATCGGATCGTGCTAATCCGGTCGGGCTGAAGAGCTGGTCGTAGATCTTCCCTTGGATGCGCGAAGTTTGCGCGCATCGCCTAATGTTCGCATCACTTGGTAAAGAGGTGGTGATCTCGGCGTCTCTAAAGTTCGAGGAGCGATCGAGTCTGAGAGAAAGGCTTTTCTCGAGTAAGAAAACCAACCAAAAGAGGCTGATCTGAGCCTCTTGCGAGTCATCGTCTTGTTCCGACTTGACAAAGTGATGGAGCCCCAGAGTCTGACATATGTTTGCCGCGCTTGAGATATACGTCCAGGCAAGCGTAGCCTTGGAGCTGTCGACAGCGTAGGTTGCCTGATCGTTCAATCAGTATGGGCTTGGAGAGACGGCTGTGGTAAGGGTAATCTTACGCCAAATGTAAGTGCTGCTACAGTTTCTACAGTTGTCGGAAGCAGAAGTGGTAATCGGGAGAGAGCCACCTGCGCATTCTGACGACATTGCGTATAGAACTGCTTGTAGTTCATTTTGCCAGTCGCGACAATATACTCGGAAAATATGTACGACAAGTAACTATTGGCGAGGACAAAATCGAGTTGAGAGTATTCATCGACTGCAAAGTATACCCTTTGACAAAGCTCGGTAAACTTTTCAAGTGGAAGGATACGAGAGATAGCTCCTATTCCAAAAAACGCCTTGTGTTCTTAATAGCATCCAACATCAGACTGCAAGTTCATTTTTAAAAACAAATAATGGAAGAATATTTTCTTCTTCTTTTTATTCAAATAAATAAGGAGGGAAGAAGAACCGGACTGAGGTGACTAACCTTTCGCCCACCGTAAGACAAGCACAGCGGCTTCGACAGGAGGCATAGATACATTTTCATGCGACTTCAAGTCTCTGATTTCGGGAAACGACAGATCGCGAGCCACGTTGGAGTCATTTAGGGTCCTCGAAAGTCTTCTCAAAGAAGCAAGTATGTCGCTTTCTTCTGTCCCCAAGTACTCTCTAGAAGCTCTATCTTCAACGACAGTTTTGACGAAATCGGTGACCTGTGCTGAGTGATCCCATTTTACGGGCTCTGTTGATGCACTCACAGAAGACTCCTTAGGAGCTAGAGGTTTAGCAGTAGTACCATGATCTGCTTTGCGCTGCGCAGGGCTGTCGCCGCACTCTGGCTCAGTAGGGGGATGCGACTTTTGGAGGAGCGCTTTGATCGCTTCGAGTCCTTCAGCGATGTCGTCGATCTTCTGTTCGCTAAGGGGAGTAAGAAGTAAGTGAGCATAAGAACACCGTAATGAGAGAGTTCTTGCATCCACATACTATTGAGCAGATATCAAGATCCTCTGCTTGGGAGATACTGTCCTTGAAGCCACGGTACCAAAGGTACATGTAAGCTTTGCCGAGATACAAGTAGAACAGGGCGATCCTCTGTCACACCCAACCTACGTAGACGGCGAATGGTCAGCCAACTCATGACAAAGATGAGCATGTTGATCGGATGAGTTAATCACTTTTCTCGACCGACATTGGTCACAAGACCGGCGCGGGATAGCAAGCCGCCGGCGACTCGAGCTTGCATTCACAGGATTTCCTCGGGATTCCATGTCGTCTCCTTTTCCCATTCAAAACGGAAATTGGTACATTGATGAGTATGAAGGTGGGAGAAACTGCATTGTTCACTGGCTTATACCCATGTTATGCCGGAATCGCGCGGGTTTCCGACGGCTCGTCAGCTTGGCTAGTTTGAAGCTTAGCACCAATCCGCATTACCAATCACACATCAACTTCCTCCGTCTGTGTGTCACGAATTACACTCGGACACGCCTTAGACAGAGACGATATGAATTGTAAATGACCATTGGAAATAGATATATATAAAATCATCATGACTTCAGTTGAGTTCAGATGGCCCTTCAAAGCAAAATCTCAGCAGATTTCGACACGCAATCATCAACAAATCGAAATAAGAGGTAGCTAAACGTAGGAGTTCATCAACAATCATGGTGTCAAATATTTTAGTCACAGGCGCTGCTGGCTACATTGGGGGCTCAGTCCTTGCAGCTCTCTTATCCGCCGATACTCACCTCCCGACGAAGAATCTCTTCGCCGCTGTTCGAACAGAAGAGCAAGCACAAAGTCTTGGTTCTCTCGGCATCAATGTCCTGCGACTGAACCTCCAAGACGAAAAGGAAGTGGCCGAAGCTGTGGTTCAGAACGAGAGTACGCCGACTCGCATCTTGGTCCTTATTGGATTCGGGCATCGATACATGAACTGCTAATTCGCTTTTAGTTGACATTGTCATTCACACGGCCAGCTCCATTGACGCACGGCTAGCAATTCATCTCATCAAAGCGCTGGGCAAGCGCCACGATATCACCGGGAAAGATACTTACCACATCCATGTGAGTTACCAAAGCCCTGGCACTTGCGATAGGTGTTGACGTCTTGGCAGTCATCGGTGACTACGGGTTACTCAAAAGAAGGCGGATGGCCATACGGAACAGTCAAGGATAACGACGCGGTGTATAAGCTAGAAAAGGAAATAAATGACGAATTCCCCATTCGAAAGGTAATAAATACACCACGATGCAGTGCAAGGAGATACTGGACTAACCAACCCCCCCCTATAGACCAATACGGCTATTACCGAGCTAGCCAAAGAGCAAGGCGTGACAAGCTTCATCATAGGAGTACCGTTTGTTTGTACGTCGTGACACTTCTGGTTGGCGGATCACGGCGACATAATCTAACAATCTCGCAGACGGAACAGGAGCTGGGCAATGGAAGAAATTGTCCCAAAACATTCCCGCAACTGTCAAAGCGTCCATTGCACTGAAAACCACCTATAAGTTCGACGAGGACAGCGTATGAAAAACCCCTAACTTGTCCTCGTGATAAATCTTGTTCCGTTACTCACCACACAACCAGAACTTCGCAGCTGTCCACATTTCAGACTTGGCAGACTACTACGTCCTCTTCGTCAAGAAGATCCTGCGGGGAGAGAAGCTCCCGAGCGGCGAAGAAGGCTACTACTTCTCCGTAGCCCACGAGGCAAGCTGGTGGAACATGACGCAAAGCCTCGCGAAGGCCCTCTATGCTCGTGGGCTCGTCACGGAACCCACGGCCAAGATCTGGCCCAGCGATGATATGGCAGCGGAGGCACTAGATCTCCCGCGCCAATTCGTGCGGTTGATGCACACTGCACGGTAAGCCAGTCAATGTCAATTTGACAACGGGTTCAACTCCATCTGACAAATTCGAAGCGTGACTATAGATTACAAGAGCGGGTATCCCCTCGACTGGCATCCCAAGTGGGATGAACAGAGACTGTTGGCAAATATGGATGAGGAGGTTACTGCTACCCTTCAGTACGATAAGGGCAGGACTACTCTCTTTGATGCCTTGAATTAGGCAAAGGCAAAGCACGCCTGGCATGAAGGTGTTTTGCGACAGACAGTATACTGACAAGAAAGAACCCAAGTTTGGTCACATTCGAGTTTGCAATAAAGAGATTAAGGCTGGTTGGGAAGTTTTACATCGGGGATGCAAGGACGGGCTGTGACTAATTTATGCCCAAACTGGCGTCAACGTACAATTGCATACAGCCAGCCCATCGAGGATGGATGTTTACTACACTTCGTTGGAAATTAGTTTCATATTCGTCAAACTCTTCCATACACAACATACCAAGAAGCGCAAGCTAGATCATTTGTGTTGAATGCGTATATACATCTAACGTAGCATACATACGAAAAACTATACATTTACGGAAATTATATATTCGAAGTAATATCATAGAATGATGTCGAGGGTCGTCAGCATCTAGTCATATATCGGAAAATTGAAAAAAAAAAAAATTTGCATCAAATAGATCTTATATTCGAACTCATGTCATCGGCCATTCCACAATACACAGGCGTCGCCCACCAATTTCCCGCAACGCCCAACGTTTCAGTCATCAAGACTTCTTCCCAATATACACAGAAGTCCTTTAGACAGTGCCACTTATCCCATCCATTACACGCGTTCAAACCATCATGTCACGACAAACCGGCCCAAGTAATTCTGCCCCACGAAACAAAAATGCCCACAAACGCCTTGAATGATATCAGGATCCCATCCCCAACTCCTTTTTTTCTTCTTAAAAGACAAGCCGCATTTCATCATCGGGTCTAGAAGAAGATGAAGAAGAATAAAAACACAACAAGTGAGCCCAGTTGCAGAAGGACGAAAATGACAATCACCTGCGCACGCTACTTACGACGCTGCTCACCGTGTCGCTAACGCGAGATCCGATGCCGCCAACCCACTCGGGTATCTTGAGGCTGATACGCACGCGTCCCTCCACGATCATGTTGATGACGTTTAAGATGGCGAAGGTCGTGCTGCCGATGGCGCGGAAGACGGCGAGCACGGCGACGGACCAGAGGATGAAGGCGAGGTAGATGTTGTTCCCGACGTCGTGGATGCCGTAGGCCTCGGAGACGGCCATGGCGAGGATGGCGTTCGCCAGCAGCCAGATGATGACCATGTACGTGCGCACGCTGCGGTAGTAGTCTTCCTGCAGCTGGGCGTCCGAGATGGCGGGCGCGGGCACCTCGACGCGGTCGCGCAGGTTGCGCAGCGCCTCGTCGTACCCGGAGTCGATGTCCAGCTGCTCCGACGGCATCTCGAGCTCGACGGTGCCGCCGGATCCCACGGCACCGCCCAGGTCCGTCTTGATGACGTTGTCGCCCTTGGTACCCCACGTCACGTCGTGCGTGTTGCAGAACGCGTACACCTGCAGAGTGCAGATGTAACCGGGCAGCAGGGCAAAGTACTGCGCCGAACTCGTGAACAGGTGCCACGGGTCTAGATACAAGAAGCTCATGACGAAGTACAGCCCTACCGTGGACGCGATCGAGAGGATCAGGTTCGTGAATGCGCCACTCCCGACTTTGATCCCGCCATCCGCTCTTATGGTGTGGACGATGATCCAAATCGTCGCGAAGACTGTGTATATCATGATGACGCTGTAGGTACAGATACTAGCAAAATACAGCTTCTTAGCGCCCTGCGGCCTGTTACCCAGCGACAGAATAAACTGTATGCTCGTCAAGAGGATCAGGATATAGCGCAGGATTGTGAAGATCCAGAATGCCGCGTTGTGCCCGAAAGGATCGACTTTGGGGTCCGACAGGCCGCCGCATAAGAAGTAAAAAGCCAGGTAGTAGTTGGCGAGAGAGAAGAAGGTGAAGAGGAGTTGGATAAACTGGTACACGAATTCGATGTGTAGCAGCACTTTCCGGGCGACGGTGTGGTCAGTGGCCCAGACCTGTTTGAAGTGCACAAGCGAGTAGACGGCGGCGAAGAAGGCACCGTTCAGCCAACGTCGACGCTGCGAGATAAACTCGGGGACGGCATCTTTCATATATCAGTATCTCCATGCAAGTATGAAGAGATCGGAATTGACTTACCGGGCACATCGGTCTCACCCGTACAGCTCTTCACGTACTTCAGAACCCACCTCTCGCTCCTCTTCGCCACCAACTCCCAGCAGAGAATACGATCCTCGGCCAGGTACATATTCGCGGTGAAAACGTCGGCATGTTGACCGTGCAGCGTTTCACCTTTGAAGTACTGACTCAACGGGCCGTGGCCCGTCTCGTCGTTCTGGAGCGCATGGAAGCGGTACGCACTCAGTGCGCCGGGCAACACTGTTATGTAGCCGAAGACCGATTCCAGGGGCTTGTCGAGAATGTTGGACATCTTGTACTCGAAGTTCTGGGACGCGACGAGCGGGTTCAGCAGGTAATTGCCGTATTTACCCTTCATGGCCTTGATCTCGCCGCAAGCGCCGGCCACGTTGGAGTCAGTGTCGAACGCCTTCCACAAATGGTACAGCGAGTTCGTGCCGGGCTTAGTGCCGACATCCAGCAGGATGCAGACGTTGGGGTTGAGCGCCTGGCCGAACGCGTTGAAGAACCATCGGTGCGAGTTCAGCTTCCGCTGGTTGCGTTCCTTCAGGCAGAAGATCATCTGGCATGGGACGATGCCCTTCTCCGCGCCCTTGAACTTCAGATCCGAGTCGAGAGAGACCTGCGTCGTGTACTCGTACACGTGTGCCTGCACGGCTTTCGAGTTGACGAAGTTCTTGGCGATGCCGTGCTGGTAGACGCCCATGGCGGCCAGCGCGTCGAGTGTTCTCGGGTGGACCTTTTCTCGTCCGTCGGACACGACGCAGACCACGATCTTCTGCCATCCCATCTCGCCCCACGTACGGGACTTGTTGCGGCCGCAGAAATGGCTAATATTCTTCATGATGGCGTGCATAGTCCGCGTGAAGCCTATCTCGTCTTCGTTGTACATGGTAACACAGATGAATAACTCCGTTTCTCTCGTCGTCCGGCCGATGTTCTGTCGTAACTTGTATCCCCGCTCGACGAAGTCGTCCGGGTCACACGTCACGGCCGTATACCGCATATGGGTGAACTCGACTTCGTCCCGACGGGGCAGAAAACTGTATAAGATCGTTGGGATCTTACATTCGAGGATAAGCTCACCGTTGATAAGTTGTACCTCCTTCTTTGACGTGACAGGGGCGCGGACACCACGACGCTCTTGCTTTCCTTCGGGAGCGGCGCCGTAATGTTCGACCTTCTCACCCATTGGCGTTGGTGGTATGTCCTCCTCGTTGAGCGTGACCTGCGATTGCGCGAATGATTCACGATATGGGTGTGCGCCCCCGATGTCTGAGTCGGGTCCGAAGACATCGTCGCCGTCTTCTAGTGGGATACTTACCGTCGCATCGTCAGCCGTATAAACTGAATGGCGGTTATGGCTTGAAAACAATGGCGCAGGTGGCAGCGGCCTGCGAGGACTCCCGCCATATCGCGAAGATGGTGTGCCTGGCCTAGGACTGCCATTGAGGTCTGCTGGTTCGTAGGTCATGTTAGAAGGTGGCGGCCGCGTGTAGTCCGAGTAACCAGACATCCTCGACGACGGTGTCCAAGGTCGTGTAGGTGATCCGTCCCGTTGCCGAAAGGGTTCATAGGCCAAATCCGGCAATGGTATGTGAGGATGGTCGCGAATAGAGGATGCCCGTGAGGGTGTCGAACGAATGGAGGTCTGATATGATCGCCGGGGAGTTGGTCGGATACTATCAGGTTTGGTTGGTGAGTTATTTGCATCGCATACTATTTCTGTGCTTGATTGGGCCCTGTCTGTTCTTGTTGATTTACGCAGAGAGCTCTTTCTCGGTGACGGGCCTTCTGGAATGGTGGGTAGATTCCGTACGATATCTGTCTCTGAGGGCTGTGCGACTTTCTGCTTCTTCTGTAACTTTACAGTCTGGGAGCGCTTCGGCACTGGCTTGCGCGTGGGGGATAGAGGAGATGGCTCATCAAGAGGGGTTGCCAGCTGCCCTTCTTCCTGCTTCTTAAGCGTGTCGAAATAATCTGGCGTAGATATCTTGACGGACTTCTTCTCCCCTCCTTCTGGCCTGTCGGCCTTCTTTATAGCAGAAGGCTTCGGCATATGTGAAGTGGCTGCTATGCTAGGTGGCGGGTGTACGTACGGTCTTGTCTCTGGTATTGAATCCTCCATAGATGTCAACAATCTAACGGCGGGTGAATGGCCTGAGCCCATGTGCATGTGGTCGGGCTCATCGTCATAGCCCGGAAGCGCGTACTCGGGCGGTCGCCCGTCCATTCTTGTTTATATGTTGACCAAAAGGCCAATTGGCGACTCTGTTTTGAGACAACTGCGTTTGCCGCGAAGATTGGAATGCAATGCAGCACAAGTTTCCTGCGCCACTTGTGTCACTGGTGTTAGGTAGTTGAGAGAGGGTCGATAAATGGCAATGCGGCGTGTACTCGGGTATTTTGGTAAACCCGATGTGTCAAATCAAAGAATGGATGTTATAAAGTTTGTTGGAAACTCTAAAACTTTTGATGTTATGACACGAAAATGTAAGGTTAATTGAGCTGGTGTGGGGGATGCGGCAATGGACGTAGAAGGCCATTAAGGTTGAATATTTGGGTTTGGAATCAGTCTAATGTTGTCTAGGCAACGCGCTGCCACCATCGATCGAGCTTGTCTCCACAAATGTCCACAAATACCCGGCTCCAATTTTCTGACGGGGTTTGCAGTAACCCACCGCGCACCACAGTATCAGCCCTTTGCCGCGCGTTTATTTGCTCGCCTTCATCAACAGATCGAAAAAAATAAAAATAAAAATAAAAATAAAAAGGACTGATACAGCCGAGGGGGTTAGACTGCAATTGGCTGTATCTGTTAGTCAAGATACATTCAAAAAGAAGTTAGTATGAAGCTTTGTTGTGCCCCCTGTGCGTGCAGTGGAGGGCGAGCAGTAAGCGCGCGTCACTTAACTAATGATTAGCCAGTGCATCGCCTAAGTATTTCGCTAACAAGCTTTCCCCCCAATCTTTGATCGTCGAGTCAATCAGCAACCCCATCCATCCATGTGCCACGACCGACCCCAGATACGCCGACAAGACGGGGCGGGACAGGATAGACACGAGCAAATGTTGCCCGGTTCGCGCCTAGAGTCAGGACTGCAACCGAGCAGAACCGATAACTACTGACCCCCTTCTTACGTCTTTCGGCTCGCCCTCCGATGCCGCGTCTCTGTTCTTCGCTCTTTCGTCTGCCCTCCAAGCTCCGGCGCCGCGCGCGACGGCGCAGGATGACGACGCTACTGGCGCTTCTAGCCGTTCTGGCACTGCTTATAATACCGTTCTACGTCATCTACAAGCCACCGGCGCGGCTGATCTCTTACTTCGCTCGTCGGTGGCCAGACGTGCTGTGGGAAGTGCAGACGGACAAGAAAATAGTGGCGCTAACCATCGACGACGCACCCTCTCAGCACACCGAGGAGATCCTCGAAATCCTCAATAGCCACCAAGCCACCGCGACATTCTTCGTCATCGGTGGCCAGGTCGCCGGCCGTGAAGACGTTCTCGCCGACATCGTGCGGAGCGGCAGCGAGCTCGGCAACCATGCCATGCACGACGAGCCGTCACGGTCGCTCTCCGATGAAGAGCTCACGAGCCAGATCGAGGCCGTCCGCGACAAGATCCGCACGGCCTACAAGACGGGCGAGGCCGCCGTGCCTCCGCAATATTTCCGCCCTGGCTCGGGATTTTTCAGCGATCGCATGAGGGAGCTGGTGAAGAAGCTAGGCTACAGGCTCGTGCTAGGTAGCGTATACCCGCACGACCCGCAGATTCACTGGTCTTGGCTCAATGGCCGACACATATTAAGCATGGTGAGGCCGGGCGCGATCATAATCTGTCACGATAGGAGGAGCTGGACTCCGCCAATGTTGCGCAAGGTTCTTAAACAACTGAAGCGTGACGGGTACCGCGTAATGAGCCTAACCGAGATGCTCAAAGAAACTCGAAGGTGAAATCCTTCTCCCTCCCCCGTTCACCCCAACAATACTGTTCCTGAACATACTGTCAAAGCGTGTATTATCTTTGAACTCGTTTTTGGTGAATCACAACCCATACTGTAAAAATGCTGTGTAATTATACTGCATGGACTGGGAGTTGACCCTTGGATCAGGCTGGAAGAAAAGTTGAAGACAGATTCATGTATTAAAGACTCTGTATTAATCACTCGACTCGGAGACCAGAAGTCAATTTAGAACTCGAGTTTTTAATGAAGAGAAAGGCTCATATAGGCGCCGTTCGCTTGAGAGATTATGTTAATAGATACAGCTCGACTGGCACGCGGTGTATACATATAGACAAGTTATTTAACTGCATAGAACCATACGTAGTAGATTATAGGTAGCTTACATGCTTAATACGTAGTTATATCGTCTCGATATTTCTAAACAGCCACAGGCCTTACTATCATATGTTACGCATCCCAGCCTCTCGAAACAGTACTACCACCTATCTAAGTAGAATCAACTGTTGGACACGAAAACCAAAGTCGACTAGAAATACCTTGAGAATTCTTGATATGGCCATAAACACACTGACTTAGAGTTGTACAGGGTCGAGCAATACTGACAACTCTCCGCCTGACGAATCTTAAGTAAGGCTGAAAAAAATGCTCCTGGCAAGGTGATAAAAAATAAAGTGGAAGATCCATTGCTACTTATCATTCTAAAACACCCTCACTTTATCTCTATACCTAAGCGTTCCTTTACCCAATAGTTACATGCTTGTCAAGGGTCTGTCCCACTTGACGTTACCTATAGCAGAGCCGCTTGCACAGCTAGATCTCGTCAATTGCACATGCAGTACTAGACTCTCTCGCAATGTACCTCGCAGACTCTTAGCCTCAAATGCCAGATGGCACTGACTTCAATGGACGGCAGTTGTTCAGCCTAGTCCCTAATGGTGATAGCCATTTTTGAAGGGGATTGGGATGTTAACCTACTCGTTCGAGAGATCGAGGAAAACCTCGGCACCGTCGTGACGGATATCCCTTTCGTCTATAACGGCTCGAATAACTACGTAAGTTGCTTTACAATTCTTTTTATCACGATTCCGAGGAATACCAGTTGAACAAAATAAGGGGTTCTATGTCAGGCTGTCGCGTCCGCCAGACATTGTGGCACGTATAGCGTGTGGTGATGTCAACATACTTAATTACAATAAGTTCCTAATCCAAGAGCAGATTCTTAAGGTTAAGTTCGAGGTAGTGGTATACAAACTTTACGTTTAGCGTTCGAAATCATAGCTTCCTGTCTGCTGTACTACTGTATCCTACAACAGCATATAGGTCCTCGACTTGATCGCCCTAGCAACATGGGCCGTTTGCTGCTAATGGTTAAAAAAGCAGAGGGAGAAAGAAAATATATGGCTTGATTTTAGCGTAGAGCAGATAGTAAATCTATATGCCTGTTTTTTTTTTAGTTCTTTTTAACTAACCTTTATTCTGGGCCTGCTTTTTTGTTTAGTTAGCTTGTATCTGCGCATTGTTATTCGATTTTTAACTCTTGCTTAAGTTCGCTGCTGCTTGGCTGCATAAAAAAATCTTTAATCTGAAGCTTGAATTATTCTATATTCCTGTTGCTCTTACACGGGAGTTCTATATTGCTTTTTTTACGGCCAAAATCGATGCAACCATCGAGAACATAGGTGAAATGATCGGCTGGGAGGATGACGATAATAGCGTCGGTCCTATCACTGCTGTAGCTAAGCAGTCACTCTTACGCCTTTTCTACACATCATGCCTGTAGACTGTAGCCAACCTTCTCTATATCGTCTTGTCTTCGAGCATAGCGATTCTGGTATCTACAATATGTCTATTACAATGGATGCGAATAACAGCCCCCTCGTTACGTCCCTGTACGACTGGGAGACTGCATGCATCGTGCTAGCTATCCTGTCCGATCCTTTAATGTTAGTAATTGTCGACCTTGGAACTGACTACAATGCCAATCTTTCAGTAACGCGGGTGCCCAAGAACGCGATCCCAAGCGACCGCACGCAGTACATGGAATGGGCTAGGCTTTATATCCAGGTACGTCCTTCGTTTCTCTGTGCATGAATAGAATACTAACGGCTCTCTACTCAGGATCTCTTCAGTCAGTCATCTGACTACGAACACGCAATCCAGGCAGGGAAAGACGCTCGCCACCTCTGGTTTGCGTTGCAAGAGTGGAGAGGCGAAGACCCGGAGGGGCAACTGATCGATTGGCCAGCGCTCACCAGAGGAAAGATAAAATTAAATAGCCATTTCAATATTTCATCAATTTTTTAGATAAATAAAAAATACTCAATAAGATCTGATTACTAAATGCGCGGTGGGCGATGCTCTAATAGCGGCCTCTAGATCTGGTTAGAAAGGCACAGCATGGATGTTATTAGTAGACTCAGTTGGCCCTGATTCTTGGACATGAGTTATCTTTCAAGAGCTATGATGACGGCCGCCTCAAATGGACAACTAAACTTAGTCATCTATATCAGAAATTTTATGTCACGAAGGGAGGTAGCAAATCTCGGCCCACCTGTCACGGTTCACACCGCTGGTAACTCCAGTATTGACTTATTGTTATTGCACGAAGAGGAAGAAGTTCTATCTACATAGCAGAGATTTCCTAGCTAGTATATATATGTGTGTGCTAAAGGCCCGTGCCCTTATACCCTTGCTTCCTGGTGGGTATCTTGTAGCGTTCCGTGACACCACCTCTACATTTGGCCGCCTCAAATGGTGAACTCGACGTAGTCCGCTGTCTTTTAGTGCTGAGAAAGTCTTGGGGCAACTTCGACGACGATTTCACTGTCGCATTGGTCGCAGCGGCCTCGAACGGACAACACGACGTAGTGGAAGTGCTTCTTCAAACCAGTCTTGACATCAAAACCGTGTCGCCTCAAAATACATCGGCAAAGCAAGATGAACTAGAGCATGCAGCTCAGGCATCGATACGTCAAAAAATGACGGCACGAAGTCCAGCAGCGGTTCGTGTACACCTCTCACCACCTCACTAGAAGGCTGCATCAACAATTTTCCATCACCGGCTGACAGGGACCGACGAAGAAGAAAAACAATCAGCCCACGAGCGAAGCCTTTGGTGTCCGAAAGCAAAGCTCTCTATTATGAGGTAATAATAAGTCTTCTTCTCGGCCATGGGCCAGATGCCAATAGCCTCGGTAGTCATGGTCTGCCCACTGGTCCATATTGCTGTTGGTAGGAGCTCGCAAACTGTCGTTAGGTTAGCCTCTAGAAGCTGGCGCAGACGGCAGTACTGCACTCACTACCTGTAGCCATTGAACGACAAAGAGGTGGTCCAGGTAGTTTCACGCAGCTACTTATCTATTGTTATACTTCGGAGGTGGGAGATTGGAATATTCGATTCCATAACAGATGTCAAGGTGGGCCACATAATCTTTCCTGTCTGCCTTTTTCAAGAAGAAATCTGATTGACATCTCCGTCCCTCAAACTGGTATGAGGTGCTGGTTCTATTAGCTGTACTTTTTAAGTGGTGCTTTTGTAGGGCGCAAAGCCATTTCCAGACTGGATCTTCGTTAGGGTCGGTCGGGAAGTCGGTCCATCTCTTTCCGTCATGTTCTTCCATAACTTTGTTGATTATCTTCTGTTCCGACTTGCCCGAGGGAAAGAAACTGTCGAGGCAATCCCCCCACATCGCGAAGGATACAGTTTTCCATCTCATCCAAGATCGCACATTCGGTAGTGTCGGCTTTAACGCTATTGGAAAGTCGATCTGAGCTGATTTTGATAGGTGTTGCTAAGAATGTCTGTGGGAGCGACGGGCGGGGACGGGGAGGCAGAAAGGTAGACGGACATAAGATGCTAATGAGGCGGAAGGTCTCAGCCTAGATAACATCGTCAGAGGATCTACCGAGGTCACGGTCGACGAGATCATGAAATAGGGTGAGGTTCAGCGTGTGGTCCGTATAAATAAGTTTTCGAATGCCCACAACGCTCAGGTATACGACGACTTGCCCCGGATAACGAAGCTTACTTGCCGCCTCAGAATACATCAAGTCCAGCAGGTTTAGGATATCTTTCTGGCTCGGGTCATCGTGTGACGCATTGTCTCGAAATTTATCAAGCGCATCAATGAGCGGGTGTTTTGCCAAGATCTTCCAATCCTCGTCTGTGAAATGGATTTTGTTGTAAAGCACAGCGTAGTTGATAAAGGTAGTAAAATTGAGGCGAGAACGGCAAATAAACAAACAAAACGCGAGATAGTCGCGTTCGCCATATGGCTTTGTTCACAACATCACCTTACCCATACCCCGATAATAGTCGAGGCGATGATCAGAATAGGTAGATGTCAGTGGGTCCGGCACATTGCTTCCCAATTGGGAAAAGAAACGTGCTCTGATTGGTGGACTGTATCTAAAAGAGTAGGGGTCACGTGCCCTCTACGACTTACTTTGATATACTCAGGATGGCTTCCATTTTATATACCACGTTTAATTCTAGAGTTGAAGAGGTTCTTTGGTCCTATGATACATGCTGTTTCGCTAGATCAATAGCCTGTGATAAAGTTGCTGCCCCCGGGGAATACTTTACCCAACAAGCCCAAACCCCAAATCGTAATCACGGACCGTTACACGTTTTTCCTACCTAAGATAGCAAAGTTCGAGATACTAAAGCCAAAGGTGGACAATAACTACCAATGGGCTCTTGTGGTACGAAAGCGCTCTCCGCGCTTTATAGATATTCTTGTCGACTGGGCCCATCCGGTAACTTCTGCTCGCCGTGTGTTTAGTAAACTAAGGGACTGTGGCACCCAGAAGTGGCTTATTGTGGCTAGGGGTTGCAACCACTCAGCCGATTGCCGGGTGTATTTGGTGGAGAGGGTTCCATGTGGACAAACCCACAACCCCTAGCCACTAGCAGCCCCTTTTGGGTGTCACAGTACTAAACCTTCTTTGCCTACCACCCAATAAAGCATCATCCACTTCAATCCATCACAGGACGATGTGTCAAAGAATGGCGAGAAAAAAATTCAGTGCGTAGGCTTTAGTTCTTGCATAGTACTCTTAATTTTATAAGTAGGGTTTCATTCATTATTATAGACTTTATCCAGTCACTGAATCGTAGGGTTAACTTCTTAAAAGCAAGTATAAACGACTACCTAATATAGTGTCAGGTACTAAGTACACAGGAGGCTAGTAGGATCTTTTGAGTGGGGATACAGTAGATATTTGGCTATATAAGAGTCTGAGGCTCCCCCAATTAGTTGGGATAGACTCAGGAATCAATAACATTGAGTTCTAACCCCTACCTTCGACCTAACTGCGACCTACTGGTAGCTTAACTTCACTCTAGATACAACCAATATCCTGACAGATGTCCCCTTTCAGGATATTGAAGTAGAGCGGGTAGATATGACTGATCAGTAGAGTCCGGGGGGTATAAGTTTGGGTAAAAATTCAAGGTAGGCCCTTTACTACAGGGCACGATCATCATCTTTCACCCGCGATTCTTTTAATTTTCCAAAGATTTAGCTATGCGATACTTTCAGTCAATTCATTCGATGCGCTTACTTATGATCAAGAGATTCCCCAATCAAGCGATTATATTGTTTCAATTACGGGATGAATAGCAGCTAGGTTACCTCCCGTAGGGGTGGCTCTTTAGACCACCCTGACTGATTCAATAGGTATGCTCTTCTGCAGCTCCGCCAGCGGATGGGGGGACGAGCAGTTGCTCTAGCTCCGAGGCCAAGGCAAAGAAGTCGGTTATCAATAATATCGAGATCTGTCGCCTCCACGGCCACCCATCTCTTGCGAGCACCTAGGCGAGAACACAGCAATCAGCGCTTAATGGCCTAGATGGGCGACAGGTGTGGTGCTGAATTATCAGGTTCTAGTCGGTAGGCACGCCTGCGCCGCGGTTGGTAATTTTTGCACCATATCATTACTATCACAGAAGCTCTGGGGCAGCCTTGACTGTGTGTTGAATAACATCTAAAACCGTTTCCAGTTCTACTTATCTTTGAATAACCAGCAGCATTGTTAATAAATAATACTTATAGGATGGACCAAATCTGCAATCCTAGTGTCATTCAAGTACTTTTCAGCATGAAATTCCCTTATTGTTGATAATCCAAGCCGAGCAACCAAAGTCTCGCGAAACGTCGGCGTAGTCCTCCACGACGTAGACCAGATTTCAATCCGGACATATTCTGCTCCTTCACCCTGAGAGCATCTCTCGCTTCGCAATACTAAGGCTCCATTCACTTCTATCTTCACTACGAACAACAAAGAACAAAAGAACGGAGCTGCGCTCTTTCTGCAGAACAGACAATTGACTCAAGTCCACTTCAGACGAAGCTAGACGCTTGTCCCTACATAATTTCAAGGTGCATCATCGTATAACAAAGGGATTGGGGCTTCTGAATCGCAGTGTTGCTGATCATCTGGACCTTGGCGCACTCTTCGTAACAACCAGGCTCATGTATGTGCCTAGAATGATTTCCCCCCACATCGCGACACCACGCGAATTTAATTTTTCCTTCACAGGTAGCTGAAGTTGACACAAAGGTGTTCTGTGGGATTTGTCTGGATAGTAGTATGCATGATCGTAATCCACGGGTCCATCAATGTTTGCCCATGACCACGTGGGCGTAATACCGCAAGGCATAGTAGTCTGGTCACTATTTGCATTGTCAGTAAAGTAATAAGCCTTCCAGCACAATCGTAGGTACAGGTCGTTCTTCCATAATCCAGAGAGGTACTGATCATTCATAGTGGTTATCAGCTCGTTTGCGAGGCCAGATATAGCCACAAGTTTGTCTAACTTTTTAGTTATACAACACTTTGAGTACAGCTTCACGACATCAGCCCAGAGTTTGCGCATGTATCTTCCTTCCTCGTACACCAGGTGTGGTTTTGAATCTGAAGGTTGGAAACTCTCCACTATCAAACCACTGTCGGCCCTCCCAAAAAAAACCTGACGTTCAGCAAAGCTAAGCTGTCTTCTTGAGGAATTTATTCTGGGTCGTCTAAAAATATTGGACTGTAGCGACCCGGTCCTGAGCCTTTTAAAACAACCGCCCATATCGCTCGACAGACGGTACAGCCGGCCAGTATAGATCGGTGGAAACCGCGAAGCGAAGGATGCAGCGGTGGAGAGAAAAAAAGATGCGGGGTTGAATATACAGCTCGTGAATGCGTTTGTCATATGCAGACACGTCGCGACGTTGCGGTCTGGTTGGGCCCGGCCCGTACGTGGCGCCGAGCTGAGAAGACCGTGTTTCATTGCTGCTGAAGCTGGGTATCATTTACCCCTCCCTGGTTGAGGATATCGCGGGGCAAGCTTTTATTCTCACCTTACCCCCTTCATGTAGGTCTTCTACATCATTCTCGAATACAATTTTTCTCGCTATGTGATTAAATATACAATGGATGGCTTAGGCACCGGGTAGTGGAATTATCAAAGTTGTAGAAGTTACTGGTAATGCACGGGGACACTGACATGTACTATAATAAGATAAACTCTCACCCGCCATATTTCACACAGTAATTAGCAGCAGACGGATGAGATAGGTAATTCTATAACCATGATAAGCATTCATCAATAATGGTATAAGTAGTATTTTTATAAACAATATCTGTACCACTAGCCATCGTTGCACTCTGATAGCATGCGTGCCATCCTTCTCTTGAGCCATGCGCGCAAACTATAAGCAGCACACTGCCCGCTCACGAAGCAAGAGGGAAGTTTCTTATGAGTCATTATTCCGTACGTGGCCGGGCAGAATTGCACGGCGATCAAATATATGGAGTTTTCCTTTATTTTCGTTGGCCACTATGGCATTTGTTGGACTATTTTACACCAATGCTATGGAGTCGCTGTATAGTAGAATCAATATAATGCATGTTTTTCTCCTTGCTACGCCAGGACAGGAGTTCGACCGTCAAGTATTCCAAGGCTGATGATGGGTACTTTTCCAGTTCTTACTTCCTTCCTTGGCGGTAGGAGGTGAAAGCCTATAAGTTTGCTTTTTTGTAGCCATTTTCCTTGACCCAAGTTGCGACATCATCACGATCTCTCTGTAACCAGGAGATCTTGCTGCGGATGGCGTCCTTGCTTTGCGCCAATGGTTGATCGAAGGACTTCGTATCGATATCCTGGAAGAACCTTTCAACTCTCTCGAGTTGCTCGGGCTTCGCAAAGCTCGAGGTGCAGATGGTAACCATCGAACCAAGGATGGGCGGGTTACCACTTAGGCGTTTGTAGATCTCAGGCCATTTCTCGGTCAGCCAGCTAAATAGCGCCTCCGTGCCCTCGGCATGGCTACGAAGACCACTTGTTGGGAGATAGATGTCCTGACTCTTGACCTCGTTGCTCAAGGTGAGTTCAAGGGTTCGTCGAATGAGTTCGGGGTCTTTGGCGCGGCCGATGCAGCGCAGGGCCGTGTTGCGTTCATCGGTATTGTTAGATCCGCGGAATATGTCCAGGATAGCGTCGTACTGTTCGAGGATGAGCTTATCCGTCAAGTCAAGTCAGGGGGAGGGGGTGACCTCGGCGAGCTTACCTCTTCTTTTCCACCATGCTTGAGAGCCATACCAAAGACGCTACCCCGTATGTTGGGGTGAATGGATGACTTATCGCCGGCCTTGTACTTGGCGAACATGGCCTTGGCGGCCGCGATAATCTCCCCATCACCAGCCATACCGGCGGCGCCGAAGAGCATAGCCTTGAATTGTTGTTCGACGTGTCCATCGTTGTCCGAGAATTGCCAGCCCAGCTTGTGTGCCCTCTCGCTGACCAAATCCTTGACGAAGGCTTCGAGGCCATCCTTGATAGCCTGGTCCTCGAAAATCCAAGCTGCTTGTACAGTCGCCACTCGGGCGATGATCTCACTCCACACGACGAACGACTCTTCCGTATCAAATCCTTTCAAGAGGTTGAGCACCCCTGACGTCTTTTGGTAGCCCGAGACGGCGAGAGCACCGGCGTCTGCGATCATGCCGGCGCGGTCTTCCACCGTCAACTTTCCCTCTTTCGCAGCCTCGCCGAGTTTGGTCAGCCGTTCTTGGCTGTAAGACGTTCGGTAGATGCTGGTGTGATTGGCGTTGAGCTTGAAGAAGTCCAGGTCTGGTAGTTTGTAGACGCCTTCTCTCTCCGAGAGCGTCAACGACTCATCGACGCCCGTCTTCGTGCGAAGCCCAAGGAATACTGGGTAGAGAACCTTGTCTTCCTCGGGCCTCGTGTCACCGGTCCTCAGGAACCGGTTTTGTTTCACATGGATGGTATTCTCTGCCGTGTTCTCCGTGACCTGAACGACCGGAAACCCCACATTCTTGGTCCAGATGGACATGATTTCTCGGACGGGCTTCCCACTCGCGTCTTCGAGAGCGGCCCAGAGATCGTCCGTCTGCGTATTACCATAGGCATGCTTTTTGATGTACCGCCGGACACCTTCTAGGAAGATATCTTCACCCAGATACGTCGAGATCATGCGAAGAACGCATGACCCCTTGGAGTAGGAGATGGCATCGAAAATCTGGTCGACCTCGCTGGCTCGCTTGACGGGTACTTCGATCGGATGACTGCTTCGCAGCGAGTCCAGGCCTAGGGCACTCTGGAGGTTGTCCGCGACGTAGTTCTCCCAGACCCTCCACTCGGGGTAGAAGTGATTGCAGCCTACGCCTCACCATTAGCCCCCATACTATCAATCGTTTCTCACATGCATTTCGCGCTGTGCACATACTTAGCCAGCTCATGAGCGTCGCAAACCCTTCATTGAGCCACAGGCCCTCCCACCAGTCCATGGTCACCAGATTTCCAAACCATTGGTGGGCCAGCTCGTGCTGGACGACCTCGGCAACCCGTTCCTTCATGGCGGCACCACTCGCCTTCTCGTCTAACATAAGATCCACGACGCGGTAGGTGATTAACCCCCAATTTTCCATGGCACCGGCAGCGAAGTCGGGAATGGCAACCATGTCCATCTTTGGCAGCGGGAAATCGGCGCCGAAGATCTTCTCGTAGTATGCCAATGTCCGCGCGGCCAGTTCGAGAGAGAAGCGCCCATGTTCGATATTAGAGCTCGGAGGTGCGTATACGCGGATGGGCACCCGGAAATCTTGGGTCTCGATATAATTGAGCTCGCCAATGATGAAGGCGACCAAGTAGGTAGACATGAGGGGTGTTGGGTTGAATGTCACCGCCTTCTTGGTCGTTCCGCTCGTCTCGGAGCGCACTTCGGTTTCGGAAGCCACGTCCATGTTGCTCAGGCACGTGAGATGCTTGTCCGCGATGAGGGTTACCGTAAACTTAGCCTTGTGGAGAGGTTCGTCGAAGCAAGGAAACGCCCTCCGGCAGTCGTTGGCCTCCATCTGCGTCGTAGCGAGAATGCCTTCGGAGCCATCGGGCTTCTTGTACGTAGAGCGGTAGAAGCCGGCCATTGAGTCGTTGAGTTGGCCCGTGAACTTGATCTCGAGCTGGGTCTTGCCCGTAGGAACCGCATCCTTGAGCTCGATCTTGGAAACCTGGGTCGACTCGTCGTACGTGATGGATGAAGAGGACGTCACGACGGTGTCTCCCGACTTGATATGGGCGCTGTGGATGTCAATCTCGATGGTATGGAGAGAGATCGACCGTGTCTCCTCCTGCACGTCGAAGTCGATCACCACCTTACCCTCGAAAGTAAACTTCTCGAAGTCGGGCTCGAGAGTCACATCGTAATGTCGGGGGATGACATTGGTGGGCAGTAGCTCTCGACCTGAGTTGGGATCGGGGTTGGCGCCGCCAAAGTGCTCGGTTTCGCCGGCCAATCTGCACATATTGTGTCTTCTGTAGGAGCAATACCGGACGGGAGATGCCGAAGGAGAGGTAGGTGGTCGAAAAAGTCGAAGAGGAGACGCTCTCGGAGGGGTTAAGGACGGCGTGAGAGAGGAGATGCTTGGCGTAGCCCGGGAAACGGAACTACAAAATACATGAAAACGTGGTACGTTAGTTGGGGCGTGGGATGGCTCCTCCTTCGCCCGGGGGAAACTGAGGCTGCTACTTACCTAAGACGGACGCCACTGAAATGATGATTTTGTATCCACCGGTAGACATGTGTTGGATGTGTGTGTGGGCAGTGTAAGCGGACTCTGCTAGCGAGAGGGGAAGCTCGAGAGAGGGAATTGATATGAGCAAGAGAACGAAGAGACATTAGTACCTAGGTGTACCGAAAAGGGATGGGTCTACTCTAAATAATAATAAAAATAATAAATAATAATAATACAACAAGCAGGTCTACAACGAAGGAACTCTAATGGTACAGTGTTTGATGGGGTATGGTCCCGAAGTCTAACATCTAGTTAGAATAGGGTAGTGTGTGTGCACAAATAGAGGGGTAATAGGAGGGGCAGTCGGCAGGAGTCCCTATTCGTGGCTGGGGGGGTGGGGGAGGCGAGAAAAAGGGAAAGAGAGAAATAGGGAGTAAGGTAGCAAAAAAGGTGCAGGTGAAATTCGTGTATTGTCTGGTATCTCTCGGTCAAACGTCTGTCTGGTCTCGAAGCCCGTCTTCCACTTCCAGAGTTTTTTGGATGACGCTAAGGAACAGACCTGCATATACCGATTGGGTCTAGCGTATCATGGTAGCGAGATATGAGGTACCACTTACGGAATAAGAAACTGCGCATGACATCACCATGGCACCGTCCTTCGTACCTTCCTACAGTTACAAAGCAACACAGATATGTACTTACCTAAGGGACCCCTTTTTGGAACAGATTTCTACTTAAGATTTTTTAGGTCACCCTGTCCAAAATTTTGGCAGTCTGTTACATGCATTATACATAGCGTTATAACAAAAGGGTGGTTATGTTCTAATACTAAGCTTAACGGTTATTGCAACTGCGTTTCTAATTTTGAATATCCGAACGATCCTTCTTTTTTATTTTAATATTGTTGTAACACTGCATCTAGCTGTAACATAGCTTATAATCCAACAGCGTATAGCTCGAAAAGGTTGGAACTGAAGTGTGTTAACCAGGCAATGTTGGAATAGTTATTTTGAACTAGGTCTGCAACCGCTACATCATGTTGGAATCAGCATGCTAAAAAAACGGGGATCTTCCTTATTTACTTAGCTTAGGTAGTCTTGATGGATAGGTGCGGGCGATGCTAGGGAGAAGGTTGAATACGGAAATAAATAGATAAAGCAGCAACCCTCCTTTGTGTCATAAGAGTCGGACCGACTGGCAAGGACGGGTGTTTTGTTAGGAACTGGATGATTAGCACGTGTAAGCAGGATTGAAAGGAATTTTGGATGGGAAAAGAAAAACGGGCATGAGTTCGGATGCAATATCAGCAAATGCCACGAGGGCCAGCAAGGCTTCCCTCCGCAGGATTTCCCACCTAACATCCGAGAAGGCGTTCGTGGGAGATGCTACGAGAAGAGAGCCTCTAGCCAGTTGTGCCCTCCGGAATATTAGCCGTCTTCATGGCTCCAAGATAGGAACCCCTATGAGACGAGTCGATTGGTATGAGTCGAACTGAAGGACAGGCAGGAATTTGCCTGGACTATGTTGAACAAGACATTGGATTTGTAGAAATAGGAAACTAGAATACCCACATAAAAACTCATATCGCCGAGGAAAAAATCACCAATCTAAGCTTATTTATAACAGACGGATGCCCAAGCTTCGATTATCTGTGAAGGACTCGAAAGAAGTGTAGAAAGATCGAGTTAAATTATAATGGTCAAACGGACTAATCCCGAGGTAAGCGACTGCAGCTACCGGTATACCAGGTGGTTAGGTCGGCGACATCATGTAATTAATCTGCGAGGCGGCGTTTCGTGTACTCAGCTACCCGTACCTACTCTTGTTATAGTGTTGGCTCGATCCTTGGATCCTACGGAAAATTACGATAATAGTCATACGGGCTTGAAAAAGCCGGCCAAAGCAAAGTCGTTCGTATACTTAAACCTAGATCGCCGCCAGGGCTAGAATGGAAGGCTTAGACTTCAAAATATGGCCTCCTTGACACCCAGGTATATTATTTCAATATCGAATATTATTCCGAGCCCTTGGTCTCTGGTCCTTGTTATTGTAGCCCAAAATATGAAGAGAAAGCAAGGCTGGCGGGAAAGTGAGTGTTGGAGAGGGTATTGGTATAATCAGACTTGCGATTTGCGCAAACGCTTGGTTTCATACCCCTGAAATGAGGCTTTGGCACCTTCTCCTCTCCAATGTTTTTTGTCAGTATTCCTGGTTATAGGATACTGCCAGGCACTAAGTACGCAGGAGGCTAAGTAGGGGTCTTTGTGAACGGGGATATAATAGACATTTGGCTATATAAAGGTATGAGTCTCCCCCAATTAGCTGAGAGAGACTCAGGAATCAATAAAATTGAGTCTTACCTCCTAGCTGCGACCTAGCTGCGACCTACCGGTAGCTTAACTTCACTCTAGATACAATCAATGCCCTGACAGATGCTAGGAGAACAGCATATTATCGAACAATGCCCCCTACGCACCAAAAATGGGCCGCATTCTATCCTCCCTAGCGCAATCTCTTACCTCTCTACTCACCATCTCGCAGGTCGGAAGAAAGACGATGATCAAGTAGTTCACCTCGTACAAAGAGTCATACTCGAGTGGTATACGATAGCAGAATCTCGGCCCTAGTATTCCACGGACCTAGGGGATTAGGCAGCCCGCGCCCGAGACACCTTGTTAGGACTTCGAATAAAAACAATACGAAGCATAGGGAGGAAAGCGAAGCTTTCTCTTACATACAGACCTGAGACGCCGTCTGAATAGAGGGCTAGACATCTAGGCAAGATTATCATAGTCATTCCAAGTCCTGCACTTGAGCTCTTGTGACAACTAGCTTATGCAGTCGAGCGACTAAGCTTCGTAAATCTCGTATATAAATACACCGTGCATCTTCTACCAAGCAGTCAGCTATCTCAACTTTGAACCGAATCGAATCATTGGCAGTATACAAGTCGCTACAACCTTGAGTTTACCTTGCGTATATTAGTCTATACCAAGAAAACCGTTGGCCACAATGTGATCGAGAAGCCGAAACAACTGCCTGTCCTATGTGCCAATCACCTCTCGTCACTCCTTCAATTTGCAACGGGAAATACTGTCCTCTTCAGAAAGACCCTTCATCAACCATTCCGATCATCGCCATGACTAGCGCTGCTTGCGGCAAGCCAGCTTGCAAGAATTTAATACAAAATTAGCAGATGAGGTAAAGTTCCCGTGAGTGGAGAGCGTGATCTGAGACAGACTTATACCATCGTGAGAATCACTCTCCAAACATATCACCAACCAACCATCAAGACGCCCATGGTGTCTAGATCCTGTACTTGATATACTTGTTGTTGCACAAAGGTCTCTACTACACCCCAGGGTAGCTGTGAACTAGGTCCCTGACACTTATATAGGAAATACCCAAGACTATATCTCATTCTCCTAGATCACTCTCGATAAGAACTTTCTTAACTGCCACAGGGGGACGAAGAGAATCTTATCGTGCATAACCAGATACCACGGTTTTTGTGTATATAAGTGACTGAACCCAACCCCCCTGATTCGGGTGGTTCAGGAATCAATAGATCACTCTATTGACCCCTAACTACCTTCCTGGCTGCAAGCAGGTCTTTCTATTCACTCTAGGCACCTACCTCTGATACTAAGCATGCGTTCTTTGGAAAGTTAATGGTAGAAATTAACGAAACAAAACAAATATGATAATTAGAAAACTTATAAGACGAAGCGATCTCGGATAAAACAAAATTAATATCATAATTTTAACAAATTCTAATAGTAATAACTCTGATGTCGTCTATCTGGTGTAGGCAAAATTACTGTAGGTAGTATCTATAGTTATAAGCGGTTGTATTGGTCATAATACCCTGGCACCAAGTCACCTGGCCAAGATGCCATCTGAGCAATTTCTCTATCTAAACCCACCATTCTCGATCTGTTGACCTGCATCAGCCGTGCCTATCTAGATCTGAGATTGTCACGATGGGAATGCTGCTGGCTCTAGGATTCATGGCAGTTGTGCCGCCTTGCCTGTATATATACGTCACTTTACTGATGCGGGCGCGTCTTCCGTGTTCGCGCCACAGGCGTATATGTTTGCTCATTGCGTATCCTGACGACGAGGTGATGTTTTTTTGGCCGACCCTCTTAGCACTCACGCAGCTAGAGGCTGGTAATCATGTGAAGATACTCTGCCTTAGCACAGGTCAGTAGCCACATGGCTTATGTGAAACTGTTGATGATCGGATTTAATCATTTTCACAGGTGATGCTGGAGGCCTCGGTCATATATGTCGGAAAGAGCTAATTAGAAAAAAAAGTTACATGAAGCTAGAGTTGAGGTAGGAATCTGATATTTATATCATGAACAGCGCGTATGCCTCTTACAGGATTTCCGTTGTTGCTCGTTTGGTTACGTTCAAGTAAACTCTAATAGATAACTACCTAAATATCAGAGACTTCTAGGACTCGCCAGCATTAAATTGGGATCAAGACAAGATCGCGGCCCTCCTCGAGATCCGATTCGCCTCTCACCAAGTACAATCGAAAGCCCGTAATGAAAATGTTGACGTCTTCATTACTTTCGATAAGCATGTCGTTTCTTCCCATCCGAACCACATCTCGTTTCATTACGGAGCAATAGCGTTTATGTGCAACGTGCTACGCCAGGAGACAACACCTGTGGATCTCTACACCTTGTCATCCGTATCGATCATGCGGAAATGCACTAACCTTATGCTTATGGCTGTTTACCCGAGGCACGATAAAATAAGCAGCGTATCTGGACGCTGCTGTTTTCAACTGACTGATAGGGGAGCGCGGTCTTCCAATGGCTTGGAGCGCCGTGGTGGGTGCACACAACCAAATGTATGGCTCTACCCATATTCTGTATTTTCGTCATGTTCGTCCAATTTCTTCCAGTTTCAGCTCGTTGATGACCATGTATCTGCTCAAGGCAATCCAACACCATCTAAACTATGCCATTTAGCTCTTGACGGTGGAGGAGACCTCAGTAGGGCAAGACGCGTCAACCAGCTCGTGTGGCCGACCGAGCATTTTACAAAGGTCACGACCCGATCTTTGATGGTAGGTATTATTTATGGCATGATTAATTCAAACGGTTAATTCCATTGAGGTGACGACAATTCTGCAAATCAATCCGTAACACCAAACTCCTTTGATTGGCATAAGGTTACTACCTTGACTACCTACCTCTATATATCTGCGCAACCTTGGATACAACAAGTCTGAATGATTTTGGAGAGGGTGTAATGGGATACATTATTGACTTTTAGTAATAATTCTGGCCGGGCCTTCCGCCCGATGACTTACTGGACAACTAATTGTTGATTGTGTTATTGTTACAAATGTTGCTCTTCTTATCTGTTCTAACATTGGTAAAACTACGTACTTGAAGCTGATAATCGGCGTGTTGTAGCTCAGCTAGCACATAACGGGCAATAGTTATTTACTATATTAGTAAGTGCAAGCTGGATGCATTGGGGAAATAATGTCCGATGAGAGTGGGGCTAGCTAGTTCTACTTAGTACAGACCACCACCCCTTCAGATGCGACACTGGTCCACTTCGATTAGCGCCTTCACCATGAAGCATTCCATCGTCTCAAAACTCTCCCATTCAGCAGTAGTCTAAGATCACGTCTACATCATGGGGATACAGCCTCGCTCTGCATCTTTCGCTAACGGCGGAGCAGCCACGCCCAATGGTATCGACGGTCAAAAGAAGAAGCAGCCCTTAGATATCGAGGAGATTCTGCGAGCGAAGAAAGCGGCCGACGCCGCTGCGGCGAAACCCCGATTCATCCCAAAGGCCGAGAGAGAACGTCGCGCACAGGAGCAGAGACAGAAGGAGGAGGAGGAGAGGCGCAGACGGCAAGATTCCGATAAGCGAAAAACTTGGACTACCAGCCACAACGATGTGCCACCCCGCGACGTCCAACGCGACGCCCAGCCTGCTGTGCCTACAGGCCCGAGGGCCATGCGCCACGGAAGGCATGGCAACGAAAACGAGACATCCAAGACGGCCCCTGATACGAAGAGGTCTGGACAGAAGAGGAAGGCACCCGAGGAAGACGAGTCTGCCCAGATTCGAGCAAGATACATGGGCCCGGAGTTAAACCAGTCAACGTTCTCCGCCAAGAAGAAGTCCAGAAGGCACAGGGATAAGTTTAACTTTGATTGGGATCCCCACGATGACACGAGCCAAGGAGACGCGCTCATTCATTCCGAGCAAGTGAGACTAGCTGTCCAGGATGGCGGTCTTCTTGCAAGATACCAGGGCTTGGTCGAGGAAGAGGACCTGAAACGTGCCAAGTATATCATGGCAGGCGACTCAGAGACTGGCAGAGAACGAGCAGAGCAGTTGCTTGAGATGGCGTTAGGAGCAAAAGAAAGGGCGAATCGAAACAACTTTGGCAAGCACTGGTCGGACAAGAAGCTGGAGGATATGCGCGAGAGGGATTGGCGAATATTCAAAGAGGACTTTGGCATTTCGACAAAAGGCGGGCTCCTACCGAATCCAATGCGCAGCTGGAAAGAATCTACCTTACCTCGGAGATTGCTCGAGATCGTTGCCAAGGTCGGCTATGACGAACCAACTCCTGTCCAGCGCGCCGCGATTCCCATTGCCTTGCAAGCCCGTGATCTCATCGGCGTAGCTGTCACCGGTTCGGGAAAGACGGCTGCTTTTCTGCTGCCCTTATTGGTTTACATATCCGACCTACCTCCACTAGACGAGGTTACGAAGAACGATGGGCCGTATTCGCTCATCATCGCGCCTACGCGAGAACTGGTCCAGCAGATCGAGACAGAAGCTAAGAAATTCGCAGAACCACTTGGATTCACCGTCGTCAGTTTGGTAGGTGGCCACTCGCTCGAGGAGCAGGCGTTTGCGCTTCGGAACGGTGCCGAGATCATCGTTGCTACGCCCGGTCGTCTAGTTGACTGCATCGAGCGCCGGCTGCTGGTCTTGTCCCAATGCTGCTATATCATCATGGATGAAGCCGATCGTATGATCGATATGGGATTTGAGGACCCCGTGAACAAAATTCTGGATGCGCTCCCCGTGACCAACGAAAAGCCTGATACCGATGCCGCGGAGAATGCGCAGCTTATGAGCCGGCCCCTGGGAGGGAAGGACCGCTATCGGCAAACGATGATGTACACGGCCACCATGCCGTCGGCTGTGGAGAAGATTGCCAAGAAATATCTACGTAGACCAGCCACAGTCACGATCGGCAATGCTGGCGAGGCTGTCGACACAGTTGAGCAACGGGTCGAATTCGTCGCCGGAGAAGATCGTCGGAAGAAGCGCTTACAAGAAATCCTGACATCTGGCGAATTCGCTGCCCCGATTATTGTATTCGTGAACATCAAACGCAACTGCGATGCGATCGCGCGTGAAATCAAACACATGGGACTCTCGACCGTCACGATGCACGGCAGCAAGACCCAGGAACAGAGAGAACAGGCCCTGGCATCAGTCCGTAGTGGTGCTACCGAGGTGCTCGTGGCTACAGACCTGGCTGGTCGTGGTATCGATGTCCCAGACGTGTCCCTCGTCATCAACTTCAACATGGCGATGAGCATCGAGAGCTACACACATCGTATTGGTCGTACCGGTCGTGCAGGGAAGAGTGGTGTGGCTATCACGTTCCTTGGCAACGAGGATGCAGATGTCCTATACGATCTCAGACAGATGCTCTCTAAGAGCTCCATATCGAAAGTACCCGAGGAGTTACGGAGACATGAGGCCGCCCAACAGAAACCTACCAAAGGGGGGTTCAAAAAGATTGAGTAGAGCCAAGGGCGACAGGGGACAGACCTACCTAGATAGAAGTTTAGCAATCACACAATTGAGATACCATATAATCAAATATACCTTTCAATCACCGATCGTTCCAAATGTCTTGCCATAGGTGATCAAAGAGAGAATAACCAGAGCTGTTCCCTGGCCCTTGGTCCGCGTGAAGCATGGAAATCTTCCAACGAAAAATAGCACAGCACCGAGAATCCTATCAATGCACTATAATGTGTAAGTAGGCACAGCATTGTACCTGAAATGAAAGAGTTCTATAAACCAAGGTCGTACGTACATGTAGTTTGGCGATCTGCTGACAGCTGACGATCCACTTAAATGCTCGACAGAGGCTACCTACCTGGTATGTACCTAAGAGCAGTACATACACACGTAGGTACAAGTGCATAACGTACCGTACATCATTCTCAATTCAATAATTTAGTTGTAGATATCAGCCAATTCCTTTGCTACCGACTTGCAATTTCCAGACCACGACCGCCAAAGACCTTACCTTGCGAGCGAAGGGCCCGCCTGCCTCACCACAGCCAACCAAGATAATAAGATGGCGATGAACATGCGGTTCGTCGAGCTCGCGAAGCAGCTGCACCCGCGTCTGCAGCGCTTCTTCGCCAAGTACCCGCCGAACCAGATCCTGCCCTCGTCGACGCGGACGAACACGACCGCGGACGGGGCGACGCCGAACCCGTTCCTGCCGCACAAGCACCCCGTGACCGGCAAGTGGCACGACCCGGAGTTCTCGCTGCGGCGGCAGGCCGAGCTCGTCAAGCTGGCCCGCGAGGAGGGCGTCGAGGAGCTGCTGCCCTTCACTTCCAAGGGCACCGAGGAGCGCATACGGCACAGGGTCGAGCACGGCTTGCGCGTGCGCGGTACGGGTGTCGGACAGAAGGTCAAGGGTCACATATACGAGAGAATGCTGGCTACCAAGTATGTTGTGTCCTCCCCCCTCCCCCCCCTCCTAGCGTTTGGAAACGAACGGCTGGGGGAAGCGTTTGATCTCGAGACGTGGACACGGACTAACGATTCGAACAGGATGGAGAAGAGGAGAGAAGCTATGCTGGGTATGCCCAGGCTTATACGGGAATGGAGAAAGGTACGTTTCCCCGCCCAGACCGGGGGGTTTTTTTTTCTTTCTTTTTTTTTTTGGTAGCTGTTCGTTCAACTAACATTCTCGGATAACAGACAGGAAGGAGCAGGTGGAACAAGTATCCACGATAGGCGAGAAGATCGTGAGGCTTTCACTTTTCATCGACTGCATAGTCGAATGTACGAATTTATGTATAAAAGTGTACCAAAGGTGTTGGGTTGGCACCAGAATACCAGAGATCATCACACCAGATCGAGGTGTCCAAACCACCTACGTATTGCGCCTTCATGATTTGATAGATCGTCAATCTGCCAAAGTACCAGTTGTACACACAAACGAATTGTGTTGCGTACTCTTTGTTCAGACTTACATCGTACTCGGCGTACTCAAGGTTGCTTTAGTCGCGAACAAACTCTGGATTGGGCTCACGTGACCCGCTCAGCCAAATTCACCGTCCGACCCAAAAAACCGGTTTTCATCGGGAACGCTGAGAAGATGATCTCAACTTACCTAGACGCAATTCTCCAGCTCTTCAGGGCCTCTCGCCAACCCTGTCTGTTTCTCACTTATTCCATTGTTGACTTCAGCTTTTTCATTTTTATATACCAATGATTTAGATGAAAAGAAAAGAAGAAAATACTCACTCTATTGATGAATCACATCTACAGATACTGAAACACCAATGCCACTCGCAATCTCAAGGACCTCGGCGGAGCCAACGCTCTATGAGATCCTATCATTAACACCAAAGCGGCTCGAAGGCCAGGCATCCGCCGCGCAGCAAAGAGTCATCAAGCAGGCGTATCATAAGGCGCTTCTCAAATACCATCCAGACAAGAACCCTCAGGATTCTCCCAGCGCACCATCATCATCATCATCATCATTACCATCACCACCCAACCCCCAAAATACGAAATCATCCAGCAATGGTGGCAGATCTACTGCCACTTCCTCCTCCTCCTCAATCCCCAAATCCCAGATCACATACACGGTAGACCAGATCCAGCATGCGTACAGCGTGCTCTCAGACGCGCGGCAGCGCCGCGAGTACGACCGGCAGCTCCTCCTCTTGACATCATCGTCCGCCACATTCAGCACGTCCTTGTCCTCCTCGTCCACCTCGGAGCAGAAACACTCCGTGTCGACGCGGTTCCACACGGGCGTCGAGACGGTGGACCTCGACGACCTGGGCTTCGACGAGCGGACGGGCGTGTACTTTGGGTCGTGCCGGTGCGGCAACGAGCGCGGGTTCCAGTTCACCGAGGCCCAGCTCGAGGAGTACGAGGACGACCTCGTGCTCATGGTCCAGTGCCTCGACTGCAGTCTCTGGATGCGCGTCTTGTTCGACGCGGCAGAGGAATCCGAGGACGAGCAGCAACAACACTCATCATCGTCATCATCAAAGCCACACTCAAACCCAGCTCACAGGCATAATCCCGAAGGCAACGGTCAGCAGCAGCAGCAGCCAATAGTACCAGCCCAGAATCAAGATAGGACAGCCGCAGAGCGCCGCGGCAGCCAAAACAGTGTAAGCAGGAGCGGCAGGGGCTGGACGTTCAATTTCAGCTGGGGATTATCTCTATCTGGTTCTGGCTCCGCGTCTGTAAATGCTAGTTCACAAGGTCGGGCCTAGTGCTTCTAGTGCTTATATTGCATAGTCACTCGCAATGTCACACAAAAGTAGATGTATATGAACTAAACGTATGGTTTGTTAGACCTGCATTATCTGATTTGATCCCTCTTCCATTGCCAACAGAGAGGCTTGTCCTTGCGGTACAGAATTATATTTTATAGCAAGTATGTTCAGATTCCAAACCAAATCGTATATGATTTTCTAAGTCTTCTATTGAGCTATTGCTTCATTCTGAACACCCTTGGTCAGCAACAACCTTGATGACGATGCATGCCGAGCCTCAGCTATGTAATTGCGTATACGTGACTTAAGGTTGGGCTCATCTGAAGCTGAGAATCCGGTGATCCCGAAGAAAGAAAAAACCCATTCGCCCAGATATCCTACACAATAAGATGGATGCAACTTGGCACATTCTTAATGCTTGGTACAGAGAACAGCAACACTTCCAACTGCAACACAGGCGTGTGCGTGTATCGCTACCCATGTTCGTCTCAAACAGAAATCTGGGCACGGGATACAATTTTTTATTGTCCAGATGAGTCTGTATTAGAGTCTAAAAGGCAAGCATACGGCAAAAGAAAGCCTTCCAAAGCTCTTTAGCCCGTTGCCTGTAAGAAAGGAGATCCTTCCAAAGTCTTTGTCTCTGTGTACTTCCACACGCGAAAAACATGCCGAAAACTGATCGAGTTCACAAGCAAACACTCCGTGACACCATAATCCACCCAGGTCCACACAACCAACCCCTTTAGATCGCCAGAGTTGTACGGTAGGTGAAAGAATTTACTCGGTAGCCTTGGGCTCCTCGGCGGGAGCGTCGGCTGGCTTCTCGGCCTCTTGGGGAGCCGCGGCAGTTTCTGCGGGGGGCTCAGCCTCGGAAGAAGTCCAAAGGGTCTGTACACATGTCACTACCGTCAGTAAATGACATCACGCAAGAAGCGCAACAAGCAAGCGCATGGGTGTCTGGGGAGCCATACCAGGTTGTCACGTAGCAGTTGCATGATGAGGGTGGAGTCCTTGTAGCTTTCCTCGCTCAGGGTATCAAGTTCTAACGAATCAGGATCAGTATTGGCAGCTGCTAACTGGCGCGATGGACACCACGACGTACCAGCAATGGCATCGTCAAATGCCTGCTTCGCGAGATGGCAGGCTTGGTCGGGAGCGTTCAGGATTTCGTAGTAGAACACGGAGAAGTTGAGGGCAAGACCCAGGCGGATGGGGTGCGTGGGAGGTAGCTCGGTCTGAGCGACCTCGGTGGCAGCCTTGTAAGCCTCGAGAGACTTATCCGCGGACTCCTTGCGTCGGTCGCCAACGGCAAACTCGGCGAGGTAGCGATGGTAGTCGCCCTTCCTACACACCAAGGGGTCAGTTATCATGTCCGATCGAAACTGACACATGCACGCACACACACACACACGAAAAGGGAAAGAAAAAAACACGCCTGAGCAACGATGGAGGGATAGAAACTTGGCAACACACATCTTGTGGTAAAAGACCTTGGACTCGCCGGACTTAGCAGACGGGATAAGGTGCTTGTCGAGGACATCAAGAATATCATCGCAGATCTTGGCAAGCTCGGCCTCGATCTTCTGACGGTATTCTTTGATCAAGCCAACCTGGGACGAGTTGCCCTTAGACTCCTCCTTCTGCTCGATGGAGGTGACAATTCTCCAAGAAGCACGGCGAGCACCGATCACGTTCTTGTAGGCAACAGAAAGGAGGTTGCGCTCCTCGACGGTGAGATCACGGTCTTCGGAGGCGATGATCTTCATGTTCTCGACCATTTCTGGCAAAGAACAATTCAGCTGCGTTGTCTCTCGGACCTAAGGGGTATACCGTTCTGATAACATACCCTCGTAGCGCTCAGCCTGCTCGGCCAGCTTGGCGAGATACACAGCATCCTCGTGACCCATCTTGTCGGCGTGGTATATATTGGTGTAATCGAGACTGTCAAGTCGAAAAGAAAAGAATAATGTTAGCAGATGAAGGAAGCCTCACGACGGAGCAATATTTGGAACAAAGATGCGGTGGAGGCGTCAAAGGGAGGCCAGGCCGAGACAAGAGCGCGCGGGCCTTGAGACGTGTAGGTGTTATATGAAGGGGCGTGATCAAAACCAAGACGCGATGGCGGGGTCTGGACACGATTCTAGTAAGGGTGTAGTAGTCACAAACAAGAAGAACAAACGCTCTGTTGTTTTCTGAAAAGGATGCAAAGGGGGGTTCGAGGGATCTGGAAATTCAGATCACCATGTGAACAACAAGAGATGAAGCCCCCGCAGCGAGTGGGGTTTGCGCCTACCGCTAAAAGGTGAACTACGCGTGAACAAGACGTGAGGAATCGGTATAGGGCCTGTCGCACGGGGGTGACTGGGGGTGGTGATGACGAGCAAAGAGCAGTGGGAGTTTGAGATGGCGGTTTAGAACGGTTGTCCGATAGGTGGTGACAAGTTGAAACGGCGGAACAAGACGAGGCGGTCGAGATGGCGGGCATGGAAGTTGGGCGAGTGGGCGTGGGCGATGACGACAGGTGCAGCCAGGCGGGAGAGTTTGGGAAATTCTGGGTTGCAGGCCCGCGCCAGGGCAGGGAAGGGAAGGGGGGGAGAGAAGGGCGAGCGGGGGGGGGTTGTTACGGTGGTAGGTGGGTAGGTACATCAGGTAGATAGGTAGGGTAAGGGTGGGTGGGCAAGACAAGATACCTAGAAAATTGGAAGCACGTACCTTGAGTATATAGATGTGAAGTAGCAACAGTACCTAGGTAAGTAAGTAGTAGTAAAAGGTATGTAGGTAGTAGTAGTAGCAGCAGCAGCAGCAGTAGTAGTTGTTGTTGTTGTTAGGTGTAAGGAGACTTTGACGTAACAACGCAAGATGTGATGCACAAGAAAGAATCAAGGAAGCGCAAAAAATTGAGGAAGGGGAAGGGGGAAGAGAGGGAATTGGACAGGCCGCCCTGGAAGGTTGAATGAGGTCTTGCATTGTTGTGGTGCAGGCTTTGCCCGCCGCCTGCTGCCCACTCGGTAACTACAGGTAGGTACTTGCTCTGGCAACCCCTTCGAAGCGCCTGGGTAAGAGGGGCTGTGCAATGTGCAAAGTCGTATGTACTGTACCTCAGGGTACATATATAGTTAGTGCTACAGCAGGGGAAATGGCGGGTAGGTACCTGAGTAGGTACCTCCTGTTCAGTTCTACGTTAGCATATAGCTTCCAACGCTGCATTCGAGGAGTTTCTATTGTGCCTTTGTAGCTGGCAGTACTTGTTAGTTGGGGAATCTTGAAGCGGAAATAGTAGTATGTATCTTAAGCTTGTACTTCATGAGAAGGACGGAGAGTACATGTGATGAACTTGGCCAACTTCGATCTCCACGTGCTTGTTATTATTGCCACGACTCCAAGGCTGCCAAAAGCCTTACATTCCCTCCTTTGACCCCTGGACCTATTCTCTCTTGTACTGAACTTATCTGTTGTTCGCTATATCTCTCCTCTTGTATCATTCATATAGCATATTATCAATGCTTAGGTACCTTGTATAATTCGGATGTATTATACCTAGTTGTTTGGCTCCAGGTGACCGTGTTAGCTCATGTAGTATTACTGCCCGTAACCTAACCATGTGTGGCATTGTCACCAAGTCGCAATATTTTTCGTCTATAAGTTTATTCTGTTATGCTAAGGCGAAACTGATCGCCAATGAACAGGGCCAATCGATGCGATGGGCAGGGAAAAGTATGATGATTCAAGGCGACCTCCGAAGTATTAACCATAAACACGTTATAGACACTTAGTGCATTAATGGCTCTACGTCAGCACCTACCAGCAACAGCTAGTAGACTTAATGATGCATATACTTGCATCACGAGGGTTATTGTGAAATGGGCCAGCAAAAGGCTTTGCTACTAATATCACTCGATAATTTAAGAAATATATGCTTCGCTGCATCTTTTAGGTACTGTTAATCTTGCAATTGGATACTTATTGGCATGGAATCACTGTGAGGGGTAGCCATATAGGCACTGTTACTTCGTATCTTCCCACAGCACCTGCACAACCAGAATATACTGCCATCATTGTTCTAGTAGGTTATGGGTCCGCGGGGTAAGATGCCTCACGCTTCATTAGGTAGTGTGCCAGACTTTCTACAGCTTCTGGCTCTTGTATGCTGTTTTATTTCACGCCAGAAGTGTGTGCCTCATGATTTCTGAGCCCCATCGTGCTATTTGTTATTGCCAGGCATAAAACCATCACAATCAACCTCGTAAGCACGCAGGCTTCCTCATCTCTTCCTTCTTTCTTTAAAGGCTGATATACTGGTCTGCAGGGGTACAAAATCTATCTAGACAGGTAGTGCGGGTCTGGCGAGATACCTTTAGCGTAGGAATATCGCCAAGAAATATGTACTCACCATGTCTCAACGAAGACCACATTTATACACTATTTGGATAACTGTCATAGACTTTACCAGACTTTTGTAATTGGAAACAACTGCTTTACTGGAGAAAACACCGATACCACGAAAAGGTTTTACCCTTAGTTTCTAAAGCCGTGGACCAACTGGCTTGATTATCACCAACGGCTTTTCAGACGCTTATCGATGTCTTTAGCACTAAGAGACCGTTTCCTATGTCCGCTGCCACTTCCTTAATAAAATAGTACCTCGAACGGCCTAGAAATACTAAAAGCGATGTTAAAGAATTCAAGAAAAGGGGACTCGAAGACGCTGCAATAGTGATTCTCAATACCAAGTCCCCGAAAGCTCAGTCATTCAACTTCACTCTTGCATGGTTCACTGAACAGGATGTCACTTATTCCTCGATGCCTAAAGATCCCAATTCAGAACCAGAAAAACGCATCATTAGACCTAATTTTAAAGCCTGGTCCACTCTGGCGAGTGGTTAAAACATGTTGGCCTTCATTTGTGACTATAAGGCGGCTCACAACCTAAATGTCGACCCAGACAGTAATGACGATGATGCTATAAAAGCGTTATATTATCACCTACGTGTCCCAGGAACCGATATGCTCCAAAATGGGTCATCGCATACTGCGGTGGCCCAGCTAACCACATTTTAGTTACATTCCCTTTGCTCGCGAACTCGCAGACGAAGTTAGAAGAGTCAGATGACTCATGGACTGGTGAATCTAAGTCCAGAGGGGAAGCAACAAACCAGGCTGCAAAACCTCTCCGAAAATCCCAAAAACCCCCACCGCGATGACGATAACGACAGGAACAGCGACAACAACCCCTCGCGAACTCTAGGATTACCGCAGAGTACTGGCACTCTCGACCAACAATTAACAGCACGGATCGGTGGATTCTGGACTCGTTAGGGGTTACCGTACGCAGGCTTGCTTCTGTATAATTGTAACAAGGGCTAGAGAACTACCTGGTTACCTACCTTAAGGCTTGGAATGGTATTCGATATTGCAGTAGTCTACTTGGGCACGTCAAAGAGGCTATCCAGCTTCCAGCCCTGGCGGTGATCCTAGGCACCTAGGTTTAAGCAGACAAAGGTTTCGTTCGCTCTTGCTTGCCTGGCCCTACCTATTCGGATCCGTATCGCTTGTGTATCGCTTGTATCGTGAATTACTCCGTAGGATCGAAGAATCGAGCAAGCACGATGATAGCAAACACAATAACGATAACAAATACGGGTGAGCTGAATATGCGAACCGGCCGTCTCGTAGGTTATTTACATGACCCTACCCACTGGTATACTGGTTATACCCAGGGGTAGTTCGCCGCGTGACATTAATCTAGGAGGTAATGTGGACGGGCAGTCGGTGGAGAAGAGATAGCATCAGTTTATCAGGTAACTACACAATACACACACGGGCAGGGCCGGCCCACGATTCCGCCCGAGGCAACAAGAAAATGGCCTGAGCTTCCAGGGCTCCGCTCCGCCGTAACCCGACCTCAGGCCAATCAATCAGCTGTTTCGACCAACTACTTACTTACCTCATTCAATCTTGCAACTAAGACTGCAAGCTGCGTCATTCGACACCACACGTCTACACTTCAATCCGACAAACCTCGCACCACCAAAGGTATGTGTGATACCCTTGCCAACCCTTGCCACAGAACCTCATAACAGCATTATCTTGGGCATCTCTTCCCCAGTTTCAATTGGCCGCTATATCCCACCATAAGAACCAATCAGCCATTAGCAGCTAATTGACTCTTGCTCTGCAACACCCCATTGCACCAAACGACGACTCAATCCCTTTGCGAAACGCGCGGGCTAGTAAAAGACGGGCTGGCTAACAAATACACCTCTTTTTTTTTCCCCTCATTCTAGACTCAACATGTTCCGCCAGACACTCACCAAGATCCCCTCTCGCGGCGTTTCTTCCCGAGCTTTCTCGACCACCATTCGAGCCATGGCCGCCGGTGATACCGGTGCTCCCCCCAAGACGGGTGGCCAGGGGTACGTTTTCCATCTCCACGAGCCTCCATCAAAATCCCTCAAAACACGGCGCCTCGTTCGTCGTCCAACAACTGCGCAGTCAAGAGCATGGCTGTATCTGCCGAAGAGGGGATGGATACATGTTCCGGGCAAGGTCATCTTCAAAGCGAAAGGATACTGCCACCAGAAGCTATGACTCCAAGGACACAACGAGCTTCGATATCCTTTCTTTCTCTCTCTTTTTTACCTGATAGCCATTCCAGATATAGCAGAGAAGCTGACTCGAATTACCGTACAACAGGGATGCCTTTCAGCGCAGGGAGAGGGCCAACGAGGACTACGCCATCCGTCAGCGCGAGAAGGAGAAGCTCCTGGAGCTCCGCAGGAAGATCAACGAGCAGCAGGATCATCTCAAGAAGCTGTCCGATCACATGTGAGCTATCCATTCCCTCTTACCGCGGCTCTTTTTTCAGCCTTTTCTTGGGTCTCTTGTTCGACAATGCCTAGATGTGGATTCTCGGGGGAAAAACTTTTGCTTCAAATTTTTTTTTTTTGTTCGTGGAGAAATCATGCTAATACATTTTTTTCCTCCAGTGACGAATTGACAAGGGAGCAGGGCGGCGAGCACAACTGAATATCCTATTGACCAAAATGTATCACCCAGAGGACTAGTTGACATGGGATCAAGCTGTGAATGACCGGGTCACGGTTGGAGGAATAGGAGAAAAATCAATGCCATCGTCTCTCCAGCGATTCGTCTCTTCGGTATTGCGCATAGTGTACATACATGACGATTTCCACATGTCCTGTGGACTGTGATCCGAATTTTCGAATAGCAGAGCGCCTTTCGCCTCTAATTACAAGCCATCATTGCTTTTCATTGTTATCACCTGATACTTAGGTCATTCCGTGAATTCCTCCATTCCACCTTGCCATTGCCATGCGCTTCTCGGCAGAAATAATGGTTTTTACCCAGTTCAAATAGCATTACCTGCGTCCCATGTAAGACCGGTAGAAGCTGTCCACATTGTCCTGTTCAGGACCCCCATATTGGCTGCCGATTTGACTGCTCGACTTCTGCGCTGCCGTTACCTTGGCTTGTAGTGCCGTAGCATTCGTGTCGATCCACTGAAGCTGTGTAAGGTGTCCGTTGAGAACACGCACAATCTGACTCAGCTGGAGCATCCATTAGTACAAACGTATCAAAAGAATAAGGACAAGGTAGAAGACGTACCGGATCGTCAGACTTGCTGCCCTTGCTAACGGCCCCCGAGATGTCGTTGATTTCCTTAATCATCTTGGCCAAATCCCGTCCCATCTCGTCCAGACGCTCCGTGATCTTTTCGGCCAACTTGTATGTTCGCTCACGCTCTTGATCAGGACCAACGAGCTGCTCACCGGAACCGATTTGCTTAGAGAACAGAGCGTCCACTTCAACCTCGTACTTGTCCAACCAAGACTCTAACTCTTCTTGCTGACTTTCCACAGTGACAAGGTGCCGCTCGACTTCGCGGCTCGCCTTCTCTGCCTCGAACGTGTTGAGGTATAATTTTTGGATTTTGTCGCCATTCTCGACCAGTAATCGATCCCAGGCTGCGACTTGGGAGGCTTGCTCCTTGAATTCCTTCTGGTATTTGGACAAATCCGTAGCCCAGCGGTTCAGGATCTCGTCCATGGTCTTATTCTTCAGGCGTGCCATGGAGGATGTTGGACCACTCGTCGATGCACCCAGTGTGCTGTTACCTCCACCAGCTGCGTTTCCCAGGGAGAAAGCAGGAGCGCTTTTCGCTTGTTCGCCGAAAAGCCCGCCCGATGTTGCGGGCGTTGTTGATGACCCACTTTTCGTTTGCTCACCAGTAAGCCCGCCTGATGTCGCGGGCGTCGTTGACGACTTGAATAATCCACCGCTTGATGTCGCGGGTGTTGTTGATGACCCAGTTGCAGGTGTTGCTGACGACTTGAACAGCCCGCCACCTGATATCGTGGGGGCCGTTGACGAACCAGTTGCGGGCGTTGTCGACGACTTGAGAAACGCACTACCTAACGTCGCGGGTGTTGTTGATGGCTTTGACACCTCACTGCTTGACGCTGCGGGCGTTGTTGACGACCCGAACAACCCAGTGCCTGATGTCGCAGGCGTTGTTGACGGCTTTAACGACCCACTGCCTGATGCCGCGGGCGTTGTTGATGACCCAAATAATCCACCGCTTGATGTCGCAGGTGTTGTTGAGCTTGTTGATGAGGTCGTCGCAGGTTTCGGCTGTGAGCTAGCCTGGTTGCCAAACAAGCTGAGAGGTTGATTTTCCTTTGTCTTAGCCTGCTGGGCAGAGGGGAACAGGGATGAACCGCTCTGGGCGACAGTACTGGTACCGCTCGTTGCACTAGCTGTCGCAGAGCTGGGATCCTTTGTCTCACTCTGCTGAGCAGAGGGGAACAAAGATGAGCCACTCGGGGTGGTAGTGTTGGGTTTAGTAGCAAAGAGCCCTAAGCCACCAGATGGCTTTGAAGTGTTTGCCGGAGGTGCGCCAGCCGGTGTTGTAGAATTGAGAGCGAACAAGGGTTTTGCGGGTGTTGCCTGAAAAAGACTGCCACCAGTCCCTCCACCCACGACTGGTGGAGTTGAGCCGGAGGCGGCGCCGCTGCTCGTGGCACCGAAGAGCGATTTCTGTTCGCTTGGTTTCGCTGGAGTTCCAAATAAACTGCCGCCTGCGGTGCCTGAAGAAGGAGCTGCCGCAGCACTGGTGCCTCCACTGGCCGCGTTTCCAAAGGAGAAGGCAGGAGTGCTTTTCGATTGTTCACCGAAAAGCCCGCCTGTTGTCGCGGGGGTTGTTGACGGCTTTGCTGCGGGTGTTATCGACGACCCAAACAACCCACCGGCTGATGTCGTCGCAGGTGTCGTCGACGATCCGAACAACCCACTGCTTGATGTCGTAGGCGTTTTCGACCCAAACAACCCGCCGCCGGCTGACGCACTCGAGGTGGTCGCATTGTTAGTAGCCCCAGAAGAGCTCGGGTTGCCGAAGAGGGACATGGTGCGACTCTTGCTATCGTGGGAATACTGTCGGCTCGGACTCGGAGGGCGGGAACGCTGGCGAATGTGGAATGGGATACCTAGTTCAATCAGCGGCCACTCGTCCACATGCCCCGAGTCGCTATTCCACGGGATTGGTTTAGATCGTCGGTCTTGCTGCGTGGATAGAGACGGAGAAGACCACCGAAAAGAACAAGGACGTTTTGTAGTGGTGGGTGACGCTGTGAGGAGTACTTCTTGGTTGTTCTAAAACCTAAGAAAAATGTCTACTTGCTGCAATAGCCAAACGTTTTGCGCGACCAGCTTACCTATTAGCTAGCACGATACGCGCCGGGTACCCATTCTATGGGATAAAGGGAGCCAGGTGGCTGGCAACTGATACAGCGCCTGGAGCTTGAGCCACAGGCTAGGAATGGTTTTACATAACATCCCATTAGTTACTGGTACTCGTAGCTTATTAAATCAGGCTTAGCGTACCTACTGCTTTTGCTCAGGATCTGAAACTATTCGATGCTAGCCAATCAACAATGGATCCGTTTTTAGCGCATCTGAAGACTACCATGTCATCCCATCCAGTATTAGATTGCTATTAGAAGCGGCATCTTGGACATCGTGCCCACGATCCATCACACGTAATGCGGTACCCGCTTGTACAAGATATGGGTTCAAGAGGCATCTAATTAATTGGCCTGACCTCATGGTGCCGATCGTTTCATCCGGCGAAAGCGCAAGTCATAATCCTTAGTCAAAAAGGCTTGCCTATTTCGTACAAAACTAAAATCAGAATTAGCGAACCGTACGAAGCATATATATATGTTGAATTCTCTATTATACATCAGTATAGAATAGGTTTAACCTAGAGTTTCAAGAAGTTTTTGCTAGATTTGAACTATAAATTAAACCACTTTGCTTACAGTATGTTCCTTTTCTAGAGTAAAAATGCTTAAGTCTTTATTTACGCAATACAAAATATCAACCGTTCCCCTGAGTTCATATTCCTTGAGGCCTTCTTCGCTAGACTGGTAGCAATATTAGTCCGGCTACACTCTAGTTTTCAGGCAATTAGCACGCTATAACACTTAACGGAACCCTTGACGGCAAGTCTCTATATATAATTATTATTATTCTATTCCTTAAGTTCTAATTCATTTTAGAAAGCTTTGAACGAGCCGCGAGGAATAGCGGTTGTAAACTGAAAGGCGCATTAAAGCGGCTTGAGGATCACTAAAACTATATATTACAAAGGCTTAGGAGAGGTGCTTCATATTAATAATAATCTCTTGAGGAGCTAATGGAGCCATGAAGGTCTTCCCTTGATTTTTCAGATGGGAGGTCTTTGGCCCATGTATCCGAAGAACTTCGTTTTTACTTGCTTCTTAAGTAGATAATTTAAATTGACCAAAATACGCAAGAGCGGCTTAAGCCTTATATAGTTACACTCGTAGGATTATATACACAATAGGGAGGCTTTAGGTCTTAAGCCTAGATACGGGTAAAGCAACACTGTTATATATCTATAATTGCCTGTTGGGATGCAGGCCCTTATACATCTATAGATATACTGCTGAAAACCTAGCTCGTTTGTTGCTATCCTAACAATAAGCTTAGTTAAAGATGATCTTTTTCGGCAAGGATTCCCGCCAGCTAAAAGATGAAAAATGTTGTCTTGGCCATAACGTTTATAGTTCTGTATCAAGAAAACCGGTGGCCCCAGCATGGCTGGTTAAGAAGGGTTGGCACGGATGACATAATTCTCGTAAAGCCTCATGATTTGGATGCTGGTGAGGAAGCGAATGAATCCCGTCGAGAATGACATGACTTTAATAAGGGCGGCTAAGCCAAAAACGGAAGCAAGTAGTAAACAGTGCTTCAGAGAAGAAGCTGTAACTGGAGTTAATGTCAAGCATATTTGATATGTAATACTTAGGATCTATGACATTAAAGTAGAGGTAGCGAACCTCGGTACTTCGCAGATCTTAAACGGAGTGCCAAATGGGCCACGCTACTTTTATGGGGATGGCCTAAGGCGAGCCGGAACTTTTTTGCATTACCTCATACCGTACGCAGAGTACGTAGCTGTTTCTTCCTTCAGCCAAGGTTTGAGGGGCTGATGTAGAGATAAGGGCATTGGCTTCCTTCCTCCTTGGAAAGAAAGCAGCTTTATCATAGAGACGTGGTTTCGTGGGCTTGCTCCTGGGCGCCAACGTGTTCCTGGCTAAGACCATCTGAATTCCACTGTTTTCTATTGTATAGAACTATAGTTTTTATATATCTAGCAAGAGTTACAATGTCTTTGTTCCTGCTACGGCATGACCTAAAAAACGGTACAGGAAACTTATTACAGTTTCGTATCATACGCAATGGCCATATTTCTGTTTTCTTTGGGGTCTGGGTGTTTGTTACACCCGTACTAGGTATTCCATTTCACAAGCCGATTTACTCCATCTATAGATTTAGTTAAGTATCACGTTCGCTTTTCTGATTCTTTACCTTGTAAGCAGACAACCTCGGGCATATTAAGAAAAAAATACAGAAAGTTATGAAATAGACTCCTCTTTACAGAAAATTCGGACATATACGCACAGACATATCTAGTTCTAAGTCTCTCAATAGACTGCGTCTAGTTTCGTGAAACGTTGAGCTTATACTCGGTGAGAGTAACTTTCTAAAAGTCTTCACTGGCAAATACTAAGCGGCGCCTAGTATTCGAGTTTGACCGCTTCAACTTCAAGCGCCCAACCTGGAATGAAGTCCACAAGAGCAGCAGCGAAAATAACGATAAGGGTAGCACCGATAGCGGCGATCTGAGGGCTAGTGTTGCCCATGTTCTCGATGCAACACGTCTCGTGATGATGCCGGAGGGCAGCGGGATCGATTCTTGGAGGTCGTGACGCCTTCTTGCCGTTGAATTCAGTCAACGCATCGGATCGTAAAAACACGTGCACACGCAAGGTATTGGGATCAATAGAGAAGAATCTTGCATCAAAACGCGCATGGAGGTCCTTCCTCGCAAGAATGTCATGTAACTTGGAGTTTCAGGCATTTCCCCATACTTCTATAAGCTTGGGCTGATCCTCCAAAGTAGTTGTAACATCATGCTTGCCTTGGTCGCTAGGGTAGAGATGGTAATTTATCTGAGGGATGATATGGTTGGCATTGATATCAGGGCCTATTACAGTACCTGGGCAAAAAAAAACCTTTTCCATGATCGGAGATGATATAATAAGTTCCTTGGTTAAGATATGAAGGACCTCCATACTCTGAGCAGGCGTGGCGTTAGATATTTACAAGGAGCTTCAAGAGGTTGGGAATGATAGTTGTCACTCATTTATTCATTACCTAAGCTTTCATCTTTGCATCTACCGACGAGGGCGCTCGTGCTAGCTTAGACCGCTTAGACAGGGAACATTTGTTACAGCCTACAACTTTGAAGGGAGCTAGGAGAGCGCTTTACAGGAAATACAGCAGCTAGAACTCTGTGTATAAGTAGAGAACGAAAATTTAGGTCGAGTCTGATTGCAACCTAGACCTTTAGAGCCCTAATGACTCCAAAACGAATTATTAGCTGAACAGAACAATTGTTCCAAGCATTTAGGTATAAGCCCTTGCTACAACATAAAGGCGGTGATTGGGTTTTGTATACCTTGGTTGCAACTCTAGAACAGAATCTCTCTCTACCTTCTTGCACGTACAGGCTTAGCTTCTTTTTATAGGGTTATACACCTGTCGTGACTCATGCCAGGCGGTATAACACGCTGTCCAAACGAGGTTCAATTAGTTAACCTAAGAGTGGGAGAACTGCCCATATGTACGCTCCTGACGAATTGACTCCTTCTTTTCTCATTAAATAGGTCAGAGTTGTCGAGTCTACGTTGGAGTTGGGGGTGAAGGCATCAATTCGGATGCTGTAGACGACTTTCATACGGCATCATCTAGATCGGGTTAGCTAATAGAAACACTGGTGAAGAGACAGTCAGAGTATAAAACAATGAACCCGCTGTTCTAGATGAACAAAGAATCCCCCACCATCCTAGGCTTTTGGCAGAGGAGCAGCCTTACCCATCCCAACATCGAAAGTGTGATACGGCCCGGCTTGTCGTAATATCGCCCGTGAGCATTTGCCGTCTTCAAATTTTTCCACAAACCAGACTATCGTCTCCGCTGTGGTTACCACCATTGTCGCAGCTACTATCGTCGCTTCGGTTCGTCGAGGAGACCTAACGTTAAATCATAGTTAGGGCACAGTCTACACTGACGAAGATCGCCCAAGTCTGGACCCAGCCTTTGTGCTCATTTAAATTTAAAGGCAACTGAGATGTCGGAATAAGGCGTTTCGAGCTGATCATGATTGCTAAGGAGCTTAAAAACAATGGTCAGCGATCAATAGGACGCCAATATATTTATGAGTACGGTATTATACCTTACCATATCGACCCAGCTGCCACACGACGTCTAGAAACTGAGGCACAACCTGATAGATGGTAAACAAGAAGGTAAGAATTTCTTGCGAACAGTCCAGAGGAGCGACTGTAGGAATGACGAGGTCAACTTCTTAAAGCCTACAACGCCAAGAAATTTAACAGCATTCATGTACATGCAGAGTGTGGACGTTTTTACCCAAAGTAAATCTTAGAGAATGTCGTTTAAAGCCACCAGTATTTTCCATCCCGCGCTACTTAGTCTCGAAGTTATGCACAATAATAGCTAGATCCACGGCAACACATTTAGTACAACCTGGTGGGTTTTGCCTAGTGTGCGGCTCCTCATAACTTGGTTCGGCTTCTTCCACAGCTGGTGCATCCAAGATGGAGTCGGACTCCAGCGATTCACCGTTGATAAAGACAGTATAGGTGGTTTTGCCGTCGTTTCTGTGGGATATCTGCGGCAGCGTAGATTTGCCCTTGCAGCGTGATGATAACTTGCTTATGTAAAGTGGTTAGCATTGTTGTACGTAGTAGACTTCGTAGATGAAACTACTATAAATAAATAATTTTTGTGAGCCTTGATAACCCGTCACGTAGTAATGATTGCTGACATATGGTCCATGGGGTGTGTTGGGTTAGATCCAGCTTACAGATCTCCTATGTAAAATTCAGAGAAGGGCAAATACACAGCCTTTTGATGCAGACGATAGAATGGGCGACTGGGCGCACACGATGACTTCGTGTGGTCTGTAACGAGATAACATATCACATTATCTATAACTAGTTAATCAGTAACATATATAATAGAGAATTAACTAACTATAGTAAATTATTAAGTTAAATATATTGTTTTATAGTTAGTTTAACCATACCTAAGTAGTCGGGTACTTTAAAGTTATGCAACTTCTTTCATTTAATGCAAAAAAATATATGCTAAAAGCGGCATCGCTCAGGACGAAACAGGTTAGTGAAACCCATGGTAGGGGTACCTAGTAGATAATCGATCGATCCCATCAACTGAACAACCAACTAAGAGGTCGTCTGAGCTGTGCTGCAGCTTCATCATCCGACGAGGTTCAATGTCTCCGATCCTCCAACTACAGTCCCGATCCTTGAGCCATCCACCCTCAACTAGTTAAGGCTCTATAGCCAGAGGCTTTGACCAACCTCAAACCCCTGACAATCTTGTATCCATTGGCTGCTACCTCTACTCGACACTGCATTCGCTCCCTGCTGCTAGCCGAGCAGCTATCTTACCCCTCAACTTTCGCGCGGCAGCACCCTTCGAGCCTTCGTCTTCAGCCCAACAGCCTTCTGCATCCCGAGCACTCGCTGGTCGGTTCTTCTTCGCCGGTCTGCCATATCGGATTTGGTGTTTCCTACGCTACGAGCTCCCGACATGTCTAGAGAGCGTAGGTCCTCTTCCAGTCTCGAGGCGCCCGAAAGGACAGGGACTGAGGATCCTGGTGCGCGCGAGTTGGGTGAGTTCATACATATCCTTGCCCGCTACTTCCTTCCACAGCCCCCAAGATCTGACTTGTGCTGCTGCTGCAGAGGCCTCTGATTCGGATGAGCACTATTCCGATGCCCAGTCGTCTCCTGGGAAAAGCGCAAGGGCTATTTCTCCCATCCCCAGAACTCGGGTCGAAAAAGTAGACGACGAGCCCTCCTATGGGGAAGTCCCGGGCACCGAGGCCTACAAGAAGAGGACGGAGGATGCCTCGCCAGATGAGATAGCCATTGTGCAGGACGAGCGGTCTCCGCCTACATCCAACCAGGCCATCGCGCCGGCAAACATTACGATTCCCAAGACGGTGGTCGACGAGACGGATGATGTTCCTGGTTCTTCGACCCATGACTACCACGAACACTTGCATCAGGCAGATGCCACGCCAGACATCATTCGAAAACCCGATGGCACTAGCGAGGCCAACCCTTTTGCTGCTTCACTAGACGTCAATACACAAGACACCGGTACGACAGCCAAGTCCTCTTAAAATCCACACTGCCATTGACCGTGCCTCCGTAGATGACACGGCTGTGAACCAAGCATTGAAGTCCCCGTCAACGCACAGACGGAGGAAGTCTTCGGCGACCAGATCAATCGCGAGCCTTCGTGACGAGGAGACGATTGACAATGATGACGATTTTGACGAGTTCGAAGAGGGCGATGAAGATGCGGATTTTGGCGATTTTGATGATGGCTTCCAGCAGGCCGAAGAACCTTCCACTGCTCAGCCGATGACAAGCCGGCCACAAGTCTCTATACCTTCCTTTGTGTGTTTAGTACCCTTCTTAGGTAGCCTTATTACAACTATGCTGACTTCTATGTGCTCAAAGCCAATATTAGATCTTGACGGGCTAGACTCTGAAGATATCTTAACCGCCTCTGAGCCTTACTTGGATGCATTGTATCCACCTGATGTGCTCGATATCCCTCCTCTTTCCTCACCTCCAAACGACAATCCCATATTCTTTAACCCAAGGAGCGCATCGTTATGGTCACAACTGGCTGCTCCACCTCCTCTTCAACCTCCTGATTGGATCCGTTCCCGCATCAGGAGACTTTTTTTAGTATCGCTAGGGGTGCCTGTAGATTTAGACGAGATCCTGCCTGCGTCCAAGCAGAAGAAATTAGTTCTCCCGTCCCTACACCGGGTCACGTCAAACGGCTCGCTACGGACTTCCACGGACTCACGTTCTGTGTCTCGACTACGAAAATCAGACGTCAACGGATCGTCTGTCTCAGTGGACTCCCAGGGTAAGGAGAAACCCAGATCGCGCTCGAAAAAGCGAAAAGCCCCTCCTCAAGGCCCGGAATTCGATTTAGTTGCGGCGAAACAGCTGTGCGCGACGACGGAAGAGGCCATGAGAGGAATGACCGACATCGAACTTCAGCGGCACGTGAGGAAGCTGAAGGAGATGGAGGTCTTAGCAAACGAGGTGCACGAATTCTGGAAGAAACGCACAGACGAGAAAATCGGCGACAGGGAGGCGTTTGAGGGTGTCATAGAAAACCTGGTGAAGCACGCACGAAAAACGAGGAAATGATGAAGGAAACATACCCCTTAACCAACTTTAATCTAATGATAGTATAATGCCTAAACCTAAATACGAAGCCCCATTATTCAGATGTCCCTCTCACGTTCGTGGTGTTTTGTATGTATGTTATCTGATCAATAGTATTTTATTTCGCCTACGAACTGACGTGCCCACGTCCACTGGTCACCGTCAGTTAAGATAGAACAACACTCTTCAGGGACTCCGAGTGACTAAACATGTATGTCATTCATGTTCAGCGAACACGGTGAGGCAGAGATAAAAACATTGGACAAGGAGAAAACCAAAACCATTCCAATTGACCTCGCTAGGGGTCAAACCCAGAATCTTCTGATCGCCGTGAATGATTCATTTCCGAATCCCTCTCGTAGTCAGACGCCGTGCCATTGGGCCACGAGGCCATTATACAGTATTCACTTGGGATTTCGTGTGCTAAACCAAGCTCGCTGTCGACTCGTATTTGGATTCCTGCCGCTTCATGATTCCTAAGATAAATCCACGACAGACCCTTTTAATAAAATATGAGGCTTACGTATGTATGTAGTTATAGATCCTACCTGGACACGAAGATTCAAGGCATACATACCGTGATTCAAGAGCCAATTTTGAGGTGGCATTTATCTACTTATTCATCTGCTGGCTAAAGAAGTCGTAGGCGTTGCCCCTTTGATGACATAGTGATGACCTCGGTGATGGATTGAAGTACTGAACTTCTCTGTACGCATTCGCTTTTTAGATTTCAGTAAGACGAAGGACATGTACTACATAACGAGTGATTATGCACCAATCGAAAATGCCTAATTCAAGTCTACGCCTACGATTTGGACCGTAGGTCTGCCTGGTATCTTGTCTTCGTTCACGTTACATCCTTGACTATGCAATCTGACCTCTTGTATGGCAGGTCACTGGAAGACTAGGTAGGTACTGAAGTCACACTACAAGGTGGACTGCCTGTTAGTCTAGGAGTACCGGTTAGCCGAGTATAGAAGTTCTAGACCTGGAGTTTTCGTGTCGAACTCGTAGATACGTTAGTAGAAGTCTTGCGAAACAAGCAATGATATTCGCCACAACCAACAGATAAACTGTCGCATCAGATCTTTAGCTGGTGTCTGCTGAGGACTGCATTCTTGTAATGGCTTACCGCGGGTCACTTTCAATGTGCTCATCTGCTGGGGAGAACCTGAGAATTCTAGAAGCCTTGAAGTTGAGTGAGAACGACGTTTAAGAATAGAACATGAACGGGTGGTGTATTGGAAAAATAAATGATAGGCGGGATTCTGTTCAGCTCGCTATTTTGCCCCATGAATCAGAGATGACCGAGTATAGAAAACCATGTGTGAGACTCCAAGATGGAGGGAGAGATAAGCAGAATATCGCGCGGGGGAGCACCTTTTGTGTCATCAATCGTCCTGCGTCAAAGGTGTTCGTAACACGTTTTGTGTAAATGAAAGAAGCAAACCCCTTCATCGATGCAGTCAGCGCAAAGGCTGATGATGATGATGATGATATCCTGGGCGATACCAAGTCATATATCTATACCCTCCACGACGAAAGCGGGCAACGTGACATAAGGCTGGAGTTTCAAAGGTCTACGAGTGGACTCCTTATGCATGATTTTGCACGTAATGAGATATGTTTCTAGCCTCGAGGATGCTAATGAGGCTCTCTGGCTTGACGCTCATCGGTTACATCGCTAGAGACGAAGTCTGTATGATCACGTCAACAAATCCGGGAACTGCCGCACGGTAGCCTTATACTGATAACCACTACCTACCTAAGTTAGTCGTCGTCGTCTCACTGGCTGCCGTGGTCCTGTGTTTAGTCTAAAATTAGCCTCGTGGTGTGTATGATCGTGAGTACCTACTACGTATGTGTATCGGTGTCGAAGAGCTTGAGTCTGGTGTATGCATGCACACATTCCAGGCCTCCCAATATGGCTATAGCGGCGGGAAGATATGCAGGCAAAATTTGGTCTGCCACCTACTTACATATACATTGGGTGGTATTGTCCAAAACGCTGGTCGGGCGACCATGCAACCAACGATGGATGACAGACCGATCGGGCCGCATTGACTACGTCTTAGTGTATGTACTTCTACCTGCAAACGAACAGCTGTGATGCCGGTCGGTGTCACTGCCAGTTCTATCGGTGTTATGTTCGATTCGGCGGTGCGATCTAACGAAGCCTGAGTGAGAGTCGGTCTCGATGCGGCCATCTATCTCAGCTGCAATACGCTTCTTCAGACTTCGTCGAAGACCTACCTACGTATAGTCTAGTCTAAGAGGCATACTTATAACAAAACACGTTGGTGACGACCCGGATAGGTCGCCTCTGTGCGGGATTTTGCATGCAAGAACGGAGATGAGAAAAGCTGGGACTTGCCATTGGTTTGTCGTTGAGCCTGGGTATTCCCAATAAGATACCGGTACCACGTAAGTAGGGCCCTACCTACTTTACCGCCCAGCTGATCGATGCAGGTGGTTGGCGACATCACCTCTGGGGGCGGTTTGATTGGTCGATGCTCGTGCTCTTGCTTGCAGCACACGGGAGTCTTCCGCCTATGAGGAGCGGAGATCGTCGACAAGGGGTCTCTTAGCGTCCCTGCCTCGCCTGCGAAGCGCTCTGCTCGCGCCGCCGGCCGCTCCCCCTGCAAGTTACCCGTCCAATCATAGTCTTTTCTCCAACTCTCCGCTCGATGCCCAGAGGGTTGCCCCCTGCTGATATTCCCCGTCGCCCCTCGAGCCATGCGATCTCCCCCATTCATCAGGAAAATCGCCCTATGGAATTGGCTGGGCTTGGTTCCAACGATGGGGGCGGTAACACGCAATTCGACGGTGAAGTAGGTAGGTACCTGCTGTACAGCAGTACATCTTCTCAGAGATACCTACCTACATAGACCGAAATGGCCTGGTATCATTCTCGGCATCGGGGTCCAAATGGCTCATGCTCTGTGATTTACCTAGTACCGTCCAGTCCCCCTCTCGCTCACCAAATATAGTGTCTGTCTGTCTGTCTTACCTTGTCCTCTCCGTCTCTTGGGGAATCCTCAACTTGTTCCAGAATCTGTAGAGCTGTGAAGTCGTAAAGGTTGGAATGTGCCGATCTGGGCTGTTGTGAAGCATCATCCCGTTACTTACCTACGGCGTCTAGCTAACGCCAAACTCGCTCGTTCGAGATTGGAAATCTTTCTAACCGCCCTATCAGAGGCATCCATTGGGGACAGACCACGAGAAAACCCCGACCCACCGTGAGCGAATCCCATTGCATGCTGCACGTTCTGCTATCCCCACTGACTTGTCTCTGCGGAAGCTTTAGAGGATCGAATGAGCTCCCAGAACACCCGAGGGCGCTTATTCAAAACCTATACCTTCCTCGCTTGTCCGGCCTCGAGGATTTACTTCCTCGATAGCTGGTCTCCATATTCTTTTTCTTCTTGTCAAGATTGCTTCAACCCTATCTCGAACTACATATCGATAGAATTGGGTTCCTGAAGCAACTCCTTGCTATATAAGTGGTACTACATAGAATAGCCGACTCGCAGGGACGAGCGTCGTTCTTTTATTTTTTCTTTTCTTCTCCCTGCCAGTGTATTCACAGCGCTACAATGGCGTCGCAAGAGGAGAAGAAGCGTCCTGCCGCCCTTAACCTGACACCATCACGGTCGTCGTCAACAGATGGATCATTTACTACCACATCCTCACTGAAGCCACCAAGGACCCCCCGCTTCGCAGAGGCTACCACTGTATATTCTCCCATAGAGCCACAGACAACCAACCCGTTTGGTGGTCGGGATGAGAGATCACATGTCATACAAGCTCAGCCAGCCGATGTAGGCTTCGGATACATCAATGATGATACGAAGGTACAAACTGTCAACATGCCAATGACACCGAAATCGCCCTTGAAAAGTGCCATGAGAATTCCCGGCACCCCGGGAAGGAGGTTCGAGAATCCTCTAAGCCCAACATTCAGAGAAGAGGATATCCTCGAAGCCAGAGAAAAAGATACCGAAGCGGCACAAAAGAAGGATGTGGTGAGTGACAAACACCAAAGAGTATAGCTACCTTGTCTTGCTAAATCTCGTTTTAGGGTCTGAAGTATAGGGTCAGACTGGCTAAGTTCGCCTTGCGTGGTATTAGCTTTAGCTGCAGTTTGATCATCATTTCCCTGCTTGCGGTTTCCTTCAACATATTCCGTACGACAAATCATCTTGCGGCGCAAAGCGGCCTGCCGGCGTGGGCAGAAAACACGAAACTATGGCCTCAGGTCCTTGTCCTTTCGGTCTCGGGCGTCAATCTTTTTCTCTGTATTCTCATCTTCTTCGGCTATCTCCGAGGCGGCCATCACCGAGCTGAAAAAGTCGGCGTTTACTACACGCTGTTCGCCGTTGGCTGGTTTATTGCTTCGTCGGTCCTGTGGGCTGCCGCCGCCGGTATCTTGCAGTTCTCTCGCGACAACAGCAATAACAAGGACATGTGGGGATGGGCTTGCGTTGATAATAAGCGAGCCGAGGTCTTCTCGCAAAAGGTTGACTATGCTCTTGTCTGCCGACTTCAGGTGAGTTTATATTGCATTGCGCCTTGGACAGTCTACTAGAAATCTTGATTGTGGTTGCTAACACTGGCCTTTCAACAACAGAACTGGTCTCTGATTTGTGCTCTGATCGAGATCGTCCTTGATGTATTCACGATCACACTTTACAGCATCGTCTTCTACCGATACATCACGAAGCGCAAGCTGACGAAGTCGATGGACATGCGAGACCGTGCCCGCTCAGACTTGTACCTGGCCCAGCTGCGCTCCCAATCGGCCCCCAACACCCCCGGCTTCGGCCCCAAGTCACCCTCTTTCTCACAATACGCGATGTCGCCACGATTCCCCCCTTCAACGTACAACTCGCTCTCCGAGGTTACCCAGGCGCCGAGCTTTACTCCAGCAGCCCCAACTGTCGAGCCATCGTCTTCTTTCGCCAGTAAGGCCAGCCTGGCTTATACTCCCAAACCCGCCGAGAACACCTTCAAGCTACAAGCGCCTCCTACCAAGGCTCGCTCAGCCACCCCTAAGGTTGCGCAAGGCGCTTTCCTCACCACCCCCACAAGCACATCTCCTCCCGAGAACAGCTTCACCGCCGCGGCGCCCGGAGAACAGCAGTACGACGCTGTACCAATTCCTGGCGCCTATGCGGACGCCGTCGTGAAGAGTCCACCGCCCGCACAGACAAGTTTCAGATATTCATAGAGGACTAAGGACGCTGTGAAGTGAACGAGAGAGGATGACATGAGTGACGTAATGAAGAGGGATGATGACTTATTTTATACAGCTACGGCTTACTTACCTTGCTATATGATGGGGGGTTGTGGAGCGACTGTGTTTTTTTCTCGCGGTAATATACCCACGCGGGAGCTATCTGTGCGCGAGACCTTGCGCGCGGCGTTTTGACGGAGTCATTTTGGGATTAATCCATTGGGATGGGAAAGAGATACCACTGTGGCTTTATGGCTTTTACCAAGTTTATGAGCCAGGCCCTCATATTACATATTCTTCTGTTCTACTTACGTGTAAATATTAAATCAAACATAGCAACTCTCTGCTATATCTTCCAATAAAAAAAACATTCAGATTGAACTCAACTTCGAGCCGACCTCAAAGAATTCTTTTTCCATGTGCCACGGTCTATGTCAATTCACTGCTTATCAGCCGCGCCTTGCAGGTTACGTTATGTGTTGCAGGCTGCGTCAAGCTCGCCGTCTCCGAGCCGTGATCGAACTGGCAGATACCTACATATGCGGTACAACGTAATCTAAACTGTGATATGCGTATGCTTGTGGCCGTGCGCGCACGCTCTGCGTCTCCGAGTGGTTCAGTCTTCTTCATTCGTTCTGTTCAGAGTGTTTGAACATGACTCAAAGGCCGCCTAGATGAATTACGTGTACTGTCACAAGACTCAGGAGCATAAGATAATATCTCGTAACCCTAATCAAGCTAGTATTGCGAAGGTCGAGTTAACGCATTCTCCTGATTGCCACTTATATACCTTCGAGTATTTCACCCTGCTCTGTGACGCCAACGAGGTTATATGTAAGTCCAATCTCTCCTTTCTACCATCATTAGTAGCCACGTGAGGGCACTCGAGACGTTATTTCCCATAATTTAAGTACTGTTAGAGGAGGCTGAGTTCCTTTATTTTCCTCCTGGCCTCTTTACCCTTTGTAAGGGGGTGGCCGAGGATCATAAACTTCACAACAAGCAAAGATATGAAGCTAGGCATGGAGGTTTACTGAGCCCTGACAACGTGGAGATAGCGGTGAAAACATCGAACAAGCTTTATAGCATTTACACACACCGGCCAAATATCCATGACGCCTGCTGCTCGTTGAGAGTATTGTAACTGCATCACTCAGATAGACCACTAGATGATCCTGCTTCGAGTAAAACAAGAAATCCGTGTATTTGATGGTATACCTAAGTTTACACGGACAATAGTTGGGTGTTCGTACAATGATGTACAATGTCTCCGACACATCGGTTCTGCGGGCAACCCTCGCAAAGTTCCTTGCTCGAGCGAGGCAGATATGCTTTTTCTCCCGTGCCCTTTCGACTATGACAACATGATCATTACAGCGACCGACTAAGAGTAGCGCGGCCTCAAACGAATGATCGAGGCATTCTACCTGTTGGGAATCTCATTGCGTGCAATAGGGGCTCGACTAGCACCATCCGTATAAGTAAGTGTCAAACCCCCTGAGCCAAGACTTGTATATTTGGTTTTGCCAGATAGACTTGGCTCATAGAAAATCAGATTGGGAGGTGGGACCTACCCTGATCCAGCCCTCGACTTGCTCACGTATGCAAAGGCACCCGTCCCTACGATGATGACGAGAATAAACGGCCAGAATTTCACGGTGGCATTGGGGCCTCGCGGTGGTTGTGAGCTGTATGTCCGCCGCGGTGTCACTGAGCTGCTTATGCTCGGCCTCGTGGCTGAAGGCCTGGCGGTTGTGAACAGACGACGTGTGGCGATTGTCGCGAGTGTGGTCATATTTTTAGCTTGTGCCTTGCTATGTATGATCTGTCCGTCTTTGGGCGGGATATTGCACCGATAAATAATTTGTCGTTTGCCCACATGAGGTTTAGGTGGAAGATTTGACGCTATAGCCCAAAGCTAATTAGTACTAGTCTGAATAATCCTCCTAACCACCAGCCCCTCTACCTATACGTACCGACGCCGTGGACATTAATTGTCATACGTGCCGCTTATACTCGCTTATCTGTCCATGACGTGCATCATGAGACAAATACTATGTGTTGGCAAAAGTCTCAGTATGCACACACGTATTATCAGAGCTGGATCTCTCTCGTGACTTTTTTCTTATTTTCACGATAGTGTAGGCTCTTATAACAGGAAGTGCATTTTGACTGCTATACCAGACGTAACATTATATTCTTTTATTCTCCGCCAACACCGGGCGAGAAGAGCGGCCGGGAATTCTAATAAACTTCCTGTACTTCCGAGTTTCGATGCGTGAGCTACATTGTTCTTGGCAAACTAGCTGAAAAAGATGAGATGTCTTATATCAACTGCCGTGTATTCATCAACTCTGGCACGGTAGAAGTTACCTATCCAGTAAGTCGCTGTAACAAGGTGTGTTGAAAGAGTCGACTTCAACACAAGCTCTTCAATATTATTTCACAGGTCCACATTGATCCTTTACTCACTTGTGCATATGAACATCAGCTTGCCATGCCATTACTCGGGATACCGGTGGTCTCAGGTGAATAAGACCCGGTAGTGCCAAGCAAGTCGTCACTAAAATGGAAAGCTTTGCTGGCGAAGACTCTCCATTTTGACACGCTGTAAATCAAAGTGCAAGGCACTTCGATTTAAATTCCAGTGTAGACTTCATATATACCAGGGGGAGACCCCCTGGGAAACCCCTTCGCCTACAGCGAGCTTTTTGCCTGCGGCGGCTTTTGCCTACGGTGCGATTATCTGCTTGCCTATGCTGCCTTTGCTTACCATTTTCATACGCAAGCCTAATACTTTGCACGCAAGCCTTACAGTTAAACCTAGTGCGAATACGTTGTGGTTAATTTCTCAAATAGACTTTGACCGATCAAATCATTGCAGAGTACGTCTAGACCAATAGGAAGCCATCCCACCTTTATAGAGTTTTGGGGGGTCTGGTGTTAATTTCTCAAGTTTTACCTTCCCTCACACTTAATTGTCCCTGCCAATACGTGTTCGGAAAGGTAAAGCTTTCCAATGATATTGTACCTCCACGTTATGCTGCCATTTTTAGCCAGTCTGATAAAATGATTGGCCAGCTCATTGCTAGTAGTTGGTTGGGGAAAGAAACAATAGTGAATGTCTTTCCTTCCTAACTTTTGTGTGACAAAAACAAAGTTTTGTGTGTGTTTGTACTTATAACAGCATGGTCACCGGTAGGCTGTATTTCATTCCTTTCTGCTCCAGTTCCTCAAATTTGACTCTCCTCTTCTCGATACACATAGTCACTACATACCCACCAACCATGGCTCAACCTCAACCACAGCTCTTGCCTCAGCCGGATTCTGCTGTAATATCTAATAATGTTACGGAGTCAGGACAGAACCCGATCGCCGCCAGCTTAATAGCGATCAACCAGACCCTCCAGCGGCTCGAAACCCGCATGGATGGGCTTGAAACCCGCATGGAAAGACTCGAAACACGCACGGGTAGGTTGGAAGCCGGCCTACGTTGCGAGTAAGTAATATCGCTTGTTCAACTCTCAAGTAGTTACGCTAACATTAGAAGGCGCTCAAATGCGGTAGCTCGGTTATTAAACAATGCAGCGGTCCGGGAAACTGTTCTTCAGCCGCTTTACTCTCCCATAACAAACGATGTCGTCCAGGGGTTCCCACGAACGAAACGAGACATGAATAAACTATCAGGTAGGTTTTCTTTCAATATAAGTGAGTGTAAGTATACTAATAACAATAGTGGCTCAAGTAACCGAGCTATTACGCCAACTAGATCAGCCGGTCCAAGGAACACCGGATATAAAGCTTCGACATTTGAAGATCATCTGTGGTATTACAACGGTGTATTAATAGGGCGTTGGCAACGTGAAACCGCTGGAGAGGGGGTGATGAAAAATTACGAAACGCTTCTCGAGCGTCGTCATAACGGATGTGCGGATTGATTGATTGTTAGATAGGTTATATTTAACCACGAAAGACAGTTTTTGTCTTCACCGTTTTCTAATACTCGTGCAACTCCAAAACAGACCGATAGATCCAATCCATGTAACCACAAATACCTTGCTGTTCAAAGCGGTATTATCTTTGACATCGAGCCTGCAGTCCATCACACGCAATGTGGTGCTCACTTCTACAAAGATATGGCTTCAAGAGCCGGCCTAAACTTAAGGTACCGACCGTTTTAACGCAGCGAAATCGCAAGTTAAATCCTCGATCGAAGAGGTCGAAATCAGAGTTGGGGAACTATGTATACGTTGATCCAGAAGTCGGGAACGCCATTTAATCGTCCATCATATAGTTGATTAGAACGGACCTGATACAAAATCTCACACTTAATTTACCACTTTGCTCACAGTCTATTCCGAATACCTAGGTCCTCATTAATATTCCAGAAACTTTGTTGTTCCCCCAAGTTGATATTCCAGACCAGCAGCGATGCTAGTCCAGCATTGCTCTAACTTTCGGGCAACTGGCATGTCATTACACTGAATATTAATATTATGATCATGATGGTTTCGTTACCTAAAGTTCTGATTCTTTTTAGAGTGGTCTGAACGATTCTGTGTAGGTACTACTAGGTTAGAATTATCATCAAAACAAAACGTGAGAAACATGGATTCCGATAACGAGCATCGCACCATGTACGGGAGGAATATCCAAATACTAACTGCTATACTATCTACTATTTCTACATCTCCGACGAAGGAATTCCGTAGTCGACGGGCTTTGCGATGCTTTAGTAGCACTCCGCTAGTTCTTGGGCGGTTCATGTGTTCGTTGCAATTGCAACATGAGCGTTCTTCAAATCATCATTCATCTCGTGTTTACTACGTAGGTTTTAAAGAAACCGATATCCGTTTGTTCTCAAAAACATGTCCGCCGCTAGGAAAGCAATTCGTTTATTGCCATTCTGGTAGGCGTGGTTGAGGATGATCTTGTCAGCAAGGATGCCTGCCAGCTGGGGAAGACATGATCTTGGCCATAGTAATTGTGGTTCTGTTGGGAGGAGATGGCTGACTCTAGCAAGGCTGATTATAGGTAGGTAGGGCTGGCACAAATGACGTGGGTCTCATACATAGAGCCTCATGATTTTGGTGGTGGTGAGGAAGCGAAGGGGTCCCCCTCCAGGACGACATTGCTGTAATTTTATTGAAGAAAAAGAGTGCACTGAATCTAGTAGGTAAATAGGCTGCCGAACCGCTTGCTGACAATCGACGTAACCGGTTTATTAAAAAAGTAGGTATTGAGCTTGTAGTTACTCCAACGATATGCTTTAAAGTTACATGTACGTACCTATTTCCTACTATATGGACAAAAAAAAACGTCGCATCGGGGCTAACGAACTGCGGGACGTTTTCCATGCAGTACCTACCCAGATTAGGAATATCTGATGCAGCATTGACCAAACAAACAAGTAAAGAATAGAATAAACCTATCCTTCCTCCTATTTGATCTAGTTAGTTAATTATTACTAACAATTCTCTTGTCTCAACTTTTCATCCTAGAGCTTCCTCGGTAATCTCGACTAACTACTTAGTAACTATCACGGCGTCGTTTGCTTGGATAAGATATTAATTAATTAGCCTAGCTAGAGCTCCCCGCCTCCGCTAAGTTTCGCGAATCGAAACTAGTCCCAACCCTCCTCTCTCTCCGCGTATCCTACGACAAAACAGCCCGCACATAAGAAAGGGGCGGGAATTAACGTCTTGTGTTAACCTTCAATAACCGACCGACCGACCGACCGAGAGACTCCAAGAAAAGAATACAAGAAGAAGAAGAAGCAAAAATACAAAACCGAAGAGAGAGAAAACGCATACAGCCCTATCGTCTTAGAAAGACCCAAACATTCAGATTAGATCAGATTAGATCAGAAGAAGAAGAAGAAATGCCTGCCATCGACGACCTCAAGAACCGCACGTCGCCAGTCTTCTCCGCGGACGACGTGACGGTGCTGTTCGTGCTGGGCGGGCCGGGCGCCGGCAAGGGCACGCAGTGCGAGCGGCTCGTCGCCGCGTACGGCTTCACGCACCTGTCGGCGGGCGACCTGCTGCGCGCCGAGCAGAACCGCGTCGGCAGCCAGTACGGCGAGCTGATCAAGGACTACATCAAGAACGGGCTGATCGTGCCCATGGAGGTGACGATTGCGCTGCTGGAGAACGCGATGCGAGACGCCATGACCGCCGCCGCCGCCGCCGCCGCCAAGCCCACATCCACATCCAAATCCACCACCGATGATGATGATGATGCTCCTCTCAAGGGCAAGTTCCTCATCGACGGCTTCCCCCGCAAGTTCGACCAGGCCGTCAAGTTCGAGGAGGCCGTCTGCCCCGCCAAGTTCGTGCTCTTCTACGACTGCCCCGAGGAGGAGATGGAGCGCCGTCTGCTGGAGCGCGGCAAGACGAGCGGCCGCGAGGACGACAACGCCGAGAGCATCCGCAAGCGCTTCCGCACCTTCGTCGAGACCAGCATGCCCGTCGTCGACTACTACGAGAAGCAGGACCGCGTCGTCCGCATCCGCGCCGACGTCCCGCCCGACGACGTCTACCGCGCCACTCAGGCCGAGCTCGTCAAGCGCTTGGGTGACAACTTCTAACTTCTAGTGCGAAGGAGTGGTGCAGAGGTAGCGGATGCTGGTAGACTGCGAACAGAGACTGCCTGGGACATGCGTGGTAGAGATGGTTGTGTATAGAGCAAGCATAGAGCAGAGCACGAAGATAGACGAGAAACTATTCATGTGTGGCATTATGACAGTTGGTTGATGGTGGCCTAGACAGCGTTTTTCACGATACCATAATATAGAGACTGGACAAGTCAATACCATTTTCGCTCCGGTTCTGTGGTATAATCTAGTTTTTCCATCCTCTATACCTCGTTAGAAGTCTGACAACGGTCGCGGCCAGGTCATTATAAGACCTTCTACATAAATGTGGGCTTCCTATCAAGTGAAGCGAAGGGATATATTTTGGTATAGCCCCCTTGATGATGCCGCAGTCCAAACTCGCATAATTCATTACAACAAAGCCTTTTCCGCATCGCCATGCCATACGCCGAATGACCCTCCCTATACAATCGACTTGAGCTGAGAGTCGAAAAAGGCGAAAAGAAAGGAGAGATTCATCTAGTCGTCGTCGTCGGTTCGCTCTTTGCGCGGCGCGCGTTCACTCCGTTCACCACGGTCTCCCCTGTCGCCTCGTCGCCGTTCTCCGGGTCCGGAGACACCGGTATTTGCTAGCTTCCGCTCCACCTCTTCTAGATCGCGTTTCTTTTGGGCCTCAAGCCCTGCCTGTTCCTTGCGGAGTGTGGTGGCCACCTTGGTCAGCGTGTCTCTCCATGTATCGACAAGGTCGCCTAGTTGGCGCCATTGCTTCTCACCGAACACTCTATATGTTGTTCGGTGAACTAGGAACACCTTCTTTTGCTGCGACATTCTACCTTCAACCAATTGGGCACGAATCACGTCAATCACCCATAACTCCACTTCTTCCATGGGGATCTGTAGCGCCGCTGCAATTTCGCTGTAGGGGATTTCGCGCGTTGGTGTTCGGGCAGCAAGGGAGGCAAATGTTAGCAGCCGCATTTTCGTCTGTAGTTTCGCTACATCCAGATGCTCTTTCTCGACCCATCCCTCGTGCTCTTCCCTGAATTGGTTGTAGTCCTCTAGATCCTTCTCCGCGAATACTGTCAATAGCTCGAAGTAGACGGGGTGGGTCTCAGAAAGTGCCTGGACGCAGGGTACGTTGAGGAGATCTTGGAAATCGTATTGCGTAGGCGAATGAAGGGCAGTCTTGAGGGCGCGTAGGGCGATTGCCTGGGCGTCCTCATCCTTGACTTTGTCATCTTCAAAGGTACGCAGCGCCTTCAGTATGTATTGGTAAGATGTGCTGGTTGTGCAGGCTGTATTAGACGCTGAAACATATCGGGGACTTGGGATGAGCACTTACTAGGCGTCACCGGACTCACGGGCTGTCTCGATAATGGACTCGTACGCCTGTCGCTGGCTTTTTGAGTCGACCTCCCATTCCTCCATCCAGTCATCGAGGCTCTTCAAGTAAGGCTTCAGATTCTCAAACATGCCGTGAATCTTGAGGAATTTTAAAATGGCCATGAATACGTGGAACCGCAGGTCGTCGTCGGGTTGCAGCATGTTGAAGATGGTGGTAAGGGTGTTGAGGGCCAGGCCGGGCCCATTGATAGGGGACGAGGTGATGGGCTTGGTGAGGTTGTCGCAGACGCGGGGGAGGAACATGGCGGGATTCTCGCTCTGGAGGATGAGGTAGACGAGCAGGTTGTATGCGCCGGCGAACTCCTTCTCGGGAATGGAGTTGAGAGCTGGAGAGGCGATGATGAGCTTCTTAAGCACCTCGTCCTTCTGGCTCTTCTCGACGAGGGCCTTGACATCGTCGCCGACATTCAAGAAGTTGGCCATCTCCTGCGCCAACTCCTCGAAGCTGCCGTCGACAAAGACGAGCTGCGGCTGGTGGGGGGCCGCCATTTTGTCGTGATGGAACCGTCGTGTAAGCTCGATCGATAGGTGCCTGTCTTGTTGCCCTCGGCTGGCTTGTATCGGCGCGGTCGGGAACGAATCGAATCCGTAGGGCGGAGCGGTCGATGTTGAATTTACGGCTTTCTGGGGCTCGCGAATTTTGTGACTGCTCTCCGAATGGGAGGGGCAATATTTGGGTAGTCGCCAAAAAAAGATTAAAACGATGGCCCCCGCACAAGAAGTTAAACCGCTTTTTGTTGTGGGGGGTCGGCCTTATTCCGATAATGAGCCGGATTATATACCTACTCTAATGCTAATGGCTATAACCATGCAGGTCACTCCTTTATACAACATGGCGACTTTTAACCCTCAACAACTTTGCTATAACATAAACTAGAAATCTGTACGTAAAGCTTACGGTGTCAAGCATAAGGGTAGATTGGGATATTGAATAAGTGTGCAGAACTGGGCGGCTTCACTGGACTACCGATTTAATAAAGGGCATAAATCAAGTTCATCTTTCGCCAAGATCTCTTAAAACATTGCTCCCACGAAGAACAAAGCTAACGCTAAGCTTTCCTACGACACGTTCAGCAACCCGATAGATCTCGGTTTAGAATTTTCGGTAGCCGTCCATCGGTTCTGGTACCGAAATCGCCGCTAGATGTCTGAGCATAGTTTATGAGTGAGAACCGCACTGCATCGGCCCCGATATTGAAATACCTTGTGGTAAGGTCTTCTGGTACTCCTCGGCGTTCGTGATCTGAATTTATGCTGGGATGCCTTGTGGCAGCTTTTGATGCAGACGGCTCAGACTGACACCATCAACAATGCTAATCGGATCAATGACATTTGCCAAGTTGCTTTGACATTCTCGATCCTTGCCGTCACGAACCAAGCCGTGGCCGTAAACGGTACCTTTTCGGTCAAGCTCATCGAAAATGTGGCCATGCGGCTCACCCAGAACAGTATGGTATCCCAAACTATCTTCATAGTCGTGTTTGGGAAGTGGTTTTCAAGATATGGCGTCTTGTCCGGCTGTCCGAGGGCACGAAGCCGCCAAAGTCCAGAGCTGGGAACGCAAAGTCTTTAAAATCATCCGAACACACAGTCCACGGAGCTTCTGCGCAAAATTCCCTGAAGAAGTGTGCTCATGGACTGGCAATTTACTTTACGGTCAACTGGATAGCAAGTCCACAGAGATAACCCGCGAAACACTCAGCTCTAAAATATTGCAAAATACGCAACGCGTCATACCCTTGTTTTTTTTTGAGACGTCAAAATGGACATCTGTCTGCCAAATAATAGCCATGATGGCCAATGGCACTTCTATTGTTTTCGATAGCACGCTTCCAACTGGCTGTTTGCAGACGATGATAGAGCTTGCGTAACTCCAAATCATCATCTCCTCCCCCAAACAGGAATTAAAAGCATGGGAGTTGGTCCCCTCGCCCGTACGGATCATAGCGATCGGCGACACCCAAGGTATTGGGGTTCTGAACCAGAAAACGGCTGGTTCTTAGCGGTCGTTGGCGATGTTGGCGAGCTTTGGCTTGAAGGGCTTGTTGTCGGCCAGGGCTATCTCAACGACCAGGAGGAAATAGATGTATCGTCTGTAAAGAATCTTCAACGGCTCTTACAAGGCTTCGCCGATCGCCACAGGCGTCTGTTCGTACAGATGACTTGACGAAGATGGCAATATATCTACCTTAAAGGCAACCTTCACGTACCTCGGCGGTCACAGTTCTATAATTCATCGACTTCGCCCAGGTTTTGGAGGAGAAGCGTCTCATCAAGAGCTGTGAATAGTTGGTTATACACTGTGACATATATTTGACAATCTTTGTTTACTCTTGGGATTTCTTTTTGTAGCTTGTCTTCGATTCGTGGCCATCGTTGACACTATTGCATCGAAACCACGTTTGATGAGCTCGTCAGAAAGGGGACAAACACGGCTGCTTCTTTTGGAGCTTCGCTGGTGTCCTTTGACCTCGGCCGATGCGGAACGGTGAGGCTGGTTCTCAGCATGCCACACGCAATCTACGACGTGATCAGCTTAGGTCGACCGGTAAGATTTTGACAGACTTTTATAACGGAGAGGTAAGTGAAACTACTGACCTGAGATCTCATGTCAGCTATGTCCACACGAACAAAACAACGAGCTATGCGTAATGGAGCAAGGTTCTAAACAACTCCTCAATGACCATAATACCCTAAACATCGACAATATCTAGGTACCCAATATGGCCCACCCACGGTGCTTATTCGCCACGTTACTGTCCCAAGAACGTTGTTTGGCATTACACAGGCTTCTATCTTCGCCTTAGCCTATGCCTCGATACTCAGTCGAGTTTCGGGTTCCAAGGACGTTGTATTGATGTGTCGTGTCTGGGCGAGCCGCAGCCCATAGCGAACGCTGTTGGCCCATGCCTCAATCGCTTGCCCATTCGTCTAAGGTTCGCCCTAGGCCAAACTAAGCCGGGAAATCTCGCGGTATTGCAGAGAAAATGCTGAAAGCCTTGAGCACGAGACCACGGATCTCGCGGATATTATTAAACATTTAATTCATTTCCCGCAGTATTCGTTTTTTTTTTAGCGCTAAAACTTGACTGGGATAAGCTGCCAACCCGCAGCAACAGTATATTGCGGTGCGAATCTCAGATGTCATTCAAAGTGAAGGTACTCTCTGCAGTGAGTTTTCAGGGCTTTTGCTGTAACCGCCATATATATATGTAGTGCAGGTAAAACTACAGCATGATAGTGGAGACGAGCGGAAACGTTGGAGACACAGTTGTGGCATGACGACACAAAACAGGCCGCGCCGTTAGGAAAAGACGGGTTAATTTCTCTCGTCTGATGTTCGCCGCTATTTTGGCTCATCAAACAATTACAGAACTCCACTAGTTGAACTGGTGGCTCGGAAGGAAAGAGAGAGATACCTACCTACTTTTACAACTACAGGTGACCAGTAGATAAAGCTACATTAACCCAATCCGCAACTAATACCTACCACCTACCTAACCTAGTACCTACTGGAAGAACGAACTTTAGCGCGTCAGCAAGCCAATCATTGAAACCGAACCAAGCGCGGCCTTCTTGTTTATTCTGATTCCACGCGCGATACATGATAGGTATCTGTCATCTGTCCAATTGGGTGGCTGCCAGAGAGGCTGAATACGGTACGGTATCGAGTAACAGGTAGTCGCCGAAAGTGAATAACCGCCCCAGAAACAACTATTGCGCGTAGCCTTCATCCAACGCCATTCATACAGAGGACACGGCTCTCGCCAAGGATTGACAAATCCCCCTCCCCCCGAACGCATCTCAGCATACCTCTGTACCTATAAACGCGCCCATTTCCGGACGAGAGTCGCAGCAACCCCACCAAACCGACAGTTTGATAAGAACATTTGTCTGCCCGCCGTCTGGGGGCGAGAGGAGTATCCAACCTCGCCGACTTGAACCATCTACAGGCTAAACTATCGCCGTCGCCATGTGGGATCGTTTTCGGCAAAGAGAGGGGATGGCACCCCCTCTCGATAGGAAGAAGCTGGAGGCATGGCAAAATTCACACTCATCGTCATCATTATCGGCGGCGGCCCGAGGCGTCACGGGCGGAAATAGCCAGTACCAATATGCCGTTAGAGGAGGCCCTGCTCCCAGGCGGCCACCAAGAGATGTGGACTACCTACCTGAGAAGTAAGTCGTCATTTTTCATACCTACCTCAAGCAGTGTCGTATTATCCTTCTCGTTTATCCCCCTCCATGGCACCTCATGCGACCTCGCAGCAATCGGCAAGCAAATGTCGGACACATTATATACAATATATGCACCTATCATCATCCCAAGCGGCGAAAACGGTGCGCTCTCAGCAGACGGCTTACACTTACATGAGCCTTGAACATGGGGGCGCCTGCATATATTGTGAAAGAGGGCAAAGTGGTGGTTGAAATACGACACTCGACAACACAGCGCGGGAGTTGAACAGATGGATGATTGATTAGTGCTATATTCGATACGTTTTAATGAGGGGGTCCATTCGCGCCAGGGGAACAGGTCCTTAATTTAGAAGAGGATGGACCCCATAATCGCCCAACCTGCAGTAGTTCTGCACGCCATTCCAGGACCCAAGCAACCAGCAAGCCAGGGAGCTGGGCCGGGATCTTGAACCCGGGAACAAGCTGCCTTATTTCGATAATTAGATGATTTGCTAACAACTCGATACCTTTCTTACTATTCCTGCCTTGTTTGCATTCACCTTACATATGTAACGTTTTTTTCTTCTTCTTCTTCTTTTTCTTAATTTAGCCTTTGCGCTTGTCGTTCCTTTCTCTTTTTCTTTGTATGTTATTTATTTGGTTCTTGAGGTTTGGGGCTGTCGGCAGCGAATACGCAGTAGAGCTTATACGCCACTAACACGCAACATCTCTGCTCCGTCCGTCAAGATGCTGACACCGCTGTATGGCAGTGCGCAACAGCAGAGTTCAAGCTACCTGTCAGTGCCTCCTGTGCAGGCGCCCCCGACTAGCCGAAACTCTGAACGCGATTCGACTTATGGGCGCCCGGTCTCGTCCATTTATTCGCAGCCGTCGCCCGAGGCCGCCATTTTCGCGGCGCACCAGTTGAGAAATGACATGACCCATCATGATCCGCTCGAGATATCGCCGCCAAGTTCGCCCGACATTGCTTCGCCGAGGGACGGGTAAGCATTCTGGTTTTTCCCCGTACCTACATGATGTTGTGGAAGAAGACGAACGGCCTGTCTCTAAATGGAACACGGGAAGCGGATATTGTACAGGATGTTGGGTGATATCTGCGTGGCTTCCCTCTTGCTGCTGGCAATATTGGGCAGACTGCGAGGGTGCGCCGCATCAGATTCAGACGTCTTACTTCCCCTCGTTCAGATTGTGGATAGATGGGGCGTTGCATTTAACAAAGGGGGCCGCGCTTCGTGCTAGGAACTTGGAAGTTTCAGAGCGGCATACTAACAGCGCTAACCTCGTATCCTTCTTCAGGCCTTATCCCGGAGATGTCTCTCCTATTGACGAGGCCCCAGACACGTTCCAGTTCGCCCAGGAGCGCCATGTGACTCCGAAGAAAACCGAGCCGCGGAGCAACATACCCATGATGCGCCGCGAGCGTAGGAAGAACTCGGACGCCGCCATGAACTCTTTACGCGAATCCAAGTCACGCGACCGAACTACGCCGCCCCGTCCTTATGGTCACGATGTGCGCTGGGATCCCAGAACTGGTGAGCCCACAACCAGCGCAAAGGGCCACCCATCCCAGGTGAACCCGCAGGAGTATGTGCACGGTCTTACGGGCCGAGTAGATTCTGTACCGTCGTCAACTGGAACTGGTCCCTCTCTACCGAATCTAACTTCCCTTCGCGATCGTCTACGTCCGACGCGGCCAACCAACACCAGTCCGCAGCCCGCACCGCCGCGGCCGGAGTGGCGAGGAGCCAGCGGTCGAACAGCGATTGTCCCGCCGGTGAAGGATAACAAACATGTTGCGCCTTTAAGGATTCCACCGAGGAGCGGTAAGAGGGCCAACCAAGGACTTCCGGTTTTATCTCCAATTGAGTCTAATGGATCTGGAGCAGCTTCATCACCACAACAATCCGCTGCACAAAGCCCTCGGCCCCTTGAGGATGACGAGAATGGCGCTATGGGTTCGGGCGTGACATCTTCGGCACGACAACCACAGTCGCCTGCTATCATTGCGAATGTTCCATCAGCCTACCCAACCCCTCCCCTTTCAGAGGATCCCGTTCGAACAAATCGGCCGCTGGCACCGGGATCGACTGTTCCAGCGTCCTCCCAACCACGGATGCGGGTTCCCTCAAATGACAAGGCGATACGCAGGAAACCAGCCAGAGTGTCGTCTGGGCAACATCCCGAGTCTCCGACGCCATCCGAGTATTTGCAACGCGATATTCACCCACAAGCTCCTCCTACTGGGGGTTCTTCTAGTGAGTGGACACAACCACCGTCTCGTTTCAGTATCACTACATATGCCACATCAAATCATGCTCTCACTCCCCGAGCCAGTTTTGATGAAGGTGTGCCGTCACTGCCCACGCCCCCTCAACTAAGCACACCTACGCCTGCCCCGAAGTCGACGCCAGAAGTATCGATACTCAGCCGTGGAAGGCCTATCGTCTCAGGCTACGAAGGTTCGCCAAGCTTAACCCCCACAGAACCGGTGAAAATCAACTTGGATTCTCCATTTTATGCTCCCTCATCAACGACAACGGCAACGAAGCCCCGGCCTTCCGAGTCGCGCGGGTTGGCTAGACTGATACCCGAGGCGACTCAATCGACACTGAGCGTGGCGTCGGTCCTATCGCTCGACAAGTCGCTCCCCCCGGCGCCCCCGGAGGCGGACGCCAAGGACCGGGTGACGGAGCTCAACGCGCAGCTCGAGGCGCTGGCGAACCGCCGCATCAACATCAACACGGCGATCCGCAAGATGACGGAGATGATGCCGACGGACAATATCCTGGCGTCGGATGCCGTCGTGCGCAAGCGCGAGGAGGAGAAGCGCAAGGTCGAGGTCCTGCGCGCGGAGCTCGCGGACGTCGAGCGCCAGTCCTATGAGCTGGGCCTCAAGCTTCATCGAGCCTACAAGCGCCTCGACCGCGATGCCGAGTACGAGCCCACGACGCTCTGGGTCAGGAGAGTTACGAACTAGCACGCGTGGGCGGTGTCGCGCGTAGTAAGATAGGACCCCCCGACGATTGGCGCATTGGCGCATCGGCACAGACTGCATTTTCCCTACAGATCTGCCTTTGCCAAGGGGGGAAAAAAATAGAGCAGATGCGAGCTCGTTTGGCATAAAGGCCGGGACGAAATGATTTTCCCAGCTTTTGATTAAGTGATTGATATGAAAAGTTTATCATCATAACCTCAGCCATGTCTCTCCACGAATATCTAATCCATTTTTCACTCCTCATCATCCATAGAATTATCTTCCGCTTTTTTTTCTTCCCGGCAATCTTGGCGTTCGCGGAGAACGGGTTATAACGTACGAGCTGGCCCCCAATGAAGAAGCGTGTACGATTATATATATGTACGGATGGATGTGTGCGTACATGGTATGTAAAAAGAGAACGAATAGAAAGAGCGCATACGGAGTAGGGATAGGGATCCATCTATATTACAACATGCCAATTTGTTTCCCCAGGTTGTGCGGCATGGTAGATACCCGCATATACAGATGAATTTTGACACATGCCAACATATCGTGACGTCTTCTCTTTTTACTTTACGATGAGCTGGGCCAGCATCAACCCTGCGGGGGAGTGAAAGCAGCGTTTTGTTACCTATTTACCGTATTGTACCATACCGAGTGAAGGACTTAGCTGTTCTTATTTATAAAAGACCCAGACTAGTGTAGCTACGCGAAAGGGGCCGGCTATCTACCTACCAAACCAGGATAAGAATATAGCACAAAGCCACGACGTCCTGAAACGCAAAGCCGCAAAAACACCAATCGGGTTCCGTTTTTGACAAGGCGTACCATCGCCGATTTCTTTTCCGTTGAGATACATCCACCATGGCTGCCTTCTGGGAAGTAAGATTACCGCGGGTTCTACCACGCCACGTGAAGATTAACTTTGGGGAATTGCCTTGCAAATCCCATATTTTCATCGAACCCGACATCCTACAAATCCTCGTTGGTTATACATGTCACCAGGAAACCTAGTACTATACATGCCACTCAAATGGCCCATCCAGAACTTTTCCGTACAAACGCCTCGCGAATTTGATTTTACGGTTGCGGAAACCATTACGGGCAAGAAAATGAAGCGATCTTAAGTGAGCCCTCGTCAGTCGCTCACGGGCCCTTTCTCAGCGGGAGGGTGGCCGGAATGTCTCCATCTGAGTCTGTGCCATCTGAAGAGTCGTCAAGTACCAGTGGCGTAGATGCTGAGCCGCTCCGCGGAGCTGGACTAATAGAAGTTGGCCGACTCGCCTGTCCAACATGCGATGAAACCCTGTAGCCTTTCCGCTGCAAGGAAGAGAGACTATTTGGTGGCGGCCTTTCTTCAGTAGGAGGTAGTTGACTCAAAGCTATGGATGCGGTTGGATCTGTTGTGGCAGCTGTCGCCGTCGAACCACCAAGACCCGAGTTGTTCATCTGGGATATGGACAGATGATTTGAAGGCGGGGGAATAGGGGTTTGGAGACCGGGGCCACGGCTGATATACAAAGGTCCCCCTGCACCGTTAGATGTGTCGTCACTTCTCTGTCGTTTCACAGAGGGCGTGCTGGTCGTAGGATTGGGAGAGCTGGGGCCGTGTTTAAGCCCTAGGCGCGATTTTTCTTCTTCGATTTCCGCTCGCGTGCGCCTAACCCTTAGGCGAACCCCATACCTCTTTCTGATCATACTCTGTTTTGTACTAAACGTGTTTTGAAGAGAATCGAGCTTAATTTTCCGCACCAAAGGATCACGAATCTCCTCGGCCTCTTTAAATCGTGGTGCATAGTTCAATTCAGCCTGTCGTAACTCTTCGTCCAACTCGGCTCTACGTTGTGGCGTAAGGTGAGCGTAGGGGTCGTCTTGTGACGAACCTGGGGTCCCCTTGAGATCAATATTTGACCGATGGGGTGTCGAATAAGGCTGAGAAGAGATTGGTGGTAATTGTGTTGGTGGGATAGGATGGGGAGCATAGTTCGTAGCCGGGGGCACCTCAGACTTAAGTGTTGCTTGGGGTCTCGGAGTTGCTGCTGCGGTGACGTGAATGCCACATACTGCATTTGCAGCGTGCTGTCGGAACTCATCAGTATACCTGGCTTGAGAACTGAGAACATGCACATGAAACAACTCACATATTGATGGCCTGCCTTGGTTGTGAATCCAGCACCGCACTCCCCGCACCAATACAGATGATCTTGAGTCTCAGATGCTGCTTTCGTACACAGCTGCTTTGCCACGTGCTATTTTGAATTAGCATAAGCTAACCTAGTAATGATAGTGTTCGAAAAACTTACGTATTCATAAGGTTTTGTATGTTTGAACTGGCGCCAGCATAAGCGGCACTTCAGATCAGTTGCGGGGGCCACATTTTGTGCAGGTTGAAATGATGAAGAAGCTCGTATGGAAGCAGCAGGTGGCGGTTGAGATTGCGAGCTGGGAACTGGATTGGTAAATCTAGTTTCAGGGCTGTGCATCTGAGCCGTGGGCACTACTCTCTCTCGCCGGTCCTCTAATACGTCACTATTTGTGTACCCGAGGCGCTCAGCACGAGCGAGAGCATTGATTAAAGATCGAGCATCAATGGTCCCCAAACGATGTTCCAACGCTCTATCTAGGAACCGTTCACTGCATTTCTCAAAGATTGCGGGCGCGATTTCGTCTAGATCTTGAGGTCCTAGATGGTTTGCGATCTCGTGTTTGGCCTCAGCTACCATCCTCTGGCCAAAGTCTCGTATGGCACGACGCATGATGACCCCACTTGCATGGTGGATTATCGCATTAATCTAGTACCAAGTTAGTGAGTGTATAAGTTATCAGTAAACCTCAAGCTCGCAATAATTGAAATCGACAGAAACTTAGAAGATTATAATAAGGAAAGTAAGCCAGGAAGGAATAAGCTGGGTAGTAGACTTACAAGGAAGGCGTGGTGAAACTCGCTACCTAGGATACATTTCTCCCACTTATCTCTGACAAGTCTCCGGACCGCTTCCGGGGATGACTGCTGAACAGTATCCGCCAGGAGAGATAGATCTCTAGTGAATCTCGGGATCTCATTTTCATGATCAGCCTCGGGAGAGGGGAACCTCTTAGGAACTCCATTCACCTCGCGGGATTGTTGGCGAGGCTGCTCAGTTTGGGAAGGTGGTGGTGCAGGGCCTGAAGGAGGGACTGTGTTAGAAGGAGCCCATCGGTAGAATTGATGTTGGCCGAGAGGTTGTTGACCTTGAGGCAACATGGCAGGTGGCGTTACCCGCGGTGGCACTGCTTGTGAGTACATTGATGATAACTGTGCTGTTGGTTGCGTCGATGGTGGCTCTGCTGACGGCGGTTGTGTTAATGGTGGTTGTGTTAATGGTGATTGTGTTGATGGTGGTTGTGCTGATGGTGGTTGTGTTGACTGAGGTTCTGTTGTTGGTGGTTGTATTGCTGGTATTTGGGCTGATAGAGGCAGTGATAATGGTACCTGTGTCTCAGATGCCGGTCGTGCCAACTCTGGCATAGAGGTTGCAGGATGAGATATAATAGTTTCTTTATCATCCGCACCTACATCATTAACATGAGCGCCGTTGGGCGCGTCTTCTGCGGGTTGAGGCTGCTCGGTGTCAGGTCCTGGGCTTTGCGATACATCCCGGACCGTCGCCGGTGAGGCTCCGGGCAGGTTCGCTGCCGGGCTTACTGTTGCCATCGCCTCCATGGTCTTGGTTGCGAATAGATTCAAACGCAGCTCCAGGCGTAAGCGAGTCTCTAGAGCGCGTAGGTGAAGTAGAGAGTTTGCAGTGGGGTCAGCGTTTGACATCCACAGCAACCAGGCCGTCGTCACTCATAGAGCTCGCTCGTTGCAAGAAGGCAAGCGCTTGTGATTGTCTCGGCGTGCTGCTGCTTTCCTCCTTCCTGGTGATGTACGAAGCCCCGAGTCGAATAGGGTGGACGGTTGCAACCAACGTCTCAAGCGTAGGCAATTGATAGTATACCTTGCAGGGAGACAAAAGGTACCACCCGGGTGGAGAAGCCGTTTGCTGCAAATTGTGACTATAAGTCCATCAACTGATTTAAAAGTCAGAGTGACAAGCCTACAAGCTTACGGCCTTGAACGATCTTGCATCAAAACAAATTGATGCAGACGCCGTCTGAGATATACGCTTTGCGATCAACTACAACCTAGGGAGGAATATTTCAAAGGTTAAAGAAAGGGGGGCAGGTAAAGCTTCTAGTTAATGGGTGTAATAGAAAGACCAGAAGGTAGGGTAAATTTTTAGTTGGGATTTACTTTCTGTTATTAGTGTTTAATTATATAAAATTATATGTAGCTGCATTTTTTATATGGAACATTTGACCTAAAATATAGTTTTGCCCCATACATTTATATATTCAAGGCCACTGATTGGCCGTGACTACAGCTGTGTCCCCCCATTTTAACGGAAAACCCATGCCTGTAGTAAAGAAACCCTTGGTGCATGATGAATGTAACAATGTACTAAGAACCTTTGGAGCTCTTGGGGGCTAATGTCCGGATGAATACCTGCCTAGGTACCCATCATCAAGCAACTTATACAACTCTTCGGTGGGCTTGATTAGTGATAGGTACCTATATTTGTGCGCATCCTTACCCTATACATCCGGCTTCTGGAAGAGAGCTGAATGAAGCGTCTTGCGAATTACTCATTCTAGACCAGTCGGACATCATTATTGGTCCATGTTAATATATCTACAATGATATATTTGCACACCTTGCCAAAAGCAACCGCCCCAGACGCGCTACAGAATCATGGGTGCAGCGCCTTTCTCGTGTGAGACATCAAGTCGGCTAGCATCCTCCCATACGTCGCTCTTCGGAGATTTATTTCGCACAAGCACTGCAGGTAACGCACATGCCAAGCGACTGCATATATGGTTTCCTGTGGAGCTAACAATTCCCTACAGTGAAGAATAAGTACCTAGATACTTCGTATGAGTTATATCTTACACTAAGCGTTGGTACTTTGAACGATCTACTTTTGAGTTCCTTTACTTGGCCTAGCCTTCTTTGAGTTATTAATTTAAGCCACATCGGGACTTTGAATCAGACAAGACGGGATGCTTATTAAGACACATAGGACAAAATAGTCCGTACGGTCTTGTTCCCATATACCTATTCGATCGAAGCCAGTGGGGCGGGTGCATACATATATCTCAAACTAGGGTGCTGCACCCATGATGCGCCATATGTTCTACAAATAGCCTGTATGGCTTTCCATCAGTCAAGCACACAGCACACCTGCATTTATCAGAATGCCCCTTGATATCGAGCTGCGTAAGTGCCTCTATATTTACTCAACGCTAATCAGCCGATTTTCCAGCGCTGTGTGTGAACAGCTCAGGTCAGTCAAAGAATTTTGCTCAACCTACGAAGAGCCTTAATTTAAAGCGGCAATGATTGATACCATTATGCTACGGAGCCGTTTCAATACTCTAATGTGTCTATTCCACGCTCCGCCCCGAGAAATATGTATATAGGTGAAGTTTTCATTTTCCTTCAAGATAGATGATCTACCAATGCTATGTAAATCAAGCGCCTATATCTGACAATATGAGAGAAGAAGTTGACACACTCAAAAACCAACCATCATGATTCGTAATAGGCTCTATCCATAGATCTAGCTCTCTTCGTAGTCTCATTTTTCGTACTCGTGCCCTTCCCGTCGCTACACTCGCGAATACGCTCTCTCGCCCACCCACGGTCGGAGATCTCACGACTAGGCAGCCGGACCAGCCTCGACCACGCATCCTGCATCCAGCCTAATGAAGTAGTCGGCGTCACGCACGGCCTCGAGGCGATGCGCAATCGTGATGACGGTGCTCTGCGCGAGCTCGTCGCGGAGGACGTCCTGGATGGCGAGGGCGGTCTCCTTATCGATGGACGCGGTCGCCTCGTCGAGGATGATGACGGGGCTCCGACGGAGCACCGCGCGCCCGATGCCCACGAGCTGCCGCTGGCCCTGGCTGAGGTTCTTGCCGCCGTCGTCGACGCGCGAGTCCAGCGCCCACCCGGGCCCGAGAATCCGGTGCAATGCCGCCTCGCACTCGGCGTCGCTGTGCCGCTGCAGCGGGTCGAGGTTGTCGCGCAGCCGGCCCGGGAACAGCACCGGGTCTTGCGCCACGAAGCTGATGCGCTGTCGCCAGGCGTGCACGTCGACTTGCGAGATGTCGACGTCGCCGACGCGGATGCTGCCGCGCTCTGGATGCATCGTGGTGAGGAGCGCAAGCGCGAGCGTTGATTTACCCGAGCCCGTACGACCCAGCACCGCGCACGTCGCCCCGCCGGGAATAGTGAAGGACACGTCTTTTAGAGAGGGTTCTAGATGCGGGGCATATTTGAGGGTTCTGCAACACTTAGTGTTAGTTTCTACTTTCTTGAGCGTACTCCGTAAGTGTATCAAAAGCGTATGAGACTTGTGACTCTGGGCTCAAAGGACGACCTTGGGCTCCGAAAGGGGGCAAACAAGCGAGGAGAAGATTACTATGAGGAATACGTACACTTCGTCGAACGTGATGGCATCGCTATAGGAGGGCCAGCTTGCCGGGGGGTCAAGGTGACCAGTCGGCTCCTCTTCTAGATCTAGCAGCTCCACGACACGCTCCACAGACACGAAATCCATCTGTAACTTTCCGTATGCCCTACATAGTCCGTGTGTTGCATCAACAAACTGTGATGCTGTAGCGAGGACAAAAGCCGTCAAGCCAGGTGACAAGCCCTGATACAGGGACAACAGCACTAGGCTAAACGTTGATATTGCCGAGATGGCATCGAATCGGTATTGCAACCAGGCCTGTAGGCTCCAATAGAAGTGGTCCATTTTCTGGAAGGCGTCCGTGATGACAATGTTCTTATTTTGGAAATGGGGTTGTGCCTTGAAGGCCCGTATTGTGCCCAGACCCTCCAACAGGATGCCAAAATTGGACATGAGAGGCGAGAGTGACACCATTTCAAGCCGTCTTAGGCTCTGGGATGTGGGAATAAAGAGGTCGAAGATGTACACGAACCACAAGGTCATGCCGAGCGCGAAGACGAAGAACGTGGGTGTAAGGGATGCGATGACGATCATGCTGGTGATCCAGTTAATCGACCAGAATGTGACATCTTGCAGCGGCGCGATCATGCCTCCATCCAGCATTCCTATATCCGCCGTCAAACGGTTCATCAGACGCCCAACGGGTGTGGTGTCGTAGAACCGGAATGTGGCACTACTGACTTGATGCAGAACTCGCCCAAACAGGTTCTTGGCCGCCAGATACAAGATCAGGAGCAGGCCACATTGCGTGAGTGTATAGAGAACGGTCATGGCAACACCCAGGACCGCGTAGCACACGAGCCAGGGCGTAACGTTCTCGGCGGGACTTGGAAATCTATCAAATATTCCATCTCCCAGAGCCCAGGTAGTCAAGGTGAACGCCTCTACAGACGGATACCCCTCACCCCAGGCCTTCAGAAACCATGCATTGAATATTCGGGCAAATCGGAAAGTGGAGAAGAGGCCTATCACTACGATCCACCACTTTAGCTCACCGGCCTTGATGTAGATCCAATACGTCCTAGCCACAATGCCGCCGGATGCTCGGTATTCATCTGCGATGAATTTGTCCGGTATTGCGGTATCGTTGGCTTCCTCGGTAGCTATATGAACATCATCTTCGTGGGCGACTTTGCGCGTTTGCTGCTCCTTGGCCAGAATGTCGATCTCTTGGGAAATCTCATCCCCGTCCAGGACGCGGGCATGTCCTTTGTCGATCTCGACAAACTGGTCGGCAAGATGGGCACAAAGATCTACCCGATGCGTGACGAGAATGATAGTACGACCGTCCATCAGAGGCCCTCGAAACAGCTTGCGCACAATGGACTCGGCCGTGCTATGGTCCAGCGCAGCGAGAGGGTCGTCAAGTAGTAGGATGCGCGAGTTGCTATAGACAGCTCTGGCCAAGGCCACTCGTGCCTTCTGGCCGCCAGAGAGGCCGATGCCGTTCTCCCCGATATCCGACAAGTCTCCGTGCGAGAAGCTGGCAAGATCAGGCGTGAGGGCGCAAGCGTCCACTACCTTCTTATATCTAACGGGGTCGTAGGGGAAGTTAAATAAAATATTGTCCCGAATGCTCATATTCTGGAGCCACGGCGACTGTGCGCAATAACCCACCATTTGATTGGGCACAATGCAACCGCCAGCGACTCTGTCCAGGTCACCAAGTACTACGACATTCACAATTAGTCATAGCCCCTTGTGTAGAGAGTCCTTAGTCTCCAGAGAGCGAGATAGACAAGACAATAAGGAGAAAAGGGAGAAGACGATGAAATCCTAAATAGGCATGACTTACTAGCTTGGAGCAGCGCGGTCTTGCCTGCGCCCACCTTTCCGCACACAATAGAGAGCCCGGTGGTAAAGCGGAGATTCAGATGTTTCAAGACAGTCTGGTGGTTCGTAGGCCACGCAAAAGTTGCGTCTTGGAATTCAATATTGGGCGTCGACTCGTTGGAATCATTCTCCTCCTTGTTTGGCTCTGCCATGAACGATTCGATTCGATCCAACGAAACGTATGCATTGAGAAGCACCGTGACCAAGTTGGGGATCTCTTTCAAGCTAGTTTCCAGCATCGTGAAAAGCTGCAGGGCAGGAAACGCTGTATCAACTGTGAGAGGCTGTTTGGCTATGTATGTGTAAGCGAAGAATGTGAGCACAGGGAAGATTGTGCTGCCCGCTAGGTTAGTAGCACTGATGGCAATACTCCATAGCCCCGTGATGATTCTCAGATGCAGCTCAGCAGCGCGGGAATCCATGATGGTATCGAGCCACTTGTACTGCCAGTCGTACCATCGTAGGGGTCGTATGGCTTCGATGAACTGAGACGTGGCATTGATTCGTACATCAGACGCGGTCCGACGGAGCTTCTCGTTGAGATAGAGTCGTCGAATGCAGCCTGCATTCAAAAGCTGGAGCAGAATAAACCAAGCCAAACCAAGAAGACATGACCAGCCCAGCAGCTGCCAGAGAAAGACAAACGAGAGGACCAATTGGAGAGGGGTAGTGATGAGTCCAGCAAAATCCCAGAAACGCTGTGCTACCTCATAAACGTCCGACTTCATCAGATTGAGAATTTTTCCCATCGTTGCCGGTTGTTGAGGGGGGCGCTGGGTCTTCTTGAGTGGGCTTGCCTTGCGCAACTTGAAAAACTGAAGCATTCGCTCGAACCGACTTGTCTTGGACCGGCGGCCCAACAGAGGGGTTTCCTCATCGACATCAACACCAGCACCGTCGTTGTCATATATGTGCCCTTCCCTGTCGCCATTTTCGACGTCGTGATCTTGTGCGTGTTCGGCATTGTCCACCTGTTGACCATACGATTTTCGTGCCAGTGTCTTTGCATACACCATGGTAATCATCTCTCCCCTAGATCGCTCGTACGCCCGGCGGCCAAACCAAAGCGAAAACACGCCCGACTGCGTGCTTATGAGTCGTAGGATTAGCATGGAAAAAGCCCAGTAGATGGATTCCGTTCGGTGTTCTGGACCCTTCTCTATGGAGACCAGCAAGCTCTGTAGTAGGAGCGGTGCTGATAAGTTCGCCGCAGCCTCTATCATTCCTAGAAACGAAATAATGAAAAGGTCGAGACCATTTGCAAGAACGAGTCGCAGCCAGACCGGGCCCTGAAGCTCTTGGAACAGCACGTGTAGCTGCTTGTGTTGAAACTCGTAGGGGAGAAGCCACACATCCTCGTCCTTGAGCTGGTTCTTGTACCCGCGCGATATGAGTGGCGATAACCAAGACACGGTCATGAACTGCCACAGACTCAGATTATCTTCGGGACTTCTCAGCTCCGACGTAGGCACCTTTTCATTGCCCGCAATGCCAGTGTCTTCGAGGCCTGGTTCGCGCATGGGCATTGCCAAGATGATGAGCAAGGCTGCTAATGCTACAATGAGAGTTGCAGCTTGTAGTATGCGGACTTGATGGGTTTGGCTAAAATTCGCAGCGAGGGTGATGAGCCCACACACGACAGAGGTCAAGTAAAGGGTCAGCAAGGTCTTTGGTGTCCTCTTGGGGAGGTCTACTATAGTAATGAAAAAGCTAGCAACCCAGGGCACGAGATCAAGTAGCCCAAAGTAGTCGAGCGAAGGCGAAGAAAAGACGGCTAAGGAGGACGATATAAGACCTAGTATAGACAGGACGAGCAGCACGGCGGTCCAGGCCGTCCGCCTCTTGATAGGGCCATCGTGTGGTAGCTCTTCGTTAGCAAAGGAACGAGCCCACTGTGGTCCTTTGGGGAATACAATACGTATAAGATAGAGCAAGGTGCAGCTACTGGCTATGGCAGCTTGGACGATCGAGCTGTAATGTGTGATATCCATAGTGAAGAACTGGGAAAAGAACACGAGTGCAATGATAGTACTGGCTTGGAAAAGAGCATGTTCAAGAAATACATAGCCGATCATGAAGGTCCAAGATATACTAAATGATGTTAATGAAGAGCCATCTTCCCATACGCCAACTCTAATTAATTTATTCAGGTAGACAGACGAAGTTGTATGATAAGTAGAATGCGAAATCAAGGTAGTGGAGAGAGAATATTTCCCCATGAAGAGGCAAAGTAACTTTGCCGTCACCGATATCGTGCATGTACCTCGCGGTTCGACCCATCAAATGGCAGGCATTGTCCAATCAAATTGTCTCGTTAACGCCGATCTCTCTTCCAGTCTGCAACTTCGGAAGAGCTTGCATTCAGATGCAGTCCTCAGGGATGGACCACCAATTCTCATGGACCACGGCATAGTAGAGCAATAGCAGCGGCTTGTAGATTAACGAAAGGGTATACGTTTTGGAATGAGGCACGATCATCGTTGGATCTCATGTGGCGATACATGGCTGGAGACGGGAATGTGCTAGTACAGGAATTGGTTATGTGGTGACATTGACCAATTCACTAGACAGTCCCTACGAATAAGACAGCTGTGCCGTCATAAAGTTTGAACGAAGAGCTTCACAGACAATGGAAGCCCTCATCTCACCGATTTTTTTTTGAACATTTAGATTCATAATTGGTATCAATCTATCCTCATACCTGCTCGTTGTAGTCATTACAAAAAGTTAAACAACCCTGACCCAAAAGCAAGGATGCAAGGTCCAGGCGCCTAGTACGAAGTACCTACTCCGTACTCGAGCAATTGTTCGGATCATATTGGCAACGCTCGTCGCTCATCCTCCTACACAGGCCACCATGAGCCTTCCATAGTCCCCGCTTGTTTCTCCATTTATGCGACTGGCGAGACTCTTTCTGTATCGTTGCTGATAGGCGCCCTTGATATTTTCCAAGGCCTGGCGATCCCAGTGGTAGCGAATGACTCTCGCAACAAGCAGTTGATCCTTCGTCCCCATCCCTGCCATCGCATCCTCAAGCAATGTTGCTGCGTGCATGTACTTATCCACTGCATTCCGTAATTGGAACAAGAGGGCAGCCTCCATGTGTCCGCTAAACTCCTGTAGTAGACGATCTCTGTTAGCACCCGAGCATAAATCCGGAATTCTGTTCACACATCGAGATAACGCACCTTCTTAATCACATCTTCCAGCTTACGCCTGAACTTTTGCTCGTAGGCCTGGTTGATCGCGCGAATTTGGTTGTCGTTCCGTGTTGATAATATCGAACACACAAGCATCTCATCTGTCCCCATCTTACCTTCGGTCGCTCGATAAATCTCCATCACATCTTGATCGACGGCCTGTGGTATGACGGGTGCACTGTCTTCCGCCCGACAAGCGCCGAGAACAATCATAAAGTGCCTTTCCGTTTTCATACTTAGATCGCCCTTGACATCGCTCTCAAGGGGGCGGTTGTAGGTGCGTTGGTACATGCTCTTGATGGCGGCTAGGTCCGCGTTGCTTCGCCCGAGCAGAACGTCGTTCAATACTTTTTCTTTCGTCCCGGGGCCATCCATTGCCGAGTGTAAGAGAGTCACGTCGTGAAGCAGTGGACCCTGCACAATCGAGACCAGGCCGAGTTCAAAGTATTTACTTGTCTCCGACTTGATGTCCTTTTCAAGACTACGGCTGAACAGCCGAGAGTAAGCTGCCTTGAGGGCTTCGATCTGAAGCGGATCTTTATTTGCCAATACTCGAGTAAGAGCTTTCTCGTCTGTGCCAAAACCCTTCATGGCCATTCTCAAAGCCTGGGCATCAGGGTTTGCGTCCCATTGTATGATCTGTGGCGGACCGTAGCCCAGACTAGGTGGGGTCGGAGGACCACCGGCTCCCCCAGGAGGGGGCCCGTATTGTCCATATTGCTGAGGCGGTGGAGCACCGTACTGACCGTGAGGAGGGCCCGGCGGAGGAGCACCGTAACCTGAATACGGCGCTGGTGACCCGTACGATTGATGGCCACCTGGCGGAGGATATGATGGCTTGGTGCTCTGAGGAGGATAGGGTGCGCTTCCTGGAAGTTCCACGGGACCGCTACCATAGCCCCCGTAGCCCCCCTGAGGCGGTGGATATTGTCCACCCTGATGAGGAGGATATTGTCCGCCCGGAGGGGGGTATTGTCCACCCTGGGGAGGAGGATACTGTCCGCCTTGGGGAGGATAGGGACTGCTGTTTTGAGGGGGGTATCCTTGAGGGGGGGGATACTGGCCTTGAGCTGGCGGGTATTGACCTGGGTATTGACCCGGGGGAGGATATTGATTGTACATCTAGATCTTTACCAGTTCGGTGGTCTCACGAAGTTGGTTACTAATTGGTGCCTATTTATTGATAGTTGAGTAGGGCCTGGCGATGGTGAATGAATCAACCTAGAACCGGAGTTGGTGGTCTGCGAAGTCTGAGAAATTGAAGTGATAATATAATTAAGGTATCAATAAAGAAATGGGTTTCTAGGGCTCGTAAGAGTTTTTGGGTAAGAGAGTAAGTGCTTAGTTCAATAAGTAACATGAGATGTTTATAACTCGGGATTCTCTGAAGGCTTAGAAGCACTTCGCCTCGCACCATCAGCTAATGTTCATTGTCGCGCCACGCTATCTTTGCGTCATAGCCTTTCAAAGAATCTCGGGAACTTTCTTCGAACGCCCCTCCCCAAGAAACTGATGACCCCCACTTTATTGACGGTTGGAGACAAATGCACTGCCATCGCGGGGCATCTTGGCATGTATCTACCTCGTTCTTCGCACCAATCTGGGCATGTGACAAGTTACCCCGCCGCTACTTAGGTGCCTAAGTGAGGTAAACGTTGCCATAGTTGGATCGCTAAGCCACATCGTTACAGCTACACGTAGGTAGTGCCTACCTAGGCGATAGTAGGGTGCTGTTTGCCAAAGAAAGAAATCCGTACGCGTACAGCAATGAGCGATAGTAGTTGTCTAAATATAATTGATTCGTAGTAAAATCGACTTACTGTACAAACATCGAAATAGCTAAGAGTGGTATACAATCTTCATGGTAGCAAGGGACTTACTATGGTAGGTAGGTTGCTTTCTGAAGTAGCTGGAATTAGCCCTGGGGCCGTCTCAAGAAGTCTCCCTTGTATATGTTCGCGACTAAGGGAGAAACGCGAACAGGTAATAAAAGCAGGCTTTGGCCTTTCGAGGCTCTCCAAATTTAAACGCTAACTGGAATAAGTAACTGAGATCAAGTAACTAGCGCTATGTGACCTGCAGGAACGGACCTACAGAACGCAGGGCTATTCCTAAAAGGGTGACATATCGAACTGGTCCAGGTGGCTGGTAATGCTAGATCAGCCAATGAGCGCTTTTTCCCTGTCTTCAATTCAATGAACTCGATACCAGCCACTTCTTAAGTTCATTCAATTGATCCCAAGGTTGTCGTTCACGACAGAAAGGTCATTGACCCCAACCTTCTGATTTATTGGTTTCGTGCATCTTGGAATAAAACCATAATCTGTCTTTACTGGTAGGTCCAATTTCCCTTCTCTTTCTGTCCCGTAGATCGGTTCTTTGAGCTACGGATTCGTGTTGGTTCCGTAGCAAGTAGGTAAAACAGGTCTCGCCAAGATCTAGAGAAGCTACCGAACCAAGATGCATCTTCATAATATTCCCATCTCTCTGCTGGTTGGGGTTTCTTGCTTGAGTGCTCCATCATTGGCTTTGCCCTTTGTATGGAGGAGAGCACCAGCTGCTGAGGCCGAGGCCGCGCGCCCGACATACTCGGTTGTCCCCATCGATGGAAGCGGAGGGCAAGGGGGCGATGCGGACACGACTCTGACAGTCACCGTTACGTCGGCACCCACGACGACAATCATTGAATCTTCGCCACCTATCACAGAAACGATCACTGTTTCCGGCAAGCCAACTACGCGTACAATATCGGTTATCGATATTCAACCTACAACTGAGGTTGTGACGACCATTTTGACTCAGACGCCAACTCTCACATCAACTCTCACATCAACTCTCACACCAACTCACACATCAAGCCCCACGTCAACTTACATACCGACTCACACATCCCATACCACCATCTCAACGCCAACTCTCACATCAAACCCTACTTCAACTTACATATCAACTCACACATCTTATACCACCATCTCAACGCCTACCATCTCAACGCCTACCATCTCAACGCCTACCATCTCAACGCCTACCATCTCAACGCCTACCATCTCAACGCCTACCATCTCAACGCCTACTATCTCAACAACTGTCACCTCATCAACTACAATTCAAACGTCAAGCATACCGTCGATGACCCCCGCGCCGCCATATCCAACAACGTCAAGCCTAAATTATACTACTTCGATCGAATCAATGACATTACCACCAACTCTTACGACATCGTTTTCAGTCTCCAGCTGGGTTACTAGTACCTCCTATGATAACGGTCATTGGCACACTGTAAGTAATGTTGAGATAATTTTCTCCTAATCTGGTGATTATACATCCCACCTCTCCTCATCTTTGACTCCAGCTATTATACTAGTGTACAGAAACTAACTAGTAATATAGACGTATCCTGCTTGGAATGGCACACTTGCTCACCGGTTTAGAAGGCACTCGTGAAAAGCGAGAAGTGTTGAGCCAACGTGTCTCAAGCCATCCGGATCACCTACCATAATGTGCTCCACGAACTTTCGATCGGGTGCACTGGCTACTATCTCTTTGTAGCCTTTAACCGGCTTTTTCGCTTGTCGACTTTACTATATATAATACTAATGTAAGAAATGTAGGTATGTCATGCTGTGACGCAACGACATTGGCGCGACCCAAGTGCTGGAACGCGTTAGAGAAGTGTTGTAGAGTTATTTGTTATATACAGAATAAAAGGTTGTCTAATGATATTTGAAGATTTTCCCCAATCATGAAGTATTAGAAAACGTATTCAGGATAATCTTGTTTAGGCATAGTTCACCTCGAGCCTATCACATGACAGTCACAAAGAGTGCTAATGTTGAGGACAGTACAAAGACATCATTAACTAAGCATTACTATCTGAAAGAGCTCAAGTGCTGGAAGACGTTTCCTTTATTTACCTACCAATAATAGAGTCTCCGTCGCCTTGTCGTCAACACATCGATTCACATTTTACGGTCCACCCGATAGGCATCGCTACATTAAAGCGGCGTATAAATGAGACCCAAATCGTCTGTAACATGCATATATAGAACGCATCGCGAATAGCTACACCTTCTTACCATCGTCGCTCCATCAGACACCCCTACCGAGCCAATCTGTGACTGCTTCTACAGTCATCGAGGGTAATCATCATTTATCCCTGTACCCGACGAGACACCGTCACGGTTCATTCAACAGCGCTACGATGGAGTCGACGGGCGTAAAACCAAATACGTCGGGGAACAGTAGCGATGCTCAGAAGCCGAAATCAAATTCGCAAACTAATCCTACCGGTCTTGTGGCCGTCGTCGTCGTGCTCGCTCTGCTTCTACTGGGTAGCGCGGCTGCATATTTATTAATGAGGCGGTATCTGGCGAAGGGACAGAGGAACAGAGCAGCCACCACGGCTGTCAATGATACAGGTGAAGATGGGGAGGTACGGGGCTTGAGACGCCCAGAGATTCCGACGATGACAACAACGACAACGACGACGCCGCTGGAGAAAGGGATACAGACACAAGGCTCAGCAAGAGAGTCTTAGCAGTGGAGCTGGAGGTGAGGGCAGAAATGAAGGTAATACGACCGAGAGGGGGATAGGAAAGGACGACATGTGGATATGGAACGTCGATTAGAAATGGGGGGCAGTCTTGGAGACGGCATTGCGAGCACATGAAACGCTCGACAGTTAAGTTGGTATGCGAGAATACTAAGAGTGGCCGTAGCTCGTTCTATTGACCTATTTCCACATGATTTGAGTTGCCAGATCCATCTTTCAGGACCTGGCGAAGACTCACACGCATATTTGGCATTTACAGTCAATGATAGTATTGCAGAGCCATGGGCCTTGACGCCTGGATGGCCAGCATGTGTCGTCGTGACTCGGAGCTACTACCCTGTTCTATAACTACCTGCGAGTTCGGTTTTAAGCAGATCGTTGTGATTTGAGTGTCTTGTACTACTATTTAGAGAGCAAGAGATGTTAATACCTACTACTCGGACAATGCATGAAATGACGTTCGCGTTTCAGAGCCTCAGCTTTCGCGCGGCAATGCATTGCCATCCTTGAAGTTGCATTCGCTCATACTCTAGGTATCACGTACCATCGCGTTTCTTATCAGTCATCTACCTATTCCTGTCGTTGGGGTCTGAATTGGAGTGTGAGAGTTTATAACCAATCACCCTTATACCTATCCCATCGTTTCATGATGCGCGGGGAATGGCGGCCAAGATCCTCGCTGGCTGATCCTCACTGGTTATCGAAAACGCCACCCCCATACATACATCAAACTATTTTTAAACAACATGTTACATGCGCATACCTACCATGGAGATCCGAGGTTCTTCATAATCAATTAGGTTAGGTCTTGTCCCTATCTACGCCAGCCATGAACAACTATGATAGTCTGTGCTTGGCGATGCACTCCTTCATCGGCTTCAATTTTGTCTCGCAGAGGATTTGTACATTTTCAATGATCGACGGTTAAAATGGGCAGTATATAGAACCTCATAGTTTGCGTACATTTTCTCGAATCCCCCATCACTCATGAAGCACAAGAGCATCTTATTTTCTTTTGTATCCACTACTAGTCTTTTATGTCCAATCTAGAGCGACCAAAATGGACACAATAGAAGGAGATTTTAACTCCTATACAGGATCAAATCCATCTTTCGCGCCTCATCAGCAACCTGTCGCGGGTCCTACGATCAATCCCAATCCCGACAGAGCAGCGCTTCTTGAACCCAACAAAAAACTTAGTTTAGGACGGAGTTTATACCGGTGGAAGTGGGAGTTGGTTTGGATGCTTCTCAGTCTAGCATCCCTTGCCACGTCTGTCGGTTTACTCGCAACCCAGGACGGTCGACGATTAGATGCCTGGACGGCCTTTTTCACCCTGAACACATTTGTTTCCATACTAGCACAAGTGTCGCGCACCGCATTGGCATTCGGGATAAGCTCAAGTCTTGGACAATCCAAATGGAACCTTTTCAGTGCAAGCTCGGGAAGCTTGGCGTTATTTGACGCCTTTGATCAAGCCAGCAGAGGGCCATGGGGGAGCGTGGGCCTTGCGTGCCGCCTACAGCTGCGGTCAGTATATCACCTCTTTTCATTCCTAAACATGATTCTTTGTCCATGTTAGTCTGTTCTTTTCTAACTTTGGTGTCTAGTCATGTAGCTACAGTGGGCGCCGTGGTGGTTATTACACTGTTGAGTTATGAGCCATTCGTCCAAGCCACTATTACTCAATATGGCGAACTCTATGGCGAATATTCGGGGTCAGGACCCAGAGCTGTTATTGGTCGAGTGCAAAGAGTTGACGTTGGTGGTTTCTCGCAACTGTCCAATACCGCCAATCCCATCCTCCTCGGCGCTGGTTTGCTCCCGACTTGGAGCATGCAGGCTGACTACGGTTTGACGACTTCGATATATAATGGATTCTACGCTTCCATAGCTCAAGAGGTTCTGCCGTCCTTTACATGTTCGACCGGTAACTGCACTTTTGGTACATTCACGTCGCTTGGAGTGTGCAGCACGTGCGTTGACGTGTCATCACATCTTGTTAGCAACCATAGCTTTGGCAGGATTCCAGGAACAGCGGTCGCTCCCCCAGGTCACAACCCAAACCATACATATACCTCGTACACGCTCGTGGGATCGAGCAATCTCACAATCTCGAATTATGATGGCCTTAGAAACACGACTGATGGTGTCGGTGACTACACGGGTTCTGGCAATCAGATATTTCAATCAGATACCCTGTCTACAATTCAAGCCACAGTCTTTCCTCAGGATACCATCTATTTCAGCAAGACCTTTAACAGCACCACCTTTGTTGTTTTCCAGATCATTCAATCTCGACCGGACTTTCTGAATAACGTGTCAGACTGGAGGACTACTTTCCCAATAGCGACAGAATGTGGACTATACTTTTGCGCAAACATGTACTCGTCCTCCGTCGTTGAGGGTAAGCTACAAGAGAAAGTAATAGAAACCTGGTCAAATCGCGATCCGAGATCATACCAACCGCAGGACGTCAGCGGAACAAACATCGGAGATGAGCTGCATAACGACCCATTATATTCCGGCAGTAGAGACTACGTGCGGTCAGACCTGCAATTGTTCATACCAGACGATGAAGCAACACAGGCAGGCCTATCGAATGACCAGCCAAGGCGATTCAACGTCTCGCAAGCCACGGCACAAACAACTATGAACTGGATCACGACCAAATTCGCTCCCGGCCAGATAAACATTCCCGTGCAAGCCACATTCAACATCACGAGCGGGTTTGCAAACGACGGTCCCGGCGAGGTCATTGGTAACTCCGGCGACCTGAACGACACGTTCAGCGCCGTGGCCAGCAGCATGACCGCTTACATGCGCAACATGGGACTCGAGACTATCCCGCAGTACGGGGCTTCGCAAACGTGGGTTCTATATTTCCGAATCCGCTGGGCGTTTCTCGCGCCTCCGCTCGTGCTTACGCTGGCCGGGTGCCTCTTCCTGTTATATACCATACGGGAAACCCAATCCCTTGGGCTAATCGCCTGGAAGGAGAGCACATTGGCCACACTGGCTCACGGACTAGACACGCTGACGAGGTCTAAGCTAAGGGATGCGTACGAGGACGGGACAGAGGAAAAATCTGCACGAGAAATCACGGCGATGGTAGAAAAGTCTTGGGGTGGCCTCGAGCTTTGCGAGGTTTCCAAGGAATTCCATACCTGACGTGAGCTTTGCTGTTCCATTACTACAAAATGCCAAAATAAAAAAACTCCGGCCATACACTACTTATGCTAGCAAGATGAATTCTACACTGGACGCCTTAGCGCAGCGTTAAGGCTCCTACATCTTCGAGATCCGGAGAATGAGTTGCCTCATACACTATAGACCTCGTACGCATGTCCTAATATGGCATACCGCTGTTCTAGTATCTTTTAGCTTCGGCTTATCGATCCGGATCGCCTACCTCTTAAGGCCCCTGCAAGTGGAGATGTCGTTTGATGTAAATTGCAGGAACCCAGGAACCCGGTCAAGGCCTCACAAACCTCACTTCCATTTGATTCGTCCACGCTAAAAGATCACGGTTGATCTGATCAATCCGTGCAGAGGAGCTCCTTAATATAACGTGACTTATAGTCAAATACACAAGTTTATAGAATTACTGCGGGCCGCCCCTTAATGAAGCCCACTGTATCTTGGTATAAAACGAAACATGTCGCCATTTGTGTGTTTGTGATATAGCCTTTTGAATCATAATATTCAATTCTAGCTCTCTGCGGAGTAAGCTGTTCTCTTTGTAAAGATGCGGACTAGCAGTGCTATTATGGCCATGCTGGCTGTGCCAGCTGCGATGGGCTGCCCAAGACGTGGAAGTACAAGGCCTCACCCTTCGACGACTGCAGTGCCAGCGACGTCAACCACGATATTGGGCTCGGCTCAGTCTTCATCATCTTCCTTGGCACCATCGGTATCTGAGGTGTCGAAGGCGGTACCAGTTGTCGCAGGATCGACTGCTGTGACAGGAACGTCGACATTTTACGGAGGCAACCTGAATGGAGGAACATGTTCCTTCAGTACCTACACGCTGCCGTCGGGGGTCTTTGGCACGGCATTCTCAGGGTCAGCTTGGAACTCTGCGGCGCAATGTGGCGCATGCATTGAAGTTACCGCAAACGGGAAATCGATCACCGCCATGGTCAGTCTCCCAAACTCACCATATTCCCGTCCCTTACATGAACAACCCACATCTCGAGTGCTAACATGTCTGCCAGATCGTTGACAAATGTCCCGAGTGTGATGCGGGCCACCTTGATCTTTTCCAGAACGCGTTCAACGTCCTGTCTCCTTCGTCCACGGACCCTCTATCCACTTCATATACCTTTGTGAAGTGCCCAATCTCATCTCCGCTTATCCTTCACAACAAGTCCGGGACCTCGGCCTACTGGTTCTCCATGCAGGTTGTGAACGCCAACGAGGCCGTCTCCAAGCTCGAGGTGAGCACGGACGGTGGCTCAACATGGAAATCGACGACACGACAGGACTATAATTTCTTCGAGAATTCGAGCGGGTTCGGGACGGATACTGTGACCGTTCGTGTCACGAGCGAGTCCGGAAGCACCATTGTCGTCAAAAATGTCGGCGTGGCTTCGGACTCGCAGGTCACGGCTGGCTCGAATTTCTAAGAGGGATTCTACTCTTGGAGAACGGCCGCGTAGCACTTGCGAAAATGTACTAGAAATTATGCATTTTTCCGAGATCTTCATTGTCCATATTGTATTAGCCTTTGTGCTCTATAAGACCACACAAAAATGTTCTGTAAAGTGTTCCATTTGTCAAATAATCCAAAATCGAGAGTTGCATTCTTCCGTTCCATCAGTTATGGGAAATTATGTTATGACAGTCATAGTCTATACCTTATAGAAAATAGACATATTGGTTAATCACACATCAACGAGTAAAGGTACTTAGGCGTACTAGCAGGAACAAGAGGGGAATCAACGCATTTGTGCTGATGCAAGATTACCCTCAGTTCGAGAATGAGCGAAACCGAATGGATTCAAGAGCCCGACGGTAATGGTTCAAAGCGGCCTGAAGAGCGACCTGCGTAGATACGAAGGATATCTAAAGCATTTCTCAATTCACAACTGCAACTCTTCTAAAACCAAGCGGTTGAAAAAGTGGTTGTGGTCGAGATTGATAGCTACAAAACAAGTACACTAAACGCCGAATCGAGAAGCAAGTAAGCTTTCACCACAGAAACATAATCTCCTGGCTATAGCTTCTTGATAACCTTGTCGTATGCGGCTAGGATCGGTCCATAAAGGGTGTTTGGGTCTCCCACAGGGGTTCCGATGAAAATCTGCCCAGACGGGTACAACAGAAAGCTGCATTGTATGATTTGCTCAATGTGAAAGCAGATGAGGAAAAGGACTTCGATGTCACTTAGAAGAAAACAGTAGAAGGTCTCCATCCAGACAAAAGTTAGACAAGTCTGTGAATTCGTGACGCGACATTAACTTGAAGCCAAGAGCTCGAGATCGGACTATGTAAAAAGGCCGAGACAGCTGGGTGCAGCCATATGATTATGATGACCCTGATTCCAGACACGGTAATGATCCAGAACGCGTCCCAAAGCAGACAAGAGCCAAAATGAAAATCGAGAAAAGATGGACACCCAGAGCAAAAAGTTAATATGAGAGGGGAAGTTGAATCCGAGAGCGAAGAACATAATGTCTGTACAAATCAGCCCACCTATGGATAGAAGACGAATAACTTAGGCATCGTACCTGACTATGGATAAATTTTGCGCCCTTGCAATGAGAGAGATGGTTCGAGACCGAAACCAGTCACAACCGCTCGCAGCAGGGTTCCCTTTGCAACAAATCCTCTACAATTGCACGCTTGTGCCGCCCCACGTACCACGTCCCTCCACTTGTATACCAGATTGCGCAGCCGCTTGGTAATGAAGGGATACATACAATGATTGGGTTGTACAACGCGATCTGTACAGCTTTTGCGCAGAGGAACCAGCTACGAAGCCAGCGTAACAGGAATGCTTGCCAAAGGAAAGCAGTTTAATCACTGCCACTCTTGAGATCAATCACGCGAGACGTAAGCTACATGTGAATATGGGCAAGACGAATTGATCAGGGGACCCAGGCGGCTTGTCTCTCATCCATCTGTGGTGCTATTTCTTATTGTTGGTTTCCGTCCCAGCTGAAATCTCTGTGCTACTCGTGGTGAGACATGGTGTCAATGTCACCTAGTGAACTGGATACAAGCCACACAGATATATGTTTATTGACCCTTAACAATAATCTTGTGCTACCTATTTCATATTTCTAGATATCCCACGCTTCTTTTTCATTTTTCTTCTCTTTCCACAACTCACTCTACTCTACACCATTCCTGCGCATCCAACTCACCTGCGCCAACCTCTTACATCCAATTCACCCATTCCAGACTCATCATTCCCTCACGTCATCTCATCATGGCGTCATCTGTTCCCACCAACTCCGACATCATGGACTTCATTCGTTCCATGAAGGAGGATATGGTCACGATGAAGGAGGATATGGTTACGATGAAGGAGGATATGGTTACGATGAAGGAGGATATGGTCACGATGAAGGAGGATATGGTCACGATGAAGAAGGAGATGGCCACCATGAAGGACGACATGAAGGACGACATGACCATCATGAAACAGGATCTTAATCTAAAATTTCAGGGAATATATGACCTTCAGGACAAATGTTCCAACAAATACGACGACCTGGAGGTGAAAATTAGTGAGACAATGGCGGAGGAGAGAAAGAGAACCCAAGCCTTGACTAGAAGCATTGAGTCCCTGAATAAGCGGTTCGATGACTTGAACAGCACTTTTGCTTCGAACATCGAACAGATGCGGACCACGCTTGCTTCGGCACTCGAAAAAACGCAGTCCACTTTTGAGAATATGAGTAATGAGCTGGAGGCCTGTTTTACCGCAGAAGTCCAAAAGATTGTTCTTCAGATGAAGTCTACAGGGGATAAGATTGACACCTATCATCAGGAAGTCGTGGAGCTGAGAATAGCTTCTGAAGCATTACAGAAGAATGATATAGAGTAAGGGAGCGCACAGAGAATCATTCACAGTATCCGGTAAGCTATAGTGACTTCATGTCCAATTCGATTATGCTAACTAGCTAACCAACAGTGATCTAAACCCACTTCCCATCCGCCCGTCGTAGTGGTCCAGATTTATCCATCAGAGTAGCTGACATCAGTTATCCTGATAGTAAAATGACACCCTTTGAATACTGTCAGTTTATTATAGGCTCTGTAGCGGATCTAATGCCATCACAGAGCTAGACTTTATTGTTGCAGAAGTGTGGTGTGGAGCGGCAAAGTTGGTTTCCATGATGATTTCGGGCTTCATTGAACTATTTCCGGTTTTCATTAGACCGCTTCAGATTTGGAATGGTAACTCAAAAGTATTGATAGATGTAGTGATGGTTCATCACTTGATAAGCGTAGTGATAGTTTATCACCTTTCGCACCCAACACTTTCTCTTGGTTATTAGAACTTGTGATTTCACACCCATTAAGAACGATATTCACGGTTGAACTGATCCCTCCTAGGAGTGGATCGGGCAAATGATGTTCATTTCACTTAAGACAAAGCTCTTATTACTTACTCACCTGTCTCGCCTTTGCATATGCTGGGGTCAACTTATATGCATAAACCAGTAGTTTAGATAACGTATCATAATACAGTAAGCAATATGTGCTTGATCGGAAGGCTGTCCTTGATTGTGAAAAGGTCACGTAGAAATCAAGGTAAATATATGGTCAATTCGATGATCTTCTAACATGCTTAGGTGTATGGCTAAAACGTACATATTTTGTACAGATAGGGCCGACCTGTGTGTGCTCGTCGTGCGAAGGCGTTTCGGGTTGAGGCGTGCAATCACCGGCCAACTCACTGCGATCTAGACCGAGCGTGAATTTGCTTGCTTTTGGTGCAGTTTGGCTGGGAAAACCTATCTCACTGGGATCATGGTGCTAGAGAGGCTGAGACATTAGTACATATACCCAAATTATCAGCACATGTAATATTCCAGCTGTCCCACACCTCTTTTCATTCTTCTCTCTTTCCTACAACCCTCTCTACTTACTCCACCCAATTCACCTATTCCAGATTCATTCTTCACTCACGTCTTCTCATCATGGTGTCATCTATCCCCCCTGAAGTTAGCAACTCCCAAATCATGGACCTGCTTCTCATCATGAGGGAAGATATAGCCACCATGAGGGAGAATATGGCCACCATAAGGGAGGATATGGCCGTCATAAAGGATATTATGGCCACAAAGGAGGATATGAACAAAGGCTTTGACAACATATGGCTCGAGCTACAGCGCAGTGTTCATCCTATGGAGAGAAATATTGATGAGGTGATGGTCGTCCCTGAAGTCAAGTCCCAAATCATGGACCTCCTTCTCTCCATGAATGCGAAAATGGCCACCAAGGAGGATGCAGGCAAAGGTTTTGACAACGGATGCCTCGAGCGTAAAATTCATTTTATCACGATAGAGGGAAAGATTGATGAGGTGATGGCGAAGGGAGAAAATAACGCTCGAGACTTAAAGCGAGACCTTGCGGCCACGGACAGGCGAATAGATCTCATGGACAAGATTCTTGCAGTGGAACTTAAGAAGACGCAGACCATTTCTGCGTCGAGTTTTAAGCATATGAAGACACTTTCTGCCATAGGACTTGAGGATATTGCCAATCAGTTGAAGACAAACTTTGAAAAGATTGGTATTCGACTAAAGTCCATGAACGATACGCTTAAAGTCCACGAGGAGCGCACAGAGCTCGAGGCCGGAAACAGAACCAACACGTTACTGTTGGAGAAATCTTTCCTGGAGATAAGAGATGAGAGCCTCTTCCGCAAATAGAGCGCTGTTGGGATAACGCCCGACAACGCTTCCAGGTAAACTACATCAACTTCGTGTCCAATTTGACTATGCTATCCAATTGGATAATGATAGTGATCAAAGCATCCAACTCCCTCTCCGCCCGACCTCGGCCAACTTAGCGATCTAGACTACTTTAGCAGAGTAGCTGACGTCACAACCCCAATGGTAAGATGGAGGAGGAACTCTTTGAATACTGCCAGAGGTGAAGATGGTTTTCATCGGACGGCTGGAGTGGCAGTTCAACATGATTGATAGACGTAGTGATAATTCAACGTGACCACCTTTTGCACCCGAGTGCTTCCTTTTGGTTACGAGAACTTATGACTGCTTACTTAGTGTTGCTGAAATTTTGTTATGAAAATGATTATCACAGATAAGTGTCTCTGAACTAATCCTTCCTACGGATGGGTTGGGTAAACTATCGTGCAACTGATGATCCTTTGAATAATCAACTTTACTACAATTGCTTGTGGCCGACGGTCCTTTTTAAATATCGGTTGTGTAATTCCTTGGCATGAAAGTATCTGAATGCTCCTTTTTGTGCTAGAGACAACCAAACGTTATTTTCATAATCATAAACCATCTGAATTTCAAGGACAGCAAAGACAATACGAAAACCGGGGGGTTATATGCTCCCTTTTACAAAGGCCACTGTGGAAGGAAGACCGTATCTGGGGTCACGGTTTAAACGAGGTGGAATAACCTAGCATCAGCACTATAATAGGAGGGCTCTCTCTTGACACAGACAAGCCCGCTCCAATAAACCGACATACTCCGCGAAACCGTCGTGTTCGGTGAGCATCAGATCGAATCTGGGAAGCGGTTGTCTGACGCAACTAAAGACGTTCTGGAAACGGGAAGACAGGTGTTTCAAGCGATTACAGCTTTTAGGCATCACGAAATAAGCCATGTAGTAGTTATGAAAAGGGGCGGCAAGAAGGAATGAGAACAAGGTTCAACGACGAGAACAAGAAGATGACATCAGAACAACCGGGTGGTTTCATTTGTTTTACCTTTCTTGCTGATTGGTATGCGGATAGTCCTAGGACAGGCAGGTATTCGTCTCGGGATAGACCGAGTCAACATTCATTATCCAAGGGTGCGTGTTGCCGGGGCGGGCTTGACAGTCTTACATGAGAAGCGAACGCACGAGGTAAGGTGCTGTAAATGATCACTTACACACACAGACAACCCCACCGGCTTGCTCGTGTCCATCCCACCGAGAAGGATCGGATAACGAGGCTAAGGCCACGATCGCGCAAGGAATCTAAGTAAGTGATGACTATTGACCCTCTCCACATCTACACTGTCGTCTCTCCAATGTAATTCATTGCTTCCAATGTCTAGAGCTCGAAGATTTTAAGCAGTGCAGATTCATATTGGTAAACAATATATGTAATAACAATGAAGCCCAATATTTTGCTCTTAGTTCTTTAATCCAATTCTTTTTGGTTTCCCCCATTGTCATTTCTAGAAATCAATTCCAAGACGGTAAGCCCTCCTATGAGCGACCGCGTGCTGCCAACAGCTGGTCGAAAAGATGGCTGGCTGTTAAGAAAAGTCGGAAAGGGGAATGGTGGTGCCACGGTCAGGTCAGTAGGATTTCAGCTGGACCCAACAGCATGGGTGACTCCGTTGGTGGATCCCGCAAAGGTCGGGGGGTGCCGCCCAAACATCACCTCACCACGCTTCCGAGTATCGTGATCGCATCGCATTGTTCACACCACCGGCAAATCAGCGGAATCAAAGTAGGGGAACGGTGAAAAGTTTAGGCAAAGAAATAGAACTATCGAGTCAATAGGATTCAAGCTGGTAGGTGTATATTATGTACGTTATGATGCCGCCTCTGAGTCGTAATGGCTTCCGTTCCACACACCATCACAACAAGTGGCAGCAATACACAACCATCCACACAAATCAAAGACATATAGACTCTATAGGTCGTTCAAATTATCTGTTTTCTTCCAGTGTCACATAAAGTACACACGAGTGATACGGTATCGTTACAACTGTAACCTACAACCTACAACTACCTATCACACCACACCACAAGCAAACCACACAATGCAACCATCAACACGCATGCACATTGCCGCGAGGGCACCACACCCAACAGCCTCATTAGCACCCAGGAGCGGCGCACTGGCCACAAAAGGGTAGGTACATAGCACATCATCAAGCCACCCCATCTACCTAGTCTAACAACACAAAAACTAACTCGCGCATCAACAGCAGGGTGATGCTCCCGACACTCGCCTGGCTAGGAGCCGCCTGGGCCGTGAGCTTCTACGTGTCGCGCCAGCTCCACGGGAGATCCGACAGCTTCGACAAGATCTTCGCCCAGCAGAACACGCCCGAGGTCGAGGCGGCGAGGAAGAGAGACCTCCTGGTCGAGACGTACGGCGACCCTCGCAACAGCCTGCTGAATATCCTGGGCTGGACAAAGTAAATAAAGAAAACGATGGCGAGGTCGGGCATTCTGGGATGATGCAACTCGTTTCGTGGATATCAGTTGGTTTTCATTTGTTGAGCATCTATGGTTGGCGTTAAAACAGGGGCTATACCCCCTTTTTTTGCTTTGAAGGCATCAAAATGGGATTAAGACGCCATAATACAGGTAGAAGAGAATGTATATACATACCATCATACAAATCCCTTTACGATTTCAGTCCTGGTTCGACTTAAAGCGTTGTTATGAACACGAACGTTTGATAAAGAAGTGGATGAGGTCTCAGCTTAGCCTCGCCTGCTGGCTCGCATCAACTTCAAAACGATTCTTTGAAAATTGCTGGATGATATAAATGGTGTTGGTATATTTAAGCTCTGTTGTCTATTGCGGTCCCTGTGCTTTGAGTAATTGAGAGATTCAGCCTTCAGCTAAAGTGACCGTACAGACCCTTCAAATCTTTCCTTCGTTGAGTTTAAACACTGCGCTTCCATTCATAGGCCGACTGACAACAATCGCGCCTTCCATGTCCTTCTCAGCGATCTGTCTCTTGGAGTAGTACTTCTCTATTAAGGCCGCCTTGATCTGATCTACGCCGTCCGCAGGCACGAGGTGGACGCTGCATCCACCCCAGCCGGCGCCAGTCAGTCGGCTTCCGTAGCTACCAGCGTCGCGGGCGATCTGGCATATTTCGTCGATCTCGGGGGCGCTGCACTCGTATACGTCACGGCACGAGTCCTGGGTCTCATTCAGCAAGTCTCCGAGTCGCTGGTTGTATTCGACGGTATTGTCGGACGAGGGTGCTTGTGCGGGGTCCTCGAGCAGCGTCAAAAATCGAATGACGCGCAAAGCTTCAGTGAATACATGCAGCGCTCGTTGACGAAGTTTGAAGTACTCCCCTCGGACGGGAAAACTAGACATGAAACGTGCTTTCAGGTCATCGACCGAGATGCCAATATGAGAAGCGACCTCCTCAACAGTGTAACCCTGTTCTTGAGTCAGAGTCCTCTTGGTCAACTCAATTAACTCCTCGAGCTGTTCGCTCATGGACTTCTGGGTGCCCTTGAAGTAATTATCGTGGAAACCATGGATTGACACGCCGAGCGGGCCGGCGTCTTTGGGGAGTTCTGTGCCTGCCGGGCAAAGCTTGGCGTTCAGGACAGCAGCAGCCATGCTGACCTCGACCACACGAAGGTTATAGTGAATAGGTCCAGTAACCTGCTTGTTGGAAGTGACAAATGATTGCACAATCATGAAACATAGCTCAGGGTTTGTCTTGGGAAAGAAAACCGGTCGCGCCGATAGTGAGGGCGCGAAAGATACTAGCAAAGCAGATCCTCGTTCACCAAATACGGAAGCCGACTGATCCATGCTGTGTAGTCTGTGTGAGCGCAAGAAACAAAAAGAGTGCAGATAAGTCCGAGATTCTCTTACCCTCCTGAGTTGACGCCAACGGCGCGCTCACTGACAATGGCGACCTCGGTCAGGTCCTTCTTGTCAATATCCGACTCTCCATTCGCCACCATAACAGCCAGCGCACTAGCACTCACAAAAGCAGCGCTTGAACTTAAGCCGCCGCCGGCGGGCACGGTCCCGTCCATGAGCACCTGCATGCTGCTGGGCTTGAAGTCGGCGCCGTGCTTCTTCCTCAGCAGCTCCAGTGCGCCCCTCAGCCCCGACTTGAAGTAATTGGTCCACTCATGCTTCGTCGCATCGATCTCGACCTCGGAATAGGGGATGTCGAACTCCCGCGTCGGAAAGCGTTGTTGGTCCACATTCGCGATTTTGATTTTGTATGTTCCGTCGACAGCGGGGGCAACGTCGGTCGAGACGGCAATGATGACGTCCGGGGTGATGGCCATGGGCAGACAAGGGTACAGGGAGTAATCAATGTGCTCGCCGATGATATTCACGCGACCCGGCGACCGCGCGACGAATTGCGCGGGGCTGCCATAATGCGCCTGGAACTTCTCAAGCAGACTGTTCCATCGCACTCCCTGGTCTGCCAGAGCCTGTGTCGTGTAGATGTCGTGCAGGGCAGTGACAGATGGCACAGGTCCGGACATCTTATTTATTTTTGTATGTATTTATGTGCAGGTATAAGTAACGAACGAGTTGTGCCAAGTCCCAGTCAGCTAAGCTCTCCAATGCGATGCGCCGCGAAGGATAAACGAATACCCCGCTCTGTATGTATGTACGCTCGTCCAAATGTGTCTCGAAGCGGTCGTCTTCACGGATCGTAAGAGATAATGATCAAGAAGATATTTGGCAAACTAGCAGTTAGGAAAGGGGTTGAATAGGCAATGCTCGCTAAAAGTCTTTTCGGATTTTGGTTTTCAATTCGTCTCGCCTGTCTCGCCTCGAGAAAATTGAGGGGCATTTTCACCGGCGTCATGGCTTGTGAACAACCCCACCAAACCCCTCCAACCCCCCCTGTTTGCGCAAACAACCGCGCCAGTCCAGTCCTTGGGACTCATTATTAGCAGCAGGCTTAATTAGCCTCCGAAGTCTTCTTTAACTAGAATTTAGTTAGGTAGGTGATTTGAGATATTAATTGCTTAGGTAGACAGATGCCTATTAAATATTTCAAAAGCCTTTTTAGAAACAGCTCACCCCTCCCCCTCCCCCTCCTTTTGCCCGGCTGGGGTTAGCTATTAGGTACGTACCTTCCTTACAGCATGTGATTATATCCTATTTACTTAAGTACCTAAGTAGACAAATGAGCAATGGGAAATTTTAGGTTATATATACTAACTACCACCATCTACGTGACCTATTAAAAGGTTTCATATATAATCGAATAGTGAAAACTTGGCTCATTTCTTGAATTTACATTTACGTAAGTCGCAGCTTCATGTAGAAGCCGAGGTCTTTATCTTCAATCGCACGTTCAAAGAGAAATAAACCAAGCTCCATGACTTCGGACTAAGAAAGATTCAAATGTGTTATATAATCATCTTCTCATTATCCCCTCAAGTAGAAGCCGTGCAATGTCTCACTGTTCTTTGTTGTTAGGTGTATGATGTACAGAGGCAATTCTATCCTTCAACATCTTTGTCACTTAAGAAGTAGCAATAGGATGGAATGGGTTGCCCGAAACCCAGAATCAACATCAAGTCATCAGGAAAGATCACCATGAAGTCAGCGAAAATATTAACTTTGACCATATTCAGTGTCATCGCCGCCGCCTGGAAGAACCAAGTAGCTTTCGAGTTTGACAGCTTAGAGTGTAATGGCAAGATCGGTCACGCCTGGATAGGCGCCAGTCGGCAGCAGATTAAGAGTGAGTTCGAGACGCAACGACTCGACTCGACGCGATGGCAGTATTTGCTAATATAAGTTGCTCTAAATAGTGAGAAACTCGACGCAGAGCGTGTACATAACGACGGCGAACGATGGGATATGGCGCTGGTACGGCTTCTCCGAGAGCACAGAAGACGGGAGCTCTTGTTATGGTGACCCCGTCGCAAGATTGACTTCGTCGTGTTTTGACCTGACGAGCTACGTGCCTCAAGGCAAGCCGAAAGTTGAGTGTATCCGGATTTGTAGTATGTTGGCGGATAAAAAGAACAGCTGGTCGTGCGCGGCTTTTGGAGTTACTGAGTAGCCTCACTTTGATATATAAGAGGTCATGTCACATAGCAACACCTTCGGTTCGCAATCACATTAGACAATAGTAACCTGACACGTCTCAGTACAATATTTACGTTCCAGTACAGCATCTAGAGATGCCGATCTGATCGATTCATTTCTTTCGAATCTCGTGGGAATAAGATACATAAATAGCCAGATACACTTTAGGCCAGTTGATGCTGCCATATTCACGAAAATTGAAAGCTGATTGCAGTATATACAGATACGTTTTGATGACCCCGAAATTTTGGAAAACTTTTGGACACCTTTCCAATGTCTGTTCATAGTCCATGATTTTCCGCCTCCACTGTAGTATGAAAAGGAAAAATAATGATAAAGAAACCCCAGGACAGAACGCCGAACGCATATGCAAAAAACCCCTCTTCAAAGCATTTAACCGTGTAGATTACCAGTCCGTGACCGCATCAGATCCCGACGCTTTTTGTCCTTCTCTCCATCCCACACAAGGAACTCATGAAGGCCGGCGCCAGTGGGAACCTTGGGTAAAACCGGGACCTTCTTATCTGTCATAACCTCAAGGAGTGCAGAATCGTTGGTGTCGATACGCCACTTAAGGCATTCTTGAGTGTCCTCGGGCTTGATCAGTCTCCGATGTTTAACACCCATGGCATCCGCAAGCTTCATGAAAACCGGGTTCTTCTGGTGGGTATGAGCATAGCGGTCCTCGTAAAAGAGGTTTTGCCATTGGGTGACCATGCCTTGATCCTCGTTATTTAAAAAGATGACCTTGATGCCAATGTTGAATTGTGCGGCTGTGGAAAGCTCTGTAAGAGTCATGTTGAAAGATGCGTCACCGTCAATGTCAATGACTGGGGCATCAGGCCGAGCAACCTTGGCACCAATTGCGGCAGGTAGACCGTATCCCATGGTACCTAAACCGCCAGACGAAATCATAGTTCGGGGATGGCACCATCTGAAGTGTTGTGCTGTCCACATCTGATGTTGCCCTACTCCCGTCGTGATAATGGTTTCTCGCTGTCGGTCCGCGGTTAAGTTGCTGAGGTGCTCGATAAGAACTTGGGGCTTGATCATCACCGGCCTCTCAGTTCGTTCGAAGGAATTCCTCGGCCACTTCTCTTTCCAAGACCTGATCTTGTCAAACCATTCCTCGCCGTCTTTCATGCTAGTTATATTGACTTGCGGGAGTAGCTGTGTTAAGTTCTTTGACACGTCACCTTCAAAAGCTTCAGTTGCCTGGACTACCATGTTGATGTTGTTGAGCATGATCTCGAAGTGAACAATGCCGCCACGGCCCTCGGCCGCTGCGGCAGGAGCTAATATAGAGATATTGAGTATGACACGATCATCAATCCGACTGCCCAAAGCAATGATGAGATCGGCCTCTTACATAGCCATATTGGCAAACGCAGAGCCATCCATGCCGAGCATGTAGAGGGCCTTCTCGTCCAGTTCGTCAAAGGCTCCCAGACCATGTAAGGTGGTGGTTACAGGTATTGATGCCTTGTCTGTGAGAGCCTTGAGAAGCTCGGGTCCGTTCTCTGAAGTTATAATACCATGGCCAGCATATATCACGGGTCGTTTTGCAATGTTGATAAGCTCTCCGACACGAGCTAGAGATGCCGACAACGTCGGCCTCTTGGAATGCATCGCTGCCTGGCTGATCATCTGGCAGCACGAAGAGAGCAATGCAGATTACCTATAGGTCTATATCCATGATACTTTACCGACGCATAAAACAAGGTTCCATTGGTATTATATAAGACCTACAAGCACTTACAATTTGTAAGTTGTTAGTTAACTTGTTCGCGTAGTCACTAAATACGATAGAATGCCAAAAGGTAATGTCTTCTCAACCTTCGGATAGAGTACTGAGATCTTAAGCCAACTTGCCTCTCGTTTCGCAGTAGTAGTTACTGTTTTAAGTGGTGTTATCAACCCTGCCTGGCACTTACTGCTTGGTACGTCGAAGCTAAATCATCCTAGGTAGCAAAGGGATTATTGCAATTGCTACTGGGAAGCTTGTGATACTGCTTTTGATAAATGCAAAGGTTATCAGGACAATCTACCTTTCTATCCGTGACAACCTTCAAGTCAGGATTTAATAGCCTCATAATGGAGACCGACACTTTCAATTTGGATCGATATTCAATATACATTCAACACGTTTCTTAAACATTCAATCGATGTGCTGTGAACTAACAACTACGCCTAGCATGTGGGAGGTAGTGACAAAGAAGCAATCGCCGCTGCGTCCGGATCCCCATGTCACGACGAGAAGACACACTTTGGACATGTTACGATATAGAATAATCGTCAAGTTCTCTGCAATTCCTCGATCTAACGGCGAAGCCGTGCATCATTGTCTCAGTCTCAACCCACAATCAGTAGCACGATATAAAACATGTAGGTAGGTGCATGCACATACCAGGTAGTTGGGTCGTGTCAGCGTACAGGAATGCCTGTTTCGCCCTCAGCTTATGATTGGTCAACTTTGCATCAACTTGCCTTTTTGGGACCAAATTCGGACCGCCCCGCGCTGCGGCTCTGTGACACCTGTTAAGCACTCGCCACATCAGATCAACAATTTTCATGATTACTTAGTGCTGCTAACTCATTGACTTATGATAACTACATTAATTGGGCAAATTCATTCCCAAAGTCACTAAGATAATCCTGGAATTCCGAAGTGGGCACTTCTTCTCTACCAACCTAACGAGCCTCAAGCCCAAATGAGGAGCACGTGCTCTCCCGTAAGTAACTAGGGTAAAGAGCTACATACTTAGGCAGGTTGACACAATGAAGCTCGAATCAGTGCTAAGACAAGTACTTGAAAGTCACAGGCCCCATAATAGGATAAAATCCCTCGAAAAACAGTCGGTGAAAGTCAGCTTGAGGAAAATCTCGAACCCTGTTGGTGATAGGTGTACGTCAGGGTAACCTTGCGTTGTGCCACGGTTTGCTTGATGGTTGTGTTCGCCTACTGTTATGTCAAGATTAAGTGTGGGCTTGGCACGTGAGATCGTTCTAACACTCTTTGGAAGGGACAAGTGGTGTATTTCTCGTATCGTGTTGCCCGACAAATGCGGTGGACTGCCCCTGTAGTTGTTATACAGAACAAGTCTCGCGTGTGTTAATGACATACTTACAAAAGGGAGGTTTTACCGTGCCACGTGAGTGAGACAGGCACTACTGTTACTACCGAATCCCGTCGGTTGCGCTATTATTACATTCTAGGTGAGATAAAGTGAGATATTAAATGTGATTTACCACGTTGGTCGCAGTAGAACTTATGGAAAGTATAGCCTACTTGTGGTGTATGAGAAGCAATTTCTTGCAAGCACTATTAGGCCAATTGACTTTTCGCGATGCATTCGCACGTGCCCTGTCAGCATATTATTACAATTTACTGTCCTTACTTAGCATGAGCCCCTCCACGGGTACGTAGTCGGGTTTTGCTCCCGGTATTGTTGGTATCACGTATCAGTATGTCAGAGGATATTCTCGATCTCGTCATTACGTCTGGTTCTCACTTCAAGACAAACTACTCACCGCCGGAACCTAGAAAACGGCAGGCAAAAACTCGGCTCAGGTGACCTAATACTTGTCTCTTGTCTTCGGTACAAGCCCATTGGAGGGCCAGTATACGTTGCTTCGAAGAATAAGCTCTCTAATACGACAGTCATGACTGAAACTACATTCCCGTTTCGTTTACCGCTTGATCGAGTGACCAAGCAGAGAGATATTACCTTCGACGTCGACTTAGACGTTGAGCACCTATGTACAGTTGGCTGAACGTGACGATGCTCGCCATTTTCTCCCAAGTAGCCAATTTTTATAGAGCATCGTATGAAGAAGATAGGTGACCGTCATAGGTGGAGGACTTTGAGGAGGCCTCAGATGTCACATTTTCCTCTAGACTACCAAGGCTTACGAGCTTCGCAAGGTGTGGGACGCGGTACCTAGTATAATGAGTCAATGTCCCTCGTATCAGTCAGCTCCGTAACCGGATTAGCACTTAGCTAAACCGAGATGATGAATAACGTCTTTCTTTGCGAGCACAACTACTTCGTATTTCCCAAGGATAGTAAGAAATGATGCTTGGGCTTTATTGCCAGTAACGAGGCCCAGCTACCGTTCTATGGCCTTCGGGCAAGGGAATCATTTCTCCCGAGCTCCTGTGAATTGTCTGATGTGAGAGTTGAAACGAATCAAAATTCTATTGATGATACTTCCGCTGCCAAGTTCATTATACATCTCATAAACACTAGGTGTATTATTTCCGACAGTATACTTCATGTCTCTGAACTGTCATTAAGTACCCAGAAACAGTATTTCCGCCAGCCAAGCGAAAAGGACTGTTTTTGCTTCGATAGCGAAATCTGTCCCTAATCCTGTCTACTTGGCAAAGCCGGAACTCAATGAGGATATCTACGGACATAACATCAAATGATGTGTTGACTCTGTACCAGGCCCAGCTGGTAGGTCCCCAATCATCAACAACTCCGACAAGGAAACGCCCACTTAGAGTATAGTAATACATGGGAAATATTTCATAACGACGTGTCATGGTCCGTCTAATATCGATGCCGCAATTACCTCATCCGTACATCCTTAAAATCTGCGTAATGTATCTTAATTCCAAGAATTCGGCAGCCTGGAGGGGTGTGTGTCCCGACCAGCTAGGGAGCTTCGTATTGGCTCCATGTGCCAGAAGGAAGCTCACGGTGATGGGATTGCCCGCGGCCACCGCGTAGTGAAGCGGTGTACCCGTATCGACCGTCCGCCTTCGCCTTGCGTCGTCGCGCGGCCGGGATTTCGGATCCGGCTCCATCTCGTTTACGTCGGCGCCGTGCTCGAGCAATATCTGCATTACTCCTATCCTATCTGCGTCTTCCCGGTTGGGATACGCCTCATTCAATGCTTTGCTCGATGCGCTGGCGGTAGAGTGCAGCAGCATCGGAGTCTTCGGGTCAGCACCATATTCTATGAGGAGCCTGACAACCTCTGGCGAGTGCAGCCGAACGGCGACCATGATAGGTGTGAACCCATACTCGGATAGGTTTGGATCTGCACCATGCTCTAACAACCAACGACAGAGCGGCGGATCCCCCAGCGCGGCGCTGAACGGAAAATGTGAGCTGTAGAACGAGCAGGGTTTTTATGATGATGACAACAACCAAGGCTTACCGCAAAGGAGTCCAGAAATGCCAGTCCCCGGAAGCGCTAATGTAGCTGCGATTGACATCCCAGCCGTGCTTCAGGAGAATGTCACATTGCTCGATGGATCCTGAGTTAATAACAGCGCAGACGAGGGCATCGTCAATAACGGCGCCCTGGGCAATGAAGAAGCGGGTGAGGTCGGACCAGCCGTGAGCAGCCGCGGTGCGTATTGATCGATCGAGGATGGTGCTGGCGCCTGGCGCCGCTCTCTCATGGAGGGGGACAGTATGGTCGTGGCTTAGCAGCAGGCTTGGCAGTATGCTCTCCACGGCGTCAAGATTGCCGACAGCGGCAGCTTCTTCCATAGCGTGAATCCTTTGGCATCAGATATGGATCGTCACAAATATCAGTCACATGTGAGTGGATGGGGGAGAGAGGTGAAGAATTACGCGCAACAGCAACAACCAGGTAGGCAGGCTGGTGAAACTTAGAGCATGGAGTTAAAGGCATTGATTGTTTGCTTGTCAGCAGGCAGGGCCCTTACAAGCCTACAAGCCAATATGCAGCCAAAGCAAACCCATGTCGCATCCGCCTCGACAGCACCGACAGAAAGGGCACGGAGAATGGAGGGGGTGGAGAGCCCATGGCAGCAATGGCGACGCTTTCAGGCAGGCAGGCAGGCGGGCCAGCACCAGCGCCAGCACTTATTTGACCGGGCGACTGGGCGAAGAAAGATGGACGGTAGGTAGCACGGCCCAATGTAACGTGGGTGCTGACGGTGATAGGGCTCCCCTGATTCGAAACAGAAGGCACTTGGGGCTTTCTTATGCATGGTACTTTACAGTGGTTTTTCTCCCACACGTAAGCTAGAAGAGCGTGATCTCGGGCAGTCCGAAGCCATGCAGACAGTATCACGATGCCTACTACATGTATAATAGCATTAGGGTATTTAGTGAATCGACTAGCAGTGGACGGATAGATACAACCCGAGTCGGTAGAGGCGGAGGGGTCACAATGGCGGGATGACGTGATATTTGTCTTGTTAGTCCTACGTGATAGATACCTGCTAGTTACCTAAGTACCTACCTTTTGTTAAACTTGGTTGCTTGAGGTAGTACATAAGGTTAGGTATAATAAAAGAGCCGCGTGCCAGTCCCCCAACCTCAATCCGGGCCCTGTAAGACCATACCATGATGTGGTGGAGGGCCTACGCTTTGTCCTCAAAGGGGTCCAAGGAATAGAGATATGTATGTACTTACTTCAAGGTTCTTACACGTATGTAACATACGTAACACCCATCTCAGAGATGCATACATGCAACACAGGCTGAACGAAGATTGCCCCGCCACTTTAGGCCTTGAGGAGCTCTGGACAGGTAGCGAGATGGCGGGCATACAGGGGCTCGTAGCTACCTAGAGCTAATTTCACATGGAGCCGGAAACCCCTCAGTTTGGGGACGTCCCCACCTACTATCACACTCCGTCGCTGCCCCAAGACGGCCCTTCTGTCAATCATTTTTCAGCCGTTTAACTTACTTACTTACCGGAACGTTGAATGTCTCTGTCTCTATACAGGCCTCATCGTACACCAAAGCAAAGATCTCTTCACACAAAAAATATGACACAATTAGATGAATTCAAGATTTTGCCAAGAAGCTATGTCATGTAACTAGCGGATGCAAAACACATATGCTCATCTCCCCCCAAAAAAAAACTTGAACCTACCTAACCTACCTACTAACTAGGTAGGCAGCTTGATATCCCCTCATAAGCGGAGCTCATAGCACGTAACCTTCCTATCTCCCCAATCCTGCATAAGTATGCAATAGGTACTTACCTAGGCAGTAGCTCAGGATGCCACATGCACCATGAGGCTCCGCCAATCAAACAAAAAGAAACAGTTCGGCCTGCCGGACTATGGCCTTGACCTGGATAGCTCCGATGCTGACAGCACCTTGCTAAGAGTGGACTCATCTGGAGATGAATTCGTCGTAGATCCCATTGCCGGTGGTGGTGATGAAGAAGAGGAGGAGGTCGACGACGTGCAAGGCGAACCATTCGAAGAGGACTCGGATGACGATGACAATAATGAATCGCCAAGTCATAGCTCAACGGCTGTCAAAGCCACAAAAGCTGCCAAAGTTGCCAAGGCAAAGATACGCGCCCCCGGCCGCGCGAAGCAGGATCGCCCTGATAAGACACAGCAGAAGGGCTTTGCTGAAGTACCACCATACCCGTCAGATCCGGGCCAGAGATGGACGAGAACCTACCTGGGCCCGATCAAGAGATGGACCCGGTTCTACGAGTTGGTCGATTGGTGGTTCGGTGACAAGCCGGACCGTAGGTCCATCCTCGACAGCTACCTGAAACTCTGGTGGCGGTACGAGCTCATACCACCCAAGCTGACCTCGCAACCTCACCTCGCGATAGCCCGGAATGGTTGGATGCCCCACGATTTTGCCGACGGCCAGAGATCGAAATTCAGTCAACTATATGCGACTCGCATAGCAGAGCAGTTTCGACGACAGAAATCCACGCCCATCGACAAAGCAGGAGCATTTCGCTGGTTCGTTCCGCAGGCTCAGGGAGAGCTGAGTGTGTTCCTGGGCCATGTCTCGGATCAGAGCCCGTACCGCATCCGACACGGGGAGAGCATCTCGTTCTCCGATGCTGGGGTTCCCATCGGTGAAAAGGATGACGAAGCGACGGTCACCGGAGGTTGGCTTCTCGACGTGGGAGGCATTCCGGTTTCCATGGCGTGGGCACCCGCGCAAGGGCAAGTGAGCCAGCTCCTCGCGATCGCGGTCACCCCATTTTCCGACCAGGCATACTACCAAGACCTGAAAGACGCCCCCAGAGAAGTGGACCAGAACGAGGGTGCCGTTCAGATCCTGAGGTTCGATGCGGTGAAGAGTCGTCGAGGCATTTTTCGGCCCGCACGGCGCCCCCCCAGATTAGCCCAAGCCCTGTGCTTCTCGTGGGGTCGAGTCTCAAGAATACAATGGTGTCCCGTACCCGTTACAGCCGAAGACGCTATTCGCTTACTAGGCGTCCTGTGCGTTGACGGCAGACTTCGGATCATAGGCGTCCCAAATGTTTCAGAGGACGACGACAATAATGAGATGTTCGGTAAGTAGCTTCAACGTCCTGGCTGTGTTGAACTACGACCGCTTATCACACGGCGCAGAGCAAATCGAACAGCCCATGGTCCTACTCGAACCACCAAGAGAGTATTCCATCGAGATCACCTGTTTCACATGGATCAATATGAATCGTGTGGCCACCGGTCTGTCAGACGGGTCCGTGATGGTGTGGTCTCTTTCGCCCCCTCGCATTCTCCAGCGACATCCAGTGCACTCCACCGGCATCGTGGACATCGTTTCTGGCTATCCTTCCGACCCCTTCCTCGTTTCTACGGTCCCTATCGGCGGTGTCCTGACGTTGACAGACCTAACCCGTCCGAGCGGAGCAATGACATATCACCCCAACATGATGGTCTCTCTCCAACCTAATCTTCTCGCATGGAGTCCTCATCTTAGAGGGTATGCCTCCATATGGCCATCGGCATTCGCTGGAAATCCAAACTTATCATTCTTTCCAGCCCGAGGGTTTCCTTTGTGCCGTCATCTGATCACCGTGAATGGGCAGCCCACGTGCATTTCTATCGGCCCCTGTCATCCATACATCCTCGTCGGGACGACAGATGGCAGTACATGGGTGTTCAATATCCTACGTAAGCTCTCAAGCCACCGAGAGAAAACTCTCAAGTTGAAGCTGTTTCAGCACGAATTCCGCGCTCTACCATCCTCGGGTGGTCAGGATGAAGAGGAGGGAGGGGCAAAGCCCCGTGGGGCGTGCCGGATTCTACACGGGTTTTTGCCCGAACCTAACACGCATCCGACGGGTGTGAAGATGGCCGAGACGCAAAGAATGAACCGCGAAAAGGGTCAAGCCAAGGGCAAAGGCAAGGGGAAAGCCAAAGGCAAGCCGGCAAAGCCGCAGTCGAAGACCTCGGGCCAGCCAGAAGGCGGCGATGTCGACGAGGACGCGGCCATGACCTCGGGGCCTGGTCCGATTGTGCTGCATGAACCCCAGACTCGGATTACGGGCGTGGCCTGGAACCCGAACGTCGAATTCAGTTGGTGGGCAGCCGCCGCCATGGCATCTGGGTTGGTGAGAGTCATGGACGTTGGTGCGGAGCCACAGTCGGCGAAGCGAGATGATGACGTGTCTGAGTCGGAGGACGAGAATGAACAGGAAGACGGCATGGACGAAGACAGCGATGAAGAAGAGGACGTTGATGTTGAAATGGCCTCATCGGAAGAATGAAGAGAAACTTCCAAAATGTTCTTCTTTTGGCCTCCAGCACAAAACTTGGGTGCGTGTGTACACGTTCTATATAGAGAGAGAGAGAATAACGTGGGTTCACCCATGGTTGTAGGCCGTAGTAAGTTAGCTCAGACACGGCATGAACATAGCTGCTATTTTGAATAGTCAAAGTAAGCTTGTAGCTATTCTCTTGCTCCCCCCCCTTTTATCTTCCTTCTTCTAAAAACAGACATTTCCCTCTATACAGGGTATGTATATTCGTGTATTTAGCTGTCAACCCTCACAGGGTAGGTTCTTAATGAAACCACGCTAGCATCCTATAACGGACACTGGGCTCCTAAGATGCTATGATGGTAATCGAAAGCCTTTGCCATACCTCTGAGGTGAGACGCGGCAGCCAACAAAATGAGGATATGAAATCTACAGCACTCGGAGTCAGTTATCGCCATCTAGAGATTGTTGAACGAGGGTTTCGGGAGCTTCCAGACACTATTTCGACTCAAACAGGAGATCCCGTGCTATGAAAGTTGCCAAAACAAGAAGAAAAAAAGAATGGTTCAGAGGATTGCTCACGCACAGCTGGTGTGAATGGCCCCAGATGTCGAACGTTCCCGGTGATGTTCGCTCAGGCCAACGTACCTTGCCACTGTGTCAACATTCATGAAAATTTATTTATCAAATTCTGGAGAAGTTGGATTGTAAACTCACAGCGTATAAGAAAGCCCCGAAAATGTAGAGCGCTCCTTGAAGCAGGACCCAGTCCAATCCCATCCGCTCGTTCAGGGACTGGTATCCGTAGAGTCGGAGTCCGTGTATAATGGGCACGACGCCCGAAATGCCCAGTCCGACGAACATGAGAGTGCGGTACGGGCGCCAACCCGGCGTACGAAACCGCTCCACCCAGGAAACGACACCGCAGCCGAAGCCGAGGAGGAAAATCTAATAGTCAAGATGGCCATATTAGCAAGAATTCAAACGAGTTCTCGGCTCGGCTTTTTAGCAAACGATATGAAAAAAATGAATTTTTTTTTAATAACGAGACTCACTCCGTATAGATACACACTCATCAACACGGGCTTACAGAAGAGCGCATAGTACAGCGCCGGCACATAACTACCAACGATCAAGCACACGATACCCGAGTAATCGAGCTTGTTCCCCCACTTAGCGACAGACTCGGAATGATTCGACAGGGCATGATACGTAGCGCTCATGCCAAGACACAGCGCGGCGCCGCAGAGGAAGCAGGCGAAGACGAGCTCGTCGGCGGGACCGGCGCCCGGGTATCGCGGGGCGATCTCGGCGTAGAGATACAGCACGGCGAGCGGGACCAGGAGGAGCGAGCCCAGGGCGTGCGTCCATATGTTGACGCTCTCGTTGTGCAGGGCGAAGGTGCTGAGAAAGGACGACGCGTAGCTGTGGCTCGCGGGACGGTAGCCCGATGTGATGAAGGCGTTGTCGCGCCGCCAGGGCGGCAGCTCGTCCCAGAGCAGTAGGAGCGCCGAGGATAGCTTTTGCTCGGTTGCTGTTGCCGCGTCTGCTAAGGCTGAGACGGCGGATGAGGAGCGTCGCCGCCGTTGGCGGGGGCCGCGCTCTTGAACTGGGTTGGCTGAGGCCATGGCGTGAGATGGGGGGGATGAATAGTAGATCTAGGTTGATATCATTCTCGGACTGAGATTAGACTAGGTCTATACTATACGTAGAGTAGATTAGGTACAAGAAAGTGCCCGAATCTTGACAGGATGTATGGGAAGTGGAATGATACCTCGGTTCATAGCTGTCGAGGACTATTTTAACTACATAATATGTTGTTCATCAACTGTTGTTGAGGTTGAGAGATAGTGGATGAGCATATGCCAGATGACAGCAGCTGTTTCTTATCCAACGTAGTCCAAAGTCCCTATCATGCCTTGATCACTTCAGATCTCAAACGTTTTGATTGTTCACCCACCTTTGAATCCTCCTCGGCTGTCTTGCGAATACCTTTGCGTCCAGTTGTCCGGCATCTATATCTTCTAACGATGAGACCCGATCTTAGAAAACGGACCACAAGCATTCATCTCTGTACGTATCGATAGCTACAAGGAACCTCTGACAATGCTCATTCTATTTTCATCGGAGTGGGCTTTTCCAGCCCATGAATGTTTCATTTCGTTCGAACCTATTAGGGCTTTCCAGCTCTGTCATGCTAGAAGCAGCGACTACATCCAGCAGGCGCAATAGGCTAGCACAACAAAAAGTAGTTCGTCGGCAGGGTAGCAGCGGGGTTTTTTTTGCGCGACGATGCGGTGATCAACATTCACAATGAAATGTATTGACTGCTACGGCAGAGATATCCCATAAGCATCAAGACACTCCCTGCATTCATTGCGGTTACTTCCCAAATGACCCGACGACTCGTCGCATCCCGTATCCCGTCTCGGCCTGGTGGTGTCGTCAACTGCGTCGTGATCTCGTGTATTCGTTACCGTCAGAGCGTCTATTTCTTGCCGCTCTTCTTGATGCCACCGCTGGTCAGAGGACCTTTGCCAGCCGCTTTGGCGGCCATCTCGGCGCGGGCCTTGGCGTCTGGTGATTCGTTTGTTCGTCAGCTTTTCTGAAGCCAGGCAAAAGAAGAGATCTCTGTCTCTGGAGTTCGGAGAGGGCTTACCGGCCTTCTGCTTCTCGTGAAAGGCGACATCATCTTCGTCCACATCCTTCTGCTGCTTCTTGGGAGCCTTCAAAGGCTTGACCTTGCCGCCTGTTCCACGAACATCAGTCTCACATTCTTCCCCGAACTTTGGGAACGCAAAGCGCGAGTTTTATCTGAGCCTACCCTCTCGATTTTGGCCACCCATGGTCGTCGTGAATGGTTTGTGAAATTACAAGGAGGCGTGTGAAAGAAAGAATACCGATGAAACCAAGTCTATAGATAGAATTTATCGCGAAATGCAGGGCGCAGTCGGACAGGATCTTTAAGTAGGTAGGTGGGTAGATCAGGCAAAGATGGCGGGGCAGAAACATTGCTCGCAAGGGCTTAGCGCGCCTAGCGCGCTAGGAACGATACTACCTGAGGTGCAGTTCTAATGCCGCCCTTACAGTTGAATACTAAAGCATCTTACAAGAACTCCGTACCAGGGCCAATGCAACAAAACTCCGTACACGTACCGTAGCCACCTTGAATTTACTACGCATTAAAACAGCCACAAGCAGCCAGAAAGAAATCAGAAAAATATATCTCAAACTAATAAACATAACTGAGCCTTTATTATTATATAATTTTAAAAAAAATTAGTTCATATACACAATATGCTGTTAAATATTTAGGTTTCAAAATTTGGTCTTGTTGGTGATATACGACATGTGTACGGAGTTTTGTTGCAGTGGTCCTGTCCGTACTACTGTACTTTCAAGTCCCGGCTGGAAAGGGTTTGTTGATATTGCTTTGTTGACAGGGCAATAAAGTATTTATTCATCAACTTGCTTGTTAGCCTTCACTCTTTATTCAAAATCATCCCCTGATTCCTTATATTTGTTCTTGCGAGATACCAGTTGCGCATTTCCCCCCTTCTTACGAGGCAATTGTCCAAGACAATATAACTGTGCTATCTTATGCGCGCGTCGTCAACCTCTCTCTCTCTCTCAACTTCCGAGGTACACCAACAACGAGTTTGCCCATATCTTACAATTAAATTCAAAAAAGATAACTTGAAGTATGAGGTGGCCCAGTGCCAAGTTGCTGTTGCTGCTGCTATGCCACTATGTAACCGTTATTGGTTAAAATGCCTCACGCTTGAGACGACCGGACAACAATGGTCGAATGAAGATAAGAGCCAGATGCGGTATTACGGGATCACGTTTATGAGGTCGAAAAGTGGAAGATGTAGTGTATCCGACCGAAGAAGACTCAGAAATGGGATGGCTGTAAGATGGAGGCCATATATCATGACGACTGCTGTAGGTCTTTAGGCGTTTCAAGGCTGATACGTTTTATCAACGACATTCAGTACTGGGGACTGGCGGTCCACGGCCAATCCTGTATGGATGATCTACTTGCACTATACAAAGCAAGATTAGAAGCACGAGAACAGAAAGAGGAGGAAGCGATGGATGTATCAGTGTTAGACCCATCGCCGGCGGAGTAGACAGTACTCATGGCCATATGGTCAGACCGTGCTTGCAGACACGGAGAGGGAGGCAGCAGATATGGATGCTATGTGGCGAGCAGTCTAGGTATTCGGGATGTGTTATCGGGTTATAGGGTCCTCGTAAGTCTTCTCCCTTGTCCCAATCGTCCCGACTAAAGTCTTGAGATACTCGTCGGCCAATGGCCGCGAGTACCGCTCCCTTGGATGTCTTATTCTAGGTAAGCTAGGTTGGCACTTGCCGGCCGCCTCGCAGTCTAGCGACCTGGCAGCCTGGCACGGCCTTTGCCGTGTAACAGAATGGTTGTGCTGCTAGCGGTCGTAGTATTAGGTGATATGTTTTCGCATCGGTAACTGGTTTGTAAAAGCGTGTTGTAGTTTTACGTATGTTACAGTGCTTTAACAACAACTTGAACTACGGCACCCCCAATAACGGTTTCTAGAACTTTTTGCATAAATTATACATAAGTGTGCAGCTCCTAAGGTCCGCAGCCACCTGACTGACATTTGGGTGAGCCGAGCCTGAGCACAAGCGGCCGGCACGCTAAGCCCAATTTGTCGACTACGTACTTGGCATTTGGTAAAACCGACGTCCTTTTGTTTGATCATCTCGTCGTCGTCCCTGCCACCTACATGCGCAACCAGGTACCCCGAACTCGATCAAAATTCCTCGATCATACTTTTCGTCTCTTTCCCGCCAGACCTATCTCTCTACCCCCAAAGATCTTTCACATTTCAGTTGCAAGTAGTTACAAAGTCGGCCTGAGCAGCATTCTGATGCGACGGAATTGAGAGAGGAGAAAACGCTTTCCCGGTTCGGCCCAATTTTCTGCATCTTGACGTATTTGAGTTCTCCAAGCTAACGCGCCGTCTCCTTGCCCCAAAGACCGGAAGCGGACTGCGCAGCGCGTGTGCGTCCTTCTGAAGACTTTTTTTTTTATCTGAATACAAAGTGAGCAAGCAAGATGGCGTCGCCATCCAGTTCTGATGAGGGCGAGATCGTAGAGAGCCGTGTTGGGAACTCGAAGGCAACTTCACTGCGTCAGTTTGATGGACATGGTGTTGACCGTATCGACAGAACTCGAGCTAGAATTTCACGCTCAAGATCCCCAGAGAATGTAAACGGCCTGAGACACCGCCCTGCCACGTCGCGCCGAAGCCGCTCGCCCCGCGGCCTGAAACGGTCACACGATGACCGTAACCGTGATGCCTATCGCGGGGGTCGCCTAGACCAAGACCCCCGCCACTTCCGGGTTCATTACGAAGATTCTCGCGACAGCCGCCGCCGGGCTCGTCTTCCCTACGACGATGAAGATCGCCCATCCTCCCGCTCATCGACTGCCAATCTGCCTTACGACGACAGGGATCGGGACCATGGCCGAGATCGGCCCAGGAATCGAAGTCAGGAGCGCGATCGCTATCCCGACAAGCGACCAAGAAACCGCAGTCGCTCGCCGTACGGCTCATCACGGGGAGACCGAGGCGATTATCCAAGACGAGACAACGACCGACCCCGGCGAGACACGGACCGAAATGGCACCGATACTATCAGGTCAGGTCATCATCAAAATAGCCCACGGCCCGTTCAAGACTCTCCAGATACTTCTAAACAAAGATCTATAGTCAAGAAGACAAGCACTCCCTCCTCATCTGACGCTGATTCCAACCCGAGGGATCACTCGGCCAAGGCTCCTGAGCCGGAAAAGGGTTTCGAAGTGGAGAACCCTGTCGACATCGACGCAGAAATAGAACGACGTCGCCGTCGACGTCAAGAGCTCCTCGCGAAGTCACGGGCGACGCCCATGTTAGTGCAAGCCCTCCAATCTTCTGACAAAGCCAACGGCATATCCCCGACAACAACGACACGAGGAAGCACGCCCATGGCTACCGAAGTGAATACTCCACAATCTGGTGAGAATGACCTGATCTATCCCAATCCCGTAGAGTTCCCTTCTTGTTAACCCTGCTCACAGCATTTTCATCTCCCCGTTCACCGGGCTTGCAGGATGGATTGTCACTCGCTCCACTTGATATTACTAACGACCAAGAACTTATCAATATTCATGGTAATCCGAGAAACGGCGACGAGGAAGATGGACCCTCTGCCGCCGACTATGATCCCACAGCTGATATGAGAGAGGATGAGCTGCGAGACGAGCGTCGCCATGGTCATGTCGGTCCTCATGGAGAAATTTTGCATCCTGAAGAGAAAGCTGAAATACCACCAGTGCATGAAGAAGAAGAACAAGAACAAGAAAGCGCGAAGAAACCAACGGCTGACGATGATGACGAATTCGACATGTTCGCCGAGGATTTTGATGAAGACAGATTTGTGGCACCGAAGACGGTTCATCTGGATACTGCCATGGATGATCGTCAGGACCCGGCTGCTTTAGCACAACCAAACGGAGGTGGCATTCTAGAAGGCGACGACAAAGACGGCTATTATAAGATCCGCATCGGCGAGATTATGAACGGTCGGTATCAGGTCCAATCGACCCTGGGTAAAGGCATGTTTTCGGGCGTGGCTCGGGCAGTCGACATCACTAATAAGAAGCTTGTTGCGATCAAGATGATGCGGAATAATGATGCTCTGAGGAAGGGAGGCTTCACCGAAATCGCCATTCTGCAAAAGCTGAACGACGCCGATCCCGAGAACCGCAAACACATCGTCAAGTTCGAGCGCCACTTTGAGCATAAAGGCCATCTTTGTCTCGCTTTCGAGAATCTCAGTTTAAACCTACGCGAGGTGCTGAGGAAGTTTGGCAACAACATTGGTATAAATCTGAGTGCGACTCGCGCCTATGCTCATCAGATTTTTGTTGCGCTGGCTCACCTTCGCAAGTGCAGTATCGTACATGCCGATCTCAAGCCGGACAATATTCTGGTATGGCTTCGTTAAATCCTTTTGCAATAATTCAACAACATCTAACCTCCTGTACAGGTCAACGAGACCCGTAATGTACTCAAAATCTGCGACTTGGGCACAGCTATTGATCGATCTGATGCCGCCACTGCACACACTGAGATCACTCCTTACCTAGTCAGTCGATTCTATCGTGCGCCTGAGATCATTCTCGGGATGCCATATGATTATGCTATCGACATGTGGTCCATCGGCTGCACTTTGTACGAACTGTATACCGGAAAGATTTTATTTGCAGGCGACAGCAACAACCAGATGCTAAAGGCCATCATGGAGATCCGGGGCAAGTTTAGTGCTAAACTCTACAAACGAGGTGAATTATCGCATCTGCATTTCGACGAGGTTGGAAACTTCATCAGTGCTGAGCAAGATAAAGCACTTGGAAAGGTACATGCCGCTCGTCTCTTGCTTCTTTATTTTTTGATAAAGCCTTCTATTTTCCATGCCCGACCAGCCAGCAATAAGAGCCGTGCCAGCTTTATACATTGTCCTCCCACCCAGTTTTTGTTCGTCTTTCTCATAAGTGTGCCTTATCACGCCTTTTTACCCCATATATATATGGAATCTGACTTCCTTCATTGTCATACGGAATGGCGGGTTATGACTGCTCGTCGTTCGGTTAGTGGCTTGTTGGCACAATGTTCCCACCACGTTTTCCACTCACCTTTCCTATTGTTAAAACACTTTACTTTCCCCATACGCCGCAAATGCACTATGAATTGTATCATGGACACTAACTCAATCGTCACAGACAACCGTCCGTACCCTTGCTATTGTTAAGCCTACCCGCGACCTGCGTACGCGCCTCATGGCTGCGTCAGGGGGGATGAATGATGTCGAGTCTAGGGATCTCAACAACTTCGTCGACCTACTGGAACGCTGCCTTGCACTCAATCCTGATAAGAGGATAACTCCTTCGGAAGCCCTGAAGCACCCCTTCTTCTTGTCCAAGGTCGCAGGGCCCTTGAGATAAATCAGTTTGTCGTGCCGAGAAGTACCTTGTAAGAATGAAAGTACAGAGAGCTAACCAGGTACTGGGTTGTCGTTTGAATTGTTATATTGGACTATTGCAACCAGTCTAGAATTATGCTCCAGTTCTGGTAGCAGCACGTGATATCACGCAGATCTTGGGCCATATCGGTTGTCCAAGATTGCCTGCTATGAGGCTCAGCATATTGCCACACGGATGTTTCTGAGAAACAGTTAAATCATCACTAGTTCGAAGAACGAGACATTACGAATAGAATACAATCATATAATATAGACAAATGAATACATTGGAATCACATTCTGATATCCAACGCGCTCTCTCGCCAAACTTGCGAGCACTTCGTGTTTTAGGTAGATATAGCGACCAGTAGAATAAGTTGAAGGTAATTTTGTTGAGCATAATTTGTCATACAACCGAGTGAATGAGTTTCATGCGAGCTCAGGCACTCAGTAACGATAAATTTCAAGCTTCCATTTGTGAAGAGTGAACCCCTGTTTATGGTATACTTGCTTGCTTACGTATTGACGCAGTCTATGAGGCAATCAATCGCGCCTCTCGATTGATCAGTCAGCCATGGTATGACAAGTACAACGGGCGCTTCGTTCAACCATGACCGTGTGTCTTTCCTGCTGGCCAACAGGGCAACGACTACTCGGCATATATGATACCACAAGGGCGATCGGGGGACGTCATTCGTTGGGCTACCAGCGAGCTACACAAAGGCTTACACAAGCGAGGCAGTGACAGCAACACGGAGGCTGCCGACCAACCGGCCGGCGTGGTGTATCGGTGCAATTTCATTCAGTCGCTCGTTTCCCCGAGAGAGACACGAAGTTGCCGGTCCTGTACTCCGTCACAGATGACATGATTGGATCTGTTTTTTAAGGGGTTTGCATAATGAACGCTCTTTCATTGTTGTTGATGCTCGCTGTCGATCCACATCGTGAATAATGATCGACCAGTCAGTTCGGTGGTATATTTGTTTGTTCTCGTTTCCTCATATTAGGTTGTGTCCTACAGCGTGATTTCGGACCTCGCAGTTTACATACTGGGACTTGATATCGGCATCATTCAAATGGCTTTGTAACTTCATCCCTGGCCACGGTCCCGAGTTCTGGCCAGATCTCCTTAAGCGTTTATGCTGATCGAATACCCATTCCCGAGTTGTCTATCCATAGACCTCTTAGCACGAGACTTGTGTTGCAAGGCGCACACTTACGCGAGCGCCCCCAGTCGCAAGGGACGGCGCTGCTCGATCCCCTACGTCAGAATCTGGCAGGTGAATAGTCACTATGTCTATCACGGAATGCTATTTGTTTTCACTTGTAGCCATGTGGCTTCCGGATGAGAGCGGTCTGGTTTTTGTCTCTCCTCCGTAAAAGGTGAGACATCGCATGAACTTGGCTGACGTTGGACTCAAATCCTAAAGGGAATTCGGCCGAGAACCTGAGAACATCATCCCTTCTTTGGACAGGCCTCACGATAGTCGTCTGTTTCGGCTACACGTAATTGATTATGACGAAGTAGTCATAATCTAATAGTAGAGAAACACACTAGGGGTCTGGGGTTTGCCCCGACGTGCGACATCTACGACTTGTGTTAGAATATTCTGTGCAGAACACGCTTGGGTCAGCCACCTCGCTGTCTTTTTGCGTGCTCGTTTCACTCCACCTCAAACAGTACACAACTCTAGCAGCTTATCCGCGTCTATCGCATCAAATACAAGGACGCGGTGCCAACTTATGTAGTGCTTCCAGGCCTGTAGAGGCTTCCGATTCCACCCGACATCATGGAAATATGCTAGGTGCAGCAATGTTTAAGGCTGACAAGGCATCGCCCGGTTTTCGTACGCACGAGTTATCTCCAAGATGGTAGAATGTTCATTGGCCGTTCACCCAAATCTAAGATCCAAGCTTCACATGGATGATTTAGAGAACGTCAACTTTGACCCTCGAGTCATCGTACTGTATTTCAAGAGATCGCCTATCACACCTCTTACATCTCACCATCTGAGCAAATTCATGTTTATTCGCACAAGTGACCGAACTGTCACACAATAGTTAGCGGATCATTACTTTTCTGGTATCAAAGCTGGTGTTCGGCGTTGGCACTCTCTTGGCCTCATTCATAGCGACTAAAACCCCAGCAATGTCATGACCGCTGCTCACGACCGACCGCTAATCATCAATTTTGATAGCTGCCGAGTTATGGGGGACAACGTTGATACGGTGAAGCGCACCCACGAGTGGTATAACCCCGGTGTGCATGTATCGGTAGACAATTAAAGATTTAAACGCTTTGACAGAGATCCTAGTCTGACTGACCAGTTCTACGCCTACTAGTATTGTATTTCGTAGATATATGCTAACAATTGTTTTCAATAACGTCAACTGTATTTCTCGCATGGTGACATTTCATACAAGATATCAGTTGTACACTGATCGTGAATGCAGACAGCCTCCATTCCCTAAATGACGTGTAAAATGAGGCATTGTAGGTATTGACGAGGGGACACTCGCAAACGCTATCATCTCCCGACGTCTGGATCCAGATGCATCTAACTGGCTGTGTGGCGAGGCAATAGAGAACCGTGTCCTCCTTTTTCATTCGTCGTTTGTAGTGAGACCGGCACATAACACAGAGAAACGCCGCCAGCCTTCTCCAGTTATTTCGGGGTGCGTTGGCACAAGGCTGTCATGGTAAGCTGTTTGTGTAGCAAAGGTGTCGGTTTCTTGCATGATCTGAATGGTGGCCCCGATACAGCACGACTTGTGTCGGATCCTTGCGTAAAGGCCAATGCGTTGACCATCTCCAACGGGACGCGGCATCAATATCGACGGGCAAGGATAGGATCACCCCAGAAAACGAATATGGGGTCCCTGCTGGTAGCCGGGGGCGGGGGTATGATGGGAATCCGTGAAGCACAACATAAACTTGCTTTCATAGGCCGGGATAACTATCACTCAGCTGATCAACACGGGCGGTGCTTTACGCTGCGACATTCTCTTTCTCCATGGTATCTGGATCGACAAGTCATGTTTATCGAGAACAAACGAAATGCCAATATTAAACGTCGTGCGACGTTCATCCATGTAACATCGGGTGGAGAGCGAGCTGCCTGGCACTTCCAAGAGGACGTTGCTACCCGTAACACGCATTCCACAAGCCGAGTGGTAGGCTGGAGGCGACTTAAAAAAGCGGTAGGTAGTTTAGATTGTGCCAGAGCGGCGAGGGACCATACCTCTAGATCGAGTGATATGATGCATATATACATGGTAGTTCAACACTCAGTAAGTGTATATATACCGACCTATAGATAGACATCGATTCTGCTAGGCCTGCTACGGAGGGATGAATTACAAAAGTCCAATGATCTTCAACTGAAGTCTCGGTGATGTCGGTGGTGGACAACGCATGAAGAAGGTCTCGGGCCGCCGTTATTATCTGGCCCCATGGCTGAGAGACGGGAGTGGTACCTATCTATCGATATGCATGTAAATCATGGAGGCTATACAGTACCTAGCTGAGCGTTGCCTCCCTAGCGCGCGGCAGTTGATGGCAGCAAAATACGCATGATCGTGGCTTATGGACATGAATGTTCTGCTGCCAGACACCTGTTGTGTTCTTTGTCTAGTCTAGCCACCGACAGCCCCCTGAATTCTGGAGTGTGATGTATGCGGGCAGCCGAAGGAGGCTGACATGTCAGACCTCGCCCCGGGATGCTGGCGGAACAGGCAGGTCCTGCGTCATCGCATTCTGACCGGAAATGGACTTGGAACGAATAGCTACCTATTATCATCGCTCACACAGCATTCGGTTGTAGCCTTGGGACAGAGAAAATCTTAATAATAGATAAAAACTCCGTTGGGGCTGAAATACAGTGAGTAGTAGGTATGTAGGTAGGTCAGATGCTTAACGTCTCCTCCTGATCCGATATTGGCAGATCGTCGTCGCGCTCATGGGGATAACTCCAGAGGCGTAGATACAGTACCTAGTGTAGCCGGCGCTTGGGTGAGGATCAACGTCATGCAAAACGTTGTGTTTGATAGCCGAACGTGCTACCCTTTCATCGCCCGATCTGCGTTCTAGCGAGTAAGCCGTACGGGAGATCCAGATTCTCACATCAGCATCAGCGTCCGAGTCTTGTTATTGGTGTACAGGGGCCAACAGCAGGCTCGGCCCCCCCTCGGATGGTAGTATCATAGGGTGACAAGACGCGCCTCAATGGGTTTATACACATTGAAAATTTAATTTGGACCGGTTTGATGATGAAGTCCTACTGCAGGTGATACAAATTTGATTGTGTGATATCAACTTCGGCGATATTGAGGCATCATCACCTTCACGGTCCTATCACGTGGAAAAGCGAACTGCAAGTAATACGGAGAGACCATTCTACAAGTTCACTAGATACTCTGTACGACATGGTACGCGTACTTCGTAGTTGTAGGAATATCTCATCCATGCTGTTTCACGCAAATGAGATAGTAATCGGGTTGGTGGAGCAATCTGCCGAAGAGTTTGGATCTTCCACCGTGCTGGGCCTTGACGTCAAATACTAACCCAAAACGGGCAGTCGAGAACGATTTGGATGATCCTGAGGAGACATCAAGATTATTGGATGCTGTATGTAACGGTTTCTATGTATGAAAACCACAGACGTGACTGTGACGACATGGCGGCATAGCGCGGGATGTTCTGTCCGCTGGGACAAACGACCACTGTTTCAAAGGCCATACCTGATAGGCAGCCGGTGGCACGAGATCAGCGACGAGATCAAATTCAATCTGTGCTGCCACGCAATGATCCCAGCCGTCTCCCCCTCATGCCGATCCAATAGTGTCGCATGCTGCTGGTATATGGTGAATCAATCTAGTACAAGTAGCTTCGGCGAGACGCGACGAGGGAGTTTGACCTTTGGTGTTAGTGCGATGAAAAACAGTTTGAGAAACGTCTGAGAAATCGGACGACCTCGTGATGTGGCCAATGTCTCGGACGTTTCCCTTGAGCTGGGCACGCTGAAAGTCCTTGAGTAACAACAGCCGTTTTTGTAAAGGATGTTGCAAGCGCACCAATTGGTGAGAATGGTCGTCTGGTTCGATTGGAATGGTTGTTTACTACCAGCTATGCAAGCAACACTTGACCCTACACACAGAGTAACTATACTACTCTCTTGTGATTATCGCGCGAATACGAATAGCCTAAAGGAGTAATCGAAAGGATGGGCTACCCACCCAGTGAACGGCGGTGAGTTTCAAACCGCCTAACTACATTTTATATTTCATGTGTATCAAACCTCGCAGAGCGAATATTGCGACTTTCTCTCCAAAATACCTATGTCTCACGAGCCAAAAATAGCCAAAAATAAGAGATAGTAGTTCATGATAGCTCTTCACGGCAAGCCGGCAAATGATTCTTATTTACTTGATGATATGACAAAGCATATTGTTGTTGCCTCTTTTTTGAACCCTCTCTTTCTCTCCGTCTCTCTCTCCCTCCATTCGTTCTCTTATGACTAGTATTGTGGTTCAAGTGTAAGTACAAGCAGTAGACGCTGCTCTTCTTCTCCCGTATTGTCGTAGGGATTGGATATTGCATATTTGTGAAGTGAGCGCGCGGGTGATTCGCTCGCGTCGGTCAGCTATCCATTTCATTCTAAAAGACCCGCATAACACACAGGCTTCCTTTCCAGGCAAGATTTGAGCAGCTTCATTGGCCGCTTCCGTCCGTGCTTCAGGCGGGTTGGCGGTCGACCCCCGGCTCGGACAGCCTCACTTCTCTCTGGGATGTGTGGGCATGTCAAACCAAATTTGTGATTCCTTGCAAGGCTGTTGCATGCGACGCGGGCAAAAGACCTGAACTGTTTCTCATTCCCACCCTCCCACGTCGGAGATAATCGTGTGGTTCATCTGTGGTGACCAATGGCCATCGACCGGCAATAACTCACCCAAAGCAAGACCCAAATCAAAAAGCCCTGCAACCCAGAAGCTGAGACTCCTACCAGCGAATCAGGGTGTTAGGTGGCCACGCAGCTTCTGGTGTCATTGGCTTATACAAAACATACTTATGCATGTAGATATTCCACTCACAAAACGGCATACCCGCCCACCCTATGCAATGGTACGCGCAGTCCTGCTGGCGCAGGCGTTGCCGCTGCAGAGCAAAGGCGAAGGTTTGACTAGGTAGATAGTTCGTCGCCATGCTGGCTAGTTCCAGATGGCCCCGGGCGACCATCAACGCGAGACGTAACTTTCTTTGCCTGCCGCTGACCGAGAGCGCTATCTATCTATCAAACAAACTTACGTCTTTCCAAACCACACATAGGTAGCCGCTCGCTCGAGACATACATAGTGTCTGCCCCACGAACAGAATCAGGAGTCCCAAGATGAGCCGTGACTGGCTAGCGTAAACTGGCAAGGTGGTGTTAGGTCAAGAAAGCTCTAAGCACCAGGAGATCGCCACATAGTTACATGATGATCGATTACTAGCTTGGGATAAGAAAGGGAAGAGGTAGAACATGACGACGATGATGATGATGACTGTAAGTATAAATCCTAGATACATAAATTATCTAGTACATGGCAGATCCTCATCACACTGCAGACGTGTAAATAGAGGATCGTAGGAAAGCTTCACGAGAGGAGTCATCTGAGCTTTACAAGTTCTTCACCAGGATTCCTAAACAATGAGGCAGGCGTCTTGCAACATGTCTCTTATATTTGTCCTCCAGATGTGGAGAAGGGAAGTGATGGACGAAGACCTCAGAAGCTTCGTCCTACAACACACACACAACCTACAGCAACATGATGAGATAGATCATAGAGCCATCAATAAATCGTAGCTTGTGGACAGATATGTATTGTAGCACAGCCCCGGAGCGAGGACAAGGTTGCGACTTCACGATGCTAGTTCTCTTCTTCCCATGCCAGCCACTACCACCCACAGACGTCAACGTAGTATAGGTATTCGAGCTTGACTAATTATACATAGTATGAGAAGAAAGAAATGCTGGCATCGACAAGCACCTATTCTTCCTATTGGCCCTTGATCAAACAGCGCAAATAGTGAGGAGTCTAGGTATTCGATTTCCAACTGGTAAGTATGGTAGTGAGAGGGTCCAAGACTCGGACTTCTGGATAGGCAGTGTTTCTTTACACGCCCGACGAAACATCCATCCTGCGATCGAATAGGTACTCCGTTCCTATGTGTAGTACTTGTCGTCTGGGCAAAGGAGCAAAATTATGCGAGTCACGGGTCTGTGGATTATGACGATTCGTCTATTCGTCTAGGCAGTGGTGACAAGGAAGACCGACACCAACAAGATGAAAGGATGTGGAGTTGTCAGCAGCCACTCACCAGTCTTCAACTTTGTCGCCGGGCAAAGGTCTATCGACCGGTCACACGCAACGCCCCTTTTTTTTTCCCTCTGTTCACTCTCCATCTTTAATTTTTTTTTTCTTGCTCATAGTGTACACCACAGCACACTATGAATGCTCACTTTTCGCCCGTCACTGCCCGCTCTTATTCTTTGACAGGGGCTGAGTGGCCCGTCTAACTTTACAAGGCGACCATGACACCAAAGATCCCTGCTAGCCGGGGTGTGGTGTTAAATATTGGACATGGCTCGTGGCCATGATGGCACGCACCTCCACTACGCTAATAAGCACGCTCGACGAATTATAGCAGGCGTTTAAGTGGTCCATTTATTTTGGTGTGTCAGACATCGATCCTCACCCTCGTTTCCTCGTATATGACAAGGGAAAATCGCAGTCCATGTACATCTGGTACAGCATACGCCCCGCCGTCTTCGATCCTTGCCCGTCTTGACGTTGCCCATCCGTTCGTTCCTCCCAAGTGGAGCCGCCCTAGAAGCACTGGGCCCATTCCTAGACGTTTCCTGCCTGGCCTCCCTGTTCGCCTGCGAATATGAATTTCCAAGACGGCCAGTCAGTGCACCAGTCACAGCTCCCAAGCGTTCCCACCCGTGCCCACAGGCATGGGGAGGGCAGGCCGCCCTTACGGCTAGCGCCCATCGAATTTTTTTTAAGAATAGCGCAGGCGTGCCGGGTGTGAGAGCCTGTGTGAGACAAGGGTGGATAGGGTGGATGAGGTGGACGAAAGTGGCTGTCTATTACACACACGGCCGCGGACTGTCGACTCACTGGCTCACCAAGCTAATAAAGCTAGCCAAGGCAAATGGGTTGAGCCATCCAGACAATCTAAGACAGACCCCTGGTCGTTCTATACTACCGGTAGTAACTTACTGTAGAACTTTGATATCCGAATTATCTACATCAATCTCCCACCAGCCGCATCTTGCGTGTGGGAGCTTGCTTTAAACTTCACAACTCGTCTCGCTCCTTTACGGCTCGTCCATAATACAACATCCTTTGAATAAATATCCAAAGAGCGCCTAGGAACCCGATGATAACTCCATGTTGAGTTATCTTCCTCCCTTTCCCTCTAACCTTCTCCCACCGACGTGCCGGTAGCTGTCCCTCCCAGCCGTTTGGTTTTCCTGGACAACTTGGATTATTCGACCCAGGGATCTTTTTGCCGTGCGGATTTCCTTCTTTGGCTGTCATTTCGGTTGGAAGACGTCGTTTTCATAGAACAGACCGTCTTCTCTTTCCTTTGCTTTTTTTTTTATCTCTGAGAAAAACGAAGCCAGGGATTTAAGAAAGGACCGTCATAATCCAGAGGATACCATGAATAATGCAGCAGTGTACGGGTATCCCACGCCACCGGCATCCCCATTATACGAAAGCAGCAAGCCCATATATCTACAACCACCGTTTGCACGCTACACCCCAATCGCCCCAGAGGAGAGACTAGGGAAATTTCTAGGAGAGAGCCTTCAGTTAATAAAAATCATCGGCACCGGCGCCTATGGCGTGGTCTATCTGGCCGTCGACGTTACCACCAGGATCCAGTATGCCGTCAAGACGCTCAGCAAGTTTAATGCTGATGGATCCCCGCTGGATAGGCGACAGCTAGCCTTTCAACACCGAGAACTTCGACTTCACTATCTGGCATCGGCCCACCCCAACGTGGTGTCCATGCACAAGATTGTCGATGATCCCGACTGCATCTATGTGGTCCTAGAGTATTGCTCCGAGGGAGACCTGTTCTTCAATATCACGGAATGTGGCCAGTATGTTGGTAATGACGACATGGTAAAGAGTGTTTTCCTTCAAATCCTGGACGCCGTTGAGCATTGCCACGCATTGGGAATCTACCACAGGGACCTGAAACCGGAGAATATTCTTGTGTCGAACCAGGGCGATACCGTGAAGCTGGCAGACTTTGGCCTCGCCACCGCAAATGATCGATCCGAGGATTACGGCTGTGGCTCGACATTTTACATGTCTCCAGGTAGGATTTCTTCGCGCGCGAAACCAGTTTTGAAAACCCGTGGATATCAGACTGACGTTTGTCTCTGCTCACTACAGAATGTCTAGACCCTTCGTCCAGGAGACCTTTTTATTACTGTGCTCCCAATGACGTCTGGAGTCTTGGTGTTATCCTGGTAAACTTGACGTGCGGCCGCAACCCGTGGAGACAGGCATCCTTTGAAGATTCCACATACCGCGCTTTCACCAGGAGCCAGGACTTCCTCCGGACCATTTTGCCGTTATCGGACGATCTAAACGCTATTCTGGGCCGTGTCTTCACGCGCAATCCAGACGAGCGTATTACGTTACCAGAGCTGAGGACCAGAATCCTAGCCTGTTCCAAACTCACCGTTCCAGCGGTGCCACCACCAACGTTGCTCACCCCGCCAGTATCGCCTGAGCCCACTGATAATTACGTTAACTGCGAGGATGCCATTGACGGCATGACTTACGATGCACCGCTCTCTCCTGCCGGCTCGGACTCGGATGGGGAGTCCACCTGTTCCTCGGATGAGGGTTCTCTCACGTCGAGTTGTTCTACTATCGATGACCTGGATGATGAGGAGATCTTTGAGATTCAGAACGAGAAAATCCCCGTACAGGAACCCCAGTTCTTCGACCCAGAGGAGCCCAACATGGTTTTTCCACAGGAGTTTGTTCCGCAGCATGCCGGACCCATCCACGGAGTCTACCAAGCTTGCAACCCCTGTGCTGACCCAGGCCTCTCCCAACCCACCTGCGCGCCCAACAACAAGTTCACGATTCCCTATTTCTGGGACGTGGTCAATCGATATGCGCAAGCACCTCAACTGCATCAACCCAGCCCTTTCCACCAACCCCAGTTTCCTCTGCTGGCCAATTTCCAAGGTTTCTATTAGCTTTTGCTGATTCACTTGGACTGTACTTGCCTTAGTCCCTCCCGGGACATATCTTTCCACTTCATGTTGCTTTCTCCTTTGGACCCCATTTGGGAATGACGAACCAACCTCCTGGACCCTTTGTTATCTTTCTTTGGTCCAATACTTCCAGGCTATGACTATGATGAATGCCAGCATTCCAATTACCTGTTTTAATAAGCATCACTCAATACCCTGGCGATCATATCCGGATGATGACCTCCTACGACGGTATTAAAAAAAAGAAAAAAAGTCTGGGACTTCAACAATCGCTTAAATGTAACTTTACACTCAATTTTTCTTTTATGTTTTGTCACAGCGCGGAGTTGGCGGGATACCGAAAGTATCAATGAAGACTTAAGGAGACCGAGAAGTCGCGGTACATGCTTATTCTCTATTTCCTTTTTTTAAATTTGGGAACGGACTCGGTCAAAGCATTTTTTTACACGGCGCTAGAGAACGGCATTGGATCTTTCCCTACAAGACTGGAGCGGCTTTCTTGATGCTTAATCTGTCGACCGTTAGCCACTACGAGGCCCCAACTAGAGAGGAGGACTCGGATCTCTCGCTTGGATGATACCACACAACTCCTCACTTTACAAAAGGAGGACTTGAAAAGAACCAATTCGATACAATGAGCCCTGCGAGGCTCCGGACGGGGGATATGTCATGGGATATGAAATTAGAACAAAGACGGGCCAATAGCCCATGGACGGGTGCGCACACCATTATCTACAAAGAGTCGGATGTGTCGAGAAGTACAAATATGTTACGTTTTGCTACGGTGGTGGACGCTGGGCCAAACGAGCCCTAGTGAGCCCCTGGGTTCTTGAGAAAGTATATCACAGGATAGAACTCTTCACAGCCCCAATACAATGTTAAGCGAGTTATCGCTGATCTACAACCAACTTTGTAGTATTGTGCCGTTCGTATTTTACCATGCAGTGAAAAGTTTGATGTGAAGCTTCGTTCTTGATCGGCAGTGCTATCTATCTATCCTAATTATCTGATTTTATCGCATCATCTATTGATACACATCCATCAAAACTTTTGTCTCCTCATGCGCGAGATTGATTTGTCCACAAGGACGGCCCAGCTAATTCGTCAGTAGCCGTCTACGCCACCCGCCTTACTTTTGCAATCACGTTCCATGCGCAGGGCTTGCGAGATGCCTTGGTGTCGCATCCAGACGTTGCATCAGGGCCTGTGTGTCTGCATGTTTCCCACTGCATCTGGCCAATCTCGACCGAACGAACCGCAGCCGACCAATGTCCATGACGGAACGCTAGACCGGCTGACTTCATTACCTCCTTGGCGTTACCGTCCCCCCTTCTTTTCGCATGCTTAGTGCATCTGATGTATAGCATAAAATACTGTCGAGAGCTGTGCTACTTAGATGATCTAGAGACGTGAATTTCGGCAGACTACTGGTCGATACGTCGATGCTTACCTTTCTTAGTTACCCACCCTTACGCCGTCCCCTGATATTGCTCGTCCAGCCGTGAGAACTGCGAATTTGATATACTAACGAATAAGGGAAACAATGTTGTCAGCACGGATTACATCGTAGTTACATATCGTACAGCTAGACCAGAGTTTCACTAAATCATCCTGCCCACTTGCATAATCCCTTTTTTCTACAAGTGACGCACAACTCGAGACTACGCACATACTCACGGATACCGGATGCTAGTCCAGCAAGGCTTCGCCCGTCGGATCTCGGCGATGGGATGGATGGAGAGACAAAACGGCGAGCTCCTCCCAAGCAGCCTGGTTGGTTGCATATCGGGCCAGTTCTCACCTCGTTACTGAAGCTTACACGCGCGCAACCGGTGCCGGCTGCTACCGTAGCTGCAGCAGCTGTTGCAGCCGTCATTCTATACCGAAATGCGATGCTCATCATGAATGATACTACTCGTAGCTCGGCTCAACGGGCATTTCAGAGTCGCAGCTGGGTGCTATAGGCTGCCGAGTATAGTCGTGCGCGCCGATGCAGCCTCTTGCAAATCACCGACAAGATTCAATATCGACCTCCTTTGGCAGGGGTGATCGTTATTACAGCAGCCGATCCATGGTGAGCTCGATTTTTTTATTACCCACCTGCATATACCTACCTACCTTATAGCGCGGCGTCAGGTTGCAGTGCATTGCGATGCAGGAAGCAGCGGCATGGAAGTGTAGTAGCATCAACATCATCATCATCATCACAATGCCTGCTATAGATCAGAGCCAATTATTATTAGCTACTGCATGTAGGTTGGCCGAGTAGAACTGCACGGAAGTGTCGAAAGGGAAAAAGAGCATGGAAAAAAAACGACGTTATGCAATTTCGTATCCACCCATCCACTCCTCTGTCCATCCACACACCCTTGTCGACGATGCAGTAGCGCGCTCCCGATGCATTGGTGTGTGGGAATGGCTATCCTCATAGTGATGTGTGGGAAGGAAAAGTGAGCCTTGGGTCTTTCTGGAGTGCTTGGCCCCGTTTCCTCTTCCCTGATTTTTTCCTCGACCGGCAACGCACCTTTGCGTCCGGGCGAATCAAACCTCCGATGGGCTGAGAATGGAGTCCTATGCCACATGCGCATCGACGCTTTCGGGCGGAGAGAAGGGGGGGCTGGTGGTGTTGGCTGCCCTCGTCCCTCGCGTGGCTGATTGGGTTGGTTGTTATTCACATGGCGGTGAAAAACGAGATCTGGTGTGTTGTAATTTCCGGCCCCTCCCCATTTTCCCTTTGAAAGGATGAAGACGCGTACAGAGGCGGTTGACGGTAGCATACTATGCAATCTAAGTCTCCAGGTATAATCTATAAGCCGAGAAAGGCTACCTTCAAGGCGAGGGTCGGAAATCTGACTTCAGATAGATCCGCCCCAGAAGGGCTGATCCAATGGTACTACGCACCACTGCTCACGCCCACTTAACAAGCTCATAACGGCGCGAACGCTGTCAAATGGGACTAGAGACCCAAGCCACGCTCTCATCAGGAATATGTAATAGGTGAGCACAAGTGGGATGACAGCGCCCGATCCGATACGCCGCCGATGAGTGCTTGATGGCTCGATCTATTATTATAGGGCTACCTACATGAGGGAGCCTGCCTGCTGTCGCCATATCTGGACCTGAAGTGTCTCAGTGTTACGATTCGTCAGGTGTCGTAACGCCCTCAAATCTCTCTGTGATGGTGTGTAAACAACGGGAGAAGAAGGAGGAGGAGGAGGCGGCGACGGAGGGCTGGCGGCGCTGCACGGGATGAGGCTATCACCAAATACTAAGACTCGGCGGTTGCCTGAGTGCCCCGTTGTGGTTGTGGTGGGGAGAAAGCATGCAGCATTTAGGTGACGTGGTTGCACCCGATAAGAGAAGTCTACACTAGCGTCATGCAGCCAGCAGCAAGGACCGAAGTCCCTTTCCTCCTCGAGGATCGGCTTTCTCGCGCCATGTTTAGTACTTATGTAGTAGGTTTACACTAGCGAGTTAGGCTGATCCACCAGACGAGATACCTACAAGCACGGGTAGGTTGATCAGGTTCTATGTAGGTAGGTATATCGTAAGCACCTGATCATGCTTGACTGCGTGTCATCTCGATAACGCCTTTTGACTTTCTATTTTGATGGAGAAGTTGAGACACAAAACACAAAAAACCGGGGTCACGATCTACACAGCATCGCTGATTCCTCCGGCCAGATCATAGGAGCGATAGGTAGTTAAGGCATATACCTCGTTCTATTGAGCCAGGTTGGTTGTTGTCTGCCGTAGTTCCAAATAGGATCGGGTCAAGTGGTCTCTAGACAGTTCGTTGTCATGTTTAGTCTGATCTGAGGTTACCAAAACAATCCATATTTTTTTCTATCTATATCTTACGTGGCAAGGATGCCGAGTTTGTGATGAGACAAACCTCACGCCAAACCACTAAAAGTCTTACAGGTGAGTTATCTAGGGCATGAATAGACTTCAATCTAGGCCACCAGCCGCCTGCATGGCTCTCTCTTCTACCTTCCGCTTAGGACTTGAGATGACACTCTCTAAAGAGCCTAGTTTTGCGAATGCACGTGTAATATGAAACGTTGGTGGTGGTGGTGGTGGTAGTGCGCCACCAAGGTGTTTGTTTGTTTGCCTCTTGTGTTTAACTTGTGATACTATCATGCGCTGTGCGCATGGCAGCGGATTGTAGATGTCGTATGATGAACTACCGGCAGGCGAGGCTTTGAGCATAGAGCGACCGCCATCTTTCGGGATCATACCTTGCCGCGCGTGGGTTCACATACGAAGGGGTCTCAGATGGTTTTCTCACCTCAGTATTCTGCGTATGCAATAACAGCCGAAGAATTTCTTTTCAGCGACGCCTCCATTTTGTAGATCATATGTGTGATTGTTGCAACATAGGTCAACAACTACCCGAATGCTGTGCATTAGGTATAGGTATATCGATCTTATGATATGATTAGTCGGGATTGAGAAGTTGAGCCAGTCGAGTGAATGGTGCCGTCCTCCACTCTTGCTATCACCACGCTGCATATGCTCCAAATACTGTATCATACCTACTCTCTCTCTCCCTCTCTTTACTTACAGCATACATTAATTAGTAAAGACCTAGCCGGAGCAAAGGTGCCGAGTGATCCCATGCCTCGGGATGAAGCTTCGTGGCAACCGGTATCATAATCCCGGGTCTCAGCCTCTTGGATGTAATGGCGTTATTTCGAGCTATTTCCGAAGCTCGTGGCTTCTTGCACGTCGCCTCATCACGATATTACTTACGCCACACCAGGCAGGTACTCTGCTCAATACTCCGCCCAGCCGACGTGTCATGTAATAATAATTTCTTCTCCCCCGTGATGATTACGCTACATCCAGCAAGTTGTGCTGATAAGAACAACTTCCAGCACAGGCCCTCGCGCTAAATTCTGATATGGTTCATTGGGTTCGTGCACGGTTATGTCTCATGAGTCGGTCGCCTTGGACCATCCATCAGTGTCATCTCTGATCACTTCAGATCAACCACATGACGACGGCGAGCTGCATGGTCGGAAACCGAGAGCCAGATGGCACGGCCCGTGCTGACAAGCCATGAAGCTCATTCTCGGCTGCAATGACTCGCCATGTCATCGCCGGTTGCTTTCGCGGTTCGGCGATAGTGGCTGCCAGAGAAAAGCCCCCATCACAATGAACCGAATGCCATAGGGGCCTGGAACGTTGCATTTTGCCGGGTGGCTGTTGACCCCATCCACTCGCCCAAACTTCGGCCATCGTCTCTTCGCCCGACGTGACCGAGAACTACGGGGTGCACACTGACTGACTACAATTTCCGGTACTCCGAGGACTCCCGTCGATGGTACCACGAACTAAGGTTCGATGGAAAAATCTAGGGAATGAGCGGAAAGTCACTAGTTGGCTGCAAGAAGTGGTAGTGGCTATCAAGATACGTGCCTATCGATGGCGCCGTAGTCCGCGGTCTTGACTCGTGCGACCCGCCACGATGCAGACTTGGCTGACGTGTAATCAGAAGTTACACGTATGCGAGAAAGCACTCACTAGTTTAGAGTGCTAGGCGAGTGAGTTTCACCGCGAGAGACCATACCACGGATATTGTCTCTAGTAGTCTTACTAATTTAGCTTCCGCTGCGAAAACGCTGCGAGAAGACTGCGCAGCAAACGAGTCATCGACAATTGGCTCTCGTTACGGGTGGTTCGCGATGATTTTCCGATTTATCAGCGCGGAGTTACGTGGACGTGGAATCTTAAGCTTGAGGAAGGTGTCGTTTACGAGTGGCATTACACACTAGTATCACGAGTAAAAGACCACATTCGTGAGGTATTCACTCTCTATTGGGCCACGCGTGAAAGGCATAACAGACACTGCAGCATCATAAGCCAATATGGCCTTTGGAATTTGTCAGAATACTAGAAAATCATGGATATCACTGGCTCCATGCGAGTCGTCAAACTTTTTCTCGCTCTCTCAGACACCGCCCACTTGATCCTCCTCTGATATCCGACATAGGACCTCGCTGGCCACAAGGCAAAGCCTTAGTTGCTTGGCTCCATTGGGCCACCCGGAATCGGGTCCTCCGGTAGTAGAGGACCACCTGGAAGAGGACCGCCGGGGAAAGTGAAGTCTCGCTTGCCCGGTGTGAATGTCGTCGTGGTGCCATCGGGCGATTGAATAATGGTGATGCCGTACTTGTGGAGAAGCTCGTCCTTGATAGCGTTGAGACGATTTTGGATGGGCTTGGGTCCGTTGGTGCCGAACGTGTGCAGCAGTGTCTCGTACTCAAGCTCCAGCGCGGTTATTGTGGCCTTGGCCTCGTCCCCGCCACCAATGATAGTTTGACGCTTGTTCGACGGGTTTATGCCGCCTGAGATCGGTGTCCCGATGGTCGAATCGCCCGTCGGGGTGGGCGGCTGGTCATTACCAACTCCCCACCATGTAGATGGGTCGCCCCAGGTGAACTGACGCTCCTTCACCTCGGCATCTCGCTTGTCCGACGGCTTTATGGGGCCGGTGATGGGCGGGAGGAGAATGAACGTCGGCTTGGGAATAATGATTCCCTCAGTCGTCGCGTCTCCTACTGAATCTTTCGTCGTCTTTGTGGGCTCCGTGATAGGAGCTGCATGAACCAGCGCCACAAGGGCGAGGGAAACCAGGACTGCTCTTTGCATGATGTCTGTGTCCGATGGTTGCGAAGACTTGTAATTAAGAATAGCTTTCAAGTGTTAAAGATATTGGTATCTTACTCCTGTCCAACGGATGGTCCCCTCCTCGTCATCGTCGATCACTTCTATATTTATATAGCTGAACCTTTTGCTTACCATAATTACTGAGAAAGATAAGAGTCTGGGTTAGAACAGGCGACTTGCGAACAGGGCCCGGAAGCTCATCTAGACGCAATTTCGATATATGAAGTTTTGTGAGGACTGGACCGTATCGTTCAAATATCCGGGGCCATTTACCCGGGTCGAGTCTCTTAGCGAACCATACTAGACAATGGTTCGTTCACTATAGGGCCCCAATCATCTGTTCCAGGCCAAGCGATAGTGATTAATTAGGAACTACGTATGATGACTTATGACCTGCGCCGATATAGAACCGCCGATAATATGACCATCGTGAGTGCTGGGAGAGAGAGGCTATGCAGGGATCCGAGAATGAGGACGCCGTTCTCATTCAAGACTCTATTTTTGGTGTCGACTTGCGCGAGCCTGTTCAAGCCCAGACTTCCGCCATTGCTTGTCTAGACGAGCCCGAAGACCAAGCTTTCGTTGTTTACGGACCGTGAACGCAGCGCCTGGTAACGATATACTGCCTAGAGTGGGCTAAGACGAGTTCACGATGCAAGGGACTCGCTCGTTTGAGATGCCGAGGATAGCTGAACAGGCCAGATTATCATCGTCAACACCACCCTAGCCTGATGTGATTCATCCGTGATCTCGCGGCATATGATGGGATGGTGGTGCCAGAGATAGCGACGCTGTCACCCTGGGACTTAGCGTTAAGTCAGGAAACTGGTTTTCAGTTGAACGAGCTCGCCAGCGGCATCATTCAACCGAATGTATCTTTCTACATCGCGCAATACTGTATTAGAAAGCGTTGAGGGCCATATCGAGAACAGGGCCTTACGGGAGGGTAAAACGGCTCTAGGCTACCGTGGCTGAGCCTAGAGAAGTCTTGAGGGAACTGAGCAACTCGCGGATACAAGTCGAGTGTAACAAGGACGTTTTCAGGTCCCGGAACGCCATTAGCGCGATGTTCCCTCCGTGATCATTTTGCTGTCTTGAGACAGCACTCTATATAGGTGGATTCCGCGTCGGACCGCTGGGTTCTGGGACGTTGCAGACCCTCTTCTCTCAACTTCGTCCTCTGTAGTCTCAAGTCGAGAACCAGATAATCTTAACCCAACGCCCCTTTCCAAAAACCCCTGAAACCTTTCCTTGGTGGATGCTGGGGATGAGATACCAATTGGTTCCGTTATAGCCTCGATTACGTTCCATGACCCTACTTGTTGGTTATTTAGAAGCCCGCCTAGAGTGCTCTGCAGTCCTGCGAAGAAGTCGATGATCACGCGTACAGCTTCAAGATAGTCTCGCACAGGTTTCCAATAGGAATAAAGACTGTTGTCCACATGCTTCGATGCTGGCTAGATGCTTGCGCCATAAGCGGTGACCCGTGTTGCCATCACTATCTAGTGTTAATATTCGGGATAGGAGACTATCGCGCAGAGTAGTATTTCTCCCCTAGTGAAACCGAGCGTCTCTGACCTTATCTGAGTACTGGAAAAGTCCAGGGAGGTTGGTATGAGTCTATCTAAGTTATAAGTTAAGATAAATGGACTGTTGTTGGTCTTGCGTTAGAAAAATAGATGAAAGCATTACTTACTGCAAATGCACAAAGCTGAAGGCTAAACAAGATACCTAAGATGCCTTAGGCGTACCTTAACCCATGAGGGTTGGGATTGTCAAATTTGAAGTCGGTTTCCTGCATGGTACGCTCGTTTACGAGCAGACGCTGGATCTAAAGGGATATAAGCGACTGAATTTCTCTCTCTTGAATAGTTAATTTCACCGTTTGTGGTTGGACACGCCTTGTAACGAATCGTATGCGAGAAGGTTTGTATGCTCGGACATCTTAGAATGAGTGTAGCCGCTGAGTATGTCCAGCTTGTGTATCACCGGCTTTCTAGAACGTGGGGGACTCTTTACTGGCACTTCATATTCTCTGCCTGAAGGCTAGCGACTGCATGTCAACACCGTCAAACTTTCATTATGTTCAGTCAAGCCCATTGCAAGCCCACGGGCAGTCTACCAAGCGATTTCGGTTCAAAGCAGTATCGACATTGGGATTGCCAACATCGAGAACCCGCTGAACGCTATTGCCACTCTGTATCAAGCTGCGTCGTCAAAGTGATGGCCCTACTCGGGAGTCTTGAATTGATATCCTCGCGGAGCTTTTCAAAGCACCTGTACGTAGAGCGTCGGTACTACCTCATATAGAACCTAGTTCGGGCGTTTAGTCAATCAATAGACAATATAATGTTTTTTCAAGATGGTGCTTGTTTGCGTATCGCAATCTGCTCGTTGTTTACAGTGGTTGTGAACGAAGCTTGAGGTGCTTATACCGGAGCGTCAGTCTCAAATTGACAAAATTAGATCTGAGAACTTGTGTCCAAAAGGGGACGTATTTTATCTCCGACACTTATACTTACACAGAGGAATGACGACATCTTTCCGCGCTATCATGGGGTAGCTCCATTTTGTTAAAACAACAAGTTCAACTAGACTTATCGTCTGCCTAAGTAAACAAGCTTACAAGCTCGTCTGTAAGGTGTAACCTTGACAATGGCAGCCAATTCAGGTGCTATACTGAGACGGGCTCTGCTCTACGGTACGTCGATGTGCCCAGGAAGCATCAATTGGCATCATCGTCATCCATAAGCTCTCGGCCTCGACCTTCCCAGCAAACAAAAGAGCCAGCTGACACGACAAACACAATGCAGTGCCGGCCTCCTCGCCGCGCATGCTGACAAAAAGCCTCACTCTAACAAGCGACAACCTGACCTACGACCTCGAAGACTCCGTGACGCCGACGGCAAAGCCGCAAGCGAGGACGGCGCTCCGCGAGCACCTGACGAGCATCTCGTCGCGCCCCTCCACGATCCGCGAGCTCGCCGTCCGCATCAATGCCGTCTCGACACCTTTTGCGCTCGACGACCTGACCTCCCTCGCGAGGCTGCCGCAGGTCGACGCCGTCGTGATACCCAAAGTGAACAGCCCAAGTGACTTGACCTTCGTGACAGATGCGCTCCGGCACCTAGCGCCGGAACGACATTCTCCATCTTCCACCAACCCAATCAAACTAATAGCGCTGATCGAGTCGGCGCGCGCGATAATGGACTTGTCTTCCATCTGCGCCGCGTCGCCGTACCTCTCCGGCCTTATCTTTGCAGCCGAGGATTTCGCGCTCGATATGTCCCTCACGAGGACGCCGTCGCTGTCTGAGTTTCTGTACGCACGCTCCGCGATCGCGACGGCCGCTCGGGCCGCCGCGTTACCTAGTACAATCGATCTAGTATGTACATCCTACAAGGGCGAAGAAGGGCTCGCGCGTCTAGAAGAAGAGTGTCGGGGTGGCAAGGCCATGGGCTTCAATGGCAAGCAGTGCATTCACCCCTCGCAGGTCGAGACAGTGCATCGCCTGTTCGCACCCAGTGAAAAGGCGGTCGAGTGGGCTGTACGCATTACCATTGCCGATGAGAAGGCTGCACTTGCGGGGAGAGGCGCCTGGACACTCGACGGTGCCATGATCGATGCGCCTGTTGTAGGTAAAGCCAAGGCCATTATTGCCAAGGCTGAGAGCTGCGAAATGGATGTTAAAAGCCTAAGAAATAAATGGAAAGATCAAGAGCCAGAATAAAATTCGACCGCATGCTAGATGTATTAAGGTGTGAGACGTCATGTATTCAGATGGTCAATTATAGTTTTTAAGGCAATAACATATAGACCGTTCAGAAGTAGGAGAACCGATTAGGTCGCCAAAAATTCGACATTTCTAGAAATTCATCCCTATTATCTCTCGGACACCCCGTGCATATTGCTGTAACGTGATCTCTGACAGGTATTTCTAATTCTTCATACTCATAAAATCTTTGATTCGTTTCGACCAGCTCCTTGGGCCCGATATCTGTTACTCTGGTGATGAGCTGATGATGATTTATTTGTGGTCCATCAGATGCCATTAGTTGTTGATTTTGTGTCTCGTTTTTTCTCGTTGCCATTTCCAAAGAGAGTTGCCCATACTCCATGATTGGTTCCTGCTGGCAGTATTCCTCAATGGACGCAGACTCCTCCAGCTCACTTTCTATTCTCACAATGAAGTCGGCCATACTCTCGGCCATATGCGTTGCAGGCAGCGGGGTGAGGGCTAAGGCCTTTTCGGAATCTCTGCCTATGCCCTGAGTTTCATATATCGGAGACCTCATACTCAGCCTCGAGAACGTTTTTTCTCGTTCGTAACTAGAGATACCGGAGGTTATTGCTTGCGAGATCCACGATATGGGGCCAGGAGTGGAAACCACTTTCTCGGGTTCTCTACTCGATTCATGCGGCTGACCGTTTGCATCCGTTGTCTGTGCGTGTTCACAATTGGGAACTTGACCATGAGTTACAACCGGCCTCATCGACCCTGGACGTACGGAGGATGTAGAATCATCTCCCGGCTTAAGGGTGCTGGAGCGCAGAGAATCAAGTCGAGATGGAGGAATCGGTGGGGGTGGCATTGCATCTCTGGAAGAGATTGTAGCGCGATCTTGATCAGTAAGGGCAGTATGGTTGATAATCTGATCTATTTCCGGAAGTATCATCATCGGGCTTGTAGCTGCAAAATGCGGACTGGTCCCCGAATAATCCTCCTGATGACGGCAGGCAAGTTGATCTGGGTGAAGGTCTCGTATCGGCTCGGTCCGAGCCTGCTCTGCTATTCTATGGTGACCAGGGGGTTCTGAACTTGTTGTCATATCTGGAGCCGTAGTCACTCGTTCTTGGTCTGTCATGGAGACTTCGGCCTTGGATAACCTCTGTGACCTCCACTCAGGTGGAAGTATCGTATTCCACCGCGCTTCCAAATGGGCGGGGGATGTTACCGTAGCCCCCGTGCCATCTGAGCACCTTGGACGCATCCTCGAGCCTTTTCCTTCGTAGGTTTTCGCATGATGGATCATACTATTACGTGTAGACGACGACTCACTATGTGTTGCCAATGAGGGGTCCGGCTGATTGTTTGTACCATCATATGAACAGATCCCCGTGTCGTTATATACCCCAGTGGCAGCCAAAGCTTTTTGAATGCTCTCGGGTGTGGCGGACCCTGCTGGCTCTATAGACCTTGGCCGTGTATCGTCCATGTATTGTTTAGCTTGGTGTGAGTCTTGACTGTTAGACCATGTGAAATATGTGGTTGTTCCACTGGAACTTGGACGACAATCGTGATTACTAAGGGAGAAATCAGGTATTAGATGGGAGTTTTCCCAAGATATGGACGACTGTTGGTGATGGGTTTCGGGGGAAGTGGGTGACGACGGCGTTACAAACGAGTCCTGGTAGAATCCTGATGTTGTATTATCACTACGATACAGCCTTTTGCTGTCGGCCTCTTTACGACACGTCAATTTTGGCCTCTCCTTATGTGACGTTGCATTTGCACGAGCTGGTTGAAAGAATGAAGAGATCTGTTCAAGTTCTCGGCTCTCACGCCGACGTTCACTTAGCCGGGAACCTGTTAGCCCTTTCTGTTGCGGTACGTCACGCTCTTGATGCGTTGGAAATGGCATTTCTGAGAAAGAAAGGTCGGTCACTGTGAAATAAACATTAGCAACTTGCCACAAGACGTGTGTCAGTTGATCCTCACAGAGTTGCTCTTTTGGTACACGCTTGTTGCTGAATAGTCCAGGTTTCAGATTAGCCTGAACCTAATAATAATCAGCCAGGATAGTAGCATGCGGTGTAATGTTGGATGAAGGATACGCACTGTGATCCGATCATTGAGGACGGCCTCCGAGGTAAAGTTCTTCATTACATTTTTCCCGGTAACTACCGGCATTCTCCTATTCGATTTGGATCTCCGTGGTCGATTCTCGTCTTTCTTGCTTCTCTTACGGTCTTCTAACTTCTTAGTGTCGTACTTATCTGCCCTTGTCTTGTGCCTACGCCGTTTCTTGAAGGCAGGTGCTATACCTTTATGAGACGTTGGTGACGAAGCACCTGCGGTGTCTACTTCCGCATCATTCAGGGGCTTGTGGCATGAATTCTCATCATGTTCAGAGTGGGTTTTTACGTAGCCTAATTCCCGCAGCTCCTGATGAGGAACCAAGTCACTGATCAGTGAGCTGTCGGCACTATTGTGTCGATATCGCTTTGTCTTTATGTTGCGAAGTGTCGGTAGCGGAAAACGCGGAGGCAAGGAGTCCTGGGCAGGCGGGATGTGTTGCGGCCTCCACGATGGATCTACGCGCCTAGGATCTTGACCACATGGGGAGATATGCCCACCCTGGGAATGTTGGCGTTTCCCACGGTGGATCAGCTGGTTTTGAGCTTCCGACGAAACCAGCCAAGATGTGGGAACAGGAGCTGTCAATTGCCCTAGCCAGCTCTCCACAACGTTTTGGCTGTCAAGCGCGTGGTGTTCTCGGTTTAACCTTCCCAAAGTCAAGGCTGGTTTGCCATTGGTCGTCTGAACGGTCGAGTTATGATCGTGGTGGTGGTGACGACGGCGGCGGTGGTGAGGCACGCGATGACGTTGACGGGGCGGAGGCGACTCCTGGTGGCCCATCTCCACGCATACAGTGAAGCAATAAGGAGTCGCTGAAACTCAACAAGGCAAAGACAGCAGGAAGTAGAGAAGCGATGAGGAGCCAGCGCCAGCTCGATATGGTTCATCTGGTACACACGAGTCTGCCATGGGAGTTGGAGGGCGATCATTAAGCTAAACTACATACTTACATAGTAGGTGTATCCCCCGAGACGGGGTGCGATGACCCAAGTGAGTAAGGGTCCTTTGAATTCGCCAGCACGTAGGTAGCAAAAGGTATGTGCTTGCATACCTGGCAATCACATAGGCGCAGAGGTAGTAGGTAGTACCTGTATGTACACGTACGGCAGAACCTGCCTCCCACCCACATGCAGCAGTCGATGAAACTTAATTAGCATTTGCTCTTTCCCTAGTCTGTCGATCCTCGCATGCATGATGAACATGATGATGGAGCAGGTACTTGCCTTTGGGAGGCTTACGTTGTCTACTTACCGTCATGATATTGGAACATGGCAGCGCCTGTCCGAGTATAACCTGAGTTCGGCACGTCCCGTTCGGTGGATAACCGACGTTGTGAATATGTACACAACGGACTGCTTGCATTTCCTTATTAGGAAAGTGGAGTCTTCCTGCATCAAGTATACATACTAGGGTGTCTATAGGTAGCTGGTAGGCCCAACTGTCATAACGCTCGCTCCCAAGATACCTCGAATTGCGTTGCTTATCACTCAATGCAGAATTAAGTATGATCGGTAGATCACACTCTGGAGAACAATATAGCAAGCCATATATAATGCCAATTGCGTGAACATGAAGAGCTTCGAGCACGAACCGTGGGGATCTGTCAGTCCAGTTACCCTTGTTGTTATTGATCCCACTTATAGGGTCTTAGATCTCAAATGCCAACCTAGACTTCGGTTAACGATCCGGTCCGCAAAACCGCGAAGATAATAAGAAGAATACTATTATTACTATGGACTTCGAGCACAGCAACAACTTGAAACTCGCCGTGACAAGAAAACTGGATTCTATAGAGAATTTGTAAGCTTCATTCTCTACTCACGCGTAATGCGTAGGAGGCGCCGACAGCAATCGTCGCAGCACGTTAGGCTGACTGAACCACCTTGGGTCAGGGGGGGAAACCAGATCCCCGTAAGGCGCGCGTATTCTTTCCGAATATTTAATGTGTTCTAGATGCTTTCGACAAAAGCCATATAGGTGACTGCTGTACGCCAAGACTATGCCCACAAAAGAGAAACAGAGGTATGGAATTTGAATCTTATCTTCGAGGCCCTTGTTCTTGTTCTGACACGAAAGTAGCTCCCCACTAAACGCTCAGTTACGCAACGTTCAAAGTTCGGGTTGAAAACCTGTCATTGATGTCCCGCCTGGACTGGATATGGATGATAAATAGACCAGGTAAACCTGCGCCTACATCCCGCCTTACGTACCAAGTGGTACGTAGTACCAATCGACCTAACGCTGCACGTTCGGGTATGTGCGTAAGCTACATGTAGCAAATCACCCCTGGTTGGCGCTAACTACCTACTGTACCTACCATGTATTTAGGTAGGTTCCGGTAGGTAGGAACTACATGTAGACTTGGGGTAGTAGTTTGATCCCCTCGCATCCACAGACGCAAAAAACCTACATGCAGCCTAGGTATTGATCTCCCATGCATTTGCATTTGCCAAGCTTTACCCATTGAAGACTTTCCGAGAAAGAAGTTAGGTCTTGGGACTATGAAACTCCCTACGACTAAGTAGGCATGAACAATGGCCCTTTCGGCACATGAATACGGGATAACACAACCAGCCCGTATACTTATGCTCATATTGCTGGAGAATTGTTGCGTTCTGACCGGCCCCCGGCCGATTCTCCACCCATTCCTACTTCGATTTACGAGCAAGAACCTCAATATTCAATGCTCACATCGGTCGTGTGAACCATATCGTCTCAGACCAGCTAACAATTCATCCAACATGCGTCATGCGTCGTACCAAGCGCCTTCAAGCTATGCCAAGTCATTGGGAGCTGGAGCTGTCAAACAGTGCATGATGATCCAAAGAACTTGCGTGGGTGGGTGTCAAACCTTCAACGTTACGGAACACTTCGTGTATCGGGCTTGTCCACATTCGTCAGTCTCGTCTACCTCAGACGCTCAAACTAAGTAGTGAGCTATTCCAAGCCGAGCGTATCTGCGTGCGCATCCTCTCCCCTCATCTGTTCTGCGCCTTTCTTTAGGGCGTCTAATGCTGATTAGTCGAAGGCTCAGAGGACACCTGTAGCGCATCTCATTCTTGGCCCACCCTTAACCCGTCTGGTTTGGATTGTGCTCTGACCCTGTCGAGAAATAGTCGATGAGGGGTTTGTTGAAGATCATGACTAGGACCGGGATCAGAAACAGTGCGTCGTTGGCATTTTCACCTTCATAGCCGCTACTATTCATGGCAGCACAGCCGACTAGTCTAGTGATACACATCTATCTATGGAAACCGCCTTCGAAGGCCTAGACGAGGACTCGTTTACCTCTTCGGCCGGTAGTTTATGGCTTCCATGAGGAATGAGCCACTCTTGCTGACGTAAAGCGGTCGCAAAAATCCTGTGAGTATCACATTCCATTATCTTGGCTATTCGACATCGCCTCGCGAATTGATGTGCGGTCGTGGTCTGTCAATCATACTCATCAGAAAGTTGTCCCCACAACAACCGCATCTGAATGCTTGGTTGGCATTGCCGGCATATTATTTCGGTACAATGCCTTCGTACTTGAAAAACCTATAACTATAATATGTCGGCAGTCGTATTTAGGTTAATGAGAAGCTAAGACTATTTTGTTTAAATAAGGCAAGGAACTACCCAGGTAACAAGCATAAACGCTAGCTTGATGATCTTCGAGATTTTGGCAAGGATTGCGAAACTGTGTTAGCCTCACAGAGATATCAAGCACCCAAACTAAAAATCCTGGCAACCTCGGCTTCATAAACCAGTTCACAACGAAAAAATCTGTGGAGCAGCACCTTGTCTAGTGACAAACATGTACATGTCCCAGCGGCCCATCGAACCCCTTGCTTCTCATGCCCTGGCTTGAGATCACCTAGGTCGCTAATTCTTGACGATCCAGCAAATCGCTAGGAGATTCCTAGCAGATTCCCAGTCTGCCTCGTGAGGTACCTTGTTATTTGGGTATGCCGTTTCGAACACTGTCGCCTCCTTATCGACCTCGAGTGTCTGAAAACGATTTGAGCTCAACTGTCTGATGGTTGTTTGGGGATTGACCCCGCCGGCACACCCAAGCAAGTTTCCAGACAACATGGGCGATTAGGAATACCTCCTGGTTACCAAGAGAAGGCTGAGCCGAGGGCCTCGAAAACCTGGCTGCATATCGTACAGCACGGCGGATGTGAGGTATAAATCGAACCAGTTGAAGCCATCGATCCTCCTCGTGCGTCTCTATCTCATTTGCGAATCCTGTTCAATTCCTGGAAAACGCTACCAATTCTTCGTCATTGACATCCCTCTCCCGGCTAGTCAGATCCAGCAGTGCCTCCCTCGACAGCTTCATCACATGTTTCAACTTGCTTCCCTTTGTACGGTCTCCCATAGCTCATCGTAAACAACGAAATTGCTGCTCAAGAAGAGTCCCCTCGCAATTCTATACCATTGTTTACTGAATCTTCCCCGGACCACGCGTACGTCGAATCAACATCGTTTCAGTCAGTATCTTCTGGTCATTATTGGATTACCAAGCTGTTCGTGAAACCTCATTCCTGTTTCTACATGTATTCAGGGCTGTTGCTGTCGTGGTCATACTCTAGAGAGTCGAGAATTCGCTTGCGGCCCTTCCCATACCAAATTACCGGCCCCCATCTCTCTTCCCCTTGTATAATATGTCTTCTAATTACTATCTCTAGGTTATCTAGCATTCTTCCTCTCCCTCTAGCAGATATGGCGAAATTATTCATCGGGTAAGCGAATACAGCCGAAGCCGGGAGTTGGTTACCGAACCGTACTTACACAGAATACCTAGAGGTCTTGCATGGCACACCGAGGAGGTAACATTGAGGCAGAAGTTTGAAGAATTTGGCCCTGTTGAAGAAGCGGTAGGTCTTTCAGATTCCCAGGTCTGTCGAGGACGTTGCGAACGTAAATCAGCATAATCAGAACAGCGACATCAAGTCCATTAAGAAGCTCAGAGCTAATAGCATTGTCCAATAGGTTGTTGTGAAGGATCGAGACACTGGCCGAAGCCGCGGTTTTGGTTTCGTCCGGTACACTACGGAGGCCGACGCCGATAGAGCGATTGCTAACATGAATGGTGTAGAGTAAGTGGACTCTCGTTAGGGGGTGTTTTGATCTGACGCTTGCTGAATTATGACAGCTTTGACGGACGAGCAATCCGTGTTGATAAAGCCTCGGATGCCGGGCCAAAAAGCAGCCAGGGCCGAGCAGGTGGATCATCCTATCCAGGCCGGGGAGCGTACACGCAACAGTCACAGGCGTACCCGACTTACGGAATGCCAAATTCCGCCGCGATGTACCCACCGATGCCCTACGGAAGGGGAAGTTATCCACAACAACCAGTTGCCTACGGCACACCTCCCGCCCAGGGTAAGAGCCCCACATCCTTCAATGAACATGTCATCCAAGAGTCGATTAGTTACTAATAAGAATAACTTACCTAGGCTATGGTATGCCCACACCATACGGCTATCCGGACCAGCAAGGTAACCAACACCCTCAGGGGCCGCCTCAATACTAGCCCTAACTAGACCGGAGAGCATCCGTGGACCGTCAACCGGACTATGAATCCAAGTCTTAAGTCAGTCGTGGCGGTCTACGCCAGCAAACAAGAGATCGGATACTAGAGCCGTGGAATACTCATACATGGCATCAACGCAGAATTTTCAACAAAACGGTGGGCCAGACTGCTTTCCGGTCCTTTAGTGCTGCTTACGTTCTTTGCATCTTCTTTTCTTTCCACTATTTCACATGACATTCATGACCACACGATCTTTAACGAAATCCAATGCTGGGAGGGAGCGAAAGTCTCAAGAGGCTCGAGGTGTTACGTATACGATGAGGATTGGTTACGTTGGGAGACCAAGTGTATGGGGTAAAAGACAAGGACCTCGGAGAGAGACATGAATACAATACCTGATGACACCCAGAATAAACGCTTTTTCATGCACGTTCATATGCTGTCAAAACATGCCTAGCTCTATATTTTCTTATTCTATGGGCAGCTGCATATATCGTGTTTGATATTCATGATTAGCACCATGTATCCCCTCCTTAATACCACTTTATGCTAACTTGATCTTCCTCAGGCCTTTTCCGTCTCCTCCTGCTCATCTATGCTGCTCACTTTTGTGAACTCATGCGACACGGGCTCCGGAGCCCCGTTAACATCGACCTTGACGTCGCCGCTTTTGATTTTCCGCTCAATCTCGCGCAGACGGTCCGATAGATCTGTAACATGCGCGTCTCCGCTCTCTGGGCTGAGTTCACTGAGCGCCTTCTCGAGCTCGAGGAGATAGTCGCGGTTCAGACCGCTCGGGCCTTCGCTCCGCTGGATATGTTCGGCGAGGGCCTGTTCAAGGATGCAGAGTCGGTAAGTGTCGTCTGCGGTAAACAGAATGAATACTTAGGAGGAGAGAGGGGTATCTTGAATTCCCTGGAAAGCGTGATGACTGGTAGCTAGCGACTTGATCGCAAAAGCAACGGCTGTCATGGCCCATGCGGAAAAGTTTTGATACCCCCAGCTGGACACTGGCCGGGTTCCAACAGACAGCTACGAACCCCTGAAGCCTCCAGGGGAGAGTGTGCAAGAAAAGTAGAAAAGTCCCCAGTTAGGACAGCCTTTCAAAACATTTCAGAAAGAGGGGGATAAGAGACATCGAAGTACTGACCTGTGGATCCTGGGGGCCGACGAACTGGTCATTGTCCGGTGTCCCGATGTACACAAGTGTGCGGATGGGGGCCGACCCGTCGGCCGGGTAGAACGGGGTGTAGTGGATCGTGTACCCGTTGATCTCGCGGATATCTAGATACTCGGCAACCTCGGTTACGTGTTCCGCTTTGATACGGTACTGCAACATCCAGGGTTAGCTATTGCTATTTCGAGAGTGATCTGTAAGTCTTGATAGTCGTGGGACTTTATGAGGTTGTGGTTCTGGCCTTGAAAGAGATATTTTAACTCTCAAAGTTGCCAAATCACAAAGATACTAAACCCGAGAATCACATACCGCCGTTCCCCAGACCTTCTCCGGCGCACTGTCGTGGGCATCTGCCAAGGCCGCCCAGAAGGAGCGCTCGATCAACGTTACGACACGGCCAGGGGCGGCGGGAGTCCCGCGGTGGTCCTGACTGGTGAATTGTGTCAGCCTGTCGGTCAGGATAGAATAATCGCTCCCAGTGTTGCTCATTCGAAGTTTGTGGTAGGCGGAAAAGTATGTAAATACCTTGCCTGAGGCAGGGGTCAGCTTCGGCCGAATGGATATCACGAAAACAAATAAGGGACAACAGAGTCCTCACTCTGACTCATCTTACCTGCCAAAATCGCCTCACGTAGCCAGTCACCCAGCCTGGAATCCGTCTATCTTCGTTGTGTTAGTCCCTTACCGTCGCTTTCATAGCGAAGTTGGCGGTGTCCCAACTCACCATAATGCGGCGGGGGTTTCCATATCAGGCTTCTATAGACGTCAATTAGCAATCTCGGGTGGGAAATACTTTGGTCGTTGGCTGTCATCTTATAAGGTATTAAACGAGTGCTAAGAAAGAGCCCTACGTACCCATAACCGAATATCCAGAACTCTTCATTCGGCGATGTGGAAAGGTGGCCCGCGGCGTCTACTATAACCCCATTCGTCTCTGCCATGGCCAACAAATGTTATCTACGTCTAGTCTATGCTTGTGAGTAATTAGATAGTGGCCTCGAGACTCGAAAAACTAGTTATGGCGCATCCGAAAGGCGGATGACTTAGATACCCAATTAGTAACACATAAGTTACAAGTCTGGGTTACAATTATCTAACCAACCAAGTGCCCCAAGGTGCCAAGAGACCCAGTTCTGCGGGACGGCCGCATTGGGTCGTCGGCACATCACGTCACCGCCCTAATGAGATAGCCTTTTGGATAAGGGTTCATTCCCCGGACATCGAGTGCCGTCCTTGCCGGGATTCGACTTCATAGTATGTGTGTAAAGGTCGTATTTGGCTCTTATGACTTGCAGAGGGCCGTTATTAATGGACCCTTAACACCTTTCTACAGCTCACGTGATATTATTTCTTACTGGATTTGCCAGGGGTAAGAATGTGGCTTGGGAATGCGTAAGGAATGAGGCTCTGTGCGCTTATGGAGATCGCCGGCCCGCTGGACGATGAATCATAACGACGCGACATGGTGATCGCGTTTGGCTGGCCGTAACGCCTAAACTCTCGTCTTGCATGAGGGCTCGGTGTCGCGGATCCAGACATCGTCATCAGCCGAGATATATGCTGACTAGATGATCGAATCGCAATAACCAGAAACTCGCCGCTCCCTGTCTTAACAAAGAAATCCGGCCTTCGGGTCTAGTATAGTCAGTCTATATCGGACAGAGAGGAGACTTTAGCTGTACACAGCCCCGACGCATAGTCAACCTTGCAAGGCGCCTTTGGCTTCCACTCAGGAGTAAATACTATTTTTCCAGCTCTTCTTTTATTTCTTCTTCCCAGTCTAAAGACTACATCGCCCCGTTTAGCTTCTGCCGTGTCGTAATGACCCTTTACGATCCGTACCGTTCGGTCATCATTTTCGATGACTAGATCCCCTGAATTTTCAGCACTGCCCCTGCTCATCATATAATAGTGGCACCGGCAAACCAACCCATGCTTAGTCAAGGCCGTAGGCGCCAATGAAATCGGTTGAATTGATGTCTGCCTGCTGTAGAAATAGTATAGATTGCGACGACTTTGAAAACCCGGGCAAGAGGCTGGGTAGCAAGGCTGCATATTTATTTGCGCTGAAATCACAAGCCTTTCATTCAGGGATGTAATATAGCTGAGAGCTGAGTACTCCAATAGTGGGTCGGTCTCCATTGAGTCGCAGTCGCAACCCCATTCATTCTACAAACCCGCTGCTACGGCTAGAGAAATGCCGTTTGATGCCGGAAGGCTGTAAGGAAGGAGCTAGTATACCTAGATAGGTGGTAGATACCTCCCTAATCCTCCAGGTGTCCCTGTCCTAAGGATGAACTGGGCGCCCAGTCTTGCAGCTGACCCCTCCTCCTTACTGCAGTGCTCATTGATAACCAGGTAACTAGTACCTAAAATAAGGTGGGTGGGTAGGTACTACAGTAGTTCATAAAACAAACACGCTCTCCCACCCTTCAACTCACCCCTCATCATAAGACCCAGACCTACCTAACCTACTTAGTAGATGATCAATCTCCTTCTCCCTGCGCACCTTAACCAAATAAAACCTCCGTCACTTCACTCTTACTCGATATTCATAGTTTGAAGGTGCTTTCGTTGTTCCCATTCTCCGTTCGTGGTCTTATCTTGCAGTGGAGAGCAACAGACTCGAAAATGGCATACAACAGGCCATACAACCCAGACGAACTGCCAAGGTGAGTTGCAATACGGTGAATCACATTACCCCACCAACATCGCAATCGCCCTTCCTTGCCCTCTTGCTTATGGTTGGACACTATGGCGGCAACACTATGGGCGCCCCTTTCTATCGGAGAGGCGCCTATTCGACACGGCAAAGGATGCCTGTTGGTGATCAGACACTAGACTAGACAAGACTAACATCGCTCCGTAGGTTCGCAGAGCCGGAACAGGTTCGTGTTGTCTTCCAGCTATCTCCCTCTCACTATTTATCCAGCAAGCAACGATCGCAACTGCTTGCGTCAACAACTCTGTCGCTGCCACAGCAGACTCTACATTTCTAGACCGTTCTTGTTCTTCTTCTACAGGCGCACAGAGCGGCCTTGTGTACGCGACACAGCTGACACTCGGCTTCTTCGATCTACAGAAAGGCGGTTCCAGACCTGCTCCTTCGCATTACCAGTCTAAACCGCCGCCTCCGGCCCCGGCCCCGGCCCCAGGTCCTTCCCGCCACGAAACTTATCCGAGCCGAAGGCACGAGTCAAGTCACCGAAACCCATCACACTACGGCTCCATGTCGCATGCATCCATGTCACCGCCTCCGCAGGCCACTGCCCCGCGTCCGTCGGCGCACAACCGGCCGCCTGCTTCAAACAGACCCCCGCCTTCGCCGGCGCCTCAAGACGGCAACGCCGATCCCAGTCTCTTGCCATTGTTTCGCGCAGTAGATAAAGATGGTAAGAATCTCTCTATTATTATGGAAGTAGTGGGTTGCGCGCATGCCTTCGCCTTTCTAGTGTCGCTTCCTGGGTGAACGTGCGACATGGTTCAAATTGCGCACGAGATAAAAGATATCGAGTTTACACTGAACTGCCTCGACGGGTCTTGTGCATAGTCAACCTCTCGCAGGCGCATGGGCTTCTATCATTCTGTCATGTGTGACGCATACGACCAAACATAATATCAACCAGCACTAACCGTGGTGACCATATAAAACAGGTACGGGACAGCTCTCTGAGCGCGAACTGTCGGCAGCATTAGTCAACGGTGACTGGACGGCCTTCGATCCGCAGACGGTGCGGATGATGATCCGAATGTTCGATAGCGACCGATCAGGTACCATCGGGTTCGATGAGTTCTGCGGGCTATGGTCGTTCCTAGCCTCGTGGCGGACGTTGTTCGATAGGTTTGATGCCGATCGCTCTGGCAACATCAGCCTCGACGAGTTCACTAACGCACTGGTTGCCTTCCGTTACCGTTTGAGTCCTGGCTTTGTGGAACTGCTGTTCAACACCTATGACAAGCGCGGCGAAGGCGTCATGAGCTTTGATCTCTTTGTCCAAGCTTGTATCAGTCTCAAGCGTATGACCGATGTTTTCAAGAAGTACGACGATGATCGCGATGGTTATATCACATTAGGATTCGAGGACTTCTTGGTCGAGATCCTGAAGCAGCTGAAGTAAAATTACCTTGGGTCGTCCTTGGGCCACTCTCTCTCTCTATATATATCACCTGTGAACTGGATCGCTCGACTTTCTAGAGCGAAATCAGGTACCCCAAGAGATGGCATTACTCGGACATATATATGTACCAGTAGGAAATGGGATTTGGCTTTTAGGTTGAAGGTCGCAAGTTTGTCGCTTACAGGACAACAAAGTTTGCGCCTTGGGCTGAACCAGAGAGCATGCTTCATTCAGGATTTGGAATATGCAAAGATACCGCGATAGATACCCTCCGCCTTGAAGGGATGATGATGACTAATGAACTTCAGTAAGAGAAGTGGAAAGGCTATATATGAAAGAGGAAGGAACATCTTATAAGGCTATGGGCGTATTTGCCGAGTTCTTTCCTGCTGCAAGCTTCGACAAGCAGGACATGATTTTAGATCAGGTAGATCATGAATACCTCTGTGAGGTTAAAGTGAGACGAAATGCATTGCATTTTACGATTGTTCTGCACCAGTTGAGAAGAGATTTCATGCTGTCTCTAGAATATGTCCTTTTTGGCCTCTGCATGACAACTGCTGATGGAAGTGGTTGCGTGTGTGTGTCCCCCCGAACTGTACGATGGGAGAAACCGCTACAAGCTCTCAAATTCCGTTGCGTTGTAGGAAACAATCCCATCCGTGAAATTTCTACTCATTAACTTCGTCGCATACCGCCCTAATGGACCAAATCGGCTACATGTGAACATGAAGCCAGAAAAAACCAACCTATCCTAACGCCTTTGCCTGTGTCGCCTGCGCATGGTATCACTAGAATTCCGTCGATTGACTTGACGAAGACCCAATCCCAACTCATTTTTGTAAGCTCGTTCCAATGGATAAGCCGTACCATGCCATACAATATCACGGTGGCTGTTTTGTCTTCGCAACCGAATACAATGAAAAAATGCCGTAAAGAGAGAGAGAAAGCATATACAAGGGACCTTCGTGCCACTTCGTTCAAAACTCGGCTGCGAACCTCACCGCTCGATCACCGCTCGAATCGCTCCTGGGCGCGGCGCCATTCACCCCAGTAGTAGTCTCGGTCTTCGTCCCGGTGGGACTTTGAACAGGTTGTTGCGGGAACTCGGAATCCACCTCGTCTTCTATCACGAGCCTTGGCGATGGCTTTATCAAGTCTTTCATCCTAAGAGCCTTGTAAATGCCCGTCTTCCTGGGCGACATGGCGTCCTGTACTATAGGCAACACCAGCGTCTGTAGCATTTTATTGTGCCTTCCTTGGTGCTTGTTTCTAGTTGCGGCTGCTTGGTTTATGGTGGGCGGAGGAGGAGGAGCTGTTTCTTTAGCGGCAAGGTGTATGCTGGACTGGAAATTGCTGCCAGGAGCAATCGTGCGCCATAACCGCCCTGTTCCGGACACAAGGATCTCCTCGCCAGAATCTAGACGTAGTATTTCGGTGCAACCACCCCGTCGCGGGCTCCTAGTCTTCTCCTGGACGTTTATATCGCCCCCTTTTGGTCCGTTCGAAGGTCCGTCAAGTTCATTTTCGAGAGCGCCTCGAATATCCTCGTCTTTCCACCGACGTATTTTGAGCAAGCCCGTCGCCAAACCCCGAACGTCTTTTTCCCCGTCATGCGCACTGATCCACAACCTGGCCCCTAATTTCGAGGCGATTTCGGCGCCGTAAGGAACACCGGCGCAAATATTGCCGCCAAGCCACCAGGGATTGCTGATGCTATCCATGCAATGAAGAAGTGCCGTGAGCGGAAGCGCCGCCTCGGCAACGAGATGTGAGGTTGCGTAGGGAGCGATGTAGCTGTACTGTATCCCGTGAGGCGAGAAGATTAGTGATATGGGCCGGCTGTGACTATAAGGGCTTGGCGGCAGGGCTTTCTCGTTCTGAGACGTCGCCGGACGGAAGCTGGGGCTATATAGACAATGTGTCGGTGATGCGATTAGAGTGGAAACAGAGCGGATAGACCGTAACGACTTCGGCGAGAGAGGTGAAACGGGAGACATAGGGGGAGTGGGAGGTAGCAGAAATGTGTCTCCTGTTGGTGTTATGACGGATAACTGCTCTCCTACGTCGGTGAAATGTTGGATATATGATTCCGGTGTCAAAGGGGGCGTGAGAAACTTTACTTGTTTGATCAAATCATTCGTAGGCGGTGGTCTGTACGTAATACCGATAGCACTGTGGAGGCCAGCGAGATCATGCTTTTGGGAAATAAAGGCAACAGTAACTTCACCTTCTTGGCCACCGAGCTGGAAAGATGGGACCGGTACTCGTATCACGGACTGCCTTCCCGTTATCCGCGGATCTTCCCATTGTTCGATAATTCGGATTTTCTCCTTGTCAAAGTACTTCCAGCTTTTGATTATACGGGCGGATGCAGGCTCAGCAAGAATCAGCGTCTCCCCCCGCGCAGGTAACTGCCGCAATGTGGCCTCGTTGCAGTGATCAGGCTTGTGCTGGCTGACGATGACAAGGTCCGGAGGTTGTGATAATTCCGCGAGCGATGATATGCATGCTGGATGCTTATGTGACGTGATAGAAATCCGGGGATGAAATATAGTTGACGGTCCTGTTATCCATGGATCCAGCAGGATAGTGAATGGGCGAGGTATAACCGAGTCCGCGATGGCTTCAGGTATGACTGGCTCGAAAGACAGCAAAAAGGATGCGTCTGAGTTCAGCTGCTTCACCGTCAACGCCATGATGGATCAATCCAGTGTTCTGTTGAAGACAGTGGTACTGGAGCGAGTTGCCTCGTAAGACGTGAAGTATGGCGGAGAGTCATTTGGTCCGTATACAAGAGGCTTGCTGACGAGTGCTTTCCGGGGTGAAGGATCTGGAGGATCACGTCACTTCAAGAACATGAAAAGAACAGGTTTATACAGAGGTCAGCGACTGGGTCGGATGCGGGTTTCGCCTCGGACAAGAAAATAAGTAATGCTGAGATTGAAACAACACAGGGCAAGGCAAACGGCCGATCAGCCAGACGTGCGCACATAGACATATACACGCACGCACACACGCACGCACAGCAAGAGGCACGGAGCTGTCATAAGCTCGAGTTGGAGAATAGTTGTCTTAGGCTGATCCGACGCTCATTCACTCACGATATTGTGTTACCTATCAGGAACGAGTACGTGTCGTCCCATGGGGAAAAGGAATAAACACATCCAGCTGGAGGATTGATGGCTGGAAGAAATCCGATCATGACTGACTCTATCGAGAATAATTAGATCAGGTGGATAGATATATATGCAAATAAGGTAATCTAGGCAATTCGTCAAATTTCTTTGTACTTATTACCTACCTACCTATCGTCCAATGGCGAGAAGGACGTGGAGGAGGAAGTCGATGACCTGATTGTTTCAAATGTTTTACGAATTGGACACAAGATGGCAAGTGTAAACGAGCAGTAAGCCACCAATGACGCGGTTAGGTTACAGTTACAGTACCGGCAACGACCCTTGCGGATCTATTATTCGGTATGTATTATGTACCAATAGAAGACCTTTACTTCCATGCTCTTACAGGTAGCAGGTACGAATAGACGCGCATTTGTAGGCGCGGAAAGATGCAGCTTTGGCGGGAACATTGTTCTACAGATTCAAATTGAAATCTACACCAAACAACAAGTTTCTCGCTTTGATATGGAGTTCAATGATCGACTCCTGCTGAATGCCAATTCGTTCAAGCTTTTAAAAGACTACCGATATTCTTTGCAAATCGTATGTTCCGTACATGCAGCCCAATATATATAGCCAGCTGACAGGTGTGGTAGTGATCGAGCTGAACGAAACTATGTCACATCGGACATTTCAATTTATGCCTTGGATGCATTCAACCTTGATTCATCCTGGCCCGTTGCTGCTTACCTCCAGGACCCAGTCCGGCGCCAGATAGCCTGTTCGATCTCTCGAGCGGCGGCTCTGAACAACCCCAAGATCTTCAAATATGCCGCACCAAATGTTACTCTGTGTACGCTAGAATGAAGGCCGATCAATATACATTTGCATAACATTAGAACGAATTGTGAATGCGATATGTACCTAATAATCTCATCGACTACCTGGCCGTACAACGTGAGACAGACGCTAATAAGGACAAATACTTCTGATTGTATATTGTACTATTCATTCTATCCACCTACCGTCCCTGGTATCGTAATTAGTGAGTTGGGAAGACTAAGAGCAAGTTATTCGCTCGGCAGTTGCTTATCCACGTAGTCTGAAGCATCCTTAGCCCTTGGCAGAAAGTGTGCGGTTTCGGTCTCGCTGGCAGGGCAAAATGATGCCCTTTCCCACTCGGTCAGTCTTATGATTAAGTAGGATCTGACATATTTGTAATACCTATCCGATTAACGAAGTCTTGTTGGCTATTTATTATACAAGAAACATCTCGCAGTCGATTAATAGCATGGTAGGAAGAGTCGTTTCATTGTCTATCGGATTAAAATAGTCCGACATATTTAGGTCTTTATTAGGTCTAGTATGATATGAGAACCCCTGATCAACGTTGGAATATCATATTTGAATACCGGCAAGGCGATAAAAGAAAATACCAAGACTGCAAATGCAGGATGTTAGACTCATTACCCTTATTACCTAAAACACTAACATTTTTGTTTTACATTAGCCGAAAGCATTGAAGTAGGGGAGTAGGTGCTTTTACTGCCTTGCCAGGCATGTAGTTGAGGTAGAGTGAAAAAGAAGGATGAGAGACTAACTCAAAGTATTTTACTTACAGTAAAGCTGACCTAAATGGTACAGATATCTGGGGACATTACGTGGCCTACAGGGAATAACAAGTGGGGCTATAACCATTATTGATACATATAGTTCCCCATTTACAGATTACAGTGAAATATAATCCGTACAAACTATTCCATGTTGCAACAGGACGCTAATATGCGATGAAAGACGGCTTACTACCGAGGGCCCTCGTTTCTAAACGAGCTGATCTCGCTGGTTTCGCTGTGAGCGCCAAGCCCTACACTACTAATCTGGGCATGTAGCTAAGCCACTAACTAGGCGTTGACAAATCGAGAAAGTCCTGCTACCCAACAATGTTGCAATCTGACGAAGGTAGCACAGCATACTTACATAGTACTGAGCCCTACTACGTACTTGTAGTTACAGTACGTTAGACTTGGTAGGGTAGTCACACCGTTGCTATTATAGCGAAATAACATAGTGAATGGCTTATTGTTCGGTGCAAACCATATCTACGTCTACCTATAAGTAAGTGGCGAAAGCTGAAATGTAACATACACTACGGCCATTCCTATTCTGTCACGCCTACGGTTAACGAACCATTGTAGTGTATTATCCGTCGCTTTGGCGATACTTGTTCCACTCCGAATATACGTGAGATACATGTATAAGATTATCGCAATCTTACATATGTCCGGGCAAGATTGTTATCCGACCCCGTGAAGACATTAATACTAATACAATCCCCATGGCAAGGACCCACGGTATCTTCGGTCCCGTTTGGCGCCCGGTTGGCTCCCGTTTGGGGCTCAACCCGGTAGCTGTCGATCATCGGTCTTACTGAGAGTCGACTACCGATAATATAAGATCTTGTATAGTTACTTGTACTACGTAGTCTTATTCACCACCATAGCTAGCTAACAAACCAACCAACTTGGCCTAGAGTGCGAGGAGAACACTACAACTCCCACTAATAAACAAAATAGGCAGGGAATAACCTCGAATGTCCACACAATCAAACATCGACAAGTTATAACGTAAAGGTCTACTGTGGTGTGAAAGAAACTAACCTGGTGCAAATCTTTTCGACTGTGCCAAGCGCCAAGTCGGGGAGGTTTTTAACTATTACATGATACGGACCTGTACCCAACAGGTGGTTGTAATCCCATGCGGCAGTGCCGGTCCCCACCTATGGATTATCATGTTTTCCTTTCTGATTATCTATCAAAATTCCCATCCAGGGACGAATACAAGAGTGTAGTCAGTAGGCTCAAATGGAAGCTATACGTTGTACGTATACAAATTCTTCTATTTAAGGCAGCACTATGTCCCAAGTGGAATTCTGGGGTACCGGATCATATCGAAAAAAGGATGGAAACGTAGGTAGATGTAATAGGAAATAGGGTTGAAGATCGCAACCAGCGGCGAGCATCCTTTTATCTAACCCTGCGGTAGTCCCCTGTTGAAAACAAGAAGTCAACGCATTTTGTCTTAGTCTACGAAGTACTGCAGGTTTTAGTTCGCGCTTAGGGCATTTGAAACTGAGAGCTTACGGAATCCGTTACAGTAGTCCAATGGCAACTTTGGCTGCAAGGATGGCAACATGGCCGCCTAACGACTGATCCATATTCTTATCTTTGGCTAACTAGGACCATATTACGAGTAAAACGAATCCTCATGGGGTGCTGCAGGGTCCAAGTTGCACTGCGTCATAAGATCATGCATATCACTCTGCTATGTAACGTCTATTCCATAAACTGTACGTAGATTCCCACGACAGTCCTGTCCTTAGTAAGAAAGCTTATCTGCGTATTTCTGAACAAAATATAAAATCCTGCTTGTCTGTCTGCCTGCTCACAAGTCGGTTGCTTTTATAGTTCCAAAATATTTCGGCTTCTAACGACCATTCTACTCCCCTTCCCCCTTTTCACCAAGCGAAACGCCCTCGAGGATTATTTGGACCTTTACGTTAGGGACCTATTCTTCAGAATATCCCATATCGGACACCAGTAGTTTTTTTTCTCACATCGTTGAAGATGGGTCAAGAGGCGTCCAGGCCACAGCCTGGGAAGAAACTCCAGGTAATCGGAGCCGGACTACCTCGAACCGGGACGACATCGTTCAGTCAGGCTCTTTCCATCCTTCTCGATGGCCCGGTACATCACTGCGGCACCCAGGTCAGCAAGGGCGAGAGCTACAATATCAAGACGTGGACCAGGATCTTAAGACGCACGCCCATTCGCAGCGCCGAAGATGAGAAGTTCGTACTGAGCGAACTGTCGCAGCTCATGGACGGCTATGTGGCAGTCACGGATACGCCGGCATGTGTCTTCGTCCCAGAATTAATGAAACTCTACCCAGACGCCAAGGTCATCTGCACAGTTCGAGATTCGGACAAATGGGCCGAATCGCTTGATAAGACTGCGAGCAACGCCCAGGTTTGGTTCTTTGGTTTGGTGTTAATGTTCAACAACCCGGTAAGATTCAATCCATTTTGCCTAACTAATTCATAAAGAGACTGGCAGCGGGCTTTTTTTTTGTCTTCTCCCCTTCTCTCTTTTTATCTTTTCTTTTTGACAAAATACAGCTGCCCACTATTTAGTCTGAAAAATGTCTGCTAACACGTTCTTCCTAGATGCGTCATTTTAGCGCCTGGACAAGTGCGATGCGTGATGGTCGTTGGGGGGAAGTATTCCCGTCAAGGAAGACGGCAGGCGGTGCACAGGAGGGTCAGGTGTGGGAAAGACATCTTGCATTCCTCAAAGAGCATGTACCTCCGGAGAAGCTGGTATTCTTCGATGTCAGGGACGGCTGGGAGCCTTTGGTGAGTAATCCTTGTCTAGTCTTTGGGGCAAAAAGTTTCAGTATTCTTCTGAAATCATACCAAATGGCAGATCGAAGATAGCGCTTTACTAACCTCAAACCACAGTGTAAGGCGCTTGACTGCGAGGTGCCAAAGGGCATCGATTTCCCGCGGACCAACGACTCCAAAGCCATGGAGGAGATCTTCAGAAGCGAAATCCGTACCGGTCTGAGAAGATGGGCTATGGTATTAGGAACTGTTGCCGCCGCGTACTGGGGCTGGAGGAGCTATCTTGCTTGATATGCAAACATCCAAAATATTGGGTTGTGTGTGACCAAGGCCAACGGAGTCAAAGCGAGATATATTCCCTCGATGAATGAACTTTAAGGCGGGATGGCGTTGATACTACACCACGAAACAAATGCTTGAGTGCATTATCTACGAATGGGGGATTATTAGGTCCTCTATAAATCTAAGGAGTTTGGGTTTTCGGGTACAGGATAAGCATAGCATCTGTCACGCATGTGTCATTTAGAGTTGGAAAACGTTACTCGCGCTAGAATTGCGAAAGACTTTCTGCATCCCTCTAGACAGTAAGCTAGTCGATTATGCCATGGTCTTAGAGACTCTAAAACACGAGAGACCAAACCTTTATCGCATCGTCCGCTTTCCGGACGAGCTCAAATCTCTAGGTTTTCGATCTGTCTACTCATTACCTACCACTTACCACATGATGTCGTCAGGTGTTTTTGTCGAGGCCAGGGTTCAGCCCGGCATGTAATTAGCCTTATGGTTTCTGAGTTTCCATCTTTAGAAGAAAACGGAAACGATGTACAGTCATCCACCTATTATCCCCATTCTGATAGTCGAGAGAACGTCGTGATTCGCATTAGACAAGCCTTCGCAAAACGAGGTCCGCAATTCTGTCGAGACAAGTAGTTTATCTGAGCTTTCAAGCAAATATATCGTTTGTTAGTAGTGTTGTGCATCTTAGCTCATTGGATGGCGGATTTTTGAGTTCTTTGAAGCAAGCTGAGCTACAGTATTGTATGTATACCTAAGTCAGCTAGGCAACATTCTGGACCTCAAACGGGGAAGCTGAGTCGTTTCTTAGCACAAAGCATTATTAGAAAGGAATCAGATATAGTATACACACACTATCAATTTTCTATGGTACTCGGAACGTGATTTGTTGAAGAGTGAGATTTGTACTTGTAGGGCGCAACCCAAGGTCGGAGGTCTAATGTACCCCACTGGGGTGATGCAGCTATTAAATGGCATATCACTAGGCCTAAAAAGGTGTAGTGGTAAGCCATTTAATAACTGCATGACCTTGCGCGAGTATGATAAGATCCTGTCGCTGGTAGGTGTTTATTGTCACTTCTTCCCCCAACATCAACATCAACATCAACATCCACTCCACTTTAGTATTGTTCTTTTCGCGCTTGCTCGCGTTCTTCAAGCCATGTCGGCTACAGTTACACCTTCAATGCGTATGGCCGGGTGGAATGTGGTATTTACTATAGGTTCGTCTAAATATCCGGATACCTTCGCCGGTATTTACCAAGACCCAAATAGCAACTTGGTAACCTTTCGCGACGTTTGCGACGAGATGCGTCTCTGTTTTGATCTAGTACGCAAAGAGAGCAGCGACGACGACAATACTGACAATGCCTGGACCAATATTGCATTTTCTTTAAAGAACCATCCCGACATACCAACCTTGGAAAAAACCCCCTCGTTCTTCGTCGCAAAAGAACTGCTAAATCAACCCGTACCGAGTTTCCCACCAACTCACCATCAAAAACAGAACATACTCAAGTACCATGTTGTTTCCCACAAAGACTGCGATATACTTAGTTCACGACTGGATGATCATCTAAAAGGTAGGTTAGCTCCCCGTTTATTGTTCTCTCGGCTTATATTAGCCTACTCTTAGCGGGATGCGCTCAACAGCTTTCTGACCCTCCCCAGCGTTACGATCGTCGATATGTACCGGTAACGGAATCTGAATGTTACGATCCGAAGCTTTCTTTTATGCCATTCGGAAAACAGCTAAAATCTCGCTCCCCCACCAAACGATCTAGACAGCAAAGCATGGATGACGCGAACGAGACAGGGCTTAATGATATGCTTGTGCCGCAGAATTTAGGTATCGATCTAGACGAGGCTAAGCACGTCGAAAGCAGTTTCAGGTCTTCGTGTTTGAACACAGGATCTTGTTGTGTTATTTCTGGTGAAGGAAACCCGTGGTGCTCAGGTATGCCTATAGGCCCTGGCATTGAGGCCTGTCATATCGTTCCTCAGCGACATTACTACCTCTATCCCGTCGACGGGGATGATGCCATTGCACTTACTCAGCCGAGCCCGCGCAGCCTCAGACTGGCATGGGAAAAGACCTGGAGCTACGAAAATGGCATCCTTTTAATGAAGCACTTTCACCATTTTTTCGACGCACGACTTTTCTCTATTCATCCTGACACATTACGTATACGCGTATTTGTACCATACGACGCCTTGCGAAGATTCAACGGCCAGATAGCATCAGTGCCTGACCAGGTCGACCGCTGGGCCCTCCGGCACCATTACGAGATGAGTTGCATCGAAAATATGGCGGCTAAGAAGGTGTACTGGCGTGACTCGTTAGACAAGATCGACGATACATCCGGAACACAAACTGAGCTTAATCCGAAAACTCCGGGTCTGAAGGACACGCAATTGGTGACCAATTTGCATAGGGCGAGCAACCCATCTAATATAACACAGTCAACCCCTCTCAACCAAGGTCAGCCTGGAGATGGAGACGCTTCTGGCCAGAATGATTTGGCAGAAGAAGCTGAAGTACTGCGAAAAGGCGAAACAGGGTATAAGCGGTTGCGACTACAGGAGTACGAGGATGATCAAACTTTCCCCCAGTATGAAGAGGGTGTGCAGGACGATTATATTACACCTTGGAATAGTCGCGGGTTCTTAGCAGATGTAAACTGGGAATTGCATAGGTTCAAAGCAAGCCAACATGCAAGAGGTAACTTTGTATGAAGGAAATTTATGTGCCGATGCCAGGTGTTGTAAAGGACCCCTTACGGAGACTACTATAATACCTAGGTAGGTAAGATGTAGCAGGGGTAGTGGAGCTGTCAACTAATCCAAGCAACTAAGCAACCAACCATTTAGTTGCTCACAGCCATCACTTACTTCTTTGGCGAGAAACTCTCGTGGAACATTGGCAATTCGACTCGTATACCTAGATCGTACAACCCATAAGCTATCCGATCTCGGTTCCGGAACTTAATCTGGTACCGAGATGTATAAGCAACTTGAGACACGTTTGTTGCCATACCTGATTGTCTTAAGAATACTCATTTGAATCCAATTGTATCGTAAGTGACCTATGCTGATTTTGCCTAGCAGAAAGAGGAAGAGGCTGCATCAAGAAAGTACCAAGCTTGTAAAAATCTCATCTGATCCAGAGCTGTATGGTACTGGCAGGGATCCCATGTCGTTAAGCACACTGCCCCGAGAGAGCTCCCATTTTCTGCAGTAACGTAGCCCCGCCATTCAAAGCCATCATCTCCAAGCTTCTTTCACCTCGACCAATCCGAGAGCTCGGAAACAGGTCAAGGGTTCACTGGGTAAAGTAGGTGCCAGGGTTTCGGCATCACATTACCCACTCACAGAACCCCTCTTTTTTCAAGCTTCTGCAAGCACTAAGCACCTCGAGTACCAGGTGAGGTCATGCAGGCCCGCCTTCGCTGTTTCTTATCGGACAGCCGAAGAGATAGACACAGAACGGGTAGGCAATATCGACATACCCGAGCATGGGTAGACAGACGGCGGGGTGGTACTTACAGCATTGTGTTACGAGACAGGACAGTTAGCTCCCTGTTTTGAGTAGCTCTACCTCTAACTACCCATGTCACACGACACCTTTGATCTAGAAGCTCCCCAAGGAAGCTTTGTTACATATGTGCTGAAGAATATTCCAAATAAGCAGACCCAAAGCTCTGACGGTGCCAGCAACCTCCCGAGTTAGCTGAGCACAAAGCCCTAAAGACTAAAAGAGATTTATGCTGCCCAACTCGAGGTAGATACCTGATGAGATAGGTGAGGCCTTTGCCAATCGCATCCGGTCGTTCTTCTGCTTCCACTTGTGTGTTTGCTTTCGCTGGGATGGACGGAACAACACCCCACATCGACAGACAAGAACCAACCATCAATGGCAGGTCCCTGGTCGATCCTCAATCGAGTCAGAAAGGAAGCTGGTTATGCGCACCATTAACGGCAGATGGCCAATGAAAGAAAAGAACGGACAAGCTGTCTTTGTCTACTTACACTCGAGCCGTGGAGCTGCAGCCGCCGTCTCTGGAAGGGGTTCTTTTTAAGCTACCACAACCCTAACTACTTACTTATTCCACCGTCGCCTATCTCTTCGAGTTCCATTGCCAGGTATCCGTAGGCAGGCAGGTATCCGGGTCATTGATTTACTACAGCTGTGGTGTGCCTCGATTATACATGTAGCTGTTTCATATCCAAAGCGCTGCGCTCAGTTAGAACAAGCCCGTGGGTCCTCACACATTCATTGTTCAGGTTCTTGACCAAGTTAAGTCCCTGATTCCACCGCCGGCGCGGATACTAGATACAGCGGATGTTGTAGTGCCGTGCTGCCTTTGACCTCGGATTGCGCTCTGTGGCGACGACTTCGCTAAACTCGAAGTAACTACTTGTACCTCCCAAACGGGCATTGCTGCTTTCAGCCAGACTTCCCCTCCCCCAAGACTACCTCCTGCCCGAGCACCCCGCCGTCTCCAGTCCCCTTCCTCCCTAACCCTACCACCTATCACTACCACTACCACTGCCACTACTGCCACTCACTACCTTACCTACCTACCTACTTACATACATCTAACCTGTCAAACTCTACCCAAGCAACTCCTTCTCGAAACAGTCCATGTAACACCTTGGACAGCTTAGAAGGGAGCTTGGAGCTACCTCGGTAGGGTTGCGAACCTTTCAACCTAGATTTCCACGTCAAATGCCAGAGAGCTTAGCATCCGACAACCACTGCTCGCACTCTACCGGTACATAAGTAGCTATCAATCAATCCAGAGCTTATCGACAACAGCGTATCAATCAATCAATCTCACGAAGAAACCCCCCGCCTTCCAACCCAACCAGCCAGCGCATGGTGGGGTTGAGCAGCAAGCAAGCTCAAGATGCCGCCTCGATCTTCCTTGACATCCTCATTTTCTATTACCGACGCCAACAATGAGGTTGTCTGCCCCTTGCGCAACCAGGATGGCTCGAGTTGTCGGAAGCGATGCATCGGCGTAAGTCTATCTTGCCTCACCTCGCTTGCCATTCCCCTACCTATCCTGTCCATCTTGGACAATATAGTTAGTTGGTAGTGCAGCTAGCTAGTTTTTGGCCTGCTGCTGCTGCTGCTGCTGCTAGCTGGCATCGCAGCATCGTGTGACAAGACAATTTCGCAATCGACTGACCTGGCTATCCATCTGCGATAAACAGGAGAAGCGATATCGTTCCATGCAGGAGCATATTCGACGAGCCCATCCCGAGCATTACATCTCCAAGCTCCCGGCGACGGAAGAGAGCTTCTTACTCATGATCAATACCCCGCCCTCGCAGCCTCCAAACTCCGCCGGCCCACCTCAGTCAGGTGTCGACCCGGCCAAAGGGTACCCGCCGCATGAGCGTCATGCATTCTTTCGCGATGAGTCGAGTGCGCCCGTCACGCCGAGACACCTCGACGAACGTGCAGGTGGCTCGCAGCTCCCTGCCGCAAGTGCTGCTGCCGCCTTGGCTCAACTGGGTGGGCAGCGTGAGACGGAATGGGACTCGGAAACTGTATGCCCTTCTTGGCCCCCGACATTACCTGTAGCCCAACTGACCGGGCCTCCTCAGGGGTGGCATTCTGACACAGAGGGGAGGAGGATTCCCCGGAGTACGATTGAGCTACCTCCTATACAATACGGTGTCGAGCCGACGAGCGAGCCGTTCCCCCGGCTGAATGCCGGGCCTGGGCGACGAGAGCTGCTTCCCTCTATTCTCTCCAACTCACCGCCAGGGCGATCTTCGACTCTGCCTCCGTTGCAGCGATCGCTGGGTCCTCACCGACCCCGAAAGCAATCTATCACGAAGCGCGGCCACAAGAAGCAGAAATCCCGTGGCTCAGCTGCTGATTGGCTTCGTCGGATCCAGAACGACGACCATCTCATGCCCGGCGGAGCCGACCGCAAGGCCCATTCAGTCGAGCCCTCGGCGGACTATGGTAAACGCTGGGAAGACTTGATTGATGCGGCAGCTTCAGCAACTGAAGACATTGACGAGGATAGAACTCCAGTAAGCTTCGAGCAACAACCTTACTCTTCTTATCTGACATACCAGGTGCCGCAATCTCCCCCTATCTCAATCCATAGGGCTTCCCTGCCACCACTTCCTCCTCCAACTTTCCATGCCTACCAGGCATCCCCCTTGCAGCAAGCTCTAACACCTCCGCCGTTTGCCCAAGAAATACCCGAGCCTTTTCCATCAGTAGAGAGCGCCGGAAGCGGAGAGGCCTTCCACATGGCAAACGTAGGATTATCGGATTCGTCGCCGAGCTACTCGTCTCAGGATGTCCATATATACTGCGCGGCATGCCAACGAACGTCTAAACTAAGGGAGTCTTATGCTTGTACAGAATGTATATGTGGTCTCTGTCGGGACTGTGTCAACATCTTGATGGAAGAGCAAGGGACTCGTAGGAAATGTCCTCGGTGCGCCACCATCGGCGGCCGATATAAGCCTTTCCAGTTGGACATCCGATGAGTTGGTTTCATCCGCGGGAGGACATGGTCGTTTTTTTCCTTCTGTCACTTTGCCCTTCCACACAAAGAAACGCGGCTTCGGGACAGAGATGGTGGTGGTTGGCGCTCTGGCGTTAACACGGGAGACTCTCGCATGACTGCATGATGTGGGCCTACCTAGCCTGCTGAAGTGCCGGGCTTGTTTTCCACGCCACAAGTTGCACGGTAGGAAACGGCAAGATCGATGAGTTTCGAGGAATGAATGACGACCCAAGTCGAATTATGATTGACAGATCCTTCTTGATATCCTGTCATCGACAAAAGAATGTGGATTTCAGACACTTCTCTATTCAGACCCCACAAAGAAGATGGGAGAGAACGTAACGCAACTGAACATTGGACGAGCAACATGTGATTGGTACCGTTTACTGCCAACACACACAATTGTTTTTTTCCCCTCGTCCAATGGTCCCCTTCATTATTTGTTTTCTACGCTTACGGCTTTCCCTTTCGTGGTTGGTATTGTCTTTATTTGGGGTTCTGAGACGGGCTTTTTTTTCCTGCGATGAGTTACTACTGTTTTTTGATGTGTTAGGGTCACTGGCGTTTTGCATTGACTATACACGTTCTCAATCCATGTGAACTCGTCACAGCGGGACATGTTGGATGGGCGGGTTGCATTCAAACACACACACACACACACACAAGGATTTAGTCTATGGGAGTTCTGGCATGCCTATTCTTATCGTGACGGGCGAAAAACGCCATCCGGGCTATGATGTAAAGGACATGGCACTTCTCGATTTGAGGAGGAGCAAAGCGGCTCAACGTATATACGCACAATCTGCCATGGTAGATGATGATCACAATCTATCTCTTCTTCAGGCGATCTTACGATGTAGACACATTTAGTGGAAACATGAATAATTGTTTTTGGATATGATCATGCTATGTAGATGCTTCTGGAATCATCAAGTATACGTGCCTCTCGTTGCGTATTTTTTTTAAACAGGAATGCATATTTCCAGATGATGGCCAGCTCGCCAGAAAGGAATTTCCGTCTTGTCAGTTTATTTCCATGCCCTTATGTTCAACAACAAAGATTCTCTCATCCTTAAGAATTTCTGAATGAGGGTTACCAATGAGCGCTGATGAGGGCCTAAAAAAACCCCCCAAGCAGCCGCGCATGACATGTCTAGTCTTGTGTCGAGACCGAGGAGAATTCTCCATGTCATTCAAGTACGCGAATCATGTGTTCGTAAGAATAGGTATCTATCTTATTGAAGAGATAACAGTAGACTTTCCTCCCCGAGAAGTCGACGCCAGAGTAGGTCTGTCATGTAGCAGTCATGTAGTGGTAAGCAGTATGTGAGTTTCTCCGAGATATACAAAGATACACACCAAGTTCGCATCATCTGAGAGCAGAGGAGAGCAAATCTTTTTTTGCTCAGGTTTTGAATATGTACTCATCCATCATTTGCCCCTGCCTCGGACACTCACGATGAGGCGTCTCTTTCCTTAGAGCGTGGTAGTATAGGTAATCAACGTATATCATAGAGGTCGTCGGATCGGCGAAATATCAGGAAAAAAAAACTTATTTCTTCCCCTCCCGTTCCTTCTCCTTCTTGAGTAGCAAATCTCGCATGGCGGCTCGGGTATTCCGACTCCCGCCGAGCTTCGGCCCCTTCAGGACCTCTTCGTCCTTCTTGGCGCCCGGCTTGCTCGGTGGGCCCACGGGCTTCCTCCTCCTTTGCCGCTCGGCCATCGCGTCCAGGAACTCGCGGCGGAACTCCTCGGCTATCCGGTCGTCGGCGGCGCCTTCCTCTTCCTCGCCTGTGTTGGCACCCGGAGGTGGCGTCGGTGTCTCGTATACGTCCACTGTTGCCATGTGGTTGGTTAGCTGAGAGGCTCTTGGTTGCACTGCCTTGCAAAGACCGAAGAGGGTATGTATGTGTGCCGTATAGGCTTGCTTACGTCTGTTCTCCCGCAAGATCTCCTCGACCAGCTGGTCCCTCTTGACATCGTCACTGTTCCGCCTGTTCCTCGGCCTCCAAGGCTTGCCGTCTCGCCCGAGCCTGACTTTCCTCGGCCGTTCGGCACTCTCCTCGTCCTCGACGGCCAATCCTTGCAGCTTCCGCCTCGCGCGATCCGTCATGACCGCGTTGCGGCTGCGGACCTCGTCGCCGAGGTCCACCTCGAGCAGCTTGCCCGTCAACGCCGTGTGCTTCTCCTCTCCCTTGTCGGCCGCCGTCGATTCGCCGCCGCCGCCGCCACCACCGCCGTGGGTCGCGGTTCCGCCGGATTGATCTGATGATGCTCGGAGCTTCCGGGGATCGGAAGCCATGCGATGTCTCTTAGCGAGTTCGGCCTCTATGTATTCCTCCCTTGCTCCATCAGCATTGCACCAACGGGGGTAGGTAGTAGAGAGAGAGGGGGGGCAGTTCTCCGATTCCGGCGAGCGTTTTTTTTGAGTGGCTAGATGAATGAATGAATGAATGAATGAATGACCGAAACTCACATGTGCTTGTTGACTATCTCCCCAGACAGCCCAGTCTGTGGCGCGAAGCGCTTGTTCGCCGCCGTGATGGACTGCTCCATCGCCTTCTTCTCTTCCTCGCGGATCATCTGGCTCAGCTCGTCGTCGTCGCCGCCGCCGCCTCCTTCGGCACCCCCGGCTTGCGCGCCGTTGTTTACGCCGAAAGTGACGCCGCGCAATCTGGTCTTGCGCGCATTCCGGAGACGAAGCGCCTCGCTGATCGACAGCGCCTCGTGGTCTTCTTCTCTGTCTGTGGACGTCGTGACAGGACCGGAAGCCGAGGCTTGGGCACTGATGACGTTGGGCGCGTCATGAACCGGATCTGTCGCTTCGTCTTCGGCTTCGGTGCCTGGCCGCTGTCGATAGGTTTTGCGTTTCTTGCCACGAAAGACTATCGGTCGCGCGGGATCCGCGACCGGGGATGTAGGGTCCATCGTGTCGGATAGTGTCTGGTGTTTGTGGTGTTGTGAGGAGATCGCATGAAGGAAGGAATCAAGTTGAAACAATGCAAGAGAGCTAGTAGCCTGGGAGTCTCCACTCTGCCGTCAGCTAACGTCCGTGCCAAGATTTCCCCGATCTAGGTAGACTAAACTGCAGCTAAGTGACTGCCGTAGCTACCTTAGGTAGGTAGGTACCTTCTATATATCTATCAACTTCTCTCTTACCTCGCTAAAAACTAACCTCCTAGGTAGGTGTTTGATATCTATCATATTTCTAAGAGATACATCGCATGTAGCTATAGGGCACAGCATACATGTATGTAGGAGGTAGGTTATGTATGCTACACTATGTAAGTGATCGATTAAGCAAGAGCAGACTTTCCTGTAGGTTACACGCCTATCCCCGGTCTTTACGATAGCTAGCGCCTCGGCTAGCTCCCCAAGTATCTTATCCAAACGTCCCCGTCAGTTAACCTTCCCAGTGTCGTCAAACTTGACAGCTCTAAAGTAGAAAAGCTTGAATACAATGTCGCAGAGAGTAAGTTGATAGACAGCATGGTATTTACAACTGCCTAACTGATGATCTAGATCTATTTCCTAGTCCACGGCAAAGTCCAAGGTCTGGAACCACCATGATCTATCTTATCTGACGCGAGTCACTGGTGTCCAAACTGACGTCAGGCCAGGCGTCTTCTTTCGCAACTTCACCCAGAAAGAGGCCACCAAACTGAGCGTCACGGGATGGTGTCGCAACACCGATGATGAGAAGGTGACTTTAACCGGGCATATTCAAGCCGCTTCGACAAGCTAGCTAATTCGACGGTGAACGAGGTCGAGGGCGAGGCTCAGGGCAGTCCCGACGCCATCAAGCAATTTCTCAAGGCCATTGACGAGGGACCACGACACGCTCGTGTCGTCAAGTTAGACAAAGAAGATCGCGAGTTGGTAGAGGGCGAGTCTCAGTTCGAAGTACGCCGTTAGGATAAGCCATCACCCCTCAAACTGTGTGTAGCGAGGAGGAACTTGGTATGGGGAGTAGTCGCCGGTTGAAGTTGCATCCGTACGCCCCTAATCATTGTATAAATCGTATCCAAGAACGACCTAATCACCACGGCTTATAAGCCCCTGCCCCTTCTCTTCAATGCCGGCTTCTTGACTGCTCCCGATGTGATGATCTTCTTCGTCTTATCTGCAACTGGCTTTTTGACTTTTCTTTCTTCCTCGACCCTCTGCTGCTCTTCTTGCCGCTTCTTGTCTTCTGCCATTTTTGCTTCGATCTCTATTTTCCGGTTGAACTCTGTCTCCGTCACCCGCTTCTCTCGGGCCGAATAACCCTTCTCTTTCACCGAGTAAAACACACCACCAAGCTCGGCAAGCCAGTGCGGGTCAACCGAGGTCACTGTCGACATATACTCTTTCGAGGTAAGAATCAGCTCATGATATATCACGTAGTCCGGGAGGAATCCTAGGCCATAGAGCGCACTAGTAGGATGAAGCTGGACCGTGACCGAAGTCCGCAGATTGATATACTCTCCGATCCCTTTGACCTTGGCCGCCTGATGATAATACCCAGAGCAGATGCACTTGCGAATGATATCCCAGTCCGTGCCGCAGCTAATCATTTGCATCTTCTGCATCTTCATGATGTCGAGCAACTGATCTCGAATCTCTTTTGCTCTCCGTAGCGATTTTGGGTGTAGGAAATGGCGGGTACACCACCCGTCCGAATGCCCGTTCGATTTCCATTGCGAGTAGACGTGCAAGTACGTGAGATGATCAGATTCCGGAACGAAAAACTTTTCGCGCGCCGCGTCTGACTCTTCTTGGCGCTCTTTCGGTCGGTAGAATACGTTCGGGACAGACAACATCGAGACGATCGTCACCATTTCTTCGCTGCATCCATATTCCTCGGACATGATCAGAAGCTTTGCTAAAGAAGGGTCCATGGGGAAAGCGTTCATCTTGGCGCCCAACTCTGTTAGTTCTCCGAGATTATCCAGAGCGCCTAGCGCCCACAAGTCGAACATGGATGTGGTAATTGTGTCTTGCGGAGGCGGATCCATGAAGTCAAAGTCAAGCAGGTCGCGGACGCCCAATGACTTGAGGAGCAAGACCGTGTTGCTGAGATTGGTTCGTTGGATCTCGGGAATCGTTTGTATATACAGTTCGTCTTTGAACGCCTTTTCGGTGAAGAGTCGGAACGCTCTTCCCGGCCCTGTTCTGCCGGCTCGGCCAGCTCTTTGCCCGGCATTGGCCTGCGAGATGGGCGTGATTTGAAGCGTATCCATTCCCATTCGTGGGTTGTACACCTTCATCTTAGAGTATCCGGCATCGACAACGTACATGATACCATCCACAGTCAAACTAGTTTCTGCGATGTTGGTAGCCACAATGCACTTGCGTACCCCGGGCGGCGCTCGATCAAAGATTTTAGCTTGCAGGTCGGCAGGCATTTGACTATAGATCGGCAGGATACTAAGCTCCGGCGGGTCATTCAGGGCATTCAGGCGTTCACGTACGAGCTCGCAGGTGCACTCGATGTCTTCTTGTCCCGTCATGAACACCAAGATATCTCCGGCGCCCATGGAGACATGTATCGAGAGAACTTGTTGGACTGCCTGGTCAACATAATCCTCGACCGGGGACCGGTGGAACATGATGTCGACGGGAAAAGTCCTGCCCGGTATTATGAATTCCGGTGCGCCCCCAAAGAAATCAGAGAACCTCTTCGAGTTCATCGTGGCTGATGTGACGATGAGCTTGAGGTCTCTCCGACGTTGTAGGATCTTGTTAAACAGCCCTAAAAGCACGTCCGTGTTGAGGGCACGTTCGTGTGCTTCGTCCATGATGACACACGAATACCGGTCCAAATCTCTCTCGTTGAGAGATTCTCGAAGCAGAACACCGTCTGTCATATACTTGATAACCGTGTCCTTGCTCGTGCAGTCTTCGAATCGGATGGCGTATCCGACAGTGCTGCCCAGTTTCACTTCCATCTCTTCTGCCACACGCTTCGCAACACTCATGGCCGCCACTCGGCGAGGCTGCGTGCACCCTATCATCCCCTGCTTTCCATATCCGTCCTCGTACAAGAATTGTGTAAGTTGCGTCGTTTTTCCAGAGCCCGTCTCGCCTACCACTATGACCACCTGATTATCCCTGATAACTCTCAGCAGGTCTTCGCGAACTGCGAACGCGGGTAAGAATTCTCTTTGTTCCTTTAGCGTTTTACTCTGACTAAAGTTGCTCGCGCCATCGTTCTTCTTCATCACTTCGCTGAATTTGCTGTTCCCGGATTTAGCCTGCTCGTCTTCTTCTGTGGCGATGGGCAGTGCGCTGTCACCCTCCTCTTCCTTTACGCCCATCAGATTCCCCAGCGTAGTGCCCGCCATATTGGTAGCATCTTGCGCCTGTTTTTGGCGTTCCCTTTGCTGTCTCCGTTCCTTTACGACACGACTACCCTTCCGACTGAACACGGCCATATCGCTCTGGTAGTCTCGAACGGCGGGGACAGGCTCCAGTTGTTTCGTAAAGACAGTCCGGCCGTCCAGAAATGGAGGCTTCAGGTCATGCACTAGAAGATGGACGCGCGTAGCTTCGTTGTCGTCGTCGAAGTCGTCTCCGAGGCCACGCCGCTGCGCAACGCCCGAGGTGAGCATGCGATTTGTCTCCCAGGCATCGTTGTCCTTCTGTCTCTGCAGCTGGCGCGCATTCATGTGTCTTCCTGCCTTCTTCTCGACCATCTGAGCTTCTCGCTGCTGCTGCTCGACCCACGACGTGTCGTAGGAGCCGAACGGGTTATGCGAATCGTCGCCGAAGGTGTGCCCACCCGTCTCATCACCGCCATACCAATCACGATCGAGGGCGAGTTGGTCCTCGTGACTAACGAGGGGCTCGGGCCCGTCAAATTCGCTTTGTCTGGGCGTGGCCGCATAGCTAGATTGCCCTCGAGGCGTAGGGGCGCGCGAATCGGCGGTATGGACGGCTCGACTATGCGATCGAGACACGTTATTGCTGCGCGAGGGGAGAGAGGAGTATCGATCATCAGAGCGTAAGGGGTTGAAATCCAGTTTGCGTCGCTTGGTGCTGAAATTTGCGTCTTCGCGATCCATCCTGAGCAGTGATGCGCCTCCGGGAGCTTTCGATGGTAGGTAACAATTGATGTCAGATCTTGGAAGCTTGTTTGGCGCGTTCTTTCGTTGGACTTGGGGCCAGCTTCAGGGGGGTGGGTGCACTACACTCAGTCTGACTTAGGGGACGGATAGTAATCGATAAGTAAAGCCCCGCTAAATTTTTGGGAGAACTCTCCAACTCGAGAAAAAAAGTTGGAGGGGTTGGAATCGGCACAAGCTTCGATCTAGCAGTGGCAAGGTGCTCAGGAAATGAAACATGGCCGACTCTATGATAACGACAACCTCTTGGGTGCCGCGCGGTTTTGCGGCGCCTTTTCCGTCAAGATATAACTTTGACGAGGCCGAATTCGAACGCATAGCAGAGTTGGCCAAGTTACAGCTGGATGATGCGAACGAGGACTTGGAGGAAGCGCAAGCAGACAAGGGCACAGATCACGATGACGATGACAATGATGACGACGATAATGAATTGGCAGTCAACGACATTGTTGGTGCTGCCGAAGAAAAAGACAATGCTTCAGCCAAGGAAAAGAAGACGGAAGCGTATGCTCGGTCGCCCAGTCTTCCTTCCATCGCCATTTGCGATGCTGACTTATTGATATAGGATTGACATTAATGATGACGACCTCAAAGAGTATGACCTCGAACACTACGACGACGAAGAGGACGATGTCCACGGCCAGCGCATGGACATGTTTGGCAATATAAAATCTCTAGCCTACTACCAATCCAACAAAGAAGACCCCTATATCACGATACCCGATGAGCAGGACCAGGAAGAAGCGGACCGCGAAGAGCTACAGATTCTTGCGACGGATAACATGCTGCTCGCCGCCAAGGTCGAAGACGAACTCGCGCACCTCGAGGTCTACGTCTATGAGGACGAGGCCGACAATCTCTACGTGCACCACGACATCATGCTGCCCGCCATACCGCTGTGTCTCGAATGGCTAGACTACCCGGTATCCAAGCCCGGTGTGGAGAAGGATGCGACGGCCAACTTTGTCGCGATAGGTACCATGGATCCCGACATCGAGGTCTGGGATCTAGATACCGTCGATTGCCTATATCCCAATGCCATATTAGGCCAGGGCGGCAATTTGCAAGAACAACAGGAAAAAAAGAAAAAGAAGAAGAAAAAGTCAAAGGCCAATGATGAATACCACGTGGATGCGGTTCTGTCTCTGGCCGCCAACCGGAAGCACAGAAATCTCCTGGCCTCTGCATCGGCCGACAAGACAGTCAAGCTCTGGGACCTAAACACGGCGAAGTGTGCCAAGTCCTACTCGTACCATACCGATAAGGTATGCTCACTAGCGTGGCATGCGGTCGAATCTACCGTGCTGCTAAGCGGGAGCTATGATCGAACCGTGGTCGCTGCCGACATGCGAGCGCCGGATGCGAAGACACCGAGATGGGGTGTCGAAAGCGACGTGGAGAACATCAAGTGGGATCCTCACGACGCCAACTTCTTCTACGTCTCTACAGAGAGCGGGATAATACATTACTTTGACATTCGCAACATTCCCTCCAGTCCGTCCGCCAGCAAGCCCGTGTGGACGCTCCAGGCACACGACGAATCGCTCTCTTCCTTTGATATCAACGCCCATGTGCCCGGTTTCATGGCCACGGGCTCGACCGACAAGACCGTCAAGCTTTGGAACATACAACCTGCGGGGCCTGCCATGGTTGTGTCACGTAACCTGGACATTGGCAGGATCTTCTCTACCAACTTCGCCCCGGATCCCGAAGTAGCCTTCCGCCTTGCGGTGGCTGGTAGCAAAGGCACACTGCACGTCTGGGACACGAGCACCAACGCAGCCGTCCGCCAAGCTTTCGCTTACAAGCTAGCGGCCAAGCCGACGGATCATGTTGAGGAACGATTCGTTGGTGTGGCCAATGACGAAAGCTCAGAAGACGATGACGATGACGATGAAGAGGATGAGAGTGGAGATTCTATGGATGAAGATTAGGAGACACAGACTAGGTGTAAGCTCTGACCGGGTAAGAGTTGAGGCTGAATTCAGCCCGCTCGATCGACGCATTCGATCCCATCTTGTCGTTTGATCCTTGCCAGGTTTTCGCATGGAGGTGCCTATCAGACGAACAGCCGCGCAAATGCAGGGCTTCCTTCCCTGGGTAACACTAAAAAGGAAAAAGGATCTATCTGTCTAGCACTAATGGTATGGATCTCTGTCACGTGTCTGCCGCGATTTCACTTGATGTTAAGTATATCAACGTGTGAATAGAGTTCAACGTAACTCGCTATTTGCGGATTTGTTGTGGCCGAGTTCACCATCAATGATCCATGAGACATTACTATGTGTTAGAAAAGATGCTTAAAAATAACAGCGGAGGATTCCGAAACCTTCATCAACCTGGCAACAAACCCAGATTTTGGGGAGCGGATTGTGAAACTTTATGCGTTGGCTGGGCAGACGTAGGATTTCCCGACAACTGTACGCAGTAAATATGGCAATGAATTATCCTGTTGGTGGGTCGTAGGAACAAAGGCACAAGCCTGATAACACAACATTCATGATGCCACGTCTGGTTCCTGCATGAACGCAAATTGATGTAACATGCCTGCTTGATGTTGAGTGATTCGTTTGGTCGATGGTGCGGTCTTAGACCAAGTTGTCTCATCCGCCACAGTAGGCATTACTTCGCCCAGCAGACCAACATCATCGCGTTTTTTAAGGCTGAGTAGGATCTTGTGCGCGCGCAAAAAAAGATAAGGCCTTTTCAAGGCCAAAGGCCATAAAATACTTGCGTATGGTATACCCAGGTAGGTAGGTAGACACTGGCCCAGTGTTAGTAACGGAAGAACTAGGTAACTTGCTAAATTGAACGATTCGACGGAGCATAGGCACAGAAAAGAGGTAGACTTGAAACACCGGGGAAACAATAGCCAATAAAAGCGTGAAACCAATAACCAATCAATTTCTCGTTTCCCCTCGCCTTGTGGTCTTTCGTCTACCCCTGTTTGTTTCATGCTCTTTTATGGGCTTAGTTGTTGAGCTACGCCTGTATAGGGATGTACTTAGTAGTCGGTATTCGGTCTTATTCAGGGAAGTAGAGGGAGTTCGCCCACAACTTTGCATGAATCACCAGGTTTAGAGATCATATGCTAGTTATTCACCCGTTAAGGCGTTGGCAACTTGAACTTGTCAGATGTGAGCAGTCTAAGTAATAGGTTCGGGTTCAGCTACTACACTACTATGTTAGTGGTCTTTGGCATGCGCTGCTTACTTACATATACTTCCAAGCTTACTCATTGACAGCAAGTAGAACAGCTTGGCTGTCATTTCGAACCCCTCCATCACATCACAGCTGGCCGGTCACATTGTTCGCCCTATTATGTATAAAGAGGTGGCGATGGCGTGGAGCCTCCCCGAATGGCCACGTACAGTAATAGATTATGCTAGCTGCAGGTCCCTCTTCCGTCCACACAACCAACCCGCAGCGGAACCTCTGGCTGCAGGATTACTTGCAGTTAACCGGGCTCCAGCCAGCGACTTTGCCCTTGGCCATTATTGAAACCGGAAGTCTGGCCAGAACGCGCGTTCTGTCTAACACCTATAGCAATAATGTGTGTACAGTACTGCTCAGTTGCTATAATGTAGGTACGCTACTCCTGGGAACGTGCACTTTAAAAGATCAGCATGGTAGTATAAGTAAGGAAGGCGGCGACAAGGAAAGCATGTACAACAACCGATTGGCTGCAACAAGACTTCTCAGGGAGGGATCGAGGGGATTTACCAAAAATGTCCTAACGGTAGGTAACTGACCCGCTCCCCGTGACTAGGGTCTATTAAAACAGATCGGGAAGTTAAGCCAATTGTCAATTAACTTCAGCCTAGAGTAGGCCTAGAGCACCTGATTGAGCGGAGCACCAGACTAGTTAGGCCGAGTCATTCGTCCTTCCCTTAAAACCACCCATGTCGACAGGGATGGTGTGTGCTGTCCAGAACTGCTAAAAAGGGGACGCTGTCATGCAGAAGGCCTATCAATGGGATTGACGGGTGCGTGGAATGATTGAGCCACGCGCCCCTGAAATTTGATATCTCTTTCTAATGTCACTTACATAGTCAGTGAGGGAAAGAAAGAAACAAAGAAAGCAGGCAATCAAGCAAGCAAGAACAAGTGAGTGACATATGTAAATGTATTTTTATTCTCACGTGAATCTATTTAGTTTTAAGGGTGTTTCTTTGTTCTCCTTGACGCAGAAGTGTACTACAAGTAAACCAGGTACCTACTGGATGTTTCCGCCATTGGGACAGGCAGGTGTATATGCGCCCGCAACAATTGTCCACTGATCCCGTCCCTTGGCGCCCTTCTCACACCCAGTCCTGCCTCTTTCAACCCTTCCCCCCTGTCTTTTCACGCTTTTCACGCTTTTTCGCGCCCCACATCTGCACACAGACGCACACACACCAGCACGGCAGATTGAGATTGTTTCTCCCAGGGTTAGTGAAAGACCTTGCCATCTGGGGAAGGCTTCTTATTGTCGCCCTATCCCTCACGTCTGGGGCGCCCTTTTTCTCATTTTGCTTTGCTCTCTCAGTTTCTAGTCAGTTAGTCGCCAGCGATTTCCATCCCATCGGGACTTGTTCCCTGTCGTCTCGTTCTCTTATTCACTCCTTGACGTATTGTTCTGAATCAGTCGATTCTTGACTTACTTTGCGTTTCTTCAGTTTTCTTTTTTCCCTTTCTTCGCAGGTCACGAATTTCAAACTCGCTGGGTTTCCTGGTCACATATAGTCTATCTTTTGGAATACGGAACCCGAGGACGAGCGCTTTCTTCTTCTCATACCATCCTTTTTCACCAATCCAGAGGCGCTGCTTAGAAACCTGGAAGTTTCATTCATCCCTCTGCTCCTGGAATAAGCCAAGGCACTCAACCCAAGACGGGCATATTCTACCTATTTGTGCTTTGCACATCAGCTTTTGACCGCTGCAGTCAGGTTCAATCCGTCGACAAATATCTGGATAGTTTCAACGGGTACCCGACAGACACCAGTGAATAGGCACACGCTTTTTGCTGGACGGTCCAACGAGCAAGCAAGCCGTCGTCATTTTTGCAGTTTGATCGCAAGACGCCACACTGCAATCAATCAACGCGGCAGCAACTAGAACTCCGCAGGTAACCCCCCATCTTACTTGGTCTCCGAGCAAGGTTGTCTGGTTCTAGTACCACGTTGCTATTCAACTGCGACGGGGAAAAGCAGACAAAGGTCAGCAGACCATCCTCGGCCAAAACGACTAGGTAGACTAGCCACCCACCTTCCCAATCTGGGCACCATCGTGAATGAGCCGCGTGCGCCACGGACACTCACTCCGCAGTCCGACCACACAGTCACGCACCGTGATACAAGGTATCACTGTGTCGCAATCACGGTCAACTTGATCTTTTGTCAAACACTTGTCACTCACCAGATCCAACCGCCCCCTAGAAAACGTACAGCGTTTCGCAGGGAACCTTGGTGGGCGATCACATATCTAGAACGCGCCGAAGCCTGTTCTCGGAAACTCAATTCATACCACCAAATTGTGGACGACGATCTTTCGGCTTTCCGCAGATTGCTGATCAAGCCATTGCTTCTCACCTGCCTTGTTCTGTACCACAACAACGACGAGCTCGTATCTAGCTGGGACGCATTAACATCAAATTGTGCATATCGCAAAAGTTAAATAGGACAAGATGTCACTTGCAAGGGCCTTCACCACCCGGCGTGGGAAACAATCGTCGACAGACACGGGCATCTTCCCGCATCGGAGCAACACGACATCTAAGGGCCATGCATACTCGGGCTCCATCCGCCACAAGATTTCGAGCCCAATGGAGCTAACTCATACGACCAACATGCTTGCGTATAATGCTCCAGATCTATATCCTCGAACAGCATCGCCGCCAGGCCGCTCTTCAAAGTCAGACGACGAATCTTCATTAGATAGTCCCAGTACTGCTATATCGTCGCCCCCTACTAGCCCAGAGATCCCGCCAGGGGAGCACATGTCTGAGTCTCCGGAGCCGAATCACTTATCTTGCTATTTCACCGCTCCCACTCAGAAGCCAGCTATGGGCGCACGGGACGCACCGAGCATCCCTCAGCGAGCTCCTTCCCATACCAAGAAAGCATCGTTTGATAATTTCGCCATGAAACAAGCTCGCTTTTCGAACCAGTCCGGCAAGACCGTCTCAACCAAGGCCAGTTTCACCATGTCTCGATCATCTTCTACGTCAACTTCGGCTACATCCGTATCGTCAGCTTCTCGGGCCCAAAAATCACCCATAGTTGCAATACCGACCATATCGCCAACCTCGGCACTCCCACCTTCGCCTGCGCAGCGTTTTGGTCGTTCTATTGATGCTACAGAGTCCCAACATCCTTTTGGTCAGGAACTAGCAAAGGTGTCCGAGTTGGCAGAAGAGCTAGGAGTGAAAGACAAGCTACAGAGCACCAATGACGAAGAGGAACAGCTCATTGCGAAGGGCCTTCTTAAATTCAAAGCCGAAGATTACTTGGCCGAGATTCATGAATTGCTGTCGAGTTTCATGACGCCGGAGCCTGCACAGCCACAGCAGCCTGTATGGATCTAAACAGGAAGCAAAACCGGTCTCCAGAAAAGGAGTATCCGTTTCGCTGCTGGACACAATCTGACGATGTTTCATTGTACATATTCAAACGACTGTACGAGTCGACGCATATATTTCGAAAAGATGAGATGAGCGACTATTTGGAGTTTGGGTCAAACATGGGTTATATTCGACGGGGACTTTTTCAAGATCGTACCCCTATGGCGCAACGGTGGACAGTTTTACGATCGGACAGTTCATGTCCGCATCGAGCAAGCCAGACACAGGCTTTTTTTTCTTCTCTTTGTTGTCAATTATTGACGAAACAAGCCTCATGACAGAACATATCTAGTGAATCAAGTATGTGGCAGAGCACTAGTCTAGAAGGGTACGAGGACTATCTCGGACACTCATCCAATCTTGGATGCCATACATAGAGACGTATCAATAGGCGACTTGAATATCAATAAGCGATCTATTTTTCATGAGACTTATTCTAGTCGATTACATACTGTGATTATCATGCTATAAACTTGCGCATAATGGTCGCTAATTTTTAGACGGTCAGATCGAAATATTTGGCAAGAAAATCTGTGTCTCAGCAAGTCCGGCGCTGTCTTTGCAAGGCATTAGTGGTACTTACACCAAAAGTTCGTTGCAGACTGGCCCGGTATATATCATGGTCTTGTACAGTTGAACGCGAAAAGTATGAGGCATTATAATAACTAGCTAGGAGTTTCGTTTTACCCATGCTGACTCATGTCGCACCACGAGACTGGAAATAGTTTCCTTTAAAACCAGGAATGTCACAATACATTTAGACGGTTAATCTCCTCCTTCAGCACAGTCTCAATATCCTTGCGATACTCCGTCGAATTCACAATGCCAGTAGTATTACGATTAGACGGGGTCTGTGGGATTTGAACTTGCGACTGGCTGAGTTGGTGTTAATGAGCGACCTCCGCTCCTAACAGCTTCAATATGGACTCTATAAATATGCTGTAGTTGAGTAGCTCGGTTGCTGATGGGAACAAGAGGTATCTATACCCCATAGAGCCCCGTCCCGCCAGATCACGCTCGGCATACGATTCAGCGCCACCTCAGGAGCTGCCCTTCTCAAGCTAAAAGCACCAATTGAGACCAAAGCTCACGCAAACGTTAAAACACGTCATGTACATTCTGAGCTGGTTTTTTCCGCCACAAGAGTAAGGCAGAACGAATCCTACTCCTCCTCCTCGTCCTTGTCCCTCTCACTCTCCTATGTATACGAAGTATCCGCAGTTTCCGAAGTCGTGGCCGAACATCCGTTCCTATCACTCTCGTGACCGGGATCGTCAGAGCCATCAGTATCGTCATTATGTGCTGTACTCGTAGGTTTAGTCACCACGCCCCATACTCCAGGCGAACTGCATCTGTTGTCGCTGTCGGTGTACATAGTCCAGGCGACCAGCTCCTGCAACTTTCGATCACGCTCTGCCGCAGTCGGGACGCCGTCTAGCACTTCCCGAACAGAAATAGCTATCACGCCGGGCTTTTCAACGTGGAATTCAAGGACACGTGCTTGGGTATAGGTGAAAGATTGCATAAAAACCTAGTATAGTAAGTAAAAGCCAAGTGAGTAACTAGCCGACCAGGTTAGAGGATTATCAACCCAGTTAGAAAGAGGCGAATCAAAGGATAGATTCCATTCAAGTTTATGTATCATCTACTTTGATATATTGTAGTAATATAAATAAGGAAAAAAAGGTGTACTTACAGTTTGAATCATACAGGATTCGCCCTTACAGACCGCACGAATGCCAGCGAACTCGAGCAATAGTAAGAGCGTAAGCATCTCGCTACGTAAGTGAGACATTGCTGGTAGAATGGCCTATCTCTTCTCGTGGTACAGTACTTCTAGCTACCTGCTATGTACAGTAGGGCTGAATGCTTCGCTTTTTTGGCACGCTACCACCGCAAATAACCTTTCCTTATCAAAGGAAGAGGCAAGTAAAGGGCCTAAACATGTAAGGAGAATATGGGGTTGAGCACTTCTCGAAGGTGAGTCGTGGACGTCCGACGCGTTGGATCCATCCTATCTTCAGCCTCAAACCACTTGCAACTACCGATAACTAGGCTGAGGATCAAATAGATTTCACATCCTACTAGGTATCACTAGTTATATATCGCACATCCGTCTATCTGAACAGCAAAGCATACTACACACACAAAGCACATAAGCTACTATGTAGTTAGCCATCTGTATCTCTAATGTCATTTCAGAGTTTCGACATACTTTCAACATTCTGCATTAAGCTGCCGGTCAGAGTAGGATGTGAAATTTATGTTCCCGGGGGCAGAATCATTACTTTGAATGGCGATTCGACTAACCTAGGTGAAATCGGAGTGGAGCAACACCCTGGGGAAACATGCAGATTGACAGATGCACCTAATTAGAATAATACACAATATGGCTTTTCTTTTCCGTGTCAAGTATAATAGGTCAGTGGCTCAACGAGGCATTGGCCCGCCCAAGTCCTCTGTATCTCTCTTTACCTTAGGTGCTCGTCAGCAGAGCCGCTCGCACATAGAAATATATCCAATTAAAAGATAGAATGGGGATTGATACAAGTATTTGGTGTATCAGGTAGCTGAGCAAGCGGCTCTGCTATTTCCCCTGCCTGGTGCTAGGTGACGTCAAGTGGGACAGACCCTGAACAAGCATCTTAATCTTGACCCAGGCGAGGAGCTGTAGAAATAAAGTAGTGGTGGAACCTCCACTTTCCTTTTTATTCCCTCGCATTTTAGAGTATGGAAGATGTGACAAGGAAAGCTGCACTGAGCAACCATGATACCGTAGTCGAAACGTCATCCAAAGAGAGATGAGATAAGCGACTTGGTGGGCAATTTTTTTCAGCCCTACTTGAGGTAATTTCAGGGCTTGCTGGACGGAGTGGAAGACGTCAGGAGAATACTGCTCAACTCTGTACAACTCCAAGTTAGTGTCCATGGCTGTACCAATTCTCAAGGTATTTCTAATCGAGTTCGGTTTTTATATCCAACTGTTGTTTCGAAACAGTGTAGCATGATGAGCGTAGGATACTAAGGCTTGGAGTTGTTCAGAAATCGATATACTAAGAACAAAATATAAAACGCGGGTAATTTATTGGCGAAGTCCGGCTTCGGCGTGGGTGTTTGTCACCGTCTCGACGTTAACCTTGGAATAGCCAAGAATCAGAATACCCAGATAGGTAGACGCAGTAATCTGGTCCAGCTAGCTACCCGACAAAAGTTTTAGTCTTCAGCACTAGCTTTGAGCTTGCTTGCTAAACAAGCTTGACAAGGTGTCATAGAGGGGGAGGACCTTGAAGATTGCAGGGTTCTTGTCTCTTCTCCAGGATTCTTCTGGGTGTGAGCATTAGACTAAGCATTACTACTGTGGCTCAACAATTTACTTATGTATTGATTGTGTTCGCTCCTCCATGCTGTACTCACTTCTTGCAATGTTCATCCTCCTTCGCCGGAATAAGTTGGCGATTTGCGTGTAAGTAACTTCTGCCCCTCATTATAGGCGCGTAAGTATGATCAGACCAGGATCGGATCAGACCCCTCCCCCTCCAACCCAAAAGGTGCTCTTACTATGCATGTAACTCTTTATCTAATGCTTTTACTAGGCGATAGTATCACATGACTAAAAAGCTCAACGAAGATATCATTTGTTATTTGATTGGGTGCATCTCTTTTGCCAAGAACAATTTGCCCAATTACATACGTAGTATAGTTAGAACTGTAGGCTAGCCGAAGCGTCAGTTAAAGAGATACAAACCTCCCCTCCTTGCCAGGCTACCTACCTAAGCTTAGCTAACCACAGCCCACCTAGGAGGGGTTACCTACCTATCTACCTTACTTCTTAGGTCTCCACCTATCATTTGGTTCTATTTCTTTTCTTCTCCTTCACATCATCAATCTCTATACCGTCCTCTCCTTCACAGCTTCGTTTCATTCCAAGCTCGTAAGTATTATCGTCAATCTGCTCCTACTTCTCATACTTCCAAACGAGCAACTCATCAAGCCCATCAGTCAAGCGACAAGCTTAATTTGCGGCGCTACCCCGCCATCTCACCTCCTTCGCCCAATTGGGCACTTTCCCATGTTATACTTTTTTTTTGCTTGAGGTATATTTCGTTTGTCTAGGTACTTCGGTGACCAGTTCCACTGGCGAAATTGAGTGAATTATTCACTTCTCCCTCCTCCTCCTTCGCTTCCTCCTTCTCCTCCTCCTTGTTGCCGCTTCCATATATCTTAGTCCTGGTCCTTCAAGTCACGCATCACCCAGATTCCACCAGCTTACCCTCATTCGCATGAAGACTAACAGGCCCCTGGAAAGCAGCATCAGTAAGAAAACCCATCGTGAACCAACAGAAGCTCAATATGGCCATTAAGAAGATCCACGCCCGCTCCGTGTACGACTCCCGTGGTAACCCCACTGTGGAAGTTGATGTTGTCACCGAGACTGGTCTTCACCGTGCCATTGTCCCCTCTGGTGCCTCTACTGGTGCGTAAACCTTTCGCTCTTGATGACGAGACGAATTTGGAACTAATCCGCCTCCTTCCCCCTCTTCGCAGGCCAGCATGAGGCCTGTGAGCTCCGCGACGGAGACAAGACCAAGTGGCTTGGCAAGGGCGTAACCAAGGCTGTCGACAATGTCAACAGCGTGATCGCCCCCGCCCTCATCGAAAAGAACCTCGATGTGAAGGACCAGAGCGCCGTTGACAAGTTCCTCAACGAGCTCGACGGCACCGCCAACAAGACCAAGCTCGGCGCCAACGCCATCCTGGGTGTCAGTCTTGCCGTTGCCAAGGCCGGTGCTGCGGAGAAGGGTGTCCCTCTCTATGCCCACGTCTCCGACCTGGCTGGTACCAAGAAGCCTTATGTCCTCCCTGTCCCGTTCATGAACGTTCTGAATGGTGGTTCTCACGCCGGTGGCCGTCTGGCCTTCCAGGAGTTCATGATCGTCCCCTCTAGCGCCCCCTCCTTCTCCGAGGCCATGCGCCAGGGTTCCGAGGTCTACCACAAGCTCAAGGCTCTTGCCAAGAAGAAGTACGGTCAGTCGGCAGGAAACGTCGGAGACGAGGGTGGCGTTGCCCCCGATATCCAGACGGCCGAAGAGGCTCTCGAACTCATCACCGAGGCCATTGAGCAAGCGGGCTACACGGGCAAGGTCAACATTGCTATGGACGTTGCCTCGAGCGAGTTCTACAAGGAGGATGTGAAGAAGTACGACCTGGACTTCAAGAACCCCGAAAGCGACCCTACCAAGTGGATCACCTATGAGGAGCTTGCTGCTCTCTATGGTGAACTGTCCAAGAAGTATCCCATTGTCAGTATCGAGGACCCCTTCGCCGAGGATGACTGGGAGGCCTGGAGCTACTTCTACAAGACCCAGGACATCCAGATCGTGGCCGACGACCTGACAGTCACCAACCCCATCCGCATCAAGAAGGCCATTGAGCTCAAGGCGTCTAACGCCTTGCTCTTGAAGGTCAACCAGATTGGAACCCTGACCGAGTCTATCCAGGCCGCCAAAGACTCGTATGCTGACGGTTGGGGTGTCATGGTCTCCCACCGTTCTGGTGAGACGGAGGATGTGACCATCGCTGATATCGTTGTCGGCATCCGATCTGGTCAGATCAAGACCGGTGCTCCTGCCCGTTCCGAGCGTCTCGCTAAGCTCAACCAGATTCTCCGCATTGAGGAGGAACTCGGAAGCAACGCTGTCTATGCTGGTGCCAACTTCCGCACTGCCGTCAACTTGTAATTAGCTAACAACCTCGGTTACTCACACATTAACATATGATTTATTGACGATCGGGATGATTCGGGGGGATGGTCTGGGCAAAAACGGTAAAGATAGATATCAAGGTTGCTATTGAGAAATTCAAGACATAATGACTCGGCATACCAATAATGCCATGAATGCACCTTCTGTTTGAAGGCAGTGCATGGTAGATGAGTGATAGTAGCACTCTCTCTATAAATGCGGAACCTCCCGCGATCCGCGTTCCGATCGCTGAACATAACCTTGAAAGTGGTACAAGTAACCTATAATCAAATTTCCCATTAACATGAATTTGACATGAATGCCAACTTTTATTATTTGGTTAGATCGACAGTTCAGAGCTCTGCGGGTACATTGATGTTTCATATTGCCTGCTGCAGCCAGTAAAACTGCTGGTAGTCCTCTCTCTCTTCCAAAACATGCCGCCAATTCCGTGCATACAAAACTAGTTCACTGTCCGGCGCCTGCTCGTCACTCTTGCTAGGTGCTTTTACTACATCACGCCCTGGCTTGAGTGTCTCCGTACCTAGCTTCTTTAGTGGGATCAGGGCCTAATCAGGGCCACCTAGCACCAACTGAATAGGAGATCAGGAACCTTTACATCGTCACCCCCCCCCCCCCTATGACACACCAGCACTTACTCCCTGCTAAGAAAGTCTAATCTTACAATTCGAGAAGTCGACTTAGTCGGATTTTATGTGGTATGTTATCGTACGTCGAACCCATTAAATTCTGTAGAAGAATAAGTGACACAAGTTGAACGTCATTAGTGAAAAGAGCGGCGGGTGAGTGCTCGCGACCTGTCGGAGGTGCCCGAGTCGCGACCCTACTCCTGCCGCTTTCTCGTTGCTTCTGCCACTCTTTCTCCATACTACCATAACCTTCCAGTCTGCACGTTACAAGAGAAGTTTTTCAATCATGCGAATTCGCTTTGCTCTATGTCATAGGTCCCACAGCCGTGCTGTTAAGATACTCTTACCCCGAAGCCAACAGGTAGTCAGTCAATCGACAGATTATAGATAGGTACCTACCTCTCTCTATACCCATAGTGCCAAGAACATTGGGAGATGATCTAGGTGCTATGAGTTGAATATGCTGCAGGGTCCACTTGGACTTGATGGTGTTCAAGAGTTTTAGTTTAAGCGGCCAATGTAATAGCGATTGATTCATCACTCTACCGGCTAGTCAGACCAGCAGTTGGGATAAATACCTCCGTAGTACTGAAAGCCTATCTAGCACTTAAGTCGTACAGAAGTATGTGGTACGTAATAACTGTCACGGTTCTTACCGCTGGTAGTTCCAGTATTGGCTTATTGTTATTGCACACGCTGACTTTCAGTAGTAACTATGAACATTTGCTGCAAGATGAACATGGCTATAGATATAGGTAATAATGAAGGATCAAGGAGTAGGGGCTCTCAGAGAGGTTGGAAGAGTTTGATAGTTGTATCAAGGGACGTATTTGCTGGATTCGTTATCTAACAAACCCAACGCACGAATCACCTCATGGGGGTGGTCTAGCATGTTGGGCTCTGGTGATACATCTGCTGGACAGCCGAAAGTCTACCTAGTGATATCTCTCGTGTCCGGCTGGAATAAGACGCTCTATTAGTTGCGGATTGGGAGGTCTCTCGATAAGAGTTGCCCTGTCAAATGTGTCTGTCGTCTTCTGCTGTACGGGTAAAAATGGTGAAGCGGATAAAAGCAAAGTAGCATTTCGTATTTTATTCATAGTCTACGTATCTATCCATCCACCTAGGTATTCTATTGCTTCAGACAAAGCACCTACAATAAACAGCTTTCATTACGCATTTCACCTTTCAAATGCTGTTGGACTTCGCTAGGTAGCGTCAATCCTTAGCCTATTCCCTCAATGGTAGAATATCGGTAGTGTTCACTATTTTTCATCAATTAGCAAAGTCCATGGGCTCGCTAGAGATTGGGTTGAAAAAATGAGTAGGTATGGATCCGAATCAGAAGTCCGTTTAATACATTTCAGGCCAGATGGCCCGATGATATAAGAGGTACCAGAAAAATAAATTCAAATGTGTTTTATCATCATAGGAAACAAAGAGTAGGTGGAGTCGAGGGCCGAGGCAATAGGCTGGGTCAACATACCTTTAGATCGAACGAGATGCATGCAATTGGGATATGGAAACCAATTCACTCGTCCCAAATAAATGAAACTTGGAATGCTCAACGCCTGATGTTCTGAATGCGCTACGATAGGCAGGGAATCGCGACCGTCTTGCCTTCATGCTTGAATGAGAGGAAGGGTGTAGGAAGAAACTTTTCGCTCAGGTAAAATTATCTCAGTAGCAAAGAGCGGAAGATTCTCGGCGGTAAGTTAAACCTGCTGGTGGGGACATCTTAGCGGAGAAGACGCTTGGACCCAGAACCAGTCTTATCGCCTGTCTATCGACAACCCACAAATCTCACCAAATTTCGCACGCCTAATTATTGTTAAGCCCGTGATCCAACTTCTTTGCGACCTCTCAACCTTCTCTCGACCGAGACAAATCGACAACTACCCCTCGCCCAACTCCGAGTCCACCGACAAACAACACCGCCAAGATGGGTCGTCTTCACAGTACGTCGCTGCCACATGCGCTCGAACCTCGAACGAAAGTCACCGTCTCCGCGACATATCACTAATATTTGGTGTCCGAACAGGCAAGGGAAAGGGTATCTCCGCCTCTGCCCTCCCATACTCGCGCGCTCCTCCCAGCTGGTCCAAGGCTACGTCCGTCAACCCGTAGACGATCCTACCGATTGAATCTTGTGTTGACGTAGTGCACAGTCCTGCCTCGGTCGAGGAGAACATCATCAAGCTCGCTCGTAAGGGCGCTACACCCAGTAAGCGCGCAAAACTCGGGATTGTGAAATAGCTGGAAACGAGACAAAAAAAGGCTAACTAGGGTACAGGTCAGATTGGTGTCGTCCTCCGTGACTCGCACGGCATTGCCCAGGTTAAGGCTGTTACCGTATGCCACCCACTCCGGACGCGGTTAGATGCTGAATGCTTGGCTGACGAATATAAATTTTAAAGGGCAACAAGATCCTAAGAATCCTCAAGTTCGTTTCCCATATGACGACGTCCTTGTGTAATGGGCTGTAACAACATAGACTAACCGTGTGTATCTATAGGTCCAATGGTATGACCTGAAACACCCCCTTCATACAAGATGAACAGAGATATGCATCCGATATCGACTCGGATCATCAACGATCGGCTGTATAATAGCCACTTGTTGGTTCAGGCTGACAGTGTGACCGGTTCAAAGGCCTTGCCCCCGAGCTTCCTGAGTAAGTTCTCTAACATACTATTTTTTCATACATCGTTACTAATATTTCTATCAGGGATCTCTACAGTAAGTACATCCTTCGGCAGTCTTTGTCTTTGGCTTGATTTTCCGACATAAGCATGCCTGCCTTGAGCCGAGGACGTGCAGTCCGGTTTGTTGCGAGCGTCGAGGCTGAGGAACCTACTTGCTGGTCCTCCATCCTGTTCCCAACATCATCAAATCCCGTCTTGAATCGTGATCGCTAACCTAGTTTTCGCCAGTGTTGATCAAGAAGGTGAGCTGAGCTTTCACAAGCCAGTAATAGTAGGTCGACACTAATGCAGCGTCAGGCTGTTTCCGTCCGAAAGCACCTTGAGCGCAACCGAAAGGACAAGGATGCCAAATTCCGCCTCATTCTCGTCGAGTCGCGAATCCACCGTTTGGCCCGGTACGTGTTTCTCTCGGCAGGCTGTACAGCCTGGCATCAAATCACGATGTGCCATTGAGTTGTTGACTAATCCTTACTCCCTATACATAGCTACTATAAGACCGTCGGTGTCCTTCCCCCTACCTGGAAGTACGCCAGTGCTACCGCCAGCACCATCGTCGCTTAGACGTAAGAATAAATTCTGATACGGAATGACCTGGGCATGGAGTTCATGGACCTGGAGAGGTATTGCTTTGAGGGTACCTGAAAAACACTTGGCACTAGCCAGTGAAACGAGATAGATGAATACAACATTTATCATTTGAGGCTAGAACCTCACAACTAATTTCAAAGCCTCCTTTGGGAAAGCCATGGGATCACTCGCAAAGACCTATAATACCATCTATGGATGCAACGCATGTGTAGCCCCGTTCTTTTCCTGAGCCAAAACGCCATAATATGCAAATCATGTCATCGTTCCTATCGTATTGTCCTAAGTTTCGACCTCTTTGGAGCGTTCGATGAGGTATTCACCCAAGGTTCGCAAAGGGTCCTTTGGCCTAGATTTGAAAATTAAATGAGCAATCTCTATCATGTGACAAGACATGTGGGCAGAACAGTGCAACGTACTGGGTCTTGGCAATATGCTTCATGCCATCCAGCAGGTAGGGGGTGATCTTGCTATTCAAGTATTGTCGTATAGGTGCACCGTGAGCCGGGGCAGCGTCGGGCATGGTAAAAGCAGGATCGGGGTGTTGTGAGGCGGCGCGCGACGTGTTCTCTTGGCCATTGGTGCGTAGCGGTGTGCTGGTTCGAGCTGGGGCCGGGCTAGGTGCATTGGTTGAGGGCGCGGCGGGCGCTGGCGACTATGATCGAGAAGAGAGAGAGTGACGTGTTAGCCGCTTCCGCTCGCTTTGCCCGTTCAAGAGAAAATAAATAATAAATCATGGGATAGGTTGTTATGTGAAACGTCGCCATCTTTTCCAAAACTTACGGCAGCCTGGTCAGCGCTGGAGACGTCCGTCATAGAGACGTCCTTGTCCTTGTTGTTGCTGGATTCGGTCGTGGGCGCTACTACGGTTTGTGTCTCTGGAGCTGCTGAGGGTTCGCCGGACTGACTTTGCGCGACCGCGATCGCGACCACGGGTGCAGGGGCTGGAGTAGGAGCAGGAGCAGGAGGAGCCGGCGCAGCGGATTGAGGCTGGCCGTACGTGGGTACGGGAACGGGTGTTTGGGGAATCTCGTCGGCCATATTATATTGGACGAATTGAGTGGTTGGTTGGTTGGTCGGTTGGATGGATGAATAAAGATAAGTTGAGACGTGGGGTTATTTATTTACGTTGAAAGAGGGAGAGGGTGGTGGGGTTGAGGTTGAGAGAACGTTAAGTTCCCATGTAGCTAACCTACTACGTATCTACCTCAAAGCCTGAGCACTTTTACATACCTATTAACCTTGTATATCCTTTTCTATAGTACCGGAACAGAAAATCACAGTTTTAACTAAATCAATTTAAAACTGCTAAGTAATCACGTTAATACTATCGTAATACCTAGGTAGTTACCATTAACACCTAAAGTGCGTTATCCGCAAGTTGTACGTAAACAATAATATCCTACTGCAATGGGCGATAACTGGATTGGTTAAAGCCTCGGAAATCGAGAAAAATTAGAAATCTATCGAGACAACTAAGCGTTGTCCGGTGGTCTAAATGCTTTAGGACTATGGCATAATCGATTAACCTACTATCAGAACGAAGGGATACTACAGGTAGTACCATCGTACTTCTTCAGTGGGAATTCCTTCGTCATATTAGCGTCGGCAACATTCTCGATACCGACGGTTGGGGTGTGCAGGGTAGCGATAAAAGAATAGGGACATATTCCTGGAAACTGACCTGCCTAATTCCTCCTCATCCTATCCTAAGTGATACTATCTTGACTTTAACTATATCTATAATGAGTGTAATACCTTATTACCCCGATCATGTCTTAGGATCGCGAGCTATTGCATGATTTATGCAATCAGGTAGTGAAGGTAGGTAATTAGTGTCAACTGTTCGTTTTCTTCCTCTCTCTGCTTATTTTCGAAAGCAGGTATGTAAACATATAATTGATCTCTAATTTGAAGTAGTTATACATATTCTATATATAGTACGCATCCTTACATGTAGGTAGGCAAGAAGTAACTTTAATTTGATTGGAACTAACGACGCGCTGCCCCGTGACTGCGCGCCTGTCGATCTAAGCCCCTGACTAGAGCAACCGCGTCCCCCGCTCGCGTTTTTTCTCGCCACCTCCCTACCTAGGCTATTCTTTGTTCATATAAAAACCACTCTAAGTCGATCATCGCCACCCGGTGTAGCCTACCCTACCTACAATGTTACCAAGATGTATGCGTTTCTCAAGAAGGGGAACCCTCATGGTCGTTCTGCCTCGCCAAAGAAACCATCTCTACAAGAGAAACCTGCCCGGCTAGCGGAGGAGCACCCAAAAAAGAAGATAAAATTGGAGCAGGCGTACAAGAGCGATGCAGATTCGGACGAGTATCAGATTGACACTCCGCCGTTGAAGCCGCGGCCCGGCCCGCGAAGGGATGAAACCCCTCCAGACAGCTTCGCAGAGGATGACGTAGGAGGGGAGGGGTCTGAGAGTGAAGACGTCCACGCACCGGGACCAACAGCCATTGAAAATTCCCTACCGGAGATCAAACCCGACAAGCAGGCCATTGAAGAGTACCAGAACTCGAAGGCCTCACAGAGCAACGATGCCGGTAGTAGTGCTGCCGCATCCAGGCTCGACTCAAGAGAATGGGTCAAGGGCAAAAGCTCCCTCTACGTCGACGCATTCAATCTCGCTCTACACACTGTCCTCGACGAAGAAGCGCACCTCTTTGATGAGAGGGAGAACCGGGTCTTCGAACAGTGGCGGTCTCTTAGCTACGAGGCTCAGTTCTTGTATGCCTGCTTGCTAGCGACCCCCTTATCGACCGTCCCTCATGTCCTGACTTTTTCGTTAGATATATACGGTTATTCCTGAGAAAAACGTCATCGTGGCATCGTATCGCTCGCTTAGGCTATTATAATGATATTACCGATACCGAGGCCGCCGTTCAAGAGTTGCAGAAGGATCGAGTTCTTCCCAGAGAGACCTCGCCTGACCAGTTATCCCCCGTGCCTCCACCGTCTGAGCTCGGCGCCTTTGCCAAAGAGCAGTGTGTCTTGGAAGATACGTTTACTTTCGCGGATGCATCCGAGGACTTTATTGAGACTGTGGAAGAGGCCGTGTCGCTTCTCAGTCTGGACGAAGTCAAGGCGTTAGCAAAGGAAGCTCGAGTGCAAGGTAAAAACAAGTCCGATCTGGCCAGTGCGATCTGCAGGATGAGCAATCAACAGGCGGGTCTATTTTCGATGGGTCTTCAAAGGGCCGACACGGCCGAGTCCGTTCAAGATACTCCTCATAAGCAGTCACCTGGCCCTGGCCTCGGTGACGATGGGAACAGGCGAAAGCATTTTCTCGACAAGATATTATCCATCGCCGGTCCCTGCGTGAGACTTTCCTTGTCTGTCTTCCGACTATTCGAGCGAGTTCATCTTGTCTTCTACAGGTCTACAGAGTGGACGGAGAAATCTCTTACAACAATCATCTTGGCCAAAGTTTCGAAACGTAATTTCCCTTCTTATATCGTGAGCAGATCGTCCACTATTTTCACATCCAGGTCACAGCTTTTAGAGTTCGAAACCGCCATGAGGTCTGAATATATGGTGGACGGCATCCTCGAATTCAACGGCCCTGTTACAGAGGCCGGTTTTCGAAAAGTCATCGACACCTTTGAAACGATTTATCCAAGATGGAAAAGTATATTGCAAGAGGAGCAGGAGAAGGAAGAGCGTGTGTATGAGTCGGGAGAAGGCGCCTACCTACGCCGACTGAGTCCGGGGCATGCCTACACCCGCATCGTCCATAAAGCGGCTTACACCTTTGGACGACTCAAAGAACATCAACGAGAGCATGCCCTCCTGGCCGAGCTGCTTAGCCAGCGCCTGTTTCATCTAGCACGCCGAGGATCTTGGTACCAGCGGAAGGCCCTCTTAGAGGAGCACTACATGCACGCGCTGCTACCCCATCCGGCCTATACTGATCCAGAAAGACAAAAGAGCCACTGGAAGGGAATAGCGGCGGCCACCTGCGAGAGAGCTCTCGAGGATCCCGACTGTCATCTGAAGTATCATTACGACCTTCAAAAGCGGCTGGTCAAACTGGAGAAGCAGCTCAAGATACCCATGAGGCTACAGCACGACTTTGGTCATGTCCGACTAAAACAGCCGGAGGAGGATTATGTCGAAGGCATCCAGTTGAAGAAGCTGGATTCCGCAGGCAAGAATGGACGCGGGCCAAGCACGAAGACGGTGTGGGTTGATGAAGCAGAAGGTGGCGGCCAGTGTAGTGTGGAATCTATGTGTCTGAGCTGGTATAGGGGCCAAGGTTGGAAAGGATACCACGCCGAGGGAGGCATCATACGCACTTTGTTTGCCTACCTCTTCTTCGACATCCTCTTCCTCTACATACCAAACGTCTTTCAGACAGCCTACCAGACGTGTCCGCTGGATCTATTCACGGATGCCTTCTATCCGACTCGCGCTTCCGAAATCAACCATCGATTAGTCGAGATTGCGAATGGAGGGGCAGCAAAACTAATCGAAGAGGTGGATAGGCGAGAGCGGGAAAAGCGGACGTGTGTCGTTGGTCTCAACTGGGATTATGAGTTGGACGATTTACTCGAGCTAGCTGATTGTTTCGATGGCGCCGCGCTCGCTACGGTTTGCAAAGTCATGGCGCAGGAGTATGGTCAAAGAGGCGGCGGCATTCCTGATCTCATCCTCTGGCGGGTTGAACCACAGAAAGAATGCATGTTCGCCGAGGTCAAGAGCGCAAACGACCGCTTGAGCGATACGCAGAGGCTATGGATCCACGTCCTTACTGGAGCTGGGCTGAGGGTAGCACTATGCAATGCAGTGGCCAAGGAGGTCAGGGAGATCTAGTAGTAGCAAGAACTAAGTTGTTCTTGCTGCTGTACTGCAGGACCTCGCCTATCCTATCCATACATTTCTATCGTGTGGATGGCATCCTACGGTCTCTAGTTCTCTGGTTCTCTAGTCTCATTGGGCATACCGTTCGTATGATTATACTTTGGCAAGGACTCCATCATTCGCCCCCGGCATCTTGTTCGTTGGCTCAACATACCGACTTGCTTTTACGGCGATGTCTCACCACACGCCAACTAGCCGGACACACGTGCTCTTGTCGAGTAACACACACACAAATGCCAACATGATGGGCCTCTAATCAGACTCCGATGCCTTCGGAACTTACTGCTATAGACCCTTATCATAAGTGCGATGTCCAGGGAGTGAATCCCACAATCCTATAAGCTAAAGCGTTGAATGTTTTACCACCTACAGCTTCGATCGGCTTTCAGGTGATAGAATCACTCGAGAGCTTGAGATTCAACATAATCAGGACTTGGATAACGCCCTGACCTAAACCATGATCAATTTGCGCATGTGGCGGAATGCATTCAGAATGAGCTCAATTCACGGATTTTCGATCTGAGGGCTATATTCCTAGATTGAAACATAACCCTGCTGCATGGAAATATGCATCTCCTCCTGTGTCATTGGTCCCGTCTTCACCAATCCCAGTTCGGGGCGTTCAACAGGGTGTTCATTACTATCACATCCAGCATAACCGTGTTTGGCCTATTTGGGAAGTGGCACTACCGGAGAATTAGCTGATCTCATGCAGAGTAGCCAATGCTCGATTGGGAGCAGGTATACTATCTCGGTTAAGACTGGGATATAAGCCGCTATAGTGGCAACACAAGACTAGCGGTGATGTAGCCCAGCTAACAAGTACATACGAGACTCAACAGTCGTCTTAGTACAACGAAACACACACAAGAGGGCGCAGGCCACAGCGAGAGACAAAAAAGAAGGTGCCAGACTACAGCGAGAGACAACGGAAGGAAGCGTATAACGCAAAGTGGCCTGCTCGAGTTCTTCGACATGTCACTCATATCGCGCGCTGCATCAAGGTGCACAATCCCTCCCTAGTAATGGTCGAACAAGCTACTGCGGCTCTTGTCACAATCACCACTCCATTGACAGGTCTTGGTGCTTCGCCCGAACACTGAACGTGCGCGGAGCTAGCAAGCGTTCTGATGCCGTTTGCCTCGTAAGGCAAAACGAATGACTCCCAAACCGGCCGCCCGTCGTGCTGTTGTTCTTTGGGAGAAATGCTGCTTACTACGGCAATATCGAGGGAGTGATGGGAATTTTGCATGGCCAACTGAAGCCTTAAGTTAGGAATGCATTGAATTCCTACTAGTACACAGAACAATACGTGTTGCGGTTCGCTACCTCGTCCAACAACTCCTGGCTGTTTAGCTCGTTGTCGTGGATCATTACGACCTGTGAAAATAAAACCCATCTCCTCTATAGCTGTGCCATGCTGCTATGCATGCATCTAGACAAATGTTCCTGCGGTTGATCGACGAGACAGTGGTCTGGTCGCTTCAACTGCAACCATCCGCATGGCTAGACAGGGAATCGACTAGGCAATCGCACGGTTGTCGTTCACTCACCGCCGGCATTTGACTCACTTACTCCAATTCTGCCGCGACTATCAACGAGAGAGCAGTCTCCTCGGTGTATCCTGCCTAATTTTTTTTCTTCTTTCTTTTCTTTTCTGCTCGTAGCTCAAAAACGTTCTCTGTATCGTTCTCGTCACCTGCCTAGATTAGTCGTCCGTCTCCCTAGCTCTCCGAACCAGGGAGTTTCTACACATGGAGACAGCCGTACTGAGTACCCCGGGAACAAGTCGAGGACTCTCTGCCTAACTTTGAAGAAGGTGCCCATGTCGTGGGCGCTTAAGTGCTTGTGACCTGCACCCAATAGGCGCTCGCGAATGTAAGGTATTTGGAGGTCAACTTTTGTGACGTGCATGGCAACTTCGACCGCACCCCATTAATTTACCCCTCCTTGCCAGCCACTTCGCGTCGATACGACGTTTGATTGGCTGCGTGGCCCGGTATGCCAGGCGCTTAAATAATGGGGCTCCGTTCCGCTAACGATGCAATTCCCAGGATTCTGGGATAAGATCACGTCGGACCAATCATGCGTCCAAAGTCGCGAACCTGATGCCGCTTCCAAGTGCGACACATTCTTCCTTTTTTGCATTTTCTACCCTACAACATTGCTCTCTTCCGTTTATCGTTGTACTTCTAGAGGGCCTTACTTATTGCTGGGCAAATCCCTTCCGCCCCTTAGTCAGCCAGTCATCCATGGGCACTCTGAGCCGTATACTTGAGGTTACAAAGTAATGAGCCAAGGCTTTGCTCGGCGGGACAACAAGGTCGACCACCTGGGCTAATTAGGTGCCTCAGATGTCGGCTTGGAACGCCGGCCCTGAATTCGTCCACAGTGCTTTTCACGTATGCGGGGAGCAGCGGAATAGAGTTCCTGAGGGAGGGGGGATATAAACAAAGAGAGAAGGAAACTTGATGGTTCTCTACCTGGACGGTGGGTTTGGGGGCCGAAAATGGTGTGCCGTTCGAATCGACCTTTCCGTGCATCCCTGGTGCTAAAGTAGGACTCGCCTACCTAACAGCCAAGTCGCCCGAGTCCTAGATGATGAAGGGCTCAAGAAAGAAAATTAAGGAGGGGTTTCTTGACTTAGTTTAACAAATTTGATGTCGAGATATCGTCGCGGCGAGCTTGTGATAGGAAGGAAAGTGGCGGAACCAAATGAAATGACGCACATCGTTCATCCCGGCTGTGTTACCATTAGTGTGATCTATAATATACCTATCATCAGCACAAGGATATACCTAAGTCTTTCTCGGATCTGGGCTGGCTGACTGAAGTGATTGAGTAACTGACCTACGGTTACTCGCGTGGTCACAAAAATAAAAACCAAGAAAGGAGGGGTCACAAGGGGGGGTGTGAGAACGAAAATAAAAAACAATCATAAAAAAAAGGCCGTCGAGCTACCTGCCTACCTGCCTACCTACCTACCTACCTACTTATGAGTGAGATGGAGAGAGCTTGTCTTCACAGCTAGCCAGCCAGCCAGTCAGACCCGATACGCCGCTCCATCGACGACCAACAAGATGAGCTCCGACCAATCACGCGGTCTACGGGTCACGTACGTATACGTACCTAGCTCACCTACCTACCCTTACTCGAATGATGTACCTATTTTTTTTTCTTCTCTGTTCGTGTTTTCTCCCACTTCACAGTACTGGTCCGTTTTGTTCCGTACGTTATAAGCAGGTTAGGTAGCCAGCCAGGCAGCCCCATTTTCAATGGGGTCAGGAGGGAGGGAGGGGGAGACAGCCAAAGAGAAGCCAGATATTGACCGAAAAAAAAACATACTCTACCTATATGTATATGCAAGCACTTTGGTTTTTTTTTATTGTTGTTGGTGGTGTATGCATATGGTACGGGGTGAAGATAATACGTGTTGACGAATAATATCGAAGCAAAGAGAACAAAATAAACAGAAAGCTGAACTAGTTAAACTGCCTAACTAAACTAACTAACTTGCCTGGCCGCATTTGAGGTCGCGTTTTTTTTTCCTCTTGCCTGCCTGCTCCTCTTCGCTGCAGTAGGTAAACTAAGCTCAAGTACCTATCTGCTGTGAGCTGCGGACGCTTTACAGAACCGAGACAAGGTGTGCGATTTGATTTGACGATTTGGCCCCCATTGTATGTATGTACGTATATGTACCATAAGTCTCCCCAACCAACTTAACTGGCTTGTCGGTGTACGTATATCATAATCATCACGAACGAACGGAGTGAGTCACGAAGGGCAGATGCAAGGAAGACCAACAGGCAGAAGCATGGCGGCTCAGCGCATGTGTACACAACTCGGGTGGATATGGGATATCATTGGACTTTCTCTTTCTCTGTCTGTCTCTGTCTCTATCTCTGCCTCTCTGCTGTTTGTCTCCGTCTGCATCTAAGTTCCACGCGCACAAAACCCTGGTCTTTCTCAAGCAGGCTGAGGTATACAGACCTACATAACATCGGCCAAACAACCAATGGTGTTGCGCTTTCTCCCAAAAAAAATCACACCCCAACCCCCTTTCCCCCCACACCCCCCCTCCTCCCCTTCTTCTTCTTCTTTGTCTTGAATCTTTCCAAAAAGCTTTGGAATTCCCGCCATCCCATCCCATTTCCCAGCATTGTATCAGAGTTCCCTGTAAAAAAAGCATGTAGAGGCAAGAAATGACCAACTCATTTTCTGCCATGGTATCGTAAGCTGGGGAAGCTTGTTTGTAAGACGCCGCCCAGCAACGCCGTGTGAACTCCTCCGACACCGAAACGCTGTTTGCTGACGTCATAATAATAAAAATATGATATAAAAAAACCGTGAACGTTCAATTCGTTATCGGGTAAACCAATCCCCTGTTCTAATAATGGTGGGTGGAGCGGCGGGGTTGGGTTGGTGAAAGTCGTAGTTGTGACCATACATCGGTACTTAGGGAGTAAGTAGCCAGGTAGATGGTGTGAACAAATGGAAAGAAGTAGGTATCGGTGCTGCGCTACTGTCGTAGCCAGTCAGTGAGGTAGAGAAATGTTGTGGCGGCGACTCTGCTACTTTGTTCGCTCGAGTCTTTCAGTTGAATAAGTCGGTCAGGTCATAAGAGATCTGACGTCTTCATGAGTGCTGCTATTTCATCTTCCCCTTCTTCTTCTACGTTGAAGTAGGCGGAGTCGATATCTCCGCGGCCGCTGCTGCCGTCGCTACTGCCGTCAACTTTTGGCAATTCGTGTGCGTTTTCCTCCGCTTGCCCTTGGGTGCTGGGCTCATCCGTGGCGTATAAGTGACCGTCCGCGTGACGACCTCTCGGATCTGCCGCACACTTTTGCTTGTGGGCTTGTGTGCCCTGCACTCTTGTGAGTAGCGGGCCTTCAGTGCTGCTTCCCAGTCAAACGGTGACCGCACTGATCGTGAGCTGAACGGTGATCGTATTGTGGCGCTCAAGGGCGACTCCATCGTGGACACTGCCGGTGATGGCGGGACGTTCAGGCCCGGGAAAGAGGTCACGCTCATGGGTGGCGCAGACATGGGCTGGTTCGAGTACGGGCTCGCGGGAACAGCCGCGGGTGACTTGTGGCCGCCGCACTTACACGAGCAGTCTGTTTGGGCACTGCTTGCCGTAGACGGCGGTGTCTCCTGTGCCGGGTCCTCCTCTGGCGTAGAACTGACGGATGCCGATCTCTTTCTTGAAACGACGGGCGATTGAACCGACATGGCCTTGAGAAAATCCATGTAGGCAGTGGGTGGGCTGATTGGTGTCCTAGCACTGCCAGGGTATTCCTCTTTGATAAAAGCCGGTATGGCTGAGAGAGGTGTTCTGGCTGATGCCGAGAGAGCAGAGAGCTCTGACGGAAAAGTAGCAGTGACGGGCGTCTTCAACTGCGGGAGCTTTGGCTTTGTTGTTGTAGACATGATGACGGTTACTTATCCCTCGATAATACTTGGTGATGAGTAAGTAGATGGTAAATCGGGATCGTTCCTCTTAGGTATTTTTCCTCGAGTCAAGTAAATGACTCCCGAATGACTACACGCAGAAGACACCGTGAGAATTTGCGAAAGGCCGGCACCTCAAGAGAAAACGTAAGCGGGTGAGAGGGAGACCAAGAGGTTATAATAATAATGATATGTGGATTGATGGCAGACCGGGGGGGTAGTCCAGGGGGGACCGGGGTCTGTTGTAAAACGGCGTGGGGAGTGGGCGCAGAACAAACCGAAACGAAACGAAGGCGCCAAACGGACAAGGGGGGGAGGGCCAAAACGCGCGGTGCGCTGCTGGAAACAAAATGTGACGGGATCCAGAGAGATGGATGGATGGATGTGGCCGCCAGACCAGCCAGGGTCTAGCTCAGTCACGAATTAGATAGGTACTCGTGCCGGGGGGCGGGTTGTTGTGGTGTGGTGTGCCGCCTGCTTGTATCGAAGAATAGCACGCGCTATGCCGTACAGCCTAGCTGCGCTGTGGTTGGAACTACCAACGCGAGGACCGTCCTTGGCGACGATGGGTGAAGAGGAGACAAGGGGGGTGAGTGGACAAGGTGGGCTTTGCTTCCTTTGCTCTGCCACTGGTGCTTCTTTGGCAGTGGAGCGTCTCGAGGACCAGTCGGCGCGAGTGAGCTACAAGTCTCTAAGTCGTTGATGGCGGCAAGCAGTGGATCAGTCTTAGAACAGCGTGTATTTGACGAGCGTATTGGGGGGGTAACGCGCGCGGTATTGGCTGCAGAGCTGCAGCGAGAAGTGCAATCACCAATAAGAGAGCCCAAAAGGCGATCAAGGCAAGGTCAGGTTGGAATCTTGCTTTCTTGCACTTTATTTCAGTGCTATGCTGAGATCTTGTTTTAGCTCAACGCCTCGCTTGACATTTCATCAGTGGCTTACTTACATGAAACAAAGAAGGATTTCTCAGCTTCGATCTTCTTGAAGAAGAATATCCGTAACTGCAAGATGGCTCTCTTTGACAGACAGTTATACTGTGTATGAGACACCCCGACCTGGAACAGAGTACCCGTCGTCAGCAAGTTATCACAAACGAAATATATCGACAAGACCGCTATAGCAGCATTGGCATTCAAGACAAATTCAGTAGTTGTACAGCATACCTTTGGGAAGTGCCCAGTATCAACTTGTCAAGTAAGTACAGGTTACAGTACTGTGTTCGTTAGGAACCCCCCTGTTAGAGAGCCCGTTCGTGGGGTTGCACTGCGGTTATTGCTGGGGTCCAGTGGTTCTTTAGCGGATATGAAAGCCACTATCCCATTCGGTATAAAGAGGTCGATTAAGCGCCGGGACTATACTCAATCTATAATTAGTAGCCGCTCATTTTCGTGACCGTCACCCATCCATTACCTCCCATACATCCCAATACATCCTCCAACGCTCAAACAAGCGTAGGTAGCACTAACTATCAACTACTCACCTTAGGCAACTTGCCAGAAGCTGTCTGTCGCTCTGGCTTGTTGAGAGAAGGTGTGGTATAGACCCGGAGACAGACACCCTCTATTTGAAGGTCGGGTGGATTGCGATCTGGTGATGAACAACTGAATAGGTATGTTGTTCAAGAGTGGAAGGTGATTGGCGTTAGTTAGCGAGAAAGGTGTGCGACTAGAACGTGCTCATGTGTACTCAGATGTGTGTGGGGATTGCGATAAACAGAAGGAAAGAAGAGAGAGAGTTAGACGAGGTTACAACGCGTCGAGATTTGCTGAGGGCCGTTCCGCTCTGCGTGTCTTACTTGAGATTGCGACTCCGGCGATGTCAACCGGCGACTTATGTAACTTGTCTGAGCGGACTGGTGATGGTGGTGGGTGCAGTGGTAACATTACACAAATCATGGGACATTGGATGACATTTATGCTCTCCCGGTTTGTGTCGAGAACCAGAATGAATAAACAAAAGCAGCAGAAAAATCCGCTCTCTCTCTCTCTCGTGGCTTGTTCCTGCCAGCCTACTTCGCTCAATTGTTCAGCGCGCGGCTCACCAAACCTGCCTTGCTTGGTTTCTGTCTTTCCGTACACAATCAGAGCCTATCCTCCGTCTTGCACAAGCCCTGCTCTCAGGCCCGCGCCGGCCTCCTTACTCAGAGCGCGCGCCACAAGATACAGCCTGGGCTACGGCTAATTCCGACTTGCTGTTGGTCCATGAACAATTTGTTGCTGATGGATGCCAGCTCTCCCAGGTCCGAGAACTCAGCGCGCGGCTGTAATATTCTCAGCCGAGCTCTTTAGACCGCTAGACAGACGAATGGGCGGCCAGCCACGCAGTCGGGCGACGAAAAAGAAGTGAGCGTGTCCCCTGTTCTTCTCTGATTCTCTATTTCCCTTCCCCTTCCTTCTAAGCGCTGCGAAGTGCCTAATTTCTTGCATCGGGCTTCTTTCTGCCAATGGCCCAGGACAACCGAGCCGCCGAGCTAGTTAAGCGCCCCCAAGCCCTTTACTGGTCCAAACGCCAGCTTAAGCTCTCCCAGCTTGAACTTACAATATTGCTCCCGCGCTTAGGGATTATAACGAAGATCGCGGAGGAAACCGCTCTTCCCCCCCAATCATTCGTAGGATCGTGAGCTGGCCACTGCACCGGACACTACCCCACGATCTGGCTCGTGGCAGGCAGAGCTGGCGCCGATCAGCCGTAGCCCTTCTCCTCTCCCTGTGTCGTCCCATTTCCTAATTAGCGCAAGCTTCATCTATTTATGTCCTTGAGCTGTGCCATATGTTACTAAGAAACCCAGAGCCACGGCATGTCACGTACTCTGACGTTGCCGCCAACGAATGAATGGGCTGTTGTCTCCGAGATCCAAGACCCGTGGTTCGACCACGACCACGACCAACGAGGATCTCCCGAGTTTATAATTATCGCGCAGTCCGAATATAGTCGCAGTGTCTCGCCGAGAGCTGTCAGAAATTAGTTGCTCTTGTATACCTACTTTGCGTCGTGTGTTGAGAGAATAATATTTGCATTTTGCAGGCGGTGCCTTCCAGTCTCATTCTTGAAACACACACACACATCTCTTCCAAATAAAATGTCTCAGGAAGAAGGTACAACTCAGCTCCAGCCTGACACAAGAATGTTCTTCCTCTCGGCCCACGCGTAATTTTCCCCAGTTGGGTAAAGGTGTTGCATGCAGTGTCACCATCTTACAATGGATCTTATAGCAAGTCCATAACATCAATGACTGACCAAGTCATAAACATACGCATAGCCTCCCCCTTCTCGAAATGGTACAACCTTCCGACAAGCTCGAATACACACTCTCAGACTTTACTCCACGCCGCTTTTTCAACGTCAGCAGCCACGCGCCATCGGTCCGCTTGAACTAACTGCCTTATCTGTAGCAGTTTGCGAGGGTTGACGCCATGCAGATCAAGAATGTCAATCTCTCTTTTCCTAGGTAGTCACTCAACATCAGCTATCAGAACCCTGATCATCAGCCAACCGCCATCATCTAGTAGATGGGTGTGCAGCCGGCCCTACAATGGTCTCGAAAACTGCGATCCGACCCACAGCAAAGCGGTTTGGGCTTGATGAGATGTGCTTGTTCATATACGTAAGCTCGCGCGAACGCGAACTCATCCTCTCATCCAGGGGCTACTGCTCGTGAACTCAGTAGCCGCGAACCATCTGCAGAATTGCTTTGCGCGGCCTCAATCCTTCCATTCCCAGCATAGTGCCAATGGTCTGTCCGTCCTTCTTCGCGGGTAATTTTATGAGTTCAGGCGGCCCTGCTTCATGCGTTGTTATTGTTTTCGCATTACGACGGACATACAGTGTAGGTATGTCGTGTATCAAACGAAAAACATTGTAATGTGAATGGTTGCATTTGTCATCGAGCTAAAGCGATGGACAATGGCAGGGGGCGAACGATGTAAGTTGTAGGAATTAAATCACCTGGATCTTCCGCAAGCCCCAACGTATCTATAATGAATACCTCGCAATACTCTACATGTAGGTAACTATACATACGAAACTACCGCATACGAGTAGGTAATTTGCTATCGTAATCGTCTCCTTTGACTTGCCAAGGTATTGTGGCCTGGTTCATAGCTTTCAATATCAATTATTTCATGAAGATGTCCTAAAATTAGAAAATCATCTGGCACCGGACACAGCCGTCGTCATCATATGAAGCATAATCATTAAAGCGTAACGTGTACGGTATTGTGTCTATGGTATACCCTATGCCGTGTGAAGCTCTAGGCCATTCATCGGTTTTCAAGTCACTCGCCTCAGACACGACGAAACTCGGCGCTTCTCGTTCTTTCATCAGGAACGTTGCATTCTAATTAAACCCTTTTTGGACGAGCAAACTCCAGATCATGTCAACCCAAGGCTAATAGTAGAACGTTGAATTCATATCTAGTATCTCACAGTACAGGCTTCGCTTTTTCGCATCTGGGCCCTTGTCCTGATTATCTCGGTGAGTGAGGTGACTCTAATAACCCTTTCACGTCGATAGCTGGGCATGCACGATTGATCCCTAGACCATAGGGTTAACTTGTCGTCGTCGTCGTCGTCATCATCAACCCAGTGACAGTGTGTCGGGCGCTTACGAAGCTCCCAATCGCAGTAATATGTAATAAAAGTAATTACGAATGCGGTTCCAGCGCAGTTACATCAAACGATAAACACATCACAAGACTTAACCGCGCACCTGAAACCACACAACAAATAGCCTTCTACAGATAGCCCGAAATAGCCTGTGATGGCGGTTTTGACAGTATGACAAGTGTCCACCATCTACGTGAGGTACATGATTCCCTCTATACCCCGTAAAGCGACATCACATGCGTCACCACGACACGATGCTAGTTGGTCGGCGTGTGACCCTAATACCGTAATCTAACGTAAAATGGTGCTAGTAACTCGACAAACCTAAGGCGGCTTGTGGGAATCTGCGTGGTATGAGAATCACAGACGCCATGGCGGAATGTTAAACACTTGGTATTAAAGCGTCAAAAAATAGGGGTTTGGAGATCGAAAAAAAAAGCCCTCACACTATCTCTCAATATTCCTAGATTGTCCTGGTTTAGCTGCAATATCCTCTACTGGGGGGTTATCTGGAACCGACTCAGGCTACACGGCGAATCCAGCAGAGAAGGGTAATACAATTCCTAGAGCATTCAACATCAGTTTTTATCCGATCAAATTATATTCCAGTTCTCTCTTAGAGCCCGAAGTCGTTAAGCCTTTTTATCAATCATCGAGACAGAGTCGATCCCTTTCGGTCAAATCTGGCTATAACTGTGACAAGGGGCTTGGAAAGACTTTGAATTACAATAATCATCTAGAGTTCAAAGGTGGCATGAACGTCCGTGTGATAGTACCTCCCTCCTTCGGCAGGCTTCTTGAACATAATTGCTATACTTTCTTCACCCCACGTATTAGGAGCAAAATGAGAGAAAAGGACCAATTCTTGTCCTCGAGTTACACTTTTGACAATTTTATATCAGAATAAAGAGGAAAATGTCAAGATGTCGCAGTACGGGTAGTTGTTTCGTAACGTATGATCATGGATAGAACAGCTTTGGCACGCAAATTGCAATGAAAATTTGTAGCGAAAGGGGGCGGAGAGTATACAATGCGTATCAATAAACGCCTAGATACGGTCTGAGGCTCGCTTTCACGGTCATGGAAACTCTTGACTGGTTACAGTGATATAAAACTATCCTGCATGTGAGAAGTGTTGCCACAGATTTAATTACGGAGCATGCGGCGAAGTTACGAGTTTATAGTTGTATTAATGCTGATAGTCTCAACATGACGGATGCTGGTGGGTCTTACACGCGAACGAAAGAGGTAGTAGAATAGACGAATCAATTCTAAGTTGTTAGACTCGTGACTCGCGTCCTCGCTATACAAAAAGCGAGATCATATTGATCAAGATTGAAATTACACGAGTCCTTTAGGGCAGTCGGATCTTGCAGGTCTTGATTTCCTTAAGAATTTCCAGTCTCGGTTGCGGCCAGGCGGTTTCAATGATGATCTTAAGCTCGTGGAACTTCATTCGCTGACCAGGACAGTGAATCTCCACCAGCCCAGGCCAGGTATACTCATCAAAATCTCTTCTTTAACGTCGTATTATCCTTCTACATGATCCCTACACAATATCTACCCTATTGACCATCATACTTTACCAGCTTTCGCCATCTTGCGTGTTCAGCGTCAGTAGCAGCAACCTCGGCGAGCTAGCCAGTCCCTTCTCCTCTCTCGGTAGTCATCCGACCTGGCTGCACGGCCCAGCCCTAGACTCTACTGGTACCTCACATCATTGGCCACTCCAGAAACGTGCAATGCATGTGGGTTGCGTACTTGGCTCCTGGCGGGGTGTTTCTCCCTGTAGTCACCTAGGATCCCCGCCAGCCGGGCGGAACAAAGTCCGAGTATACAGCGTCATTCACTGCGTAGAGTAAAGCAGTTGCTTTAAATATACGTTCGAGCTTCTCTCGGCAAATAAGGCAAGGCTCGTCTTCGACAATGCCTCGAAATCTCGTACAGGACCTCTTCAGGGTCGACGGGATGGTAGCCGTCATCACCGGCGGTGGATCCGGGCTGGGTCTATATGCCGCGAGAGCGCTAGATGCCAACGGCGCCAAGGCCGTCTATATCGTCGGCCGACGAGACGGCGCGCTCTTCGAAGCTGCCAAATCCGCCACTAATGGAAACATCATTCCCGTCGTAGGAGACGTCACGGACAAGGCCTCGCTCACCGCCCTCGCCGACCGCATCCGGGAAGAACACGGCTACGTGAACTTCCTCTTTGCCAACGCCGGAGTCCTAGGTCCGAAACTCGGCGATTACCTCCCCAAGAAAGCGCCCGGCGAGAAGCCGACAATCCAGGAGCTACAGGAGGCGCTGTGGGAGCCGTCAATGGCCGAGTTTACCAACGCTCTGCACACGAACTGCACGGGTACCTTCTACACCATCGTCGCTTTTCTGGATCTATTGGACGCTGGCACCAAGAAGCGCAACCTCCCTTCTGACGCACAGATCCTCGTCACGTCATCCGTCGCGGCCCTCAGCCGAAATCTGGCCTCGGGCTTCGCCTATAGTGTATCCAAGGCCGGCGTTAGCCATCTTGTGAAGATGATCAGCACACTCTGTGCGCAAAATCAGTATCGAATCCGATGCAGTACGTCTCTTCGACAATAAGATAAGACGAAATAAGGGGAGGGAGGTTCACTAACTTCTACGCGCGAAGACACTATCGTACCGGGCATATACCCTAGCGAGATGACCAAGGACAGCATAGCTTCGTTAGACAAGTTCCCCGGCATCGAAGGCCACGAGCAGTACTTCACCGACGCGAGTGTTTTGACTGCTGATAAGGCTCCCGCGGAGCGTTCGGGCAGCGAAGAAGATTTTGCCGGCGCAATCTTATTCTTGGCTAGCCGTGCAGGTAGGAGAAGCTGATGATGATTCGAGAGACATGTGCTAAACTCTACCCGCAGGTGCTTATATAAATGGCGAATGTCTGTTATCGGATGGAGGTCGACTGGCACAGTTGCCCGCTACATATTAAAGACAAATTCGAGAACAGATAAGTCTATATACGAATAAATAGTTGGGATGGAAGCTTTTGGGATTGAAGTTTTTGGGATCCAGAACCAGAGTCCTCTATATTATTCACAACTTGTTTAGTTGATAGAGCAGCTAGGCGTCACGAGTAGCGAAGTGATTAGGTCAGGTACAGCAGCACCAGTCTTGATAGTAGGTATTATCCAATATTTCAAGCTCAAAGAAGATGAGAAATAGCACTTCTGAGTGGCCTACAGTGGCCCTGACAGTATGTGCGGCTAATAGGGGTATGCCGCCCTGTGATGAGTCGCCCTACAGGAGCAATCCTCTTGCTATATATTTCTCCACTTAACCCATTCGACCTATTTTCCGAAACAGCGACCATCTTAACAAGAGGCGTTGGTTAAGTGCTCGGTCGAGATTTGGATAGGTACCCTTACTAACATCTTAAGCCAGGCACTGTGCCAAGTCACCTGCTATCCTAGTACACAGATACTTCTGTTCTTCGAGTTCCTCTTCTGATTCGGCGGGGTCTACGCTAAGGCATTCTCTCACCACGTTCCAATATGTCTCGCCACAGCCTGACGTAAGAGGGCTCTCCAGCCAGCCGAGAAGCATTCGGCGAACCTGAAAAGGATTTTTTGGGATGTCTATTCCTTCCATGATGGCTGAGACCGACCTCCACGTCCCGACCTCATATAAAAGAATGCCAAGAGAATAGATGTCGAAGGCCGGGCAGTACCGCTGGTTGGGGTTCGCCAACTTGACCGGATGATGCCGGAAGTTCAGATGAATTTGTGCAGCCATCGGACTGAGAGTCCACTGTGGGTGAGGAGTTCCTAGATCACGCTCAGCAGACGGTGTTGGTACTTGTGGCGCTAGATTTTTATATACTTCAGTTGGTGATGGCATTTCATCCGAGTCGAGTGAACCAGGAGAGCCTGGACGATCTACGGTTACGGATCTTAGCTGCGCTTTCAGACTCTCTAACGGATCATGCGCAAACGACACTCTCTTGGTCCGTTCACCATATGATCTTTCCTCAGAAGGTGGTACCGTCGGGGGTTCTGTGTTAGCGTCGATATGGAAGCCTTCTTGAGTTTCGGTTTGACTGGCTCGAGAATAATCATAACCTGCTAGGTACGGGTTGTCCCAGTCAATACCATCCCGCGTTCTACGAATCTCCCCCTCTACACTTGGGAAGAAATAGACGGACTCTGGGCAGATATTCTTGTGGAGCCAACCACTCGCGTGCAAAAACGCAACGCTTTTGGCCAATTTGCGAGCGATTTCGAACCGACGCCCTAGACTCGGCGGCGAGTCGCCCTCGTAGCCCTCGAGAAGTTCCCTCGGGCTCCGAATGTGGAAGTCCTGCAGAGGAACTCCACGTCTTCTCAGGCCTAGACCATTGGGAAGTTGATAGACGAGGCCTATCATTTTCCTATCTACGAAATCCACTAGTCCCAGACATTTGAGCGCGTGCAGCTGCCTGACGCAAGATTCGTCGCGAAGCACACGGCCTAACTGTAGTATCATCGTACGGACTTTCGGATCTGCCCGCTTTGAGGTTTCGTATGACTTCATCTCGATGTATACGACTTCCTTTTTTTCCGTCCAGAGAGCCATGTACCGTCTGGATGAGACGGTTTCCTGGAACTGACCATAGTTGTCGTGATCGAGTTGCAGATCCTCTTCTTGAAACGACAGTATCTCGCGCTCGTCTTGTTCACTGAATGGGCGCGTCATATTCTGAACATTTGATTTGATTTCGGCAAGATCAATGAGCATCGGAAGCGATTGCTGAGATGGTCCGGTTTGATATGGATCTGCCGGCTGCTGACTGGCAAGTGAGGGTAACAGCTTGAGATCGTCACTGCTGTCATGATGCATTATATAATCCATCACAAAATTGAGCTGCATAGCCTGAAAGGCGGTGTCAGGACAAAGGACATATAGAGAATCGTTATGTCGCCTTAGATCTGCGATCAGGGTCTTAAAACGTTGGTGGTCGCTCAGGGCCCATTTGCACTTCTTGAGTAAGCCCAGCCGGTGTCGGAAGCCCTGGCTCTTCGATTCGAGCCCATCCAACATCGTGTTCGAGTTCACGCCAGGTCTTGTCAAAGACAAGATTCGTAAGTCCTGACCGTCAGATGCCTAAAAAGGGTCAGTCAGCATATAATTCCATCTCTTGGTAGTACGAGCTCTTCGGGTGCTCACGGAGTCCTTCCCGTCACGAGGTTGCGTCCCCAGCCCATACTTCCCTAGGAGCTCGTTCCGATCAGTCAATAAGCCAGCAATACAGAAGAATGCATCCGCAAGCCCGCTGGCCTTGTAAGGATGGCGGCTCAAGTACTGCTGTAGTTTCTTACTTGACGGCCTCGTTGAGTTGCCGTCCCCTGGTGTCTTTTCGAACTGTATGATCTCCCAGTATGTTCCCCAGGATCCAAAGATGGCCTCCTGGATGCCAAGTTCGCGAGCGGAAATTATCGATGACTTTTCACAGTTTCGCACTTCCGTGAAGAATGTGTAGCAGTCTTTGCAGGTCGAATAGAGACTAATCAGGCCTGTAACCAGGCCGGCAATGCTCAGGGGGTCCATCTTAAGGTCAACTGAGTAGGGCTTGGGGGGAAGAGTTGAGAAGATGACTGAGATGATGATAATATGGTCAAAGCTGTGTCACTTATACCATTAATTTGCATTTCACCCAGTTGTCTGCCTATCACTCAGCCTGGGCTGTTTACCTCTTGGCCTTCGAGGCTTGGGCAACTGCCCGACTCCGAGAGATAACGGGCGACCATGCATTGCCTTTTGCCTCGTGGGGTTCGTTCTATACTAACTGTTCAATCGAATCGCTTAGAATAGAACTATTCCCCACATACCCAAACAGAACCAAGAATGAGCCGCAATACTCGCTCCATGCGTCAGAATATTGAACAAGGGGGTGTGAGCGGGGTCTACTCACGAGCAGTCCCAGAGCGGAGCAACATTGACTAACAAGAATACACATGATATCCTTCGCATACCAGCTCGCTTAATTCTAACAAGAAGGACATATTGCGGAGTGCATCATCACCCGTTCATGATTAACAAGTCCGTAAAAACGCTAATCCCGATGACAGTAAACATAGAGCTCATAGCCCATTTAGATCGCGGGATGGTAAACGCCAAGAGTTTCCGGACGTTACGCCATGGTCCATGGTAATGCTTCTAATGAGGGAGGAGAAGAGCTGGATTTGAAAGCTTTGCGAATTCTTCTACAGCTCATGGTGCATTGGCGTCAGGCTTCTTGATGAAAGACACTTTAACATCTCCAGGGGTAACTAAGGGCAATTATCGAGTAGAACTTAGGAATGATGACGGCAAAGATCTTTACAACCACGAAGATAATATATAGTCACAATCAGTGATAAGATAGATACCAACTTATAGAAAACGACAATATTGTCAGACACCTCGAGCTATCCGTCCAGACTGGAATAAACGTTAGATAGCAACGATCTATTTGGTAGTGGGAAGAACGTACGACAGTTAGTTTTCGGCGTCTGCACTGCTCCCTCTATGTCTGCAATACAAACCAGTCTGCTAGGTAAGTATTTTTCGACTTGGGATCTTGAACATGCTGATTTATTCAGGCACCCAGTACAAAAGGTATAAATCAGGTGCAAGCTCGCTTGCGGGAACTACGCAAACTTACGGCGCAAACGTTACTTAGCGTGCAGGTAAGTCCGTGATTTGGGTATCTTATGACTCTTCTATAATTTTCATCCTCGTCTTGTAATCACGAGGGCTCTCGAAATGCTCTGGTTTTCCACTCCATATGCCAAGTTTTTTGGCCTTAGCCTGAGCTTCGGCCGCTTTGTACTTCTCTTCCATGCCGCCAAACTCGGCCCCAATTTTCGCCTCATATGTTGTAGCTAAGCCGCTCTTGAGCATCTCCAGGCCGACATCCCGACGAAGTAGGAATCGCCTTACAAACACCGTAGCCACAATACGATCGTACTGATCTCGCCTGTAGACTCTGGCACGCACTCTCTTGCCAAGGATATAGTTGGTTAGCCAGGCCAAGGAGTCTGTCGCGAAAGGCTGGGCAGGTCGGCCGAAATGGGCACCCTCGGGGGCATCGATCCCTGCGAGACGTATTGGTATCTACAGAGATCGGTGTGTCAGCCACGGCCGGGAGCTCAGAACAAGGACTAAGTTGTAGCGGGGTATCTTGTTCGTCGGGGAAATGGTTTATACCGTTCGATTCTTGAGCTCAGCTCTCTTGCTGGGGACCGTCCGTAACCAGCCCCAGCCAGTCAGACGACCGCCTGGGGTGTGGAAAAGGTGGAAGTTGTCTCCATCGCCTACGCTCGTGACCTGGCCGAACAAGCTCCTCTTTCGATAGAAACTCGGCTGAACGTGGACAGCTCCTGGTATACGGCGCAGATACGAACGGTAGATTTGTAGCGATGCAACGACAGTCGTCGTCACCAGCACTGTTGGGATCCAGTTTCTGGGGTCTTTGTAGTGTTGCCAATCTGTGCCGTTGAGGCTGTCAGTCCATGAGACGGGCCGCCTCGAGCCATCGTCCTTGCTCGACCCGGATGTAAAGGGCCAACATGGCATTGTCACAGCACAGTGACTGGGTTAGTCAGTCGCTTGGGCCTGACCCCGTTTGCAGGATGACAAGGTGGGCTGGATGCTACTGTGGAATTGAACTCTGTTGTAATCGGGCTTTCTGATAAGATCAGATAAGCATGTGGAATTGATTGACTGGGGCATGGTTGCACTGGGGTCAGGGTGTGGGGAAGGGGGGGAAGCTTAGGGGCTTTGACCTTTCCAAGTGCTTGAGGTACGAATCGTACTTAATGTTGACTTCATGCAGGATCGACGTCATGTTCAGTTAGTTATACCTAAGTCTTGGGTCTCCAAAAGCTATTAAATACATGCCCATGAATAGTGCAGTAGTTGAAATTTTATGGGCACTTCACCAGAGGAAATCATCTTTTTTTGAGTAAGGATCTTCTTGTGGACTGCCTACTACTTGTACTTTGCTTTTTACTACTGCGCATCTAGTGTTACTAGTACGTCCCTTGTCTCAAGGATCTGCACTGTTAACCGCTTGTTTGCATTGTCCCCTCCTTGGCACATTCGAGAGCTGGCACAACATACTACTACTCGAGCTAACTCGCTTTCAGCATTCAAGGTTGCGTATTTCTCAACGAGAACAAGCTCAGGCTACGAGCCCTACACGTTTATTATATCATATTAGTAGCTCATATGACGGTTTGGCTTATTTATACTTATTTTGCTCTTCCTACAAGTCGTCAATGCCATTTTATGCACGATGGCCGACACAACGAGTAGAACGGTCCGGGTTCAGGACCCTGAGCGGCGACCACTTCTCAACCGCGCTATATACAGCCATGCCACAGAAGACGGCCCCTTTTTCAGCTGTGATCCCAATGTTCACAGTCATTTACCCGTGTATACAACCATCCACCGCATACGAAGAGATGTTGTCAGTATAGTCGAAGACTATCTGACCTTTGAGCAGTTGGGAGATCTTCGGCTCAACGTATCCGTCGTCCGACCGCTAGTTGATAAGCTCTATGAGCTGGATGATATATCTATCGGTACGGCTCTCCTTGTCAACTGACTAATCTCCGTTCCGTTAGATGCTAATTTTGTAATCAGTATATTGTTTGCTCGTAAATCGATCGCAATTCCTCCACGAGCAGGAGCATTTAAGCAATCGACAGAATGTTCACTACACGCGAGCCATGCTCTGCGAAGTCGTTGCGACGCGCATTTTAAGGCGCTTCGGCGAAGACAATCCAGGTTCAGAGGGGCTGCTGCTTCTGGCCAATATGCTCGTCGCCAGTTTCGAGCCCTTTCAGAATGCCCCCGAAGAGGTTCGCCGTGAAGTCTCATTAGACTCCACATTTAATCACAGAAGGACTTTGCCTGCCCTGGAGATAGCTATTCTTACAAAGAGTCGGCATTTCCTAAGCTCTACATATTGCAAAACAGTGTAAGTCTTCACAGCTTTAGCTTAAGATTTGGAGGTTGGGCTAAACGTAAAAGGGTCGACGCTATCTATATTGGCCAGATTGTATATACTCCATCTACATTCCTTAATCTCATTCCCGATCGATATAAGCGGAAGCCTATCTCGCTCTATCAGCCGCACAAGGAACCATTATTAAACCAATACCGATTGATTGTGCCACGAACTAGAAATGCCCTCGAGATAATCCAGTTTGTCATTCTTTTGGTCTTATACCTCCTGTCTATGCTGGAACGAAACCCAAATCATTTCAGCGCTTTCGAGGCCGCATTTGCCGTTTATGCTTTTGGCTGGGCTCTTGACCAGTTTGCCACGATCCTGGAGCATGGGTGGTAAGTTTCTCGTAAGCAGAAGCTCGCGCTCAGTCACTGATTTGGTCTCAAGGTCGGTTTATACACAGAACCTCTGGTCGTTTTTAGATGTTATGTTTATTGCCGTCTATTGGGTGTATCTCATTATGCGTGTCCATGGTTGGAGGACAGGATCTCTGGGCCCTGGGCAACAAGCCCTTGATGTTCTCGCCATGGGCGCGCCGGTCCTTATCCCACGGTTGGCTTTTAACCTTCTGTCTGGAAACGTTGTATTCCTCTCACTACGGGCTATGATAGCGGATTTTGCTCTACTCACGTTTCTAGCTACTTGGTAAGTTGGCTTTGCTCTTGCAGACTTCGCTTCGATGCGGATTCGTTAACCTGGTTTGCGACTTAGGTGTTTCTTTGGTTTCTTATTGTCTATGGTATGGCTTGCAGAAGGTCGCCATGATCCTGTGTAAGTGTCCTCTTTGATCATGTCTAGATAGTAGCTAACCATCGACAGCACCATTGGCAAATGGATGTTATGGATCTGGTTCGGTTTAGACGGTAGTGGAGTATCTAAGTCGGTTGATTTTCACTGGCTCCTTGGTCCAATATTGATGATCACGTTTGCATTCCTCGGCAACACACTATTTTTGACGATTCTCGTATCGATGCTGACCAACACATTCGCCAACGTCGTCGCGAACGCTACCGCCGAGGTTCATTTCCGCAAGGCTGTATTGACACTCGAAGGTGTCAAAAGCGATGCTATTTTTGCATATCAGCCACCATTCAATATAATCGCCCTATTTATACTAGTTCCCATGAAGTTCCTCGTAAGTCCACGATGGTTCCATAAGATTCATGTAGCCACCGTTCGGGCTATCAATCTACCCATGCTACTATTCATTGCGATTCTCGAACGACGCCTACTCTGGTCAGAGTACGCGGGAGAAGCAAAATTTCAACGAAAAAGGAGACACCGTGGTAAGGGAAGGTTTTGGGAGAAATGGCGAATCACGAGTCACAGCGATATCCAGACAGTCTTCGACATTCCTCCGCCGGATTCAGTAGAGGAAGATATCGCAGTCGATGATGAATTGACACATCACATGATCCGAAGGCAGTTCTTGCGCCATCAAGGCTCTACGCAGGAACAACCTCGAGATTGGCAGGCCAGTAGTGATGCGAACAAAGATCAAAAAGAGCCGCCTCTCAAGACGCCCAGCCGACGAGACTCGATAGCCCCGTAGTAAGTTCTCTGTGTCTCCTCCCAGCATCCGGCTGCTTTAGGACCATTCGGACTCCTTTTGTCATATTCCAGAAGGTCTTACCGTTTTCGAAACACTCGTATAATCACGCTCGAATAGCGATAGCTAACGTGTAATGTTGCAGTGGCATGCTACCCGATCAGGTTCGTGGCATTTTGGCCGAGTCTGGCCAGGCCGAGGACTTGGCTATGCGGTTGGCCAACCTTGAGCGTACCTCTTCCAGGATTGAAGAGATGCTGGAGAGCATGCGTGACGAGACCGTGTCAAAAGGAGACATTGCAGATACAACTTAAGTAATATTTAGGCAGTATTCATATAGAATACGAGCATGGTTCACAATACGGTCACGCTAATATGGTGTTGGTTGCATTGAACGGATAGACAAACGGACAATTAGACAAATAGACCAAAAAACCAGAAGGAACGTAGTACCTAACGAGAGTACAATCATAATAAAGCAAACATTTCCGCGTCACATGGTATAACATAGCCCTTTCCTGTTATTCCTAAGTCCAGGTGGTTCGCCGTTAGACGCATTTGACTAGCGACTGCCTGGAATAGTAGAGTTAGACATGTGTAAATTATCTTATTGGCTTGGACAACTGTATAGAACTTTATGTTTAACTCAGAGCCGACTCTTGAGGGTATCTCCTTCTCTCTACTCAACTGTGCCAGCCATCTATTAAACATGCATCCGTTCTCAACATTGAGCTTGTCTAACGTTATGACTACTCGGAATAACTAACCGTCACCGCATTGAGGCGCGATTACCTGCATTCTCTTATCAGCAACACAAGAAACCTAAAATAACGAACTCGGCCGAGAGGCATATTTCTTGGGCTTGTACCTGGTCGATGACAACTGCTTTTTGAATGAAAAGAGCTGCCGACCAAGTCAAATTACTGGCGGCTGATGATCCATCACCACCTCAGACTTCATGGTTCCTATGCAACCCAGATAGCGGCCCACGCATACGCACTGCCATTTCCACCATCTCGCGCCCGTCCCTCTCCATATGCGCCTAGCGCAGCATCTACAGCTCTCCGCGATTCCTACGACGACCATGTTCAGGGCTTAAGGATCTCACTTCCAGATCAGACCATCGAGAAGAATTTGAAGAAACAAACAAGTAAAAATGTGCCTCACAACCCACTACATCAGCCGCAACTGCGGCCACCACTGGCTAGCGATCCGACAGCCGTGCTGGCCGGGATACGGGTTCACGTACTGCGGCGTGTTCGGGGACGGCGTGGCCCGGGAGCCGTCGCCCGAGTTCGAGATCATAGGCTTGTGTCCCGCGTGCGCGACGCCCGGATACTACTACGATCGCAACCTCGTGCGCATGGTCACCGACGTCCGCGAGCGCTGTCGCTGGGGAATGGGGCCTTCGAGACGTGATCCGGGCGTCGAGTGTGCTGTCATGTGAGATAGAAGGCTGGGTTAGGGCGGAGATAATAGTAGTATGCGGGCTGAGGGGATTACGAGCCGGTAGCGCGTGATGGGAATCGCCTACCTGGTTGGGAAACTAGGGATAGAAGCGTGGTCGAGTACCCTATATTATAACGAGTCTTGAGAAGGGAAAAACGCTTTGATGTGTTTCAAGCTGCGTCTTGCGGCGCCTAAACAGTACAGTAACTCAAAACAAATACACATCGTCAAGAATTCTACACAAAAGTCTATTCCTGACCTAACTTGTTACGGCTCCAACTATATAAGTAACTGCAGACGGTCAAGTCTCCGACTTGACAACGTTCTATCTTTTGATAGTGTTGTGGTATAGTGCTGCAGTTCTGTTCCGTGACATAACTCGACCACCCCTTCACTACAAGTCACAACTTAGTCTCCTTGACTCGCCATGGATTCAGTCGTTATCATCGATTCTGATTCCGAATTCCACACGACGAAGTCGGTATGTCAGTTGCTGTTCATTCCTATCGGGGCCACACTTAACAAATACTCTCTCCTTGGCACTGAGCTGATCTGATCCCCTTCATGCAGGTCGCGCTATTCTAGATCCCGGCCGCACCAGGGTCTTCCTACTCTGGGGCAAGTTGCTTAATGTCCGAGAAGCATCCATGGGCCAGATCTCGAAGAACCAAGGAATCTAAAACGTTAGACAATTCCTTGGTATAAGACAAATAAACCTATAATGACACCAAAAGTCTTCGGTATGGTCGCTTGATGATTATGACGGACCAGGGTCATGACGATAGTCATATCAATGGTCTTCTTATTAACTTCTTTGAAGTACAGTACCAATCGCTCCTTAAGACTCTAAGCTTTTCTAGGAGTTCATTATACCTAGTATTAAGTTCGAGGATATCGTGGAAGAGTTCCGTCATTTCCTGATGGAAATCTACACCAAGCGAAGGGCTCACTGGCTAAGTGTCTTCGATTCGGATTATCGAAAATTGAAATGCCAGGTTCGATTCATCCAAGAGATCATGGATGGCAAGCCAGTGGTGTCATGCAAGAAGGTACTTGTAGGTGAGCTTCGTCGACGCAAGTACGAAGCGTTTGCCAAGAGCGTAGATGCGACTAAGACCAAAGATGAGGATGAGAAGCATGACACCGGTGATGACATTAACGCGAGTAACATCAACGATAATGATCACGGGTATGATTACCTTCTTTTGGCATGTGTTTTTATGAAATAACCTACCCTAACCCCCTATTAGAGCCCTGTCGCTAACAACTCACAGATGCCTATTTGGTCGTTCAATCAAGAGCAGCTCGACCGTCTCAAAGAGCAAAATTGCGAAAAGGAAGGCGGAACACAATGAACTAGAGCCTCTGAGCGAGAAAGACATGTGGTGCAAAGACCTCGATGATGAGTACGCCCCGACTGCGATGAGGTCCCATAAAGGGGGATTATGGTTGTGGCTGGTACGTGGCTAGGGCTGTGGCTAGCCTTTACCCACCGGGCCGTTACATTTACAATAACAAGTGTGTAAGTAAGTATGTACCTAGTTTTAATAAAATGCTGAACTATCTCATAAAAAGGGATCAATGTGAAGCAATGCAAATTAACAAATACATAAAGGTAACATCCGTCTTTTCTTTCTAGCGCAAGCCTTTAAACTACTAAGCTATCCCTCCTAGCCGCTTTCCAATTCCGCAATGTTTACCAAAGATCGTGAACATTAAATCAGCCGCTTTTATTGTCAGGGACATTTACACAAGATGCTCCCAACACCAGACACATCGCACGTAGCCTACGAGCGAGTCTACGAACCAGCCGAGGATTCCTTCCTGTTGCTAGACATACTCTCATCAGCGTCCGAGACGGCATTTCTGCAAAGTCGTTTCTTCACTACATCGCCGGATCCCCTAGTGATAGAGATCGGGCCCGGCTCAGGGGTGGTCATCGCCTTCCTGGCCGCGCACGCATCGACTATCTTCGGGACCCGCAATATCCTCACGGGGGCCGTGGACATGAACGCGCACGCCTGCGTCGCAACGACGGAGACGGTCCGCAGGGCCATCTCATCCAACGCGGCGACCGCCAGCGCGGCGTTCCTGGGTGCCGTGCAGGGCGACCTCTTGGCGCCGCTGCGGGACCGCAGCGTGGACGTGCTGGTGTTCAACCCGCCGTACGTGCCGACGGCCGAGCTTCCTTCGAGGGGAGGCTCGTCTAGGGACGGCAATGGCTACAAAGGAGAAAGGGAAGCGGCAGGAAACTCTTTTGAGGAAGACTCGTATCTCCTGGCGCTCTCGTATGCGGGCGGGAAAGACGGCATGGAGACTACGGATCGGCTCCTCGATGGCCTGCCACGCGTGCTGTCTGATAGGGGATGTGCGTACGTGTTGCTGTGCGCGCAGAACAAGCCCGAGGAAGTCAAGGAGCGCGTGCGTCGCGGCGGGTGGAGGGTTGAGACGGTAGGGTCGAGCGGGAAGAAAGCTGGCTGGGAGAAATTGCAGATAATACGGATATGGAGAGAATGATAAGTCACTTAAAAGAAAACAAGATACCACGAAAAAAAAAAATGCATTGGACGTGATTGACCCCTTAAGAAAAACCCAAGGGGGATGGATCCCTATTTCGCTCTCTCCTCCAATACGTGTTGTATTGGCATAGTCCTGACATTATCGTTCTCACACATACACGAAAATAGAGGCCTGCTTTACCGTCCCCGGCCACGCCCTCTGCCACGTCCCCGTCCGCGCCCGCGTCCCGGACCGCCTCGACCACCGCGGTCGGCGGCTTCCTTGCGCGCCTTGTTCTTGGGCTTGACCGAGTCGTCAATGAGAAGGGTGTCGAGCGGGAGCGAGTCGGGCAGGATAAAGTAGCGGATCGTCGAGCCACGGATGTTCATTGTGTCGAGGGAGATGGGGTCCTGGCCGCGCGACGTCATCTTCACCGTGCGTAGCGCCGTGTTCATCTGCGGCGAGACCGATGTGATGGTGCCGTGTACAATTGTACCTGCCAGCCCGCACGTGTCAGTAGAGAAATGCATGGCGGCCTCTGAGGGCACGAGTGCTGATATGACTCGGAAGAAGGGTGCTGTTACCATTCTTCAATTCAATTGTGACCGTCTCGTTGGCGCATTTCATCAAGAATCTGGAGAGGCATCATCATCAGCATCGGCGCGGAGGGCGGAGGAGCTTGGCAGCAATTGGTTTCAGCACTTCGGTGCGTAGAGATGGCTGGGCGGTAGCTTACCTGACGAGCTTCATTTTGGCGGTTTGTCGACGATCTCGCTGTCAATGTGGGCTGGGGGGTTCGGTCAATTGTTGGTATGTTTGAGAAGTAGTGTCCGTGGTTGACGTAGTTGGTTGGTTGCTCGAAGTGCAAGGCCAGGGTATAATATTATTATATGATGAGGCTCAGGCAGGAGCTCGCTCTATGTCACTTTCTGTGAAATTTAGAGTCTGGGGCAGCGAAAGTGGGGGCGAGGGGCTAACCAAAACGCTTCCATTCTATTTATGCTAACTAAGGTACTTACTTCGACTACCGAGCTGGAATAAGTTCCCTCGGACATGGCTAAAAAAACAAAATTCGGCAACCTACTTACCTTTCTAAGATAATCGTGCTGGTTCAGAGAGATACAGTTCTATGGTTAGGGAAAAAGTTGCCATATTGATGCTACTGTTGCTACCTTAGGCGAAGGTGCGATGCTATTGATCCCCTAAAACCAATTATACTTGCGCTGGACAAGGCTATCACTGCAGGGGTCTCAGCGGCCTGGTAAGTCAAGTGATAGCGCGTAACAAAGGCGCCTTAGCTTATCTCCGTCGCGTCCTGTAAAATTGCCTCCTACGGTACTATCTAACGTCACTAAGAAGCTCGAGGGGCAAATCGCCCTCGCACTGACCCTTGAATCGATTCCCCGTTGCATTTGCAACACACCAGATAAACCCAAAAAATCCCCCCAAAAAATCCAGAAGAAGAAGAAGGATAAAACCTTGTAAATAAAAGACACTTTATTTCAAAATGATAATTCGTTTGCGAGCTCAATAACAGCGCCATGCCTACTAAATCCGTCACCCCTCGAAGACCACCAAAGCAAGCCAAGCTTAACTTTCAACCTGCTGCACAGAACGGTAATGGCACGGCGTCCAATGGGAAACGGAATACTGCGAAACCGAATGGGAACATATTGAATTTCTTCAAAAAGGTTGAGATTGAAGAACAGCTTTTCCTACCAGGATCGTCCGCTGTGGTCTCGGCCGAATCCGATTTGCCCACACCTGCCAACGATGAAGACATCTACGGCGCCGAGGACTGTGTTCAGAAGACGTCTTACGAAGATCACCAAAACCCTTCAAAACGACGTAAACTAGATCATGCTGCTAGTGAGGTGCCGAGACAAGCCGCAGAGGCGAACAGGTGCGAGCAAGTAGAGCAAGAGGCGGAGCATACGGAAGCTGTGTCGTCAGACCCTGTTCAGTGTAGGCCGGCGAAACAAAGACGAGGGAGGGGCCCCTTTTTGGCCGACTCAGATAGTGAGGATGACGATGTCGATGTCGCTGACCGAGCCTTATCGCAACGCACGAATGCTGTTGTGACAATACAGCCCCCGAATTTCACAGACACACCCAAACCCGCCGTGCCGCCAGTGCCGGATTTGCCTGTCGACGAAAGCTGCCCTGGTCCTATCGATGAAATAGATATCCAGAGAGGAGACGGCTACGATGACCAATTCCAACAACTTGAAGATATGGAGGGTCTGTTCAACGGCGACGACAACGACGAATTCTATGATGAAGGGGAGGAGTTTCGCGAACGACGCTTCATGGAGGAGCAGGCGAGGCTCGAAGCTGAGGAATCGGGTGATGCTATGGCGCAAGCCTGTCCAATTTGCAACACCACTTTAGACGGCATCACGCCAGAGCAGGCGACTGTTCACGTCAATGCCTGTCTTGATGGGAACCCCTTACCCGCATCAGCACCGACGCCGCCACCCCCGCCGGCTACGGTAGACGCCCCCGAAATGAGCAAACGATTTGCTAGAGCCGCTGTCCCCCGGCCGGGCCAAGCCAACCCTATAAGCCTTGGAGGCAGTGCATCACATACGACTTCTGCTTTCAGTAAGTTGATGTCTGGTCATGCCGAAGACTCTGCCTGGGCCTCCGCTGCAGCGGCAGAGCATGCTTCCAGGGGCAAGCCTGCATATCAGAGGACATGTCCTTTTTATAAGATTATGCCGGGTTTTTTTATTTGCGTGGATGCCTTCCGGTATGGTGCGGTTAAAGGATGTAATGCCGTAAGCAACTCACAATATCACATTCCTATTTCCACTAGCCTCTCTCAAAGAGCGTAGCTTTTTCCGGGCCGAGACAATGTTTAAAGTCTTTACAGGCTTCTCAAGCTTCTCAATATCCATATATAGCGGTAGCTAACTTCGAGTGACCCAGTACTTTCTTAGTCACTTTCATAGCGATCACTATATAGGTTTGACGGCGAATTGGTCTCATGGCCCTATATACTGTAGCAAAGTCACCGGTAGTCTCGTCAAGAACCAGCTACGAACAGCTTCGAAGTACGTGAAGGAGCTTGAATTCGAGGAGACGGTGGAAGTGCCCGGCACCGAAGGTGTTACGGTCACCATGTTACCGGCAAACCACTGCCCCGGCAGTTCCCTCTTCCTATTTGAGAAAAAGATGGGAAAGGGTCCAAATCCGCGGACCCAACGAATACTACATTGTGGCGATTTCCGCGCTTGTCCAGCGCAGGTTGCTCATCCTTTGCTAAAACCTGAAACCGTAGACACAATATCAGGGAAAGTTAAGCAGCAAAAGATCGACATCTGTTACTTAGACACGACATATCTCAATCCTCGATACTCCTTCCCTCCGCAAAACGATGTCATTAGAGCTTGTGCGGAATTTTGCAAGTCCTTGTCGGGAGACCCAAGTACAGCAGACGAGTCATTCGACAGGCTGAAGCGTGAGAAAGGCACCACAACCGTCAGCTCATTCTTCCCTAAAGAAGACAACGACACAAAAATAGTTGCCATTAAACGCGAGAATTCCGATACTAAGGTAAAGAGCAACCCAAAGAACAGACTTCTCGTCATCTGCGGCACATACTCGATAGGCAAGGAGCGCATTTGCAAAGCGATCGCGCAGGCGCTCAATACCAAGATCTTCGCGTCCGCATCAAAAATCAAGATCTGCTCACAGTTAGGGGACCCGGAACTGGCGGCGCTGATGACGTCGAACCCGTACGAGGCGCAAGTCCACATGCAGATGCTGATGGAGATCCGCGCCGAGACACTCCAGGACTACCTGGACTCGTACAAACCGCACTTCACGCGCATCGTCGGGTTCCGGCCCTCGGGGTGGAACTTCCGCTCCCCCACCACCACCGCCAAAAACGTCTCTGCCAACGCGTCCCCTGGTACCGTCTCCACGACCTCGATCTTGCACGGCGAGGCGTGGAGAACCCGTTTCGGAGCCCGTGACTTCGTCGCCCAGCGCGGCAGCACACGCGAGGCCATGTGTTTCGGCGTGCCGTACTCCGAACACTCGAGTTTTCGCGAGCTCGCCCTCTTCCTCATGACGCTGCGCATCGAGAAGGTCGTCCCTACTGTCAATGTGGGGAGCGAGGTCAGTCGCAAGCGGATGAAGATGTGGACGGATCGCTGGCTGAGCGAGAGAAGGAAGGGCGGGCTTGTGAAAGTGCTCGAGGAACAGGAGGACGATACCAGCGAAGAGACAAAAGGAGGTAAGGATAGTAGGATAATCGGAAAGCCTGTGCTTTGGGATGGGAAGGATGGGAAAGGGGGCGGTGTTTACTGGTAGGTTTGGCCATCGCCGCGTGATATTAAATACGTAGTCTATGGGAAGGTCAACGAGTCTTAGACGGGCTAGATTTCCATTGCATGGCGAACATATGATCTCACATCGCATTACTCGAAGCGTCGAGGCAGAAGAACTTGGTTACTAAGGTGTCGCAGGACCCGAGCTAATGATCCACTCCTAAAATTGCTTGTATCCATTGTGAGGCTGTATCCGACCATTAAACGCCGTATTTCTCAGCTGGTGAATCGAGTTCATGGCCAGATGGTGCCATTCCTCGCCCACCGTCTTCGCCATTCTATTGCACGCATCCACATGAAAGTCGGCGACGCTAGTTTTTGGTTCCACTTCTCCCATAAGTCGTGGCTTCCCTCATTATCTTCATATGAGGTTTTGCTTTGCCTGCTGGTTGCTATATGATTCAGACGATGGCGTGATGCCCCTTCACTTCCCCTTCCCGGCTTGATTCGCAGCTTCTGTACCAGCGTCAGAGAAAAGCAAAAACTCGGTTCGACGGGTGACGCTTCGGGAACTGAGATTGGGTACTGACCTCTTCTCGTGGCGTCTTCTAGTAGCGGCACGTCCACGGCAGCAGCTGGCAGGTGCACGTAGCGCACGACAGAGCCGCGAATAAAGACATTCTTCACGGAACTCTGGGACGGGATTAGCATGCGACCTACCTAGACTCGCTAGATATGGCATCATTGACAAAAGGGTGGGATTTCTAGAGAAGCAAGAAAAGGGGGAAATGGAAATAGGGGGAAAGAAAAGAGAATAGCATGGCTGGGCGTAGATGGATGGGTGTCTGTGGATTTCAGGAACGTACGAGATGCGGATACTTCAGCTCCTCGACAACTTGTATGTCGTCCAGCTTGATGTTGAGATATTGGTCGACGCTCTTGAGCGTGCCCCGGATCTGAATGTCGTTCTTGAGCTCGACCGTCACCTCGTGGTCGATGAGCGTCTTGAAGAAACTGTGTGGGTTTGATTGCTCGTTAGCTCTGTTGCTCTTTTTTTCAGCTCTACATGATCCAGCGTGTGTTGCGATCGATGTCCCTTTGATGAAAAAGATATCTGCCTCATGGAGAGAAACGGCGGATTTAGATCTAGGGCCCTTCTGAGACTGAGTCGTGCCTGCCGGCTTTTTCGTGTGAAACGAGACGCTTGTACTTCGTAGTCGGTACATTCGCCGTAGATTTGGAACGTGACGTTCAAATAAAAGCCCGGTCATCATACGAAAACGCTTCCCTCCATCTTGAATCACGAGATATGCGGGCCATGTGGAAACGCCATGTTCCATTACCCTTCCCCCCTCCCCCGCACAGCAAGGGAAGATCCTAAGTTCAAATGTCACAATAACATTGTCTGGAGAGTCCGGTGTGCACAGTTGATTGCTAATCCGATATTTGGAATTTGAGTCATGAGCAACAATGACACTCAGGTCCGTATTGACATTCTTGGCTTTGCTCATGACGGATGTCCGAGGGATGTCCGATGAAAAACCGCGACTAAAATAAAAAAAAAGGGATCTAGGAAATCGCTCACCTGAAGAACAGCATATTGTCATTGATGTCGGTACGTAACGGGTAGGTAAGTTGAAGGATATCAACGTTGAAATTAGACCTACGCCGTTGTACTCATTCAATCAATGAATTAGCATTCAAGGTCAGGTCAGGCATTCCGGGAGAAGTGGATTCTAAGGTCACGTGATACTGAAAGCTGGAGGTCTGTGCCGCTTTCAGCTAGAGCCCGCTTTTTGCGCAGGCCAAATAAACCTTGTATAACTTCCAAACCAACTTCCACGTTACTTAAATACATCGAAAAGTAACCTTTTTTTAATTAAAAAAAAAACAAGTATGCACGTTAAAGGCCGCGAAGAAATCGGTAAAGTGCGAGCCAATATAAAAAGTCGTCACCAGAGTAATGGCAGAGACTAAGCAGACCAATGGCATTGTTCTGACCGAGAGTTTGGATGTACTCTTTGATGAATATCTTGTAGGTGGTTGAGGTTCCTCATCCATGTTGCCACCGGAATAGTTGAACGCAGTCATCGTCTTCGAAGATGATTCAGCTACTGAGGCAGATTTATCGTGAAGGCTACCCATTCCAGGGAACCTCGGTTGTTCAGGATGAGACCAAAGATGTGGTCCACTTCTGGAAAAGCATAGAAATTGACGCCGGCGTCGGCGAACAATGGAAGGTTCTCGTGAACCAAATAGTCATACATTGTGTAGGAGTGTCACAAGGGCCAATATACGGGGTTTGGAGCTCAAATTCATATATGGGTTTCAAGGGGACTCTGAAGGTCTAGATATCTTGTTTATCCAGGAAGGCGATCTCTAGGCCTTTATTAATAGCTTCGCCTGGGCCGACCGCCTGACTTCCCCTTGCCCTCACGCTCTCGTATTAGGATAGGTCAGAACATATACAAGGAAGCGCGGCCGAGACGGGAAGCCCTGGCTATCCATAGGCTCTAGCCATTGATGAAATTGAGTGAAACCAGGTCAAGCAGATGAATGAATAGAATAGGACGAAAGAATGTGGACAACTTGAGCTAGGCTCATTGGCACCCTCTATATACACGATTTTCGAGCGTGCAAGTATTGCCTACGTCGAGACCTTACGCCGAGACTATCATCTCTCAGGAGTTTATCCGAGGTTGTAGTTTAAGATCGACGAAGTAATTCGGTCCCAGAATGAAGGAGAGCTTCGTCTCATGCTTGAGGCGGCTTGAACGAGAGCTAGACACGTTATTACGAATTTCCCAAGTCATGAACAGGTTTATCAATCCTAGTTCAGATCGTGGAATAAAGCAAACTGGTTGAAAGCTATACTGCCGAGAAGAAGTAAATGTTGTAGTTGCAGGTAACTAGCCACGATCTAATACCTCTTTAAATAGGTAATTAAGCTAAATGGCTTCTGTACTTAGGATATCCGTGAAAAGATAACGCAAACTGCTATGTCTACCAAGGCCCTTCGGGATTTACTCGGGTGTCACACGAACCCAGGGGGAAGCCAGGCGGCTGGCCAAGGTGAAGTTATTCGCATATGTGAATGATGGAACTAGGTCTCTAGATCTACCTTGATCGTAGAGATGATAGTTGGCAAATTTGAACACTCTTCTAAGCTCCGTATATTGGCTCTTGTTACGTCAGACTGGGTTACGTGCCCTCAGAGTGGATGGAATATGGAAAGAGAGGTATATTGAACCAGAGAAGTCACGAGGACGAAACGTATAAGCAAGGTAGAGTTACAGGACCAATAATAATAGATAAGTTTGGCAAGGGGGGCGGCGGTTTACAGAGTGGAAGGCAGTGCAATATGCTGCTCAGATGGTACGGGCATTATAATATTTACATCGTAAGCATATTATCCATCGCGATATCAACCCCGAAAATACCCTGGTCAGCTTTCATGGTGAAATCAAAATTGCAAATTTCAGGTAGGAGACCTCATCAAGAAAGTCAGCAGTGTCATTTCGTTTTGTTTTCGGTTTCAATCAAGCACAATATTAACAGTACACGAGGTACTCGTTGTCGACCCCATGGGGAGATTACGATGGTTCTCGAACGTCACGTCATGTAATAATAAAAAAACCCTTGCCTGTTCATGCAAGCACTTAACTTGTAAGAAAGTAAGTAGGTAAAACATCTCATTTATTATTATCCCTTGCTGTCTTACTACGTAACATCGGGACCGGTATTCAAATATAATTCTAGGTTGGGGAGTAAATGGTTACACAGAACTCACTGAAGCTTGCAAGGGCGGGTTCACGTGGCCTCGTGCCAGAGCACTGGTTCCGTCGATAACGGTTAGTCGACAATCCCAACGTGGTTTGTACACACGTTTCTGTAGTTCTGAAGCGTTATAGATATGGGCTACACCGGGAATAAATCCGAGTATGTATGGTAATACTAACTAGGGATTCTACAGCGAAATATGTTGCTGAGCTCGTCTAGAATTTGGTGACCATTTTCGAGAATTTAAAACTGAGAATGGTAACTTCGAGGACCTGATTCCTTGAGATTACCCGATATAATCTGAGGATAATGCGGTCATAAAATATTAACGTAAGATATGTTGCTGGGTTCAGCGTTCCAGTTTGAGGAGTCATTCACCAACCACCCTAATCTGACTCATTACAATGTGGGATTATGGGTAGGGATATGGCGTAAAATTGTCGCTTTAATGCTAAGTTCGCTTTAACAAATCTCGCACCCAAAACTTTTCTATTCAACTAAGAATCGAGGACATTATCTTTTCAATAAGGGAAGGGGTTGGTTGTTGGAGAGCCTGTTAAGATCGCGATGGCGAGTGGGGTTCAATGTATGACGATTGTGTAGATAAACAGGGAAAAGACCATCGCGACACTAACAAAACGCCCCGAAGGATTCTTCTTATTAGGTACTTTGCATGTTCCAACGGTGTACGGATATACGGACGAAGAGACATTACCCAGAACTGATTCCGAAGTTTGCAACGCGGGGAATTAACTGGCTGACAAGCTTCCCAGCCACCAAAAGCGAAAAATAGCGGAGAACCACGTTCCAAAAGGTTTGCTGACCAACGTACGACTAATAACAGCGAGCATTGACGCCGATATTAGTATACTGTCTAAGAGAATAATATACCAAGTCATGCGACACATTGGTCCTTCCGTCCCAACTCCCAACAAGCAAGTAAGATAGGTAGGTATTCCATGGCCGGACAAGAGAAGCAAGCATGCGGCACAGATTACATCTAGGATCTGTCCCAGGGCCAACGGTCGTGGGACGGCAGACAGGTAGGTATGTGTCATGGGGACAAAGAGAATTGATGCCCGAAAAGAAGCCGGCTGCTATGCATCGCGCGAGCTATCACCGACCGACGTCAATCAGTTTCCACACGCGCAAACAAGCCGTAACAGACCGGATTGCTAGAGGTACCGGTATGCTGGGCTGCCTATCTAGCGCAGACAGCTAGCCAGGCAGGCAACATCAAAGGAAGTGGGGGAGTTGACTCCAGTAGGTTAATGCGGAAGGGCACCGCGATCGCATTGAGAACTCACTCTTTTTTTTTTCTTCGTGCCGTTGCAATCGGACAGGCGGTGATGTGACGGGTTCAGAAGCGATGCGTTGGCGGCGCTTGGGTGTCGGTGGCCAAAACCTGGCCCTGGAGAATAAGTGATGGGTGGGGTATCTTATTGAATAATGAAAGCAAAAGGTACCTAACCTATTCTTGCTTGTACTGTCAGGTACAGTGGCTCGGGCTGCAAGGATCAATCTTGTAGCTTTTCCATATGAGATGGCGTGTCAGAGTACTCGAGGTACGTACCTGATGTACATGGTGCAGATCGGCTTCTGAGACCCACTTACAGGATTTCAGCAGGACAGCTGATTAGTCCAAAGGGCGCCCCCCATTAAAGCACACAGGCCCCTCATTGCCTTTTCTCTAAAATTTCACTCGCTTCTGCCAATTTTTCACCAATCAATCTGCCCTCACTCGGCTCGGTCCACCACTTGCGAAATTTCATCGAATCAGTTGCGAGTCTCTCCTCTTCATCCAACACGAGACGAGCTTCCCCCCCAGCGATTCTTCTATTCGTCTATTCGTCTATTTTCTGAAACCTAAACAACCCCTCGCCTCGCCAAATCAGATCCAGCCATTCAACGGTGGCTTCGCTCCAAATCCATCAATTGGAACTTGTGGCCTTCCTTCGGTCGGAACTGTCAGAGCCCAGCGCAACGTCAGTGCTGTATGTACGTATGTATGCTTATTATTACCCAAAACCACACACTATCTATCGCACCTCAGCACGGATCCCCGTCGCAGCTTTGTGGGCTGTGGGCACGCGCCATTACGCCAATCGCTGCCTCAACGTCGCACACGCGTGTATCGTATTCATATCGTATCGGTCTATCTAATCTGATCTGATAGACGCAGACAAAACCAAGCATTGCTTGATAGTTTGCACCAAGAACAAGAAGTCCTCTCTCTCTCTGGCACAGTCTGCTTGCCAAAAGTCAAACAGTAAGAAGAAGAAAGGAGGCTTGCACACAAGGTTTTTCGCCTACATAGGCAGCTGTCTGTCAACCACGCGTGAAGTAGGTCAAGACAGGGACCACAGCCATAACTGCGACGCGAGCCTGCGACAATCCGCAGCCCTATAACCCCAAGCCAGCAAGCAAGCACTTTTGTCGCGCATAACAACCCATAACTTATTATACCTACCTCTATACACCTCTATACGTATCTCTACTTGTAGGTATATCCAAGGTGTTCGACTTCCCCCAACTAAGTAAGTAGGTAAGCTACCGACGTTTCATTGTTGTATTCCACACTCGTCGTCTATGGTTTCTTTCTCTTTATTATTATTATTACGCATTTGCCAATGAAGCGCCAGAGACAGAGGCTTCCTTCCTAGATTAGTCCTTTTTTTATATCATTATACGTTAGTCTACCCCATATCTCTTTCATCATATGCGATACCCGACGACCCCACGGTTGCTCTTGATCAGCTCCAGCCAGTCAGCGACTCAGCGCAAAGACAAAACGGCAGGGTCCCGAAAGAGAACCCGGCACCAGCACCACCCTTTCCCTCTCCGACAAATCAACAAGCTCTTCTACGCTTGTCAGTTATTACTGACCCTCTTTGCGACGAGGTCCAAGAGGCCTATCATCGCCAGCAGAGCTGCGCTCATACTCGCCATTGGCCATTGCTCATCAGGTGATTCAGACTATCTGCGGATTCCATTTTGGTTTCAAGTTTGCAAGTTGCTCGATCAGTCAAGACCTCTATTGCCTTTATATTCGTCAAATGGTCGTCGTCTCTCGTTTTGGACCCCTCAAACCTGCGACCAAGCACTGCAGTGTGTTCCGCCCCTCCCCTCCCCTTCCGAGAGCCACCACACCCCGGCTCGTCGGTACCGACTTGCTCCCATCTGCCTCAGTACCTCAGTACATGTATTCATTGTCTCTCTGTCTTACATCTGTAGTCACGGCCTGCCCGCAAGTGCTTGTGCTGCCTATCTATAACTTGCTTGGCGGCCATACTGTTGGTATACTGGAGATGTATGCCTAATAACTATTTGCCATGTCAAGTTCGACAAGTACAGGTACCGTCTCATTGCTGACCTGGCCGTCATCCCCTTCCACCTCTGTCGTCACAACTACTACTATATTCATAATTTACTTGTATCCTGCTTGTCTGTGACCCCAGCTAATGTTGTCATCTCAAGACGGCCTAGACATCCACCAGTTTGGGCAACCCACAGGGCGAACCCAAGCACTCGGGAACTTGTTTGAAAAAAAGGTATGCGCTTTTCCCTACTTTCCTCCACACCAGTCGATCTGCCACCACTTGCATTCCCCCATCTGCTCGCCTGCAACGATACATTCACACACCACCAAAGAGCCGTGCCAACTCCGTCCTCTCGCCCACTAAGGCAATGTGACGATTGGGCGTACCCTCTTTCCAGTCGCAAACTCCTCCACCCAAGGGCGCCATTCCACCCGTTCTAGCGTAACTCGCATCGGGCCTTTCCCTTTTCTTTCCTTGTCCCTTTTTCTCACCCACACCCTCATACTTTTTGGTGTGGCCAAGTGCTCCATTCCCTCTCCCAAATGAGACCATCCATGTGTTGTCCGTCCTGTGGGAGAAACGTACGCCATACATCTCCTAGCCAATCACCCACGTCGAAGCCTTGAAATGTTCCCAAAGCGTACATCTTGTCCAGTTCTTCTTTTGCAGCCCGACTTTTTGCCCTAGCCCGTCAGGCCCCATTTTGTCGGGCAGGGTCCGCTTCGCCTTGCGCGACGGCCGGCCCAGATGTTGGACCTTAGGTCGCGCTGAGCTGGTCGACAAGGTGGGCCTGGCTCGTGCATATTCCGTCATGCATGCCAGCGCATCAAGTAGTGGTCCAGCACGAAAGAACCAGCACTGTTGCTCGCTCACACCCCCCCGCCGCCTCCCCCCCCCTCGCATTACCCGAACTTCCCTTATATACTTCACACAGCGTGTCTAATGCCTCTGGTTGGACAGATCCCCACAATCAAATAGCCGTTGAGCGTCGCCCTAGGAATCAAGCTCTCGAGAGCTGTTTCGCCAGACCTATTTCGCCATTGGGACTGAATTTGTTCGAGTAGCCTTGCACATCGCCGAACACTCACGTGGTCGTCCTGGTTCTTTTTAAGCCTGAAGATCTCAAAGCACAAGGAGGCCCGCCCCGCAAAGCCATTCCACTTGCATATGCCGTAAAGACCGGCCACCTGCGTGCACCTACCACATCACTCATTGCCAGCGCATCCACGCATATCCAATAGATTGGGTCGCATCCAAGCCTACCTCATCGCGGCTACCCAAGTGACGAAAGACCCTCCCAACGCGTGTGCCCTACACCAGGCAATTATCCCACCCTTTATCTCCAGGTGCAGAACGACCTGACGACGTTTACTGTAGAGGCCCTACAGATATACACACAACATACACACACGCACACAAGAATATACAGGCCATATACACGGCGAGCAATCGAATTGGAAACTTAGAACGCAGAGAGCTCATCACTAGGAGCTCGAAAGAAGCAGCAGGGATATCGCACGTTTCTTACCGACAGTTCGCATTATCTATCGCCAATAATGATGGACTACGCGCAATACCAGCAACCACCACAGACGGCGCATTCTGGTTACACGAGTTCGGGTGCCGGGAACAACATCACATCACCCACGAGTCATAGCATACACCAGCACGGTGTTCAGACGTCACCTATCCTACCATCACAACACCAGACCTCGGCAGCCGGACAAACCCACAATATCTATAATGCGCAGTATGGCGTGCCTCAACAGAGCATGCACTACGGCATTCAGGCCGCGGCCATGGCCGCGACCGCTGCGGCAGCCGGCGGAACGGGGTATTCGAGTTACATGACGTCTGATCCCAGCCTCACGCAGAGCTCGCCGAGGATGACTTCGGGCACGAAGAAAGAAGCCCGGGATCCTCGTTCACCACAACAGATGAACAGCGTCAACCCACTCTCCGGACGGCGTATGAGCCAAGTCCCGAGCCCTGGTGTTCCCAATGCGCCCATGATGAACCACACGGGCCCTCGCGCGACCGTCGCACCTCCCATGCCTCCCGGCCAGACGATGCAGCCGCCGCAATCTCCAGAGATGGCAGCTGGCGTGGAAGAGTCTCCGCTGTATGTCAACGCAAAACAATTTCACCGGATTTTAAAAAGGCGAGTCGCACGCCAGCGCTTAGAGGAGGCCCTGCGTCTAACGAGCAAGGGTCGGAAGCCCTATCTGCACGAATCTCGGCATAACCATGCCATGCGACGACCTAGGGGTCCTGGCGGCCGTTTCCTCACCGCGGAAGAAGTAGCCGAGATCGAACGCAACAAGGGTACAGGCGAGGATAAGGACAGTGCCGCCGGCGAGTCTACGGGGGTCAAGACTGGCTCGAAGAGGAAGTCGGAAGCGAATTCAACAACACCCAACAAGAAGGCAAAGACGACTACGGAAAGTCCCGAGGACGACGATGACGAAGACGCCGAGGATGACAGCTAATACAGCCAGCTCGCCTCGCGCCGCACCCATCATTTGCTTTGTCAATTATCACGACGTTACGACATGTTTGATTCTTACTGCCTATACCATCTCGTATCTGGCTCTTCTCGGGGCGATGGGAATCATGGGAGGGTGTCACGCGGAGACTTAACGGAGCGTTGTTTTTATACTGCTTTGAAAGGAACCAGCCGACGCGAGTTGGCCTTTTCTCTCTCGTATAGGGGTCCAGGTGTTTCCTATGGGGTTTCAACGGCATGTCGGCAGGCGCCGGGACATTCGCTCTCCATCTTTTTTTCCTACACGTTTTCCCCGTCGCCCACGCGATATGGCTTCGCCTCTCTACATACTCTTTAATCTTGGTTTGCATAAGTGTGGATGTCTTGTGGATGGGTCGGCCGGGAGCAAGATTGCATGGAATGAAACGCGACGATGGAAGGATACCCAACTACACTTGCCAGTGTTGAAGTACTTTACTTTTTTAAAAACTTGTTCGATTCATGTCTACTATGTTGAGATGGATGGGGGAGTATGTATTTTTTCTCTCTCCTTGACAAATGCTCACGCAGAAGTCCCGACTACCAATAGGAGTGGACGGGAGGGGCGTTGAGCTGCAAAATTGGCCGGGTGAAGAAGCATATACCGAATCAAGCAATAGCAACAGACCTGCTCGAATTGGAAAAAGGGAACGGCACAACAATCCGTTGATTGTGCCTACGTCAAGATGGAAATAGACACTTCACTAGCAAAAATCCGTCACCGGATAGGGAAACAAACATATGACACATGAAATATAGCACATTATTACTTCCGTACATACAAAATGATCCCTGCACTGCGCTGGCCTCTGAAGCAGCGAGAGTCTGACTTGCCGTTGTGGTGTATGTATTATTGTATAGCTTTGCAAGGAAATTAATTACATGACGTAAAAGATGAATTCCAGGCAAGATGATGTACCCATCTTACTCTTATTAAGATACGTACCCTCCCAGACTACCTAAGGTAGATAAGATTCAAAGGTGCGGCATTGGGTGTAGCCTATGAGCACCATTTGGTCTATAGTTATTCTCATATATTCTTATGCCTTATCGTCACTGAGCTCTCTGTGCTAGTGCCGATTTCATATAGATCGGGCCTAAAATTAGGCCATTTCGCTTCTCTGAGGTATCACAGACTTATTCGTCTCCAGAACAATACTACGGTGCACCAAAAGACACTATATGCTGTGCCTCACATTCATTCATTCATATGCTCTATTACTTAACAGTGTCACGGTCGCATCTGATCATATTCGAGACAGTAGACAGTAACATGTTAGACAATCACTTACCGGGGATTGGTGAGGGAAATAGAAGAGGGAGGCTGGGGGTCCGGGTTGCCAAGAGGGCAAGTCAGCTCTCGAGGTTCGGCGGACACCCCACGGGGGCGCATCCAACAAATGTTGGCATGGGCTTGCTGCTGTTGCATACTGCATACTGTAGCATAGCATAGCATGTCAGCCCAAGGACCGCCGGCTTATTACTAGGTATTGCTACCATACTCTAAGTTGCCTACTTACAATTTGGCATGTTACCGTTACAGACCGCAGGGAAACGAACAACCCCTTCCTTCCCGTGGGCAGGGGGAGGGGGAGGGGGAGGGGATATAGCGTACTCTTCTTCTCTGGTGGCTGCGACATGATGAAATAGGGATTTGACCCGAGACAGGTTCTGTCCATGTCAGCATCGGTATAGTATAATAACTTGGCACATACAAGCAGTTACGTATGGTTATTAGCCGTTGCGGTATAAGGCACAGCCAGGCACAGCATTAGAAGATGGGGCATCGTCATACTCATAACGGCGGTGAGCCAGATTCATCGGCCAGGGCCAAGGACAAAGAAGTTCCGGGCTCCAAAAACTACCTCATCAGCTCAGTCTGAATAACCCAAGGTGGTAACGGGCGACGAGAAAGTCGGTGTAACCACATCTTGCAGCCGAACATTGCCATCATGTAAGGCCGGCAGAACTCTCGGTGACGTCTCCATCATTCCCTCTCCTTCCTTCTCTCCATTTCTCCATGGTGATGAAGGGGCGAAGGATAGAAGTTGGCGAGGGCAGACCATCGCACCCCGTCCGCTTGGCTGTGCTCCCATTCACTCCCCAGAATTACAATAGAGTGGTGTCGTGGTTCTTGTATAGAGGCAGCAAGCATGAAGGCGAGACTGACTGACTGACTGACTTACATACCCAGCAGCAGATACCACCGTAGTGTGCAAGCAACTCCAGTGCTACGTACCCATTCGCTCTGCTTCGGACTGCTGCATCCAAGATGGGACGGAAATGAGCCTCAACGATCAGAGAAGAATGGTTGTTCCTGTCCTGGGACGTTTCCTGAATGGCCCAGTATTCCCCCTTCAACGCCGCCGCATTCTGCGAGTGGTCCAAGACCATGCCGCCCTTTCACTAGTTATTCCACTTCGAGAACCGCCGTGGTCCTATTATGGACTTCGCGCTCCCGTCGCCCGCATGTTGCTCTGGTGGAGCGTGGGTGGGTGACCTTACCTTGCTTGACATTGCATGAGAATGGATGGTGGAGAGACGGCAATCCCAGCAAGCCCATTGACGCCCAGGCCTGAACCAGAACCCAGACGACCAGCGATGCATCCATGTACCCACACACCACTCTTGTCGTCAATCCGGGCACGAATCAGCATTCAGACAGCCGCAGCAACGCCCAAAATGAAGCCCGATGACCACCAAGTGAAGGCCGTCTCGAAACCCTTGATCTGGTATACCGATCATCATCATTATCATCATTATCATCATCATCATTATAGATTAAAATGCAGTGTACTTAAATTTGTCAGAGACGTGACGAAACGCGTTAGGTTTGATCAGTACGAGCTTCCCCTCGCTGATGACTGCCAATATTCACAGTATCACACTTGTTCCGTGACTCGCAGCCATGATCCGCGAGAGATTCTCTTCGTTTCCGCAATATTGAATAATCTTGGGCTTGCGAAATGAAGCGCCTACCGAGGCTCGAAGCTTCAGCTTAGTGGCCTATGGCATCAGAGACCGCAGACAAGCGTCCCGAACGGATGTCGGCGCAAGCCACCCACCCAACTAAAATCTAGACAAATGTTCAGCCTCAAGAGGTCTTGACCTTCGGCCTGATCTCATAGTCGAACGTCCGTCCTATATTGTCTTCATGGACCGATGATGGACTCTCTGCTTCCCCCATCCCGACCTCCCGAGAAGTTCCCACCAATTTCCTAAAATCGTAACTAGCTCATCCCAGCAGGCCACGAGAAGCTCTCTGGCGAATGGGAACTCGAAGACGTGTCTCTGCCATCTGATTCGATCTCGTGCGCTGGATCTCATTCACGGGAATGCCCACACCCATCGCGCTTAATACCACGCTTGTTTCTCGTTCCTGGCCCTTTTCCCGCCCTTCTTCCCAGAGAGTTTTAGTTCGAAGCTTCCGACCCGATCAAGTCAGAGTCAACTTGATAAGGTAGGGTAGCATGTTGACAATCCCTGTCGTACCAATCAGATGTTACGTAGCACCTCGAGCGAGAATCGCGTGTCATGTAAACCGTAACGCGACAAAGTTCAAGAACTCAACTTGCTTTATCACGCGCCGAAGCACCGCATTCTCTTGCTACTGCAATTATCGGTATTTATCTATCTTTTCTCGCCGAAAAGCTTGGCTCTCCATCCCATTACATTTATTTCACATCATTCATTTACTTAAAGCATCTCCCGCGATGTTATCTTCAGATTAAGTCACGAGCTTCTTCAGCTGAGTACCATCTCTCGGCGTTTGCTCCGATTGGGGATAACTTCTTATCGAATAGTATTTGTCTTCTTTTTTTTTTTTTTTTTTCTAATTTAATTGTTCTCATCAAACCTCCCATCCTCTCTCAGTGCGACGTGCCACTGCGGGCTTAGCCTAGGTCGCCCAGGTCAAACCCGGTCGGCCCCATCGCGGAGATGACGACTTCTTGTCGAATGCCACCCCGATTCCTGCTACCTACTAACTAGGACGCGACGGGAAGACCCTGCAGCAATAAGGAACCAACCCCCCTCATGACTATAGGTAGTTGACATAGATAGTTCTTCCCGAATACCTCGTGCTTATTACTTCCCCACCGTCTTTTGGGGAAGAAATTCGTTAGTCTCGTTCAGTGTGACATCGTGTGTGGTTTAGGTAATGTTTATTGTACTGTAGAGGCTGATGGGATCGTCGGCCTCTTAATCTCGCTTTCATTTGTTCGGGTTGTGTCGTTCCCGAACCTGATGTCTCCAGGTACTATTATTGATGGGTTGGGGCTGAAGTGCGGAATTCGTTGCATGAGGCTCTTCGTTGTCGTTGTTGGCTGAGTGAACGGTTTTTATGTATGGCGCAGATGTTAGTCGCTTCGTTACGGAATTTACGTTTTATTGCGCGATGTCGCGTTACAAGCGCGTTTATAGTCAGCATTCAATTATCTGGTAGCCAAATCTTCGATAATTAGCTGTACCTGGTTCTATTCACTTATTGACTTTCAAAGTTTTATAATGTTAACTTCGACGACTGACAGGCCTGAAGATGAGTCTCATACTATGAAGATGTTGTAATTCGCTATTGGTATCAAGATATTCCAACTAATAAGCTGTCTTGCCTTCCTCATTTGTACTTGCAGAAATTAGTAAAAAGGTTCCCAGCCCAGATACACACATCATAGTATATTGTTGTATGCATAGCTCATACTAAAATGAGAGCAGGTTAATGTACTGGCCTCGGCATCTCCATATCTCAAGTTGGCAATGATTGGCTTATCTGTAGCGAACAATACGTTAATAATTTATTTTGTATTTCATACGTTGCTAAGCTATAAATAATATGTATACAGAACTAATGTTTACTTACTAACTGAACATCTAATGAGGATAATATGAGAAGAAAATTGCTTAGTTTATATTGCTTGTCAAGGAGTCATGCCCAATGTGCACATTTGTTAAATAGAAGGACGTATATAGGTGCTCTCACCCCCTGGTGATCGATGAATCACTTCGATAAATAATAGTTTGTATATGCAGCTCACCATTGGGGTCAATGTGATACTGTATATATATCGAGTTTCACTCAAGTGTCGCTCTTCTTACGAGAAGTCATTCCAGGGCTCAGAGGCTCATGTAATGAAGAAAATAACACTATGATTATAAGGCAGCCCAGGGTGGTTAATCAATACAATGATAGTATGTGTGTGTGTGTGTGTGTGTGTGTGTGTGTGTGTTATGTCACGGAACAGAACTGCAGCAATATACCACAACACTATCAAAAGATAGAACGTTGTCAAGTCGGAGACTTGACCGTCTGCAGTTACTTATATAGTTGGAGCCGTAACATGTTATATAGGATGACCACACACGCAACCTCCATTGAGGCCGTCAGTCATTAAGCATGATATTATGGTGCCAACCGTATGTCACTCAGTTCGACAGCTTTCTCCTTTTAGTAGGCGGCTAAATATTCATTGTAGTTCCGTTCCGCGACACGTAATCATAGTTAATGCGCAATATATGTAATATAACTGGAAATATGGTCCTGTATCTCCCTAAAACGATGTCATTCGTTCGAGATCGAATTCGTAGTTATTGACCCTTTTCCCTGACATGTCTTGAACCATGATAGCAGAAATACCAAGAAGCTCTGCTGTTCGTTGAGAGTCGTTAACCTGGCTGTATTTCTCTTCGTTTCGACGCATGAGACTGTGCATAAAGTCGCCGACGTCCGCTAGGATGTCGTCTAGAAACTTGACGTTCCCCTTACGAGTAGACATGCCTTTTACCTATTTTATCAATTGTTAGAATGGAGAGACAACAGAGTCACCCCCAACGTACCTTCCCGTAAGTAACATGCTTCATCCTTATGGAAAATGCTTCATAGTCGTCGCCCATCAGGATAAGAATTTTGAAAGGGCGCTGCAGGTGAGTCTCTTGCTCGGCCATGACAACGTAAACCATTTCGTTGAAGTTATACCCATCATGTCTTTGTATAGAAGCACCAATATCTCGAAGAAGATAGTTGGAGGTTCCGTTTCGATTTCGGGTAATGGCAACCTGCAGGGCCTTCGCTCCATGCTTGCTGAGATCAACGAGCAATGCGCCATCCTTGAATTCGGTAACGCATAGATCTCGGAGGACAATTTCAGCGTTTTCCGTCGTTTCTCTCTTCATCTGAGATTCTCCAGAATATACATCAAAGTGGATGTTGAGTTTCTCATAGGTCTCTTGGTATTTCTTAATACTCAGACTCCGAAAACGCTGCCACAGCTGCAGCGCATCTTGCTCGCCATTCTCCATCCGTTTGAAGTAGGCTTTCGCCTAACCCAGGAGACCCTTAGACTCCAGCTCTGAAGTATCTCCCCCGCGCTTAGTAGCAACTTTGAAGGCTTCTTCTTCGGGTTCAAAAACAGCACTAATTCTAACGTATATGTCAAATAAATGACTGATCGGGTCCCTGGCGAAGGCGGCTTCATCGCTGTAGCGCTCCCACCCACAAGCGAGTAGACCGTATTAACGACCTTAGTCCCAAGGTAGTTCATGCGGACGACATTGTAGCCTGGACGTTCATATAGATAAGAAAGAAAGTTCCCGATTATGGTACTTCGTAAATGACCAGCGTGACATTTCTTGGCGATATTGGGCTGGAAAACTCGACAATGATGGTTTTCTTCCAGCTTCGGGGTTCGATGGGTCCCGACGTCCATGCTGAGGGTCGAAACCATAGTCGTCTCGTCGTTGGGGAATGAAGGGAAGCAGTGTAGATGAGAGCTCGTTGGGGTTGAAAAAGAAGCGTAGAAATTGGCCATCGGCGATGGGAACTTCCACTCTGGCACCATTGACTTGTTAGAACTAGTTAGAGAATATTAGTTCACATACATATAATCAGTAAGTACACCAACAAGATGGATGAGCGGGTATTTTGCTTTCTTCGGCTGCAACTTTAGCTGCTAATTCGGCATGGGGTGCGCCCTTGAGACGGAGGCGGGGAATCGCTAGCACTAAGTCACCCTTATCGAGAGTCGAAGTTCGGTCGAGACCGTCGAAGACTATCCGTCCCGAGGATGCGCGCAACTTGGTCAGAGATGGCCTCTCGGAAGCGATCCAGGGGGTTAAGGTATAGAAGGATACTAGGTTGATGGCTCAGCAAGGCACCAGAGGCACCAGTGGACACTCGAGATTCCATAATTGATAATGTTCTTTTGTTGAAAGGAGGCTATTGGTGTCAGCGTTTACAAAGCTATCTGCGGGTAGGCCTGCCAGACGAGGTTCGGGCAGAGATTCTGCATCCCTGCTTTCTCCAATGCTTCTAAAAGCATGGTTGGACTAAACGACGACACGACGGTAATGTTAATGATATAGAAAATAAAGATATGCTAGATATATAAGAGGTGTATCTACGCTAGAGCATTAGCCGAATAAGAACTGTCAAAGCTAGTCTTGAGTTATCCAAGTTGAGATAAAGACCCTCGAGCTTTTCAATCCAAGGGTACGATACCATCATTCCAGGCCTATGGAAGGCAGGTCTAGATCTGCGCCTTCGTCATTGTTGTAACCCCTCATCACAGGTATCGAAAGCATACTGAATTTGGTTAGCTTATGCAGTCTCTACGTGGATGCTCCTGTATTATCTGCAAACGGGAGACCTAGACTGTACACGCCCTACGCCCTTCGGCGAACGGATAAGCGGGAGTAAAGTCCGATCATAGGGGACTCCAACCCTTACCGACCACAAGTTCATTCGGCAGCTAGTTAAATATGTCAGGCCTAGAGAAAATCACACCTTTAGTTGAAAGTGTAGCTTCAGTTAAGCAGCTTGCTTACTGACCGAACCCTTGAGCATATATAAATTGTGATATCTTCAGTTCAAAATGTCAAAGTCGGGCACTGTTGTCTTGAGCGTCGACGACATCCGTAAGGAAGCCGCTAAGAGGCTGGACAGAGTTGCTCTAAGTTAGGAAACGTATTCTGAATATCTCTATGAGCTCGGAGCTAACAACAGTTATGTATCTGCAGACTTTTTCAACGACGGGTCAACTGATCAGGTCACAGTACGCGAAAATGTCACAGCTTTTGCTAAATATCGAATTCGACCCCGCGTCTTGAGGGATGTATCGGAGGCCGACACCAGCGTCACCGTCCTCGGCCGGAAGATATCGTTCCCCTTAAGCGTGTCCCCTGCCGGCATCCAAGCCATGGCCCACCCTGACGGCGAGCTTGCCACGAGCCGTGCTTGTGCAAGACGGGGAATTAACAGTGAGCAGTTCCCGAAATCAATTGTTTCTTATTTTGGCAACTTTCGGTGCATGAGATTTCCTTTCGAGGCAAAGACAGTAATTATCTGGAAGCTCCCGAAACCGTCTCGTTGAGCACGCTCCGGATGGCGATAACTGACTCCGAGTGCTACAGTGGGCGTCTCATCATTCGCAAATTACTCAGTCGAGGAGATCACAAGCGCCGGACTCGCTATTGGTCCCATTGGCCACGTGATGCAATTATATACGATGAAAGATCGAGCGCTGCAAGAGCGCGTCATTAAGCGCGCCGAAGCCGCAGGGTGTGTAGCCCTCTTTTTGACGGCCGACAGCCCCGTGCTCGGCGTGCGGTATAACGAGTGGCGAGACGACTTCCGGACACCCACCGGCCTCGGGTTTCCCAACCTAGAAAGGACGTCTGAAATGATCCAAGCCCAAACGCACGACGATGGCTTCGTTACGTTCAACTCGGATGCGCACTCATGGGCGTACGATATTCCCTGGCTCCGAAGTCGGACGAAAATGCAGATCTGGATTAAAGGCGTGTTAACAGCGGAAGACGTTATGCTTGCGCGAGAGTACAAGTGTGATGGTGTCATTGTGAGCAATCATGGCGGGAGACAACTTGATGGCGTCCCCGCCGCAATGGATGCTCTTCCGGAATGTGTTGCCGCCGCCGAGGGTAAGATACCCATCCACGTCGATGGAGGGTTCCGGACCGGCGCGGATATATTCAAAGCTGTTGCCCTGGGTGCCCAATGCTGCTGGGTTGGTCGACCGGTTATGTGGGGTTTGGCAGTAAGAGCATGTGCGTCTAAAATATTACAGGCATCATCACTAACGCGAAGTAGTATGACGGCGAGAAAGGCGTAGATAAGATGTTGGACGTGCTATATGGAGAGTTCAGACGATGTATGATGTTAGCGGGTTGCAAAAATGTCTCCGAGATCTCGAAAGCGTCCCTGGGCATTGTTCGACCGGAGGGATACTTAGCCAGGTTGTAAGGTTACAAGTCGTTGTGAAACAGTCGACGAGCATAAATTTTAGGCTCCAGGGACTTGCCGTTTTGATCGTGTCAATATCCTTTGTCTGCTCAATTACACGCATAAGCCGCGGTTTAGAGCCTGGCGAACAACGAAAAGGTAAAGTGTATTTTAGATTTGGAAAGCAAGCTGCCTCATCAATGTCAACAGTGCTGAGAAGTATCACGCAAAATTGAACACGCAGTACGATAGTCTCTGCTGACTTGTTGTGGCGGATTTACCTTTCGTCGCTTAGACGCCAGTTCTACTATCTCATCTGCCTTTACGTTGCCGTCATCATCGTATACCACCGGCCTTATGCTTTTTTTCGAGGACGGCGGTGGTAATGCGTCTGATGAATCTCGCTCCCGCTCATGGCAGACTACCTATTCTTCGAGGCCGAATCAAGTAGATGTTGATGGAGAGCGGCAAAGAGACAGAAACAATATGAAAGAGAAGACAGCATCATTCTGAACAAGCGAGTTTTTCACAAGCACCTGACGGCCTCATAGTGAGAATGGAAAGTACGCGGCTGTGGATGCCCTTTGATGGAAGGCTGGACTGGCGGTCAGCCGTGACTCCTCTGTTTTCCTGCTAGATTCTTTCATTCTGGGGACTGCGGAAGTAACCGTCATCAATCTTTGTCGAACAAGTTCTTGAATATTGAGAATTTCCGTCAATCTGGCGAGTTGTGAGTGACCAACCCAACGTCCAATCCCAGACAACGACGATGATGCTATGGATAAAATATAGCACCAAGGCTTAGCTAAAAGGGTAATAATATATGAAAGTCAAGATGATGTGGTAATATAGGGACACCTTATTCTTAGATATTATACGAACTACTAACACCTACCCTGCAGATAACACCTCGCAGCAGAAGGCCCAATCCAAACTTGCGGCCGACCGCATCGCCAATCTGGAACTCCAAATCAAAGGGGGCAATTGCGTATCATCTCTGTAAGGAAAACTGTATACCCAACTCTGAGACTTCCCATAAGATCCTGATTGGTGGTATAATCATAAGGGTTTGTATCGATTACTCCCATGCCAGAGAAATCAGCAGATCCTTTGATGGTTGGGATATTCAGAGTGTCGCCCATAAATGGGGTGTAACACGTCTGGACCATGGGATGACTAGATAGGTACCAGGAGGGAAGTATACAATGGCCGGATGAGTAGTTCGGGAGTTACACTTGTTAGCACATCGACCGGGACCGTCTATAACGGCCTTATTGATTGCATCCGTATCGTCGGTTGTACAGTCCCCATTCGCGCCGCAGTCTTTTACGTTGAGGAACACCTTGTAATTAGGCTTGGTGGCGAAAGCAGCACGCTGAGCAAAGCTTTTTGGATAAGCTTGGCATACGGCTCCTCTGGTTGTGGTCTGCAAGTTTGGACTGGCGCAGGTATAGTATTGGGCACTTCTTCTAGCCCGTGGTGATATTTTGTGGCCGATGGAGTATATAGTTCACTCGGCATTTGCCGAGGAATCGCATTCTTTATAAGTCCTTCCTAGCTGCTAAACGGCCACATAAATTGCGTACCCGTCGAATTGCTAATCCAGGGGGTTAGTTAGCAGCGGCTTTGGGTTCGATATGGCGAAAACAGGTCAAAAGGTATTATTGCAAGATCGAAAATCGGTGTCTGCTTCTACAGCCATGCCGGGACATCTACCACGCTTTACTCCGTGTCCCGCCATTACGAAATACGATCTGTCATCCATAGGTGCGGTAACTGTTATAATATGGTGATGGTAGTCTGGCTTCCAGCTTCCGGTCATCCCCGAAACAACAGACGCTCTCGATACGCTGGATGAGAGTACACCCAGCTCGGCTGTGTATGTGGTTGGTGGTTGGCTAGTGCTATCATTTGCCTGCCCGCCTCTTAGTTATGGTTGTAAGCTCATCTTCGTTGAGCTCGCTCGGTCCAGTTCTTTGGCACCTCATTCACCAGGTTCACAGGCCACTAAACTGTGCGGAACTGGTGAGGGAGACAGATGAACGCCTCGGCGACGTGGTACGGAATGGAGTAGTTGCTGATCGTCCACCCGAATGCCATCAGAAGGAACGCTGTTACGTGACAGGCCTCGAGCTGGAGCTTGAGAAAAGCCACATAGTCCCTTCAGGAACAAGCGACTGGTCAGAAAGGACATCATATATTCTCTCGAACCGCCTTTAGCTCGTCGCAGCTTTGACGGTTGCATCGCTGCAGCGTAATCCCGTCGAGCGCCCGTCTTTCTGGCGATGTTTCGTGGCGATGACGACCTAAAGCCCGTGAAGCTGCCCTACAGCACAAAACCGATCGAACGGGAACACGACAAAGCGAGCAAATGCCATTCCGGAATCAGAAAGAGCAGATCCGAATGAGGCGATCTGTGTTGGCTCGGCTAACACATAGAGCGGCCATTCCCAGGCTCCATCTCCTGTTGGGCTCTGACCCAATCTACCGGTTCCGAAATACCGTCAACCCCGCCAGGGCAGCAAGCTGAGCAAGATCATTCAGTCCGAGGAACGGTCCAAAGCCGAACACTCCTTACCAAGCAAACCATGGTTCATAGGGTTAACTCCCCATTGCGATTCTTGGACCATGCCAACTTGGGATGGGCCGAAGTTAGGTTGCGACGAGGGACGGTTCGTAGGTGACACAGGAGCAGAAGCCGACAAGGCGTGGTTCATGTCGTAAGGATTGGGATTGTGTCGGTTGGCAAAAGACTCCAAGGAGACCATCATTCTTCCAGGCCGGTTCGTCGAGGTGAACGCCAATCCAGGCACCCAAGGTGCTAGGGATTTCCTTGGCTTCAAGCACCACTTGATATGGCAAAGGCAACCCGCCTCGACGAAATTTACAAAACCAGCTAAGCGGGAACATGGCAGCTCGAGGGTATTCCAATCCTAAAGGCCGTTCTGGGATCGGAAAGAGCAGATCCGCCGATTTAAGGCGATCTGTGTTGGCCAAGCCAACACATACGTTACACAGTAACTATCCAGCCCTCGGGGCTATGGGCAGTCCCCAATCAGACTACAACTAGCAAGTGTTTTACCATATGGGAGAAAATTATAATGGGATAGGACACCCAAGCTTGCAAAACGGACTACAAGCTGTCTATCCGATGGCTAGCATACCAGACCTCTATGGAGGATTTGTATTATCATCTAATATTGGAGTTCCGAATCTCGACCTCGAAATACCATTAAGTAATGATGGCATTTGCCTAGCGTCCCAGAGTCAGTTAGCATCGCTAACATCGTTAGCGTTGTCGCCATTACTTTGTTACAGAAACAGCAACTCACATAACTTCATAATGCGCCAGGATATTCACAACGAGCTGACAACGAGCTGACTCCCAGCTACCTCCAGTACGCTGGATTGGTAGATGAATTTTCTACACAGTCCACCAGTTCTATCCCACTTAGCCAAGAGTCTCACAGCACTCTGTCACCAGAATCAGCTCTTACACCAAATATTGATATTGGAACCTCTACTTTCGATCTCCCACCACATCAAACCCAGAAGCCGCTACTGACCAACCCCCCGGATTGGCATTCGACGGGGACACAGTTCATGTGGCTATCTGACAGCTAGGAAGGGCTCATGGAGAATAACATTGAAATGCCGAGTGAAGTATACACTCCATCGGCAACAAAATATCAGCACGGGCTAGAAGAAGTGCCCAATACAGTGCCCAATACTGTGCCTGCGCCAATTCAAACTCGCAGAACCCAACCAGAGGAGACGTATGCCAAGCTTATCCAAAAAGCTTTGCTTAGCGTTGAGAGCCACACGATGCCTCTCCAGGAAATTTATCAATGGTTTCGCCAGTCCAAACCCGCAGAACACAACCCAACGAGTTGGCCTTTTACGTGCTTGACTCCCGTGGTTGGCTAGAAGCGGGATTGTCGTTGCTTCGTCGGTGACGTAGCTTGCTTACCAGGGCGACCAGGGCGACCAGGGCGACCAGCGTCTCGTCCAGAGACGGAGAGAGAGAGAGGAAGGCTAGAGGAAGGCTAGAGGAAGGCTAGAGGAAGGCTAGAGGAAGGCTAGAGGAAGGCTAGAGGAAGGCTAGAGGAAGGCTAGAGGAAGGCTAGAGGAAGGCTAGAGGAAGGCTAGAGGAAGGCTTTATGAGAGGCAAGGTAGACGAGGCAAAAAAGTGTAAGTGCTCTGGTGACATCGAGAAGAGGAGGAAGGTTAGCGCCGGTGGCCGCAAACGCCCACAGTTAAAAAGAGGAGAGGGGGGTATGGGGGGAGAGGAGGTCATTTATACTCGTGCGGAAGAGCAAAGGCAGCTGTTCTAGTACGGGCTTGCTTTGATCGTCCAGGCAGAAGCGTAGACGTGGGCATACAGCATACGGCCGAGAGAGTTTGGTGTGGTGGCACAACACATGAGGCTGAATATCATTTCTTGTCATATGAGTCAGACACTTCTGCTCTCTGATCGGGTGAGTGTTTTCAATATAGATAGACGGAAGAGGGACACCCGACGGATACTGTAGGACAGATGCAAAGGTCCTTGTCAAAATAGCTTCATAATCAATCATTAACGAAGCATGTCACTACCAGAGGCGTCATATGTTTCCGTGTCCCCGTTGCTCTTTTGTCTATCTACTTACACGGATAAGTGATGCACAGTCGGTGGACACCATTTTCTCAAAACTACACATCAACTTGGACAGATTAATTTTGTAAACTTCATGTTTGGAATCACACTTCACACGAGGTAATTCTACGCCCTAATGATGAGCCAGATGCGCTCAACTCCCCCATAGCTACACATATTCCCTATGTGTGCAATACAGGAACTAGGCTGTTAGGAAATTTTTGTCAACTTGATCTTGAAGATGCTTATCGATTCAGGTACCTACCTACTACTTACCCTGCCAGTAGGTAGTGCATTAGATGTGAACCCGGCAAATCGGGTTATACAGCGTATGCAGATGTCTGCTTTTAGATAGATCAGCTATGAACAGCCTGGCTCACTACATGTATTCATGATATGATTTTTGAGCAAGAGCACCATGCCAGTGTAGACCGAATAAAGTCTTTCACTGTGTCACAGACTTGATTAATTGCGGCGGGTGAAACAAGCAGATTAGAGCGCTAATTAGTTTCCTCTCTCTCTTCGCCCTGACGCGTACGCTTCACACCTCCCACTACTGTACCTCTTTCTATGTTTTCTTCCTCTCGTCAATTCCTTCTATGTCCATCACCATTTATAAATGCTACGAAGTGTTGATGCCTCGCCTTCAATATCTACTTGTAGGTATGTAGTGTATGTAGTGTACCATGTTGTAGGCGAAATACCGATGCCAAGAGGCGTTGGAGTGACACAACATGAGCGATCAATTACAGGGGATGATGTGAGTGGTACGTCTTCTCAGACCCCTGGTCAAACCATTCTTTACCCCTGGGTTTCCGTGGCCCACATTAAGGAGGGCAGTGCACCAATCCCAGCTCGTGTTGCCAAAATAGCTCCTCGTTTCCTACGTGCCTTTTCGATTTCTCGATTTCTCGCTTGTTAGATTCTACTCTCTGTCTCCTTTCTTGTTGCTGAGGAGAGGGGGAAAGCGAGCTTGATATTGTCGCTCTTTTGATATCATCTCGTGGCATCTTTTTCCAATACCTTTTTTTTTTTTGATCGAGCAGACGGCGCCTGTGCTTCCCGAAGGACAGTGCAGCCATCCGAACTCCCTCCCCTGATCTGAGGCGCGCAGGACTCGGCAGGGCACATTCTCTGACAAGATCTCGAACAACCAAAACAGCACCCAGAAACAGAAGACCAGGCCCGACCATCATCATCAACATTGTCAACATTGTTCGCAGTTTGCGAAGTTCTCTCATTATTGCCAATACCAGACACACAATTCATTCATTACCTAACCACACGTCAATCGTTAAACGCCTTTTATTACTCTCATTTACTACGAACCTCACGTCGTATACACAGTCGCAAAATTTCGTAGTACAACATCACTTGTCAATTCAATCCGGATCGGCATCTGCCGCCTATAATCAATCAGCTCCAAGAAACATTCGACGGAAACACTTACTTACACAATATTTCAGCCAGTGGTGCTAATAATTCATCTACCAGTGAGTCAAGAAACAGTCTCCTATTCGTTTCCACTCCTATCCCTATCCTTATCCCTATCCCTACCTATTATAGGGTTGGGTGTGATTCCTTTCATGTATGACGGCATTACAGCAACATTTTCAATCATATCTTGTTTTGGTCAATCTAAAGGTTGCTTGGGTAAGATGCACTACATAAGTATTGAGAAGGCATCATCGCTGGTATCATCTCAACAGCTGCGTCGAAGAATAAATCGCTCGTCATATCGATCACCTGAAGTCGCAATCCGAGTGCACTACAGGCGTAGATGTCCCAGGTGCCTGAGGGAGAAGAGTCGCTACATGCATGACCCAATCCGTCCCTAGCGTCCTGCATTGTGCCTGGCTAGCACATCATCTAGCCATTCCGAGTAGAGAAGGGCTTGGTTCAATTACGCATCTCGTGTTTCTAGCACACGGGCCACCCACCCCAATCCCTTCGCATTGCCTGCTGTTTCTTAGTCCTCTCCCGCATCTATCTGAGCAACTCCATAACTGGCGGCAGTCCGTCGGCCATGCCGCAAATCTCATAATTGTTACTATTGATCAACGTTGAACCAAGGTAAAATCTAATTAATATATCCTCAAAGTCCTAATAGCCATTCTCCATACACAGTCAATTTCCGACCGAACTCGAACTCTCTTCTGTCAATTGTTGCGACCATACACTTACAGAATATCGATTGTCGAGATTGTGCTTTGGTTCATTCGAATTATCGCGTGTTTGCATACATTGCGAAAGCTAGTTCAACACGGTCAATCCACCTCGATCCCAAACAAAAAAAACAGTTATCGTCTGTCAAACAAACGCACACGTCGAATCACCCGAGGCTATGGACCAGGCGTGAGATTGGGGTGTCATCGCCGACTTTCTGCAGACCGAGGCGACTTTCCTGTCGTAACTGCAGGTCGCATCAGTCATCGGTCGCCATAGCCATGAGAGAAAGAATGCGGCGCCGGCATGCTGCGCGCAACCACGCGCGGCCAACTTCGACATGGCTCCTCGCGATGACTTCATTAGCGACGCTAGCGCGAGCTCTCACATTTGACTCCATTCCGAGTCCGAATTTCGACATCAGTGAACTGGGGCAAGTGGGGATTGCGGGCGACTTCAATGGCATTTCATTTTACGAGTTCAAGGGCCAGACCGAGCAGCCGTTCAGTTCGAACGGATCGCAACAGCTGATGAGCCGTCTACCGAATGGCGTCTTTGTCAATCTTCTCAGTGCCGATGCATCGATTAAGGACATGTGTGTGTTCCAAGGGAAGGTCATTCTGGGCGGTAATTTCACGAGTGTGGGTGGGAAGCAATCCGTTGGCGTAGCTGCGTATGACACAACCAACGCCGAGGTCACCACACTGTCCGGTCTCTCTGGCCAGGTCAACAGCCTGCTCTGTGACGATGATGCCGGTATGGTTTATGTTGGCGGTAGCTTCCGAGCAGAAGATTCATTCAACGCCATAACATGGCTCGCCTCCTCTAAATGGGCGAGTTTGCCATTCGCGGGCTTTAATGGGCCTGTCTCGTCCATTACAAAGGCTTCTGACGGCCACATCATCTTTGGAGGTAGCTTTACCGGCTTGGGAAATGCCAGCACGCCAAGTATACCAGACGCCCAGACTATCAATCTGAATTCTGCAAGACTTTCCACATACCAAGGAACGGCAACGGCCGGTTTTAGTGATCCCAAGAATGTCATTTGCAACACGGCAGGAACTGATGGCCCAAACAAAACCTGGCTTCTCGAAGATGGCGTCCCGGGCAATTGGGCAGCTTCGTTTGATTTCGGGTTCGAACCCACCAAACTTCGGCTCAGGAACACACGCCAAGATGGCCGGGGAACCCGTACCTGGATGTTCACTGCGCAGCCGAACAACGGAATTATGAATTTTACCTATATTGACCCCGGAACCGGAAAAAACATGAGCTGTACCAGTGAATGCCCTCTCAGCAACAACTCCAGCGTGGAATACCAAGACTTTCATTTCGTGAACCGTATTGGCATGAATGCATTCAGGATTGACATCTCAGCATGGTATGGCCAGGGTGGCGGTCTTGACAGCATTGAACTTTATCAGAATGACATATTCACCTTTGCCATCAATGATTTCAACGAACCTCCATGTGCCAATTCCAGCTCTCCCTCCGAATCGACGACCACTGGACCTTGGGAGGTCACTCCGGCGGGGGAGAGCAACTCTCAGTATCTATCAGCGGTCTTATCAAAGCCAATCACTTCTGATGCCGCCTCCGTAGTCTTCCACCCAGATATCCGAGAATCTGGCGATTACGTCATCAAGATTTACACCCCGGGCTGTCTTCAAGATGGCACCTGTGCAAGACGTGGCCAAGTCAACGTTTTCGGTACCTTGAATACCACTAGCGGGGAACAACACCTGAACCAGGGCCGGTCCATTTACCAGTCAAACGAATTTGATAAATATGACCAAATCTATTTCGGCAATGTTGATGTTTCTTCTAGTTCCTTCCGCCCAAGCATTACACTATCTCCCGTTGCAGGGCAATCACTTTCTTCCGACGACATGGTTATGGTGGCCCAGAGAATTGGTGTCGAGCGGATGAATAGCACAGGTGGCCTGAACGGATTATTTGAATACGATCCGACGAAAGCCACGGTAGACACGTCCGATTTCGATAGTTCTGCGATTAACAAGCTTGGTTCGACGTTCGATTCCCAATCTGCCGTCCTGTCTCTGGTCTCTACGAACAGTCAAACATATATTGGCGGCAATTTTACATCACCAACCATCAGTAATATTGCTGCCATTGATAATGGCGGCCAGACCAAACCTCTCGATGGAGGCCTCAATGGCGAAATTATGGCCATGTACGAGACCAACGGACAACTTTTCGTAGGTGGCATGTTCAACGATACTCAGAAAGGGGGAGCTACCGGGCTATCCCATGTGGCCGTGTATGATGAACAGCAGAACAAATGGGCGGCCCTCGGTGCTGGGGTTGATGGCGCTGTGATGAATGTTGTCCCGATGACATTGAACTTGACTGGCAACACCACGGAGGAAGCGATTGCCTTGACGGGTGATTTCTTGCAAATACTCCCTTTTGGAGATAACGCTGCCGCGAATACTACCGGTTTCGCAGTCTGGGTAAAATCCCGGAGCAACTGGCTTCAGAATTTGGATATACCAGTTCCACTCTTGGATGGAGAATTAGCCACCTCGCTGCTCGCTGCACCTGACAAAGCTGAGTTGTATGCGGGTTCCATCTCTTCACAGTCCCTGAGGGCCTATGGCGTGGCATCGACCAACGGTATGCTGGGTAACTTCCCCATCAAGATCACACCTCCCACCTTGTCTTCCAACAGCCCAACCGGCAAGGTCTCGAAACGTGCGTCATCCGTCAACAACACAGACGCAGTTTCCGGTGTAGTGACAGGTCTGTTTGACACAAATAATAATAGGAATGTGACGGTGCTCGCCGGCCACTTCACTGCCAAAGCAACCAACGGATCAACGATATACAACCTCGCATTCATCGATAGGAAACGTTCCAATTCCGTTACAGGACTTGGGACTGAGTTGCCTACGAAATCTGTTTTCTTGGCTTTGGCAGTGCAAGGCGATACGGTCTTCGCAGGAGGCCACGTGAATGGCACTATTCAAGAGTCCCCTGTGAACGGCCTCATTTCTTACAATGTCGCGAGCGGTTCTCTCGGTACTCAACCTCCTGTCTTAGCTGGAAGCAACGTTGTTGTATCATCCATCGGTCTTCGGCCAAGTTCTTCCGAGCTCTACGTGGGCGGTTCTTTCGATACGGCTGGGGGGCTCCCTTGTCCAGCCATCTGCATGCTTGACACCAGTAAGAACCAGTGGTCGCGCCCAGGCTTTGACCTGAGCGGAACTACCAATACTCTCCTCTGGTCGACCAGCTCCACCCTCTTCGTAGGTGGACAGCTAAAGATCGGTGATGCAGATGTTTTCTTGGCGTCTTATGATGTCTCTAAAAATACCTGGTCTGTATTCGATGGCGCATCAAATCTTCCGGGCCCAGTTGATGCTCTAACTGCGGCAGACGAGGACCGAGATAAGATCTGGGTAGCTGGAACCCGACCTGATGGTTCCGTGTACCTAATGAAGTATGATAATGGCTGGGCCTCTGCTAGCATCACGCTAGAGCCTAAAACCGTCATCGCAAGCCTCCAGATGTTCTCCCTGACCAAGGATCACGATAAGTCAGATTTAATAGACCAAAGCCAGGCTCTACTACTCACTGGGTCGATCGGGATCCCTGGCTTCGGGACAGCGTCCGCAGCGATCTACAACGGCACAACTCTCCAACCTTATATTCTGACTTCAAGCACGAATACGACTGTGGGCGCTGGCTCCCTGTCCAAAATTTTCGTCGAGAAGGAAAACTTCTTCCAGAGTTCAACTAGTAAGTGTCTGCAACTGGCCTCGTACGTTCCTTTCCGCTAATCATATTCGCAGAGCGTGGTTTGGCTCTTGGTTTCATCGTGCTTATAGGCCTAGCCATTTCTCTTGGTTTGGTGCTGCTCATTGTTGTCGCCGGTCTTGCCCTCGACCGGTACCGCAAGAAGCGCGATGGCTACATGCCAGCTCCTACGTCAATGATCGATCGTGGCAGTGGTATGCAACGTGTACCCCCACACGAACTCTTGGATTCTTTAGGTCGAGGAAGACCCGGAGCACCACATGTGTGAGACGATCTATCGCATGCCTAAATACATCAAACCATGATTCGACTGGATCTGCTTGGGTATGACGGCGTGTTTGAATTGCACAACGCCGTCTCAATACGTGGCAGAATATACACTTTCGGAGCCTTAGCCGAAGACCAGAAGAGGATGTTAGACTCGGGGAGAAAAATTAGATACCCACAAACTGTCGAGTTAAAGGTGCTGTTGGTACGCCTGGACGGGGAGAGGACGGCATCTCTTAACGACGAATTACGACAGCAACCAACCTGCTTAATGTTTATATGTTTATTTTCGACACCACATTGTATCAAACCTGCCTCCAGGGCCATCACCTGTACATTTTACCGCACTCGCGCGTCTCGTCCCCGGCGCTGCAGGACTCGATCTCGATGATGGGTATTTGAGGAGGTGATAGTTTGCGATGCTCACGACTGGATCAGTAGTTCCAGGATGGATTTGATTTGGCGGATCAGGTAGTAAATGTAGTGGGTAATGGCGTATTTCGAGAGAAGGTGGTTTTCTCAGCTGTTTGCTGGATTCTGTGAAATTAGGTAGTTGAACTACGAATAAATAACTGCTCTGACTCCTTTCTCACTCAGCAACTTGCTGGGTTGTTCGAATCTTTCATTGTACATCGTCCACATGGTGTCACACGACTGAGATGAGACTGCCAATGACCCAACAGGGCCCGAAGCGCTCCGTTAGGCCATATAGATAGAGCTGTAAGGGAGACCTTGATCAGGGAGAGAGAGAGAGCAGATTGCCAATCTTAGAATCTACGTATATAAAAAGAGGGCAAGGGGACGAGCCAAAAGACCACTTAAAATGGTCGCGTGCAAGATTCAGCATCCCGGCAAAGGCCCCAGCCACACACATACATACGTTCGCCACAGCTGAAGCAGGCCTGCACTGAACTACGCTATGATTGGCCAGCTGGCAGGCGTTTTCGAACTTTAGCTCAACTTGATCCCAGTCGCTCACTTCTATGCCGCCAAACCCATCTCATCCACCTTTCAATCTTTTGACGCATCGCAAATAGCCTTCATCGCGTGCTTAGCTGCATTCTCATCCCCATACCGCCGAGACATGGTCACTCCTGAGACCCGAACAGTAGCCCGTCATGTCGGACGCTGATTTTGATACGATTCGAAAGCTGCAGGCTGAGCGCAACGCTGCCGCCGATGCAAAAAAGGGAGCGCGACCTTCTGGCCAGCGGACCGACGCCCCAACCAAGGCGAAGTTGACCGAGTCGTTCGACACGGACCTATATGAGCGCAATGGGGGCGATAAGTACGCTGGATATCTCACGTCGATCCCCACAGGCGATGGCGAAGACGAGGAGATGGAAGATGCCGATAGCTCGCGCCGCTTAGTTGGCCAGTACACGGCCACCCGTGCCCAGATCGACGAATTTGCCCACGGTAACGGGGTGGAGGAGGACGATCCTTTTGCCGGTCGCGGCGAGCACAGCACGCGGATCGTCGACCGCGAAACCGACTATCAAAAGCGTCGCTTTGACCGAGCCCTCACTCCTACACGCGCCGACGCCTTTGCCTCGGATGATCAGGCCGGCGCAGCCGAAGATGGACGCACCTACCGTGACGTGATGGCGGGCCGGAAGCGCAAGAAGAGATGGGACGTGTCCTCGACCGCCGTCGACGAACCGCCTGCCGCCACAGAAGATGAGGCCAAGAGTAAGCGCTCGCGATGGGATCAGGCGCCGGCGCTGCCGACCCTCGGCGGGGGGGAAGCTCCCAAGAAACGCTCGCGGTGGGATCAAGCGCCGTCTGCTACACCCATCGGAGGCAGCGGTCTCGTGACCCCGATGCATACTTCACAGATCGGCGCGGGTGCAGTGCCGTCGTTCGGGACAGATATATCCGGCCCAGTCGGCGTTCTCAGCGATGAAGAGCTCGACATGCTGCTCCCCGGCGAGCCGCAGGGTTTTACAATTGCCCAGCCCCCTCCCAATTATCCCACTGGTCATGCACCATTGCATAGGGTCTCTGCTACGCCCTTGCCTGCAAATTATGGTGGCTTCATGATGCAGGACCCAGAAAGCAACAGGCTCAGCGGAAGTCAGATGCCCAAAGAAATCCCCGGAGTAGGAGAGCTCCAGTTTTTCAAACAAGAAGATATGGCATATTTCGGCAAGCTCGCAGACGGTTCAGACGAGAATAGTCTAAGTGTAGACGAGTTGAAAGAACGTAAGATCATGCGACTTCTTCTCAAGATCAAAAACGGAACTCCCCCTATGCGAAAAACGGCTCTTAGACAACTTACTGATAACGCAAGACAATTTGGCGCTGGCCCTCTGTTTAATCAAATCCTACCCCTCCTCATGGAAAAAACGCTGGAAGACCAAGAGCGCCATTTACTTGTCAAAGTTATTGATCGAATCCTTTGGAAACTGGATGATCTAGTTCGCCCCTACGTTCACAAAATCTTAGTTGTCATTGAACCGCTACTCATTGACCAAGATTACTACGCCCGAGTAGAGGGCCGTGAGATCATCTCTAACCTCAGTAAGGCCGCTGGCTTAGCTACCATGATTAGTGTTATGAGGCCAGATATCGACCATGTTGATGAGTACGTGCGAAACACAACCGCGAGAGCATTTGCTGTTGTTGCCTCCGCCCTCGGTATCCCAGCCCTTCTTCCTTTTCTGCGTGCCGTATGTCGCAGCAAGAAGTCATGGCAGGCTCGGCACACTGGTGTTAAAATCGTGCAGCAAATTCCCATCCTCATGGGTTGTGCGGTTCTGCCTCACCTTAAAGGGCTCGTAGACTGTATAGGGCCCAACCTAAATGACGAGCAGACAAAGGTACGAACCGTCACCAGTTTAGCTATAGCCGCTCTGGCCGAGGCCTCTAACCCATACGGTATCGAGAGCTTCGACGACATCCTCAATCCTCTCTGGACTGGTGCGCGAAAGCAGCGTGGCAAGGGTCTTGCAGGGTTCTTAAAAGCTGTTGGCTACATCATCCCTCTCATGGACGAGGAGTACGCCAACTATTACACATCCCAAGTCATGGATATTCTACTTCGAGAGTTCTCCTCACCCGATGAGGAAATGAAAAAGGTGGTTCTGAAGGTGGTATCTCAGTGTGCGGGCACCGAAGGTGTGACAGCTGGCTACCTCAAGGAGCATGTTCTAGACGAATTTTTCAAGAGCTTCTGGGTCAGAAGGATGGCTCTCGACAAGAGGAATTACCGGCAAGTTGTTGAAACAACCGTTGATATCGGCCAGAAGGTTGGTGTCAGCGAGATTCTGGAACGTATAGTGGCGAACCTTAAAGACGAGAGTGAAGCCTATCGTAAGATGACGGTTGAGACGGTTGAGAAGGTTGTCGCGAGTCTTGGCGCCGCCGATATTGGCGAGCGGCTCGAAGAACGACTAATTGATGGTATTCTCCATTCCTTCCAGGAACAAAGTGTTGAGGACGTCATTATGCTGAACGGTTTCGGAACCGTTGTGAACGCACTAGGTACTCGATGCAAACCCTACATACCGCAAATAGTGTCCACCATCTTGTGGCGCTTGAACAACAAATCCGCAACCATCCGCCAACAAGCTGCTGATCTCATCAGCCGCATTGCTATGGTTATGAAGCAATGCGGCGAGGACGCCCTGATGGGAAAGCTTGGTGTTGTACTATATGAGTATTTGGGTGAGGAATACCCAGAGGTCTTGGGTTCCATTCTCTCAGCACTCCGCGCAATCGTTACGGTTGTAGGTATCAGTCAGATGCAGCCCCCTATCAAGGATCTCCTACCTCGTCTTACCCCAATTCTTCGTAATCGCCACGAAAAAGTGCAAGAAAACACTATAGATCTAGTTGGTCGTATTGCCGATCGCGGACCCGAGAGTGTTAACGCTAGAGAATGGATGCGAATCTGCTTCGAACTTCTAGATATGCTCAAGGCGCACAAAAAGGGCATCCGAAGAGCCGCTAACAATACGTTCGGCTTCATCGCTAAAGCAATTGGACCTCAGGATGTACTGGCCACCCTCCTCAACAACCTTCGCGTTCAGGAGCGACAGTCACGTGTGTGCACGGCTGTTGCTATCGGTATCGTTGCCGAAACCTGTGCCCCTTTCACCGTCCTTCCGGCTCTCATGAACGAATACAGGGTGCCGGAGCTGAACGTGCAGAACGGCGTCCTCAAATCCCTTTCTTTCCTGTTCGAATATATAGGGGAGATGGCGAAAGATTATGTCTACGCCGTCACACCTTTACTCGAGGATGCGTTGATCGACCGTGATCAGGTCCATCGACAAACAGCCGCCTCCGTCGTCAAGCACATCGCGCTGGGTGTCGTCGGCTTGGGATGCGAAGATGCCATGGTCCACCTCCTCAACGTCATCTTCCCCAACATCTTCGAGACAAGCCCGCACGTCATCGACCGCATTGTAGAAGCGATCGAGGCCATCCGTGTAGCTGTCGGCCCCGGCCTCGTCATGAACTACGTCTGGGCCGGCCTCTTCCACCCGGCTCGCAAAGTCAGACAGCCGTACTGGCGACTATACAACGACGCTTACGTGTACCAGGCCGACGCCCTCGTCCCCTACTATCCAAACCTTAATGAGGAAGGGATTGATAGGCCAGAGTTAGCGATCGTGTTGTAGAACGAGTTCATGGTTTTTTTCCCGGCTGGCTGCTTCTTTCGGTCTTGATAACACGGGACATGGCGTCATGGAGTGATGCGATTCGTGCTGTATAGTATTAGGTAGATTGAACCTGAATTTAATAATAAAAAGGAGAGTATCATTGAAATGTTGTCCTACCTACGTCGGGTGATAGCTTCCCTTATTTATGTATGCCTGTGTATTAGCGTCTATACAGGTATCAGCACTTAAGTACTTATTTTGAACTAGTTGTTGTTATCATGATAAATGTCATTTATACCTTATATGCTAATTTACACATCCGAACGTACGCGTAGGTGTTCGTCAAGGCAGGGGATCTAAATAGTCGTCCCGAGACTACACGCAGGCACAAATGAATGATGACGTTGAATGTTGATTGACAGTTCACATGTCCGCCAAAATGAGATAGATAGGCCGTACTAACTCTACCACGCAGTTGAAGTTATAAATGTAAAAACAAAAGTCTTCTGGCAGTGAGTGATATTTTTGTTGGAAACTCTCGCCTTAGCTGGCCTGCGAGAACTTTATCATATTATCTTGAAGGGTGGTGTCCTTGACGGATGCGTGCGTGACGACCACTCGGTGCTACATATGGTTGTAAGCACGATATCTGTCGATATGGCCATTTGATGACTTATAGACGACGGTATTGTGTAGCAGATTGATCCTTGAGCTCATGGGCCGCCATTCGTTTAGTGCGGTATCTGGCGCGAGAGACCGAGTGTACGCTTCTGATGCTTACCCTTGAAAATCATATCCAAGAGAGCCGCAATAATCGAATATGAAGAAGAGAATCACTTCATGAAGAAACAATGGTCCTTATATCATATATTGTGTCACCTATGCACTCTCGTTCCACATCGCGTTTGTTCGGACACGCACCCACACCACCTCCCTGTACTATGTATGTTATAGACTTATTTTCAAGCGGCACATACAACTTACGCGTTACTGTACTAGTATCAAGGGCGCAAATTTATATATGTGTATTAAATAGATCTGCCATGTTAGTTTCAAGACAGGGTAGGTATCTAATGGGAGGGTTTTACAGCCCAAAGTATATGATAAGGTAGAGATAATACCTAGACAAGATTCTTACTACCTTCAGAATATGTTTCCTTGAGCTCCAGTTACTGATTGAAATTGCACTCGTTCAAAGCTCCGAGAACATTTCCTCCGGCACCTATTAATGGCCCTACATTCGGTTATTATCCGAATATTGGCAGGTATGAGTCGTTCTAGCAGTTGTCTAATCCGTCGTAAGTATGTATGTATGTATGTACAACAGCTGAGCCCTAACCCGGACGATCTTCTTCTTAGTAGCGACTATCGCCCGTCTCATCTTTCCGTAAGCAGACAGTCGTTCCTAGGAAACCACGCGACGGGTCCTGACGATCAGCCAGCCGGCTTTCTTACTATGTATGACCAACGGCTAACAGCTGCTGACAACGCAATACTCTCACAAACGTTCTCTGCCTGCTCGCTCAACTCAGGTTCTGCCCTCATCAGAACTAGGAACTAGTTATTTGTGGTGGCGACATGGGAAGAGCAGTGGTCATGGGGTACCAACTCTGGTTCCCAGCTCTGGCGACGTATGACTGTGCAGTGAGTGATGTCAGTCTCCCTTCCTGGAGAGTTGATTCAAGCTCGTCTAGTCTAGTAGGAATGTTAGCTGATCAGCTTCGTGGATTACCTACCCCTTTCCATCACAGAGGCGGCGAAACAAGCCAACTCACTAACTATCAAGCTGGTACCTAAGCAACGCCGCTTTTAAACCTGAGCTTGGCCAAATGTGGCCTGAACAGAGCCCGCTTTTCTATGAATAAAGATTCATTGCATTCATATCTTTTAATGTATAACTAATGTTCAACTAGTGAAGTAGTAATTACGGACCGTAACGGTTGGGCAACCCGTTTTCAGGTTTTCTTCCCAAACCCTTTCTTTAATGCTTACGGCGTGCCCACCTCAGCAGTATTTAGTTGGAAACTTTCCTGAATAGTTGCTAGCTGTGCTTCGCTTTCGTGGTGAATGGCATGTAGCCAAGTTTCTTATCATCTTTAAAGGCATTCGTTTACTAGTACCTGATTTCCTAGGACACACCTCCTCGTCTAGCATTCGAGGCCCTGGGAGATGAGTAAACCCTTTTTCAACCTGTCCGTCACGCCAAAGAAATGTCTGTTGTTTTTATTGTGACGGAAAGTTCCTAGATTTCCTCGCTATCTTTTTTATATTCGGCTCGGATAGCAGTTTGCTGAGACATCGCCTCTTTACGCGGGCGGTGGGGGATATCGACAGTGCCATCGTTAACAAAGCCCACATCTCTCTTCTCGTTGAAAAGCCAAGTTCAGTGCGAGTATGACCATTCGTGAGAACATGAAAGGTGCTCTTGCAAATCGAGATCCACATCTTGAACCATGGGGCTCCCATTCGTTCCTTAGCCGGCTTGAATAATCTTCGTTAATTGAATTTTCCTTATAACAATCGTGACGAAGGCGCCACACATTCGCCCTTGATATGCGTTGATCTCGAACATGCGGGCCCGGTGGATAGCTGTCCATGAACGAATAGGGGTATGCCCGTCCCCCTCGGCCTGGTGACCGAACCAATGCCCGTACTTTAGTGCAACTAAGAGCCCTTGATTTCTGCCGCAAAGTGCTGTCCCAAGCCACGGAGGTGCGGCCATGGTCCCGGAAAGGATGTTCGCCAATAATTCATAATCGTCTTTACTTTGTATTACCGGCTCTAACGCATTACATGCGGCTCGAAGGAAAGCTCCTGCTGTGTTACAAGGAACACCTGGTTCTTATAGAACACTTTGCAAACAAGCGACATAGGCCACCTTTGAATGGCTCAGCATCATGTCGCAGCCTATTTCATGGGTTGTCGATGGGATATCGTGTGCCCTCTTTTAGCCGCACAGGCACTGTTAGGAAGTACGGTCTGGGAAGAGCAATCCAACTCGACTTCGAAAGCGAATTGCGCTGTGAGGGTAGGCTAATACATACAGCTAATGCCACGTTACTTTGGTACCCCCAAGACCGTAGGCTCGGCAAAATCGATCGAGATAGACTTTAGCTCGACGAGCTGTCGGCCATGTGCGTTTCCGTGCTGGTTGATGTCTGTTACCTATATGTATCATCGTCGTCAACCCGTCAAACTTTTCGTGCACTGCCGTCCAGGGCAGACGTTCTTTGCTGCTCTCGACCGTGAAGAATGCGTCTGGAGCCATCATTGCTTTCCACCGAGCGAATTTATCTGACGCGGCATAACTCAGGTCCAGCGATCCATATGCCGGAGATTCCGTGTTCGGGCATGGGCGAGTCAGCCGTGTTCTGCTGCTCTAGACCGAGTTGTGGAATATCGACCAGTATGTGGCATTAAATATATGTAAGCCCAGGCGAGGACAAGGAGAGCGATGTCATTATTTTGGGATCCCCTCCCAAATCTCAAAGCTGTCACAATTGGAGAGTCTACATGGACTAGGAAACTTGAGCTCCCGACCACATATCTTGCGTTTGCTCCATCAACTGTAGAGTGCAAACGTGATTTACGTTCGGATTCATCCAAGTAGAATACCCCTGTGTCTGGGTAGCTTCAGGAGGAATGAGGTTAGGCAACTTTGGAATTCGCTGAAGTACACGCTGAAGTTTAAACAATTCCTCTGGGAAATCTCCGGGTCGCGCGCGTTACGGCCTCCTCCCAATATTGTGTAATTTGGTGAAACTCCTCTTTGAGATCTAAGTGTTCTGCTAGATTAGGGGCCATGGTTCAGAGTGCGATGAAATTAAACATAGGAATGAAGTTGCGCTTGTTGTTAATGTCCGTACGTAAAGGAGCCAATGTCGAACACGTACGTAAACAACACTTTTTGAACCATGTCTATAAACTCCCTTTTTTTTTTTTTTTTTTTTTTTTAACTTTTTTTTTTACATTTTTTCTCGAAAAAATGATAATTAGAAAATACCAACTTACCTGTCCCAATACATCGCTAAGTCTAGCTGTCATCAAGCCCTTTTGCATATTAAGGTACTTCGTTGATGTGAGAGCCTTGGTGGTGTTGATGTTGACTCTACTGGCTGTGGTTACACACGTCCACTCACTTAAATGACTCCATCTTTCAATATTAATGAGTGAATCCAGAATCCATTCAACGGAGCAAACAACGAACGCACTTCTGTGACAGGAATTTCCGTTTTAGCTTAGGCTGTAACCGTTTCCCTCTGCATAGATTATGCGTAGCATAAACCTCACGATTAATTGAACTGTGTGGCAAGCCTGGCATGTGTGTCAAAGCGGCAATTGCGCTAGTCCTGATTAAGCTTCCACATCCAAAGTGGTAATTTCTAACCTTTAACCTCTCGACTGAACCATAGTTGGTTTGCTGCTGTTATCATTGTTGCCTGCAAATGGTTGGTACGTACGTACGTAACTAGGTTATGTACAGTAGCATGGAAGTGCCACACCTTCACGTGCCGCACTGGCACTGCATCACGGCTTTTCTGCGAGGATACTATGCAACGCTTACCGCGGTAAGAAGGGATCGACGACTGTGCAGAAAATAAGTGTGGATAAAAAAGCATCTTACACATACATAGTACGTACAAGTAAGTACTGTAACTAACCAGGGAAAACCGGGTGTCATCAGTGAACCTCCCCGCGTCCACTCGAGAGATGGATGTTGCAGGCAGGATTCGTAGCAGCAAGTCCGGAGGGTGGGTGTCTCACTGGTCGCATGCGTGCCCGTCTGGGAAAGGGCCCGTTAAACCACTTACCATTTGCTACCTACATACTCATACTTATGTATGATGTACGGTGATTGAGTAGCGGTGAGATAGCAGCTACTTACAGTACGCTACCGCACTTTCGTTTGCCTCAAAGATGTGTGTTGCTAGCCTCGGGCGGAGTGAGGAGGAGGGGGGGAGACTGGGAGATGGATGAGTGAGACATGTTCCTAGCACTTAGTTCGTGATATCTTCGCGGCAGTTGAGTTTTTGTCATCTATAACCCGGTGTTATAATAGATAGTATGAGTATACTTGTACAACTAGGCCAATGATATCGAGACTTGGCAAGTTTGCCTTGCGTAGTGGGATTGTCAAATTACACATAACTGAGTTTATTTCATATGTAAGTAAAGTAAGTCCTTGGCAAGCAAAGCTGGCAGCAGCAATTCTGTACACCGTATTGCCTAGATACTCGGGATTACCGTGCTGTAAACACACCCATTCTAGGTACTGTAATAGGATGCCAAGTAGTCAGATACACCACTACTATATCTAGCTAGCTCAATGTGATAGGAATGGCGCCGCACATGCATGAACAGAGCAGAACACACATGTACATTATACTAGTAGCCCGAGGGGGGCGCGTAACTGGGCGGAGGGGTGTATCAAGAATAAGAACAAGGGGGCCGCCAATGGAGAAGCTAACTTTCCCATCGTGGGCTTAAATGGCATTTGCATCAAAAACCCATGGCGTCAAATTTCGTTTTTTTATTATCTCTTTCCAGGCAGGCATCGTCGTAGTTTCACCGGGAACGGTATTGTAATAGAAAGACCCTGAATGTTGTAAAACCGAACTACTGGCTTACATCATGTATGTACCTAGGGTTCGACTTTAAGCCACTGGCAGGCGTACCATAACCTCAAAAACAATCCAATAATACTTGACTGAACTGATTTAATGTCAAACAAGCTCATTTCTACGCTAAATAAACACGAGAGATCCAAGCTTTATCGGGCAATTAACTACCTTAACGTGTGAGTGCGGTAAAAGTACTTCAGTCAGTTCCGCACTTGGCTCGATGGAGAGCGGAATATATATTTTTTTGTACAGTTACTTTCTCCAGGACTCGCTCGGGATTTACTGGAAAGTGGGCTGCAGATGGACCCTCAATTTTTGCTGCATGCAACAAGCGAATCAGATGCCCAAGCTACATATGCTCGATGACATCATTTTCTGCCCCAAATCCCACTGTATCTTACTTTAATTCTTCTTCAGCCGTTGTCTTGGTTTGTCTACCTACTCCTTGATTCCACTTCGCCTACATACTTACTGTAAAGGGGTGGATAATATACAGTAGGTTTTTTACGCAGGCTGTATGTATGTACAGTAAAGGTAATATGGCTCTTCTATAAGAATGCGCACAGTGATGTTTCAAGGCGCATTTAACCTTGATAGGCAAATAATGAGGTCGTTGTTTTTCTTTACTTCAAACGCCAAGCTTCGTGGTGGACCAGCCGCGCGGCTTGCTTCAGCGCCTCACAATTGGATATGACTTATTAACGGTAAGTTGAAGTCTCTACATACATACATACATATGTGTAGTATTGTAACATAGTGAGTAGTTGTATTGCCATGATCAATTACCCGATCTACCTATAGATACTTACAGAAGATACTAAACTGTTTCTACTCTAGCTAGACATGTGTGTACTCTTTTGTCACGCACTGTAGATAGGTGCGAAATCGGCCTCACTTTATCCCAGTTAGAAGAATAGTGTCCTAACAGACCGGACACGCCGGTTATTGACATGCTGTAATTTGTAACGCTACTTTTCACAGCCGTGTAAGTACGGGTTACCCATCCTGGAACAGTTTGTACTAGTTAGCGATACCGTGCGAGAGACTGCTCACCTCTCTAAGCTGACGAGAGATGGTATGAATCGTGAACCGGCTCCCAGACTTACCGCGCCTAGCTCGTCCCGGATACACGAGCGAGCCTATAATTGTCTTAAACGCCGTAAGAGAGAAAGAGGGGAGAAGTGCAATCCTGTGTTTTCCCGGACCACTGTGGCGAAATTTCGCGTATCGTCTCCATCTTACTGTAGGAAGAAGCGCATAATATGTAGGTATGTCTGTCTGTATGTACTAAGTATGTATGTATGTATGCACTAAATAGATACATCACCTTGGCAGGAAGCCAAGACCCATTACTTCGGTTGGTCATAACCGGTGCTACTACAGCCACCAACCATGTACTACCTACATACTATGTATGAGATGCGCCATCGAAGGACCCTGAAGATCTTACAAAGATGGTCGTCCGCACGATGGGACAGATCTTTGGCCCGTGGAATCATTTGAGCCAATCAAACCCGTGGCGAACTCGATGGCCAGTTGTCCACTTCCCCGGTTGGCTTTATTAGCCAAACCACCGCCGAGCCAAAGCGCAGGCAAGCAGGCCGGCTGGTCGACCATCCCCCGGCGCAACCTAACGTCATCGGCCCGTGAACGAGACAGAGCCGTGTCGTCATTGGGATGGGCCAGGTACTGTAGGTTTTTCGCTAAAGGCACCCAACCAACCAACCACACGTGCCACCCGAACCGCATAGCAACGGCCGCTTGCTGTAATAAGCTCTCCCCCTTCCTGCTCAGGTCGCGCCGAGCGTCTAGTTAGATGAAAGTGCTAATAAAACAGTTGGACGTTCCGGGAAAAATATGCTTAATTTACGTTGATATTGCCCGCCCCCATCCCATCCCATCCATATACGGTGCCACTTCTCGTCAGTCTCCTCCCTCCCCGCCCCGGTCGTCATTCGCCCACGATAACAGCGGCCATCGAGGCGGTAAAGGTCAAGGTATGGAAGGGGGGGGCCCCCCCCCCCTCCCCCCTTAAACAGCTCCTCCCGCCTTGCCTCCGTCGGTCGCTTTGGCGGGATTATGACGGCACAGGGCCCTCTAGTCGAAACCGAACCTTGCTGGATTGGGCGACCCTCCTCCTTCTTTCCTGCCTCTCCATTGTCTTTCTTCGTGGGATGGAATTGGAGAGGCTGCAGCTTCTGACGACGTCGATGTCTCTCCCGGTCCTTCACCCGTCAAATAGGGTTCGCCGCCGGCCCCCTGGTTTCTCGGTCACAAGAACCGCACTTCGGGTCTTTTTTTCCCTTACAACACAAATTTGTATATGACGACCATGGCTGGGGTTTTACTAGCGAATAACTAAGAAACACCCGAAAATGGGGCATCGCGGACGCAGACCCAGTGCGCGCGCTTCTACTGACCGACGGAAAATTTAATGATAGTTCAATCAGATCCCCCCCTCCTCCCAGTGGAGAAGGCCTTGACAGCAACAAGTAACAGAAAGCGACTCCACGAGTGTGTGTGTGAAAATGTCTCGTCAATTTCTCTTTTCTCTTATAGGCGGCGGCTCGATAAAGCAAGGCGGACCGAACGTACGTTTGCGGAAATGTAACCGACGCGCTGCAATACCCGCCATCTGTTACGCCGGCCCCCCGTTACCTTCTCAATGCAGCATCGAACTAGTTAGTTAAATGACACTAGATATTTCGTTTTACGATCGTAGGCAGATAGATTTGCATATTCATGCTCTAGCGTCGATAGGTCTCCATCACGTGTTTCAGCGCCGGTAAGGTGATTTGCACTAAGTTACTCCATGTCCACTTCAGCTGTCCTTTTGTGGTCTATCAGCCTCGTCCATGTCGATGGTTGTTGTCATGTCATCGTAGCCAGTTTGGGCTCGTGCTAAGGTCCATGTCGGCAATGCGAAATGCTCAAAGAGAATGAATTGCTATGTATGGGGCTCTTGCCACTCGATGCCAAGCCAAGCTTAGCCGTCACTTGTTTGTTTGTTCGGTGGCCGTGCCTCCAGCGTCTACGTGTGTAGCGTATCTGACTAGATAGATGACTGTATAACTGCTCTCGTTGGCGCTACCGTCTCCCCGATGCTGTCATTGTACAGCAGACTATCTGACACGAGAGAGAGAGAGACAGAGAAGGAGATACCGTACAGTAGACGTTTGATGGCCAATTGTTCCCCGAGCGCTACTACTCACACTAGGAACACGTAAGCAGAACAAAGACAAATTCAGTTCGAACGACCATACCAGAAATAGAGCATCGGTATGGTGGGTTAGTTAGTATCCAAGTAGCGTTGCTAGAGGATGGATGGACGGACGATCGCCGCGGGGCCAGCAATTCGAAGAACACCGAAATCTGCCAATCCCCAATCCCCAATCTCCAATTCTCGCTCACACGCAACGCACTTTCTACAGAAACTAGCGCCCTCGACGCTAACGCTAGGGACGAGAGAGAGCCAAGTGTTGCAAGTTGCAGTGCAGCGCAAGTGCGGCGGCGCAGAAGCGTGTTCTGGCGTGTTTCATGTCTCGAGGCGGCGTTGTCGATTTCGGGGCCTAGCGAGCGTCGATCCCGCGTCCCGAACAGGCATCTTTGTCGCTTCCGGGCTCCAGCGTCTTTTTTCTTTGGCTCTTTTTTCCGCCTGGTTTTGATTCCTACATATTTAGCAGCTCCAGGTTCCAAGGTCAGCTGGCGCGCGAGTCAGATGGAAGAGAAAGAAAGAAAGAAAAAAAAAAAGATTGGGGGCCCTTTTTTTTTTCTTGGTCTTGTCTCTAGATAGATAGTATGCACACTTTACTAGGGAAATTTCTATGTGTGTTGCTTTTTTATCTATTCGTCTCACTTCGCCTTCCACGTCTGTACAAGTTCCCTCTACCTGCGTACGCCGCGGCTCGTGATGGCGTGTCCTCGCTCCATAACGCCATGCAACTAGCATCTAGGTATGACAGCGGGGAGGCGCAAACCGCTCGCTAGCATATGCATACTATGTATGTATGTATGTTTGTATGTATGGGCTGATGTAAGCCCGCCGGTCTGGGTATAGAGGTTGGGGGTTGATGAAATCGCATAACTACTCATCTATCTAGTCGACGAATGAAATCGGCATGTCATTGTTCATGTACATGTCTCTCCGTACTGCATATGCAAGTGCGTACGTAGCCGAGGACTATGATATATCATCATAAAAGCAGCCTCTCATCTGATACTTCCAAAGGCCGCCAAAAACAGGAAGTAATAACGGGAAGGGAGAAAAAAAAAAAAGAACTCAAGTGGGAAATGATAATGAAAATGATGGGTCACCTAATCAAAAGGTGTAAAATACCCCAGATCAACAATGCATGTCCAATCAACGGGCCAGCCTGTCGTGGTTGCCCTCGCATTTTCTGCGATTGGTGATGCGAGGCTCGCGAGGGGCTTCGGTTCGAAGCGACGCCTTCCAGGTGTGGAGGTCGCGGCGACGATCCAACCAGGATCGAGGCGGCCGGGTCGGCCACTAACATCTTCGAGGCAATCGAAAATCTCTCACATGAGTTACCCGTGACAGGCACGAGACTGACAGGGAAAAGGGCGAGGAAAAAAAAAAGAGGGGAAGACGGGGCTACAGTAGAGAAATGCGTTGTTCCCTCGAATGGGAATGGCATGTGATAGCTCGTCTCAGATCTTGACAGCTTGGTCTAAGGAATCTCGAGTTATGTCGATCATAGCCAAGAGTTTGATAATCTCCCGTGACTACACTCACCTCGCTCAGAAACCTACGGATTTACTATGTCACAGTGGGAGAAAGAAGAGAGAGAGAAAACAAGTAATGTCACGATAGGAGAAAGTAATCAAGCGGAAGAGACAATCTTCTCTCATTGGTGTATTTGTGTCCTGCTGTGTAAGCTATGAATACATGGACATAACGAGCGTTTGGCTTCCTCGTCTAGTGGCACCGTATGCCAATACCATCCAGGAATCGATATGGTGCCCATCCAATTTCGCTCCTCCTCAGGGTATACACGCCTAGTATGACTATTGGTACAAAGTAGTCTCTCTCTTTCACTACTTGCCTCTTCGTCCCCTTTTCTGTATTGTTTCAAATGTACTATCGTAGTGTCGTCTCTCTGCCACCACTCGCGGGATAGTAGTGCATCCGTCAAAAACCGCGTAGGATGAGAATGCAGGTCGTACAATGTAGTCCCAAACCATGTAAAAAAATAAAAATAAAACTCCTGTGAACGCCACATGGTTGAGGGGTATCTCCTCGCACGCACACAAGTCCGAACCCAAACAACAGTAACCGCCGCGTTGTGAGACAATCATGAGCGACCAGCGAGGAAGCGTCAATGCCGTTAAATGAGTCTTTGCGCCCGAATTCTAAATGGCGATCAATGCGCCCAAGACAGTTCCAAGTACGTCATAACATTATTTCCGATAAGCAGCGGAGCCCAAGTCCGCGCGTTGCATCGACAACAGAGTGTCTTTTCGTATCCTGCTCACACTTGGTATATTGAGAGTATACGAAGGTGGTGAGTGGTGTCCACTCGATGTTCCCAGAGCAATTGATACATTGCTTGATAAAACACGGTTGCCGTTGATTGAACGTATGTTGATCGCCGATCAGGCGTAGAATTGTTGAAATAAAGCAAAACATCATTCTCAGTCAGAGTGATCATCCTGGTGATCCTCTGACCCAGCCTCCGACTTGTTGTCCATCTTGTGGACCTTTCGATGTCGTCGTAAATTGGACACAACGGAAAAGTGTCGTCCACATCCTTCCACTTCGCAGCAGAATGCTGTTCGTATCTATGTTAGCATTTCGTTGTATCGATAGCAAACAACAATTGAGTTTTTCGCATCCGACTTACGCTTCTCGCCTGTGTGGCTGTACATGTGCGTTTGTAAAGAGCTTGGCCGTGTGAATCGCTTGTCGCATACTTTGCATTTATGTTTCTTCTGTGTGCTCGATGAAACTTTGGAGCTGAATTGACCCATCATCGACTGTGGAGCGGGGGGCGGTTGAGTCATCAGGCTAGGTCGGGGTAGTGTTCGCGAAGTGACAGACTCAATGTCCGATCCAGCGGTTGAGTAATCACTAACAGAGTCGACCGACGCGGCATAATAGCCACCACCATAGTTGCTCGCCGACGATATGGACGAGCTTGTGGAATGCGTCGACGGAAACCCGTACGAATCCGCCGACCCCCTACCACCACGGTTGTTGGGTGGGTAGATGGCGCGCGGCGTTTCCTGGCTCATCGCCAGCATTCCTTGACCTGCGTCAATAGCGTCTGCAAAGCTTCTCCGGTCGTCCGCAGGCTGGATACCTCTGTTATCTAGGTCAACTAATGAATTCCGGTTGGACCGAAAACCGCCTGCGCTGGAGTTGATTGACGGCAGAGAGGAAACTGACGATTGAGAATACCTTCGACTGTCGGCTTCTGGTGCGAGAGCGAACGTGGAGCGCATGGGGGCCGCGGCATATCCGGACACGCTGTCGTACGAGCTAGGCGATGCCGAATATGTGGCGTGGACGGGGGAGGGAGTGGCCGTCGCGTAAGACGGCTCTCCATAGGCGGCAGATGTCGTCTGCATTCGGTTGAGGCTCAGAAGATCTTGGGGCATATTGAGTAAGTCTGGTTGTTCATATACGTCCGCCATGAGAGTGCTACCTGCTGCTGAAGACGTGACGGGAATGCTTCCGTACGGTGCCATTGAGGCACTAGTATTGGCGCTCGGCCTACTGGAGGGATGATGCTTCGCCGCCATAGAGTCGAGAGCGCCGAGGTTGGTGCCTATGCCGCCTTGCGAGTACATGCCGTGGTGGCCATGCTGACTTGCGGAGCCCGAGGCCCACGGGTTGGTGAAGTGAGGTGAGTTCGAGTAGGAAGACATGTGGCCGAAGTGAAGAGCTCCGAGTCGTGACTGATTGTCAAGAGTCATAGTCATCGTCGACGGGAAGAGGAACAACAAATGCTGGTTGGCAAGGGGTGAGGCTCTCGGCGCCGTATCATGAGAAAACAATCGAGCAAAACAATGGACAACGACGACGACGACGACGACGACAACTAGAACGGGACGATGCGCTCGTCGGTCTCCAATATAACAAGCCCTAAGAGGGAGTTCGCGCTGATCAGATGCAAGATCCCGAACAGATTCGTGTCACCTAGCCGAGTTGGTGACCTTTTCGTTTCAAAAAAAAAGGTCCAGTGAAAGATGGACGTGCCGAATGGTAGAGAGGGGGGATCAGCGGTCCTTAAGTGTATTTGTGTTGCGGTGTGTATATGTATGTATGTATGTGTATGTGTGTGTCCTCCTGGCAAGGGACACACAACCAGGAAACCCTCGATATAGACAGGTACAGCTAAGGAGGCTAGTCTCACAAGGTAGTGTGTACTTCCTACCAGGTTCAAGCCCGTCGAAGCTTAACAGAACTCCAGTGATTGGGAACGAGTGGAGCCGTGAGCTTGGCCTGCTTAGGCAGTTTTCCAAAAAAGCCGTAAGAGAATCCAGTGACGACGGGTTCAGAGATGGATCGACAGTCCCAATATCCTATGAGAGAAGACGGTCCCTGGGGCGGCGGCAGCAGGGTTTAACGGTAGAGGGCAAGGGCGACTTGAATTATTGTAGACTCGCTCCGGGGCGGAGGGAGAGAGAGAGATGAATAAGATGGGTGCCCAATTTTGACAGGAGCCGTTTTAGGTGACCACCGATCATGAGAATGTGGAGTGGGAGTGGCTCGTTTCAAGACCGAAGAGTCAAAGATCAGCAAGCCCTGCCAGATATCTGGGAGGTCGGAGTTGCGTCCGTGTATATATGACGGGCACTGTACAGGTTGATCCAAGACTTGATGGGTGTGTGTGTGTATGTGTGTTTGTTTGTGGCGGTAGGGTGTTTCTGAGCGAGGCGATGGACGGCGAGGCTGGATCTAAATCGTTCGCCGTCTTCTACTGAGACGCTAGATTGAGGCTGGATAATGTTTCGTAGTGTTGACAACGCGAGAAGGGCAAATAAACAAACAATTTTATTTTTTTGGTTAAAACCACAGCCAGTGCAAGGGGGGGGAAGCAGGCTTAAGATAAACTGCAAAGACTCTTAAGATAAACTACTACGTATGTACCTATTCCTATGATGGAATGAACGGTCAATACGTCAACTGACAGATTGGTTAGCTTGTTCGGCAACTGGCCCATCTGGTGTGTCCCCCCAAGTGGGCGGCGTAGCAAGGTTAGGAAAGGCGTCCTTTCTGGCTAACAGAACCGGGAAGGGGTATCAGGTCCCAGGGTCCACCGTCAACCCAGATGCGAGAATTGGCCAAGGTGATTGGGTGGAGAAGGTAGTACATACTGTGTCGACCAAGTGCCGGAACTGAAGTGAGCCATGGGAGGCGAATAATCCCCATTCAGCAGATAGTGTCGTATATAGCGTGGGCTAAGGACAAGCACGCGAGATGCAAGATGGGTGATGGTGAGCAAAAAAGAAAAGGGTCGCGGCCAAATAAAAATAAGAACAGGTACAAGCGACTAACTAGGAGGAGGGTAGTGCTAGGATTCAGGTATGATTGTAAGTTATCTTAAGTAGGTACCATCAATGCAATTTAGTGTATTAGTTATGATTGTACGGTACGATGTACGGTACGTTATACGTCAACAAGTGTGTGTGTGTGTGCTCACAACGACACCCGTGTGTCTGTAGTACATACCACTTTACATAACAGTTGTGTGTTCAAACAACCACACTAAGCACACTAGAGTAAGAGAAGTTAGATCGCGAAGTTGACGTGTGGGCGGAAGGGTGGATTCATTCATTGTTGATGCAATGCTGGTATACCTACCAGAACCATGCGTAGCTGATCAGGGGTTCACTTACATAGTGGGTGCGGTAGTGTACAGTAGTGTAAGTGTAGTAGTGTACAGCATACAGTACGTAAACTTCACGTTGTAATATCACCAGTGAGACGCGCCTTTTGTCCCGGGGAGCGAAGGATGGTTAGGGATATGGATAGCGACATACCATGTGCATACCTAGCTAGCTAGTAGCTAGTTAGTATGCGCAGTATATACTACGTGTAGTTATGGCTGGCTCTATTTAGTTTATATCATTATGTATACTCCATCCCATCCTTACACCCAAGACTCGCCAACTCCGACTTCTATTACTATCAGATACTAGGACTGCAACTTTTAATGTGTGTGGATAAAATAACAGAAGACCCTGAAAAAGTAATTAATGAAAACAATAAACCCCCCCAAAAAATAAAAATTTCAGCAAGCCGTATTCCTGTTTATCCAGCGGGTCGCTGGACAACAAGGCTGGCCATGCTAGCTGACGCCACTGATGCGGAGGATGGGGGCGCCATTCCATCATGCAGGGTCTCTCCTCTCGCCTCTTTTCCTCTCCATCACTCTTAGTTCCTAGTTCCGCGTGCCCGCTCGGAAGCCCAAGGTATGTGTAATAGTAGTATAGGTTCGGTAGAGGGCATTCGTTCCTTTTTCCTCCTCTTTGCTTTGTTATCACTCACATACTTTATACTCCAGGACGCATACGAAAAGACACGCACGCCAGTTAATGGGCTTCAACAAGTCCAAGTCCAATTTTGGAGTATCTTGTTGAGCTTGATACAGTGTATACAGTGTAAGTAGGAAGAGGAGGAGGAGAGGCTAAAAACTGAGCCCGACCTTTGGGGAGGGGTTTACAGGGTAGGAGCCGTACCTACGTCATTGGTGCTGTACCCGGTACATTAGCGAGTTGCAAGGCTAAGCATCATCCCTGCCAGAATCCAACCCCGAAAAAGACAAAGTACCGGTACTTTACACGCCACCCAGCATCGATAGCTCGTTGACGCCGTCAGACAGATAAATTCAGAGGCTATGCCTTATTTGGGCCTGCCAAGCCAAGACGTGGAAAGCTACTGTCTACTATACTCCCCCGAAAGTTTCCTCCCAGTTACAGCTGTTCATTTGAATATCGAATACGAAATTGTCAGCACGGCTGTGTATACTCTATCTACCTATTTGTATACATACACAAGCTATCGAATTGGCAAATCGTTGTGGGTGGCGGCAATTGATACGTAGTTATGTGTCGCATATGAACAAGCAAGCACGGGATACAACGCATGAGTGTTCTGAGACACGGCCGAGTATATTTTTGGTAGGTGGCTATGCGTGTCGTAGTCGTTTGTAGTGTGTCGTCGGTCTTCAACAACAACAACGGCGCCCCGTGTGTGTGAGACGGCAACAATTCGTCATAGGAATGTCAGGGAACTCAAATAGCCACCCAAGTGCTTCAGAAACAAACAAAAAAAAAAGCTGGCAGCACTGGATTGCTGGTTACATGAATGACAATAGCCAAGCCTCTTCCCTTGATCTTGAGGATAACACAACACACGGGCGGTAGGCGTACCCTATGACGACGCATGTTCATTCTACGCTGCGCTACGCTTCATTACAACCCCAGACTCGTGTGTGGGGTCAGATCATACATACATACACACATACATAGGCTTTGCGCAGCAACGCAAAAGCGTCATTCAGCTATTGGTATTGGCTGCAACGCATAAATAAATTCTTGCCTATGAAATCCTCTTGTCTTATCTTTTTCTTTGTGAGTAAAGCATTAACAATCCGCTTCCTCGGGCCATGTCAGTATTGAATAATTGCTTGCCGTTGCTACATTTGATAATGACAGACAGCCAAGCTTTGTTTCGTTATTGTCTTGCTTGAAACTGAGGCGTATCGGAGAAATTTACTTGGGTAACATCGATAGCGAGAAAGAGATACGGATTTGGAATTACACCGACCACCATACACTCATGGTGGTCACTTTTTAATTTGGTAGCATGCATCCAATATTGATAATGGCTCTTCATTGAAGACACGATGGCAATGTCGTTTACACGAAGACCCAAAGGAAGGTTAAATTGTATAAGCAGCAAGCCACGGGCGCGGGCGCGGGCAAACTCTCGGTCGAATATTAGCAACCCTTCAGGAACAATGAACGCAGCCATTTAAGCCACCTTAGCAGAATTGTACACGGTCTCAGTTGGCCATTAATTCAAAGACAAAGCCCGACGACTTTTCGATGGCAACATCTTCTCTCATACAAGGAGCGGGCGCTCTCTGACTTTGGCGGTTCGGTCCTGAATCCGAATAACACCGCGGAGCCCCGAAATAAGGCCTTCCTTGTAGGTTACCTTGGCATACAACCTTTTATGAATCGACAACGGCGACGGTGACAGCGGCCCGTGTTGGTGTCTTAGACGATGACCTCATCGCGCGCGACGTCTTGTGTGGCCCCCCCCTTCCTCAGAGTCGGATTTTAACCACTGGAAAGAGAGAGGAGGAAAAAAAGGAGTCAGCCCACCAAGACTTCGCTTCCTTATCCCACACTTACACCCCCCATGTGAACGCTACATGCTACCTGTAAGTAATCAGGCGGTAGGTTAGGTAATTCCGAGAAAGAAAGAAAGGGAAAAACAGCTATCCGTGAATTGAGATTAAACAATTTATTGCGTGCAGCTGGCAAATCTCGTGGTGGTGGAGAAGCAGGAACCTTTTGGTCCTCCTCTAGCTTCCGTCACCTCAACTATTCCCCTTTGGTGACCGACGAAGAAGTTGTGTACAGGGATTGAGGACTCAACTCAGTTCCCCAGCTGCTGTACACTAATAGCCATTCACCAATTCATTTACTTACAGTAGGTACTACAGTATTTACAGTATAGTTATCTTGAATGATTTGTGCAGATAATTTGTTATGCGCCCATGCTAGCATAACAAGCAACCCACCTCATCTCCAAAACATGCGATATGCTTATTGTCAAGTGTTTGATAAATGAACAATTTATGTTTTTGTCAGCTACCTATTATAGAGATGTAGACTCGATAGACTCATAGGTACCGAAGAGTGAAGCCTGCCAATCAGTGCTATGCTGTACTACTTGTGTGTGTCATGTACAAAATCCTGACCAGCCCTGCGGTATAATAGCGACGATCAGTTAGACGGCTAACCCGGGTTCCCAGGCCTTAGCTCCAAGTGCCGAAATGTCACATCCGCAGCCTCTTTCCGCCTCCCTCCTTGCTCCTTCTTTCTCGAAGCAGAAACAACCCACTAATGACATCGGCTTCGCAGTACAGTGGGCGACCTAAATTGCTCAGGGGCTTTGGTCCTCCACTCTGGAAGATGCCAAGACATCCGACTACCCACTCACAGACGCCCGACATTGCCAAGGAGCAGGGGCATGTCTCAGATTTAATCCACTTTTCTCAGCGTGCCAGTTAACCCCATTTAGTGCTCCATCATGACCCCATCCGTCTGATCCAAGCGCAGAACCAAAATCCAACCCACGGGCTGCTTGTGGGCGGGTGCTAGCGTAGCGGCGACGATCATGACTCTTTTTGGTCCACAGTCGCCTCGCTAATGCTGCACTTGTTCCTTTGCAGCAGTCAACCCAATATCCCATTGTCCATAACAGACCTAACTCCACCCCGTTTGAGCTAAATGCTGAGCCGTATTCTGACAATCTCCAATCTGACCTGAACAGCAATCTCTCGAATTCCCAGGACCCTGACGGGAACGCCAGCGGCAGAGCGGCAGCGACGGAGGCGCCACGATGTCGTGCCAGCCGGCATCTCTCTTAACAAGCTGCAGATGGGTATACTAGATAAGGGGTCCGGTCGATAAGCCTCGTGGTGGCTTTTTTATTAAAGCGAGGAAGAGCCGCGAGGCACGCAACCCAACTACCCAAACGGCGGTTCAACGTCCTAACTCACGCACGGCAGACGTGGTAGCTCGCCTTGTCTTGGCACCTTACTTCAGTGCCGACAGTGTGAAATGATCTGCTGCATACTCTATTCGCACGCAAGGACTTATTGCTTGGCACAGCACTACTGCTGTAGATATTTGCGGAGAGCTCGCTATACTCCGAGCGCAAATCCACCTTATAGACTACATGGCATATCTACAGTAGTATGCAGATTATACAAATATAAGTAGGAACAGGCCACGCTACTAACTCATTTGACCACGCCTATGGTCGAACATGGAGCGATAGAAAACAAGCAAAAAAAAAAACCCCCCAAGAAAAACACTATCTACGGTAGTATTGGACGAAAAGAAAAGGATCAAATAAGCATCGTAATCTCTACCCACATGGTCGAGAGACGGGGGAAAGAAAATACGGGGCTTTGGTGCAAAAGTGGTCGCCGACCACATCGTGTTCATGGTTCGGTCTTATCTCTTCTCAGATGGCCATGGCCATAGATCACACACACACACACGCACACAAGGATGAGCTGCAGGGTTTGATTGCAGCCTCACCACAATCTTCACACCATGGATCATGGCATTTCTCGGCCTGCTGAAGATTTGATTGCTATTGCTTCTACGAATAAAATATCAACACTCTTGCTGTTGCTCCAGCTGCCAAGTGCGCTTGCTCAATTTGAGAGTGAAGTGATGACAGTTTTCAACCTGCATGCTTCGACCTGTGCATACAGACAGCAATACATGCGTACAATGATCCCCTCGACGGTCTGTTATGCAGATGCATCATTCGAGCAGCTAGGTATTCATTCTATCACGAATACGATACGCAGATTGGGTAGGTGATTCGTCCTTGCACCGACTAGTGGTCGACCAATATATCGTATTATCGTTCGATTGTTGTTTGTCCAGAGGTACGCACGTACGGCAGGTAGTGTATGATTTTCCCATCTCGCTCTTCTCAAGCCGAGCCCTTGTATGGGTAGCCTGGCCACGTCGACGGTCACATACAGCATACACCACAGTAGTGTAGTCTTGTGAGCTGCATGACTCTGTCGCGAGACCGCGAACCGGACGTGAGCAAGTGGGTTCGGCTCCTTCGAAATCCACCCACACATCAGTCCTACACTACTTACTTAGACTACTGAACTCCGAAGGATTTTCCCCGCCAACAATCTCACGTCCTACTAGTCTGATAAACGCTCTACACTAATTCGAAATTACACAATCACGTTGCTCACTGGACTGTCAACAGGGTTTGCTACGTTCATCTCTGAATTAGTACAATCCCGGCCCAAGGCGGAGTATGTCTTGACCCTCGTGACAAACATCGATATCACAACTTCTTCATCACGACGGTTCAGACTAATCAAGAAACGGTTTCTTTTTTTTCACTCCTTAACCAAAAACCAATGGGTGTTCCGTTATTACCCGTTGCCGGAAGAATGAACATTGAAATATACGCCCAATCTTCTTAGCAAAAAGGTCATACCAAAATGGTCAAGCCATCAGATAATCTCTATATACTACTAGCACAACATGAACATAGTTGTCTATCCCTGTTGACATATTGGAGGTTCTATATACTCCGGCCCTTGTAATTACTTTGTAAGTATGGGGATTAGTGGATGTCTAATGACCCTTACCAACAGAACTTTATTGAAATTAGCCCCGGCAAATATCGACTGTTCTATCTGACACGAGTGGGAATTGAGAAATCCATGCAAGATCATGTTCCCTGACATCTCTTGCGGGCCAAGCTGACTAGCTGATAAGATGAACTGGTGCATGCATGAACATGTGCCGAGATGCCCTTTCCTACTTACAGTAACTCGACTAAACATACAATGTAACCCGTCCTGAAGACTACGCACGCAATACGATTGATCATTCCTGCTGAGTAGGTAAATTAGCAAGCACACGTTTTGTGAGGAAAAGATATGAATGAGCCCATAATCAGACCGGGGGAAATCATTTAATTCATACAGCAATGTCATGGCATATCGCTTTTACCAGAGCCGGCCGTATATATACAGTAAGATATTACTAAATGAAGTATTCAAAAGAGCAGTCAGGATACCCATCAGCAAGCACTGCGTGTAGAAAGTGTGAAATGCCATGAGTAGTGAAGTTTATTGCCGATGTGGCTAAGAAGCCACATCGGCTAGAGCTCTCTCTCTGCAACGGCACAATTCGAATGTCGAAAATATTGGCCGAGAATCATACCGTAGGTGTCGGGCTCAAAGTTTATTTCAGCCACCAGACATGACCAGTTACACAAGTCCCACACGACAATGTTGATGCTTTTTGCTGTCCGTCTAATACATGCCCTAGCTCGTAAAAATTAGCAGTTAATTGACGGTTTCTGAGAGCAATATGGATATTCCCAATTTGCGTCGTCAGTGCCACGGTGTCACGAAACAACGCAGGTATCACAATTGGAGTAAATATTAATGGTATATGTGTCTGCAGGACAGCCCGCCATAGCGTCAACCACTCAGACATATGCAAGGCCTGACTAGCTCGAGAGAAAAAACGTACGTTGAAATTAAACTTGGGCTAAGGAGAACAGTTTATCGAACCATTGTGATATTAATTAATCTATAGGTTTGGTTCAGCTTAATCTCCTACTATTCTCCGAAACGAAGCACGCGATAGATCGAAGCTATTTCGATTGTAGTATAGAAGCTGCATCTAAGAATGTCAAGCAGCAAAGGAGCTGCCGAAAGAAGCCCTATCATAGTAAGATTGTCGAGCGAGGTGTAGAAGGGCATCGTAAACCTTCAAACCTGACAAGAGGTACGTACTAGTTATATAGTAGCAACCCAGTTTGTACGAATTTTTCTTATCATGGTCTAAATATAAGGTCTAGATATTGGCATTTTTGTGAAGAATGTTAACCAAGAGAGGAACGAAGAAAAACACGACAAGAAAGAGAATACGTACGTGCCTCTAGCCCGTAGGACAAACAATGTGCATCAGGCTTTCTCGTCACTTCACATTTTCGAGTAAGGCACGGTGGACGATTTGTCTATGGGACGGAACGAATCAAACTCATGTCTCGTCATATACCCAACATACTAACGAAAAAGTCACCACTATAATAGCAATAGAAATACTACCAGCAAAATAACGCCAGATAATGCTGCGTAACGTAACTGGATGTCTCAACTCCCTTCTCCGTCCATCATCAAGCATCCCCCATCACAGAGTACATACCAATATCCAGAGCAAACGTGAGGGCCTAAAGTTTTCTGGTAACTAAGTATCTGCCCTACACGCCGTCGGATGTTCGTTATTACCAGACACTTATGGTGTTGTCACTCAGCTTAGCTCAATAACAAATATTGAGACCACAAAAGCACACCAGGGACAACCGCCATCTACCATCCATCGACTTCTTGCCATTTCCCGGTAGGATAAGACAAAGCTGCCCACCTAGATATTATCTCGTAACATGAATGGAACGTCACAATCTGAGCACGAGGAGCAGAGTAAGTGTATAACCCATATTCGATTCTCGGCGGGGAAACGAGAGAATCGAGCTATTGGGACTCAATATGGGCTATATATATAAGCTTGCTTGAAACGATACAGTATTTTGTGGCGTGCACCCAAGGTAAACAATAATCCCGATCCCGAGAGTGCGAGCTAGCGAACTGAGCATCGCCGACAACACTATTAATGAATGAAAGGCACCATTGGCGTAGGCGTGACGATCGAGCGTCTGAGTGGTTTGCAATCTCGTACATCGTCAGGAGAATCGAACATAGAGGGGATACGGGGATTGCTACATAATATCTGCAGTGAAATAAATCAAGCTCTGTGGGCCCAGCCTCGAATCTATTATACCGACGATGACAGCTACCATGGCTGTGTTTTGAAGCGTGTGCGGACAGTTGACGATCCCGCAAACACAGACGATGCCGCAGGGGCGGCCGAGAAGCTGGGTAACTCCGGCCGCCTTTGCTGACCGCGTCAAACCATCGTACACATCTCCGGCGCTATGTCCGTTGATCCATTGCTAGTTGCAGATATCACGTCGGCATCTCGCGTGGAGTTAGCTGTCTGCTTCTGAGCTTTCACAGAAACGTCCACTGCTGACATAGGGGATCTATGTTGGTGCCTGGGGCTGACATGAGAATAGTAGCATCGTATGAATAATGGAGAGGAACTGCGACAGGTCGTGGCATTGTAAGCTTATAAATGACGGTAACTGAATGACTGACTGGGTGACTGGGAAAATATATAAATATGACGGCTTGCGAGGAACAAAGGGCCAAAAGTGACCCATCTCTAAAGGCATGCCGAGTACTTGAACCCTCGAACCGGGCTATATTAAGACACTATCATACAGCATAAAGAACAAAATATCAACAGCCCAGTGATCTCCCAACTAGATTCTTACAAATGGAGAGCCGCTACAGAACAGCCCACGAAAACCCGAAAGGGCCAGGCGACGCAAGGCCGACAGCCTTGCAAATCATCAAGGACGAGCGCCGGCAGGACGGATCCCTAGGCGACAAAGTCATTCTCATCACCGGGTGTTCATCCGGTCTTGGCATCGAGACGGCGCGGGCTCTCAAGTCTACGGGAGCGACATTATTCCTTACGGCACGTAACCTCGAGAAGGCCAGGGCGGCACTCGGGGACATCTTGGATGATGGCGGCGACGACGATGACGACGATGGCAAGGTCCACCTCTTGAGGCTCGACCTCGAGTCCCTGGCGAGCGTGCGCGCTTGCGTCGAAGAGTTCCTGGCGAAGAGCCAGACTCTCAACGTGTTGATCACGAATGCCGGCGTGAGACTCGTGCCCGAGGGCCGGACGGCGGACGGGTTCGAGGTGCACCTCGGCACCAACCACCTCTCGCACTTCCTCTTGTTTCAGCTGCTCAAGCCGACGCTCTTGCGCTCCTCGACGCCCGAGTTCCAGTCGCGCGTTGTTGCTGTCTCGTCGACAGCGCATCGCACGGCTCCGCTCAACTTCGACGACTTGAACTTCGAGAAGCGAAAATACGATGGGGTCGCGGCTTACGGACAGAGTAAGCTAGCGAATGTGTATGTGGCTCTTCTGTTGCCAGGACGAGAAAAGTTGTGCTTTGTTATTATCTAGAAACTGACTTGCGTCAAACAGGTATATGGCGAACGAAATCGAGAGACGATATGGATCACAAGGTCTTCATGGCTGGAGTATACACCCGGGAGGTATCCGCACCGGCCTACAGAGATGGAATTTGCATGACACCCTAGTACTCCTAAAAAATGGTCCTATACACAGCTATATGTGAGTAAGATGGAAACCAATCCCGCTTGATTGTCTTTGCGCCGATGCCGGGATCTGGAAAGAATGAAAATCATCTCTAGCTGCTCCACGCCGGGAAGCTCTATATCGCTTTCTAACACAATCTCATATGTCGCGTATAAAATGAGGTGCTGACGCTCATAAAGGTATATGCAGAATGCAGAACAAGGCGCGGCGACGTCGGTGTGGGCTGCTGTGAGTCGAGACCTTGAGGGCAAGGGGGGGAAATATTTGGAGGAATGCCATGTTAGCCAAGGAATTGTAGAAGGGTCAGATTCAGTAGGTCCTGGCCATGCTCCATGGATATACCACGAGGAAGACGCAAAGAAACTATATGATGTATCTTTGAGACTGGTTAGTCTCGGGGAGGAGTAATTAGTTGGTAGAGTATCAATAGGCGGTGATGCGGGTCAAGAGGAGAGCGCCTGAGATGCCTTCAGGTTGCAGATGAGAGGAAAATTAGGGTGATTGTTGTATGAGATGAGAGCCAATTCACCCATCTCACCTCCGCGTCTTCCGCTTCTTTCTACTGATCGTCTTGACTTCTGACGCTTCCTCTTTCTCAATTTTTATTTGCTCAACAATAGCCGTAGTCCGGCGTTTTCTGGTAGTAGGTAGCGTTTCACTCGTTATCTCCTGTTTAACCTCAACCGTAATGTCGATTGCTTTGGGATTTGCGGCCGCCTGTTCGGCGAATGATTTCAGGTTCGCTGTAAATAGGACTGATTGAGCCCACCCGGCTTGAGGGCCCCATATCTGGCGAAAATGGTCGCCGATGGAGTGGTACATGGCCTTTGAAAACGTCTTGGTCTTGGTTTTTCCAAACCGATAATCACGCTGAGCGATCTGCCATACGTGTGTGTCCACTGGAACGGCCTCGCTCCAGCCAAGTCCCATCAAGCATACGCAGTCCGCGACCTTAGGCCCAACACCAGAGAGCAAAAGAAGTTCCTCATGGGCTTGCTTATACGTGATCGGTTCATCTCTGCCAGCAACAGGAGCGGGAGCTGACGCAAATCCGGGATTTTCAGGGTTAGTTAAGCTCTCCAACCAACCTTCAGGTTTCTGTTGAGAAACTATCATGGCGGTTTCAACGATGTACTTGGCCCGATAGCCGAACCCGAGATCTCTGAGATGGGACTCGACTTTCTTGCCAGTTAAAGCTTGAGGTGATGGGAAATCATGGAATGCCTCATCTCCTATATGTCCTATCAAAGGCCCGTAATGCACACAAAGTTTCTTGACCTTGTTCAAGGCATTAGCATCTCAAACGAAACCTGGACGTCAAAGTTCATACCATTGATGAAATGCGCGAGATATGGTTGTTGCTGCTGCATATGAAAGCGACTAATGTCTCCCAAGCATCTTGACTGAGAATGCGGATGCCTGTGAATTTCGGTGCTTTCTTTTTGAAGTTGGAATCCGACTCGGACCACTGGCTATAGAGGGAATTCAAGTCATGTCTTAGGCTGAAGTAATGGCTGAGAAGAGCCTCGGTGTCATCCTCTTGCTGGATATCTGTACCGCTTATCTCCTTGCATGAACTTGAACTGCTGTTGGGCCAAGTTACTTTATAGTGCAGAAACGATTCATCTTGCTTCAATGACAACAATCGGCCGTGCAGTGCACAGTTCCTGCGCATTAATTTATTAGAAAAAAAATCCTGACAACAAAGAAATTAAACGGATAAGCTCCAATGGCGTACCACTCATCGTGAATCTTCTGCCACCGAAAAGACTGTCCACAGCGGAGAGTTGTATCAATGCAGAGCTCCGTTAAGCTGAGAGGCAGCTTGCGCCACTCAGATATGCGGAGTGGCGACATAACAGAACATACAGTAAAAGTGTAAGCACGGTGGAAAAGATTATTTCGGTCGAGTATGATTCTAAAACAATGGCTAAGAAGGGTTTATTTCAGAAAGCAACTGCACGGAACTGGAAGAGAATTGAAGCTGACAGGCAAGGCACGGTCCCAAAGGGGCAAGTGGCGCCTGGACTAGACCACCTGGGTAGTTAATTTAGTACTAATTAGTACTAGCAAAAAGTCCAGCTGCACCTAGACCACCTGTAACTGCAGCATGTGGAGAGCCCTAAACTGGAAGTTCCCCATCCAACCAAAATTTCTAATTCCTCCAGCCTCGCGGTCGATCTTCTAACGCGGCTCTACCAGGAGCTTTGCATTCTTCCGAGGCTGGTATTAACAGTGCCCGCAACCACATCACATCACATCCACATTGACTAGCGAGCGAATTATCTATCGTCCAACTGTGCCGCCAAGTCATAATCTGATCACATTCTCTCTGTCGCCATGAACGCAGACAGTTACTCTGCACGTGGTAAGTTATCCAACCTCCCATATTGGTCTATGTCCATCATCATGTTACCGGGTTCTGGTAGCTGACCAGCCAATTGTAGATGGCCGCCTCGGCGCGTCCCGCGACTACTCCTCTCGCGATGACAGGCGGGATCGAGGCGATCGCGGTGATCGCGGCGAACGACGTGAACGAAGGCGCAGTAGATCGCCCCGACGCTCCCACCGTGACGAGGATGCTTATGCTTCCAGTCGAAGCCACCGAGACCGCGAACGTGAAGATCGGTACGGAGGCGCTGGTCGTGATCGAAGAGAGCGCGAATGGGATCGTGATCGGGGTGCTCGGAGAGAACACCGCCGTGATGAGGCCCCCCGGCCATCTCGTCGGGACCGTGACGCATATGGAGACGATCGCCGTGGTGGTGCTGACCGGCGAGACCGTGGCGACCGTGGCGATCGTGGCGACCGCGGTGGTAGAGACCGTGATGAAGACCTCTTTGCGCAAAACCGCCGTGGCCGAAGTGCGTCCCCCCCTAAGAAGCGTGAGCCCACGCCGGATCTTACCGACGTCGTCCCTGTCCTCGAGCGGAAGCGTCGCATGACACAGTGGGATATCAAGCCTCCTGGCTACGATAACGTCACAGCCGAGCAAGCAAAGTTGTCGGGTATGTTCCCGCTGCCTGGTGCACCGCGACAGCAACCTATGGATCCTACAAGACTACAGGCTTTCATGAACCACCCAGGTGGTGCTGTTAATAGCGCTGCACTGAAACCTGGCAACTCTCGGCAAAGTAAGAGACTATTGGTCTCCAACATCCCACCAGGCTCTACGGAAGAGAGTGTTACTAGCTTCTTTAATCTTCAGCTGAACGGCCTCAACGTCGTCGAAAGTACCGATCCCTGTGTCCTATGCCAGGTCTCCAAGGACCACTCCTTTGCACTACTCGAGTTCAGACATGCTTCGGAAGCTACAGTTGCTCTAGCTCTGGATGGTATAACAATGGAGGCAGACGATGCGATGAATGGGGCGGCTTCTGCCGGACTCCATATAAGACGACCAAAGGATTACATTGTTCCGGCGGTGCCAGATGACACACCCTATGAGCCCGGAGTGGTATCAAAGGTGGTGGTCGACACTCCTAATAAGATCAGCATTTCAAACATCCCTCCCTATCTCGCAGATGAGCAGGTCATTGAGCTTCTGGTGGCGTTTGGGGAGCTAAAAGCGTTCGTTCTTGTGAAGGACAATGGCACCGAAGAATCTCGCGTAAGTCAATGCTTTATACTGAATTCGTATTTGAATCTAACAGCTACTAGGGCATCGCGTTTTGCGAGTTTGTCGATCCTTCTATTACAGACATTGCAGTCCAGGGCCTGCACGGCATGGTCATCGGCGAAAAGAACCTCAAGGTTCAAAAAGCCAGCATCGGAATCACCCAGGTATCTGGTGTGGAGATGGGTGTGAATGCCATGTCCATGCTTGCCGGCACTACCGCTTCCAATGACGCAGAGATGAGTCGCGTGGTGCAACTGCTCAACATGGTGACACCAGAAGAGCTGTTAGACAACGATGATTATGAAGGTGAGTTCCTAAGACTCTCTTTTAGACTGATCCAGCTGACCAGGCAGAAATCTGTGAGGATGTGGAAGGGGAGTGCGCCAAATATGGCAAGGTATTGCAGATGAAAGTGCCGAGGCCGATTGGAGGCAGTCGACAATCTGCAGGCGTTGGTAAAATCTACGTCAAATATGATAGCACAGAATCAGCCAAAAAGGCGCTTCAAGCATTGGCAGGAAGGAAATTTGCTGATAGGACCGTCGTTACCACCTATTTCCCAGAGGTAAGTGTGCAATGCTCACTGTTCAAAGCACTCTCTAACATATTTTAAAGGAAAATTTCGAGGTGGGAGCATGGTAAAGAGGAAATGAGCCGATTCGGGCTTTCGACCAAGTTGGTTAGGTAATTTGACTTCTGGCGGTAATGATTGTAAGCAAATCGAGGCAAGCTTTGCTTGACAATTGCATGAAAATGCGTGTACTTTACTATTACTGGGCACAGCTTCATGGGGTCAATGGGGCCGTTCTACACCGGCATTGTAAAGAGATTTGAAGGCCTCTTTCAATCCTTGAGCATCCTGAGAATTAAGTGGCCCAGACGATGCTGATCAGAACCATCTATCAACATAGCGAATTGCCACGCGCAGTGTGCTATTTATTCACATTTGTCGATTTGAACGTTATAATAGTTACAAAAACTTATTACGTACATTGTGAGAGCCTGCTGAAGTACAATGACTTAGCTATTACGTCAAGTGGGATGATTTGCGTTCTTTGGTTGCGCAGGAACATGACCAGAATTTAATTGGCTGGCCAATTCTTTCCTGGCCTCTCGGAAGATGGAAACTTGTAGATTTAAGCATCCGCATTGTTGGAGACACGTAGAAGCCGTACCTAGGTAGTCAAACATTTCAACTTATGCCTTGGATTTGTTGTGAGATTGATATGTATTAGAAGAATTCTGAAGTTGAATCAAAATGGGGAACCCTTCATTAACTGAGAGTTTGTTGGCCGACGCGGAGATAGACAACCTCTACAAGCGCGCAACACAGTCACAATTTCTTCGGCTGGGCGGCCAAGGTCGCCTTGAGCGCGTCACCCTTAGCGAGTGGCTTTCGCAAGATCGGCTGTATGCGCAAGCTTACATTCGATTCATTGGCGGCATGATCTCGCGCGTCAAGATGCCCGTCGAGGCTGCAGCGAAGGGCGCGAGCGCGACTCTGCAATGGCGGATCCTCACGCTTCTACAGGGCTGTCTAGCCGGCATCATGCGAGAGCTGCGATTTTTCGAGGAGGCGGCAAGTAGTTACAATCTCGACCTGGCCGCCGCGTATCCCGGCGAGCAGAGATTCGGCCCCAACGCGACGACCAAGAGCTACATCGAGCTGTTCGATTCCTTCACCACTAAACCGCAGGAGGAGTCGCCCAGGACCCTATTCGACGGCCTGGTGGTCCTCTGGGCAACGGAAATGGCGTACCTTGCGGCCTGGAGCTATGCAGATCAGCATAGCGGGCAGCATGATGCAGTCATGGACTTCGAGACGGACCTCGATGGCGGCGCGCTGCGCAAGTTGTTCATTCCCAATTGGACGTCGCAGCCTTTCCGGGACTTTGTCGAGGAGATTCGGGAATGCGTGGATGCCTATGCGGAGAGTCAGACGGGAGAGGAGAATGCGGATGCCAGGTTTGTGACGGCTGCGGCCATGGTGAAGAAGGTTTTTGTTCTTGAGGAGGGATTCTGGCCTTTGATTGCCGCGGACGAGGTTGCCTGACTTGTTCGTTCGGATGTCGAGTTTATCAGTCCTCTTTAAAGCTGCGGTAGCTGGGCTCTAGCATCTGGTTCCTATGCGCTTGCTTGGGTTCCATCCTACACTCACTCACTCACTCAAGTGGTTTATCTACGCAAGTACTGAAGACAATCCGAATTACAGAATACCTATTATTATGTGTATGTTACTTTATATACCATGCTATACCTGAAATAGCAATATGTGTGTAGGCAATGAAAATATGAGTATCTTGAAGAGATACATAGGTAACCTCATAGCTAAGTTCCTTGAGCCATAAATTATCAAAGTAAACTACCTAGGTATATTGAAGGTTTTAAGTATGTTGAGTTACCTTAAGGTAAGTTATTCACCTAGGAGGTAGATTAGTATTTGTGGGTGATAAGCCCCATAAAAAGAAGTTGTCAGGGCAACACTGGGCGGGATGCGACTACCACAACAGTCAACAATCAATTAAAGGTTCCTGACTAACTAATGCAATCCCGCTCCCCACACCGCGTCTCTCTTTCTCGAGTTTCACAACAAAAAAAAAAAGAAAGGCCTTCTGATTTCTGGCCGGTACAGACCTCCAAAAACCCACATGCAATATGGCTGCCGGCGATTTAATTGATTTCGATGTCATCGAAGGCCAGAAAGAAAACATTCAATCTTTACCCGGCGGCCGGTCAGCGAAGAAGCTTGTCGAAGTCTTCTCGCCCTCGCCCCTACACAAGCTGTCGACGCCTACTCCGACCGACACCAAAAACGTCAACGACTGCATCAGAGCTGAATACGAGGCCGAAGTCGCTGCCTTGTCTGAGTCTGACGACCCCCTCGATGTCTTCGACCGGTATGTGCGGTGGACATTTGACGCGTACCCTTCCGCCCAAGCAACGCCACAATCGCAACTACACACACTCCTAGAGCGCGCCACCAAGGCATTCATAGGATCAGCACAGTACAGAAACGACCCCAGGTATCTGAAGCTGTGGCTGCATTATATCCACTTTTTCTCAGACTCGCCCAGAGAGACGTTTGTCTTTCTATCTCGACACAGCATCGGCGAGAGTTTGGCATTATTCTACGAGGAATACGCCGAGTGGCTCGAGAGCGCCGGTCGCTGGGGCCAGGCGGAGGAGGTATACAAGCTTGGCATCGAGCGAGACGCCCGCCCTGTGCAGCGCCTTATCCGCAAGTTTGGCGAGTTCGAGAAGCGACGCGCCCAACACGCGGATGCGACAGATGAGCCATCTTCTCCTGCCTTGCCCACTGTGAGGGCGGCATTAGCTGCCAAGGTCGACCCATTCGTAGCGGCGGCCAGGCCAGCAGATCCCCAAGCGCCCAGACCCAACATGGGCGTCGGCGGGCAATCTTCTAAACCAGCCAAATCCAAACTCGCCATCTTCTCGGATGCGGATTCGACACAACCAGCAATGCCGTCAAAGGGGGAGACTACTAAAGGATGGGATACAATCGGGTCGCTCGCTGATAGGAAGAAGGAGAACGCGATGGAGGCCAAGCCCTGGGTGGGAGAGACGTTGAAGACGAGCGTGAAGAAGAGTAGTGGACCGAAGATGCCTGTATTCAGGGATCCGGTAAGCTAATAACTTCCTGTCCCCTTCCGGCATAGGCCGATTGTTGATGACAGCAGGACTAATTGTTGGCGGTTGCGCAATTGTGTATTTCAGTCACTGGCCAGAATAGCAGAGTCTCACATTGTCATTGCTCCCTCAAAACACCAAGTGATTATAAATCCCCAGAATGGTAAAAGAGAACGCATTTACGTGAACCTCGAAGCCGTGTACCCTACTCCCGAGGAGCCGGGTACGGAGTTGAGTTTCGAAGAACTATGGGCCGCTAGCCGAGGCTGGCTCGATGCTTGCTGGGATGACGAGAGCTTAGCCGATTACCAGCATGAAGTGGCAGATGAAGATATAACCCTTGTGCAAGCTCTGACCAAGGGGGTCGAGCAAAAATTAATGATTCACAGAGATACGGTACCACTTGATGAGAACGGGGCATTAATAAAAGAGCACCCTAGACCGGCTAAGGGGAGGAAGAAGAAGGTAATGGAGGTTAATGAGACTCAAATCAGTACGTACACATCTTGCTTCACACACCCACATTTGGTTTCTACTTCTCTTTGGGCCTTGCTTGCTGATCGTCTCTGGCATTACAGTCAAAGCAAACCTGGACTCTCCGTCAAAACCAAAGATCAAGAAGAAGAGAGCTGCATCGTCAGAACCCACCATGACAATGCATACCAAGGCTGCGACGGATGAAATATACGATATATTCAATGCCCCTCTCAAACCAATTAATGGGGATGGTGAAAGCGATGAAGATGAGTATATGTCGGATGGTGACTATACCAGTGGCGCAGAGAGCACCAACACGACACGACAAATTGGTACGAGTGAGGCTGGAGATGATGACGATGCAGACGACAGAAGTGTAAGCGAGTGGTCTGACTTTACCGCCCGAAAACACATACCAAAGGTCGACGGCTTTGACACTGAACATGAACTGGATGAAGATGGCCGTAGCGAAATATCAGATCTCATAGGTCCTGACGATGAGGAACCACGCGGGCATGAAGATGATGCCGACTTCCCGCCCTCACCCAAAGACTCTCCTCCGAGAACTAGGTTTATTCCAATTCCGCCCAAGGATTATGAGCCACCTACACGACCGTATAGGGATCCGGCTGAAGTGGCTAATAACCGCCTACCATTTATGACGCCTATCACGGAGCGAACAGAAACCTCGGTAGCCATGGGCACAGGCACAAAGTCAAACTACTACTTGAAAACACCATCCAAGATGGATACTTTGGATAGTACGGCCGAAGAGGATGAGGAAGATGAGGAAGACCAAGACCTTGAGCCTTTAAGTAGTCCTCTGAGAGAGGTATCAAGCGGTAGTCCTTCACCCGTGAAGCTCGCCCAGCCTCCATTGCCCAAACTCAAGCCGGAACCCAAAGAATCTGTCGGCCCTCTCATACTAAAGGGTCCCCTCATCAAAGAAGCTCAGTGCAACCCAGTTGACAGCAGTATTAGAGAAGAGGTCCTAGCCAAGATGCATCCACCTCTTAGCTCGTACGCTGGGTTCTACGATCATCGCAATGAGAGAAGTGATCGTGGAAGCGAAATCCGGAAATTTGCCAAGACCGTGGGTAAGAATAGCAAAAGCAACAATGAGAAAACCGGCCCTATCCAGAGCCCTGTGATCCTCGAGTTCCCGGAGCTGTTCTGCGAATACACCCTGAAACGTGAGCTTGGATCCGGGGCATTCGCGCCGGTATATCTCATTGAGAACTCGTCGCCCGAGAACGAAGAAGAAGACGGCATCGTCGAGATGGGCAGGGGCGTCTTCGCGACCAGACAGCGGGCCTCTCTCGAAGCACTCAAGATGGAGCAACCACCTACGGCCTGGGAATTTGTCATGATGCGTCTAGCTGCTGATCGTCTGGGACCGCAACACCGCGCGACAGTCTCGATCTCAGCGGCACATGAACTTCACCTTTATCAGGATGAGTGTTTCCTACTACTACCTTTCCATCCCTATCCCACGTTACTCTCCGTGGTCAACTTCTTCCGTGAGCAGCCATCTAACATCATGGATGAGACGCTTGCTATGTTTTTCACCATCGAACTTCTGCGCACTGTTGAGGCGTTGCACTCAAAGCAGATCCTGCACGGTGACCTCAAGGTCGACAATTGCCTGCTGCGGCTCGACGACCTCACCTCGCTCTCTCAATCCCAATCCCAATCGCAAGCACAGTCGCTCTCGAATCAATGGTTCGCGGACGGTTCAGGCGGCTGGTCGAGCCGCGGCGTTGTCTTGATCGATTTCGGCCGGGGTATCGATATGCGCGCCTTTGAGAAGGATGTGCAGTTCGTAGCAGATTGGAAGACGACCAAGGAGGATTGCGCCGAGGTGCGCGAAGGGCGGCCCTGGACGTGGCAGATCGACTACCACGGGCTTGCAGGCATCGTGCACTGTCTGCTGTTCGGCAAGTACATCGAGACGGTGCGCGCGGACCAGGGCGGTCTCGGAACGGCCGCAGGCCGGAAGTACAAGATCCGCGAGTCGCTGAAGCGCTACTGGCAGACGGACATCTGGGCCGACTTCTTCGACGTCCTGCTCAACCCCGGCTCGCACGTTGAGGGCGAGGTCGAGACCCGGCTACCCATCAACCGCAGTCTCAAACGGATCCGGGAACGCATGGAGGTCTGGCTCGAGGCTAATTGCGAGAAGGGCATCGGCCTTCGTGGTATGGTGAATCGCGTGGAGAGCTGGGCGAAAAGCAGCAAGAAGCATTGAGCGAGGGTGTTGTTCTGACATCGAGAGGATTGCTGCATGGCGGCTAACCTCTGGAATTTGCGAATGGGGGAAACTAGTGCAGTGTTGGCGATGATTCATCTGTATACGTCGCGAGGACTTGGTTGCCTAATATTACGAAGACGATGAGAGACGGGCAACGAATTCGACTAGGCGTTAGAGATGGGAGGATAGACTTTTTTTTTCGAGATATCCAGGGTGCCTTTCTTGGGGTATACAGTATCATTATTATTATCCGTTTTTTACGCAAGCTTCATTTTACCCTGTCAATATACATCTTTTCGAGCTATTCGGATATCTGTGCCATGAAAATAAAAGGCCATATGTGTACGACTGCCGCGATTCACCCTATCCCAGACGCCATGCTTATCACCATTTCCAGACTATTTCTCCACAACGACGAAATATACACTACCGAAGTTACACTTTATACACGGCATCATACGATTTGAGGCAGAAATACCCTACCGACTTGACGACTGGCTGAGATTTTAATCGGAACCGTCATCAGATTCTTGCTCAGCTTTCTTTTTCTTTCCTTTTCCTCTCGGCTTTGCGCTCGCCTTCTTCGCATCCTTGGCGCCTTTACGATCGACCTGGTCCTGAATCTTGGCTCGCTCGCTCGCGCCCTGCGCATGCAACTTCTTCTCCAGGGCGGCGAACTCGGCCGAAGCGGCGTCCATGCCGATGAGGCTCTCGAGAAGCTTGATCTCGTCGGCCCAGATCTGCTTGTCCTCGACGGTCTTGCCGTCGGGGCCCGGGCGGTCGATGGGGGTCTCGAGGACCATGGGCAGGCCGGCGAGAGCGTCGTAGTTCATGATGTTGTGGAAGGCGCGCAGGCCGAGGAACCCGGTCCCGATGTTGGCGTGCAGGTCGCGGTGGGAGGCGAAGGGGGCCTTGCTGTCGTTGAGATGGAGCGCGCGCAGGTAGGACGCGCCGACCACGTCGTCGAACCTGGTCATGGTGGCCGCGAAGGCCTCGGGCGAGCGCAGGTCGTAACCCGCCGCGAAGGCGTGGCACGTGTCGATGCACACGCCCACGCGCGCCTTGTCGTCCACGAGGGCGATGATGTCGCGCAGGTCCTCGAACGTCGAGCCCACGACGTTGCCCTGGCCGGCCATGTTCTCGAGGACGGTGACGACCGTGCTGGTCGCCTTGTGCGCCTTGTTGAGCTGCGCCGCGATGCGCCCGATGGCCGCGTCGCGCGCGTCCCCGTTCGTGTTGCCCGGATGGAAGTTGTACAGCTTGATGCCCAACGACTCGCACCGCTGCAGGTCGTCGAGGAAGCCGTCGTAGGCCTGGGTCGCCTTGTCTTTCTCGGCTTGGGCGAGATTGACGAGGTAAGAGCCGTGCGGGAGGCAGTGTTTGTGAACCTCGAAATTGTGCGTCTCAGAGAGGCTCCGGAACCCGTCCCGGGCTTCGGGGGTCATGGGTGGGTTCGCCCATTTGCGCTGTGATTTGAGGAATAGTGCAAAGGCGTTTGCGCCGATGTGTACTGTGTTTGTGATTGAATTCTGTACGCCTGTACATCGATCGTATGGTCAGCTGGATGGAAGATCCGAGTCGTGTAGATAAATAAGAGCTGCTTACCGCCTGCGCTGCTAACATGAGCACCGATGTACATGGCCTTTTTCAGAGATGCAATGGCGGTACGCTCGGCGAGAGGCATCGTGTCTTCGGGTTTGGACTTGGCTTTGGTTGTTACCCTCCGCTTCTTCGGTGCAGCAGTTTTGGGCTGCTCCTCCTCGGCAGCCGAGTCTTCCGCTTCTACCTTGGTCTTGACTGGAGCTTTGCGTTTCTTGACAGGTCTAGGCTCGTCCTCTTCTTCCTCTGAGGTGATGTCGGGCTCGGGGTCTGCTTCGACGACTTTGCGCTTGGTGACTCGAGCCTTGGACTCGACTTTGGAGGCGGCGCCGGCCTTGGACACACTGACCTTAGTCGTGCTAGTCTCCACTACGGTTCCCTTTGCTTTTCGAGGAGGCATTGTAGTTAGATTTTGCGTGCTACAATATGGTATTAGGAAGTTACCGTTCTTTGCAGTTTGCGTCGAAGGGTTGGAGATGATGAGAATATAGATACATATCAGAAATTGGAGGTCAATGGCATTATCAATCCGCAGCAGTCACGGATAAGATCAGGGTGGCATTTCCGACGCGTCCGAGCGCGGTGCTAGGTGAAGCGAAATCACGTGCTACCACTTTAACAATTCAATTGGGGTTAAATGCAGCTGTCTGCAACTGCGCAGGTACAGGGGCATTCAAAAGAACATACAACCATACAACTAACTACTGTCAGGAACCCAATTCACCCAGTCGGTACATAGAGTGCATATGCTAGTTGTGTTTCGCGAAGTGGCATATTCGCCGTCTAGGTTTTCGTTAGAAAGAGATCTCGCAGTGTTTTTCATGTGTCAACATCAGCAAGAAACTAAGACTAAGACTAAGCGAAGCAATTACAGCAGGACAGATGCATTGGTTAGTTACCTCGGTACTTTGAACAGGCTAGCTCAAGTGCTTCGGATTCCGTATCGATGTTGCGGTCCCCTCCGATCCTCTTATGAGCCTACTCTTTGGAGACCAGATGTGAGTGTCTGAACTGGGCCAGCGATGTGAACATATTTCCTGGTAGCAAGTGTTCTCGGACATAAAGACACCTATGCAAACAAATCTGCGAATATAACCTAAATTAGTAGTAAGCTTGGACGATATTCATCACCCATCTATCTGTCAGGTTTTTTTTTTAACAGTGTGATTATGTTTGTTCAGCCGGATGGGTGTCAAGTGTCTTAGACTGCATGGGGACGGAAACGGACGACCAGACTAGGGCTGCATGGATCAAATATTCCTGCCAGCTTCACTTCAAGGGGACGCACGTGGGCGAATGTTATTACTAAAGTTAGTCTTATTTCCGCGTCGTAATTTGGCCGAGTACTGTACCCATGGGAAGTCGTAACCTGAGTATTATGCTCTACATGTTTACTATGCTATGCCAAACCAACACAACTACAGCAACACATGCATTGCCGAGTGTGATCATTATTCTATATGCAAAACCCATCCACTATGTGTACATATCGTGCCGTCGAATGAGTCCATAAACCTTTCCATGAAGGCAGGTAGATAATTGTAACAAGGAGGAAATAGTGAACTAGCCGTCTCGGGTCTCAGCACTAATCTGGGTAATCTACCTACTCGCTATACCTTTTAATTTACTACCTACTGTACTAGTTCACCTAGATACCTAGCTAGGTACCTACTGCCTTGTATCTATAATGGTCTGATCTGAGAATCGGCAGTGAGGAGGAAGCATTGGCTCGCAGCCGGCAAAGCGCGGCAAAGCGTCAAAATATCGAATAAGACAACCTTCTAAAAGATCAAATTTGCTCACGCGACCACTTGCTGAATGCAGAAAACTGCCATCAATTAAAGCTTCGCCGAGCTCTGGGCAGACTCTGGGCATGCTCTGGTGCCGTCTCGGCTCACACTTTCGCTGCATACCAAGAGAGAACCAAGCCAGAGCTGGATGGCTGCATCGATGACTTACTGCACTTTGCTGCCCCGTAGGGCCCAGTGAGCGCAACAGAGCGCAGCTCGGCTTGCAGATAACCCCCAAGACCCCCTCGCCTATCCAGCGGAGTGGAGACGGCCTACAGGGGTCTAGAGCTGGAGTAGCACTGACTTGAACCAATGATATTCCGAGATCTATTAGAGCCTCCGTTTCGTCCCTCGTCGTTGCCACTTTGAGAATTTCTGTGATCATCCTATCCCTGCCCCCCTGCAAAACGATCTTGCACCAACTTTCTTAGTTCCCGGCAAATCAACAAAGCCAAAGTCAAAACGTGCTCGTTCTTTGAGTCCTGATTGGCCATCCGGTTCCAGCGCGAACCATTGACTTGGACCCTGCACACCACAACCGAAACCAGAAACGGCAAATATGTCTTGGTCCTTCTGCGCGCCGGACTGAAAAATCGCCCGGCGATCCTAAGAGCGAAGGTAACGCCGCAGTTGTATGCCGTCATTGCTCTCCGGTCTCCCAGCCGGTATCACTCGAAAAAAGGCATCAGTACGGCACCAATGGTCAGCATCACCATTGGATCCCTGGTGTCACAACAGTCGGACTCGCTAACGTATTAACGTAATGGTAACCATGTTTTAACGTGGGGTTGTGTTACTACTGTTGTGGCTTATTATCCAAAAAAAAAAAACCTTGACTTAGGAAGAGTCGTTAGCCTCTGTATAGATGCATCGAAGGTGGCTCCCATTTTATGGAACTTGCGGAGTTGTAGAAAGTGAACCCCCACTAATCCTCGACGTCGTGTTATCGTGTGTGCTGAGTCCATGGGAATCCCGGCCTTGCAGTGACGCTATTCTTTGGAGGTTGTTCTAAAAAATCATGCCCACTCGGACGGACGTACAGGGTTTACCATGTGCATGTGGGAGGGTACAGTGCCTCACTAGACCAATGCTGGGTGAGAAGGTTGGTTACTCGTGCTACGACGGGGAAACCATAATAGTGGACACTGCTTGTTCGTCTTTTAAAAGGTAAGTAAACCTTCTCTACCCTCGGACTAGATTCTGCCACGGGTTTCGTTTCTCACAAGCAAACCAGAACCCTCGTTTTCTCCCTCGGTCCCTTTCCTCTACCTCTATTTGCATACCAGTCGGAGGCCCCATCAAGCACATACGCTTACACATCTTCTATAAGTCTTCCTTTAGGGGGAGCAGGTGTCTATAAGTCACCATCGACGTCGGCCAGACGCGACCCTGCTTCTTCTCATTGGAAGTTTATATAATATTTGATCTCTTTCATCATGGCCAATTTTCTTCGTCGCCATAACGAGCATGACCCTCCAATTGGAGAGCTTCCTGTCCCTCACGGGCCGGAGACTGGTCATGAACACCTACACTATCCCCGCCGGGCTTCTACAAATTATGCCACCGATTACGAGAGGCAGATCTTTGCACATTTGCTCCAACCCGATGACTCGTATACTCCCGAAGGTGTTTACTGGGCCGACCTTCCCTTGTCTCAGCGCTTTGCTTTCGTGAACAAGGTCAGCTCACAGGAGTCCAAGTCAGAGCTTAAGACAGTCTGGGCCATGTTCAAGAAAGATCCCTTAAGCCCCTTGTCGTGGTACTTCCGGAATTCGGTCCTTCCCGGTGCCGGTTTGTTATTGGAAGGCTATGTCTTGTTTTCGATAGGCAACCTTCAACCATTATTCGCCGATGTATGGAAGTCCTGCTGGGGCACCCATACTATCTGTGATAAGAACTGGGTCGCATCAGTGACTTATCTTGAGATCATCGGTATTATGTTTGGTCAGACTGGTGTTGGTGTATGTCTTCCACTCTCCTATCTCATCCGAGTTAATCTAATACATGTCCATTTAGATCATTGGTGATTGGATCGGACGAAGATGGGGTCTGATTCAGGACGCCCTGATCATGTTCATTGGGCTATTGTTGCTCACTGGTTCCTGGGGCGTTACACTACAAGGCTGGGTCATTCTATATGCCTTCTCTCTATTCTTCTACGGTAGGTCTTGTTGCTCTATCTCATCCCACCAAAGCCATTAGCTCACAATATGTAGGCATCGGTGTTGGTGGCGAGTATCCTATTACAGCGACATCATCCATGGAAAACGCTGTGTCTGCTGGGAAGTTGTCAACTCGGGAAGATCGGCTTCACCGAGGCCGAAAAGTCACGTTGGCCTTTTTGATGCAAGGCTGGGGCCAGTTCTTCAACCAGATTGTCTTGACCATTCTATTGGTCATCTTCAATCGAGGGACTGGTGGTGAGCCGCCATACAGCGAATTCGCTGCCCAGTACACATTCCGAATTCAATTCGCGATTCCTGCGATTGGCACCTTGTGGCTTGTCTACTACCGTACCTACAAGATGAAATCTGCTTCCAAGCACTTGGAAAAGGCCAAGAAAAAGGCCAATGTTACAGGATACGATGTCAAGTCGCTCAAGATCACTTTCAGCAACTTCGGCGGCCGACTGTTCGCCACTGCTGCCGGCTGGTTTTTCAACGACGTCTTCTTTTACGGAAACAAGCTATTCCAGAGTAAGTTGGCAAATATTCGCACTTACATCACAAAACCGTGTACTAACACTATGTTCAGGCCAGTTCATCAGTGTTATTTCTGATAATCCCAAATCCCTCCTCACAACCTGGAACTGGAACTTGGTGAACGTCGTCGTTTCATTGGCTGGTTACTATGCTGCGGCATTGTTAATCGATAATAAGATGTATGGAAGGAAGAATATGCAGCAGATCGGTTTCCTCGTCTGCTTCCTCGCCTTTGTCATCCCCGCGTTCAAGTACGACTACTACACCAGCCCGGCCGGAATTCACAGCTTCCAGGCTCTTTACTTCCTGTCGTCCTTCTTCAATCAGTTCGGCCCAAATGCGGTCACCTTCCTCGTGGCTGGTGAAGTCTACCCAACGCAAGTACGCGCTAGCGCACACGGTTTCTCGGCTATGATTGGCAAGTCTGGTGCTCTTTTGGCCTCCGTGCTCTACAACTACATTGACAATCCGACAAAATTCCTCGTCGTGCCTTGGTTCGGTCTTGCGGGCATGCTCGTAACTCTCATCTGGCTTCCGGACACCACTGGTCTTGACCTAAAGGAACAGGAGCGTCGATGGCAGTACATCTTGGAGGGCCGACCTGAAGAGTACCACGGTATCGCGATTCATCCTCAACATCTGTCTCTGTGGGAGCGATGGATGGGTGCTGGCAAGAGCTATCACCCCGAGCTGGACATGAAGGCCAAGATCCGCGACCTCCGTGCCGAGTGGGAAGAGAGGAGAGCTGCCGCCAGCGATGCCGAGTCGGCGGATTTCGAGCAGCAAGACGACGACGAGGAGATCACGGAGGATATCCGCAACTACTTCAGCGGAAACCCCGCAAACTCTTCCAATTCGTTGAAGAACGAGAAGTTGAAGGGAAACAAGTTGGGATCTGAATCGCCCCAAAGTGCTGGCACGGAGATCGGCGAGAATGAGAAGACCGCCAACTGAAAGGCTTAGCGTTTGGCATTTTTACCTTGTATATAGATATAGAGTCATGAATAATGTTATTCCGTGAAGGACTTTCACCGACATTCTTACTATTATTTCTTATACGGCATAAGCCTGCACCCAAACCCTAACTGTGAGGCCTCTTCGGCGCGTAAAAGCCCTATCCCAGGGAATCCAACCTAAATTCCTCCAGATCACGCCGCTGCTTCGAGAATCTTCGAGTCGTTACGCGACAACGACTGTACGGAGAGAAAGGGCTTTGTAACTTGCATCTCAATATCACACGGACTAGTCCCCAAGGTCTTGGGATCGTAACTGTCCGCATATCAGGGGGGGCTAGGGCCGGCGATATCGTAAAAATATCCTACAAGCGGCGAATCACATGTTCGGCTAGGTACTTGAATTTCCTTTTCGTTTATTGTCGTGTTTGCTCGATCCCTACCTACATTCTTCTGGGGACACGATAGAAGTCCTAACCCTAGGTAGGGCTCCCCTACGTGAAGTTCTATATATGATTAGATTTCACTAATTGTACAGAATAACCGCCTTACCTTCGAAAAGCAAACGTGACAACACGTAATGATGATGATGATGATCTAGCTCGTAGAACAAACCCCTGCTGCCACCCACTCCGCCTTGTGAGCCTTTTGAGTGAACGAGGGTTCATTGTCTGTCTCTTTAGACAAGCACCCCAAGTCCTTTCTTTTCCGATGTATGAATTGGGCTTTGCTGGATCGTTACTGACTGAGATGTTCGGCACATCGTCTTGAGTAAGGCGACTAGGCATTTTGCTCTGCTCCGACCGCTGGCGTAAATAAGGGTCGGAAGATTCTGAGCCGAAGTGTTGTTGTTCTATGTCGACGTACGGCTAGGTTTCTGCCCTCTGGCGCTTTGCGATGTCGCTGTTATATAATAGTAGCTAGTGCCAAAAAAAAAACTCTCTTCAACGCGAGGGCCGAGCCAGTTTCTGAGTCCTAAATATTGTATGTAGACTCCGTCCTCAGATGCTGCAAGACTACCCAGGAGGTAGGTAAGCGATTTCAAGGAGACTACCTTGTGGCGCTTACTTGAAAGTTTCTTTCTTTCTTTCTTTCTTTCTTTCTTTCTTTCTTTCTTTCCCTTAAATGCTTCGTTGATTTGTCGCTGCTCCTCTTCAAGTATGTCTTTTATTTGAATCCGCTGTTAGGGCTGATCCTCGATGTCAGGCGGTAACCGTTGTTTAGATCCAGAAAACGTAGCTCCATTGTTGCTTCTAGGGGTTGTAGAGCATCGGGCGTACGACCGCTTCGAAAGTACGTGATACTACCTACCTATCGTTGGTTCGTCGTAACTCATCGCACCGTATGCCGCAAGCCATCGTTATGATGCAGAATGCGACCACAGGAATCTCAACGGCTTCTTGGAAGCTACGGGAATACGTAGAAACATAAAACCATACAGGGCTTGGTACTACTGTAGAGTGTCAGAAATATTTCATGTTTAGCTAAGGCAGCGCTCAAAGTGGTCATGGCAGACCCTATCCAGGGTAACCGAAACAAAACCGCTACTGAATGATGATGCCCAATCCCGCAATTCGACGGCGGTCAATATACACACAGTTGTGCCGTTGATCATGTACATGCCTGGTCTTTTTTCTTCTGTTTAACAAGTTTCCCTTCCTTCTTCTTCTTCTTCTTCTTCATGTTCATTTATCCTTTTCATTCTCCGAGACCTTCTCCCATTCGTCCTCAGTACTGGCAGCAGATCTGGCCTCAAATGAGCTCTCCGGGGCGCGGAGCTTCAGGTCTCCTCCTGCCGGGTCCACTGGTTCAACCTCTGTGCTTCCCGTCTTCGTGTCGGTTTTGGAGACGATGGTGGTTTCCACTTCGGTCTCGCTATCGTCGGTTCCTCGGGCAGATTTTTGTTTTCCGGACCGCGACCGGTCAGCTTCTTCTTCTTCTTCTCTTGCCTTCGCCGCATTTAACTCGGTCGCGAACCAGTTGATAGCCCACCATAGCCCCCCCGACAACAACGACAAGGCAACGAAGTGTACGCTATACGTAGCGATGAGAAGTGTGAAGAGGACTAGTTGTAGAGCGGCAAAGGTAACGTTTGTTGCTATCAAGAGGCTCGGGGTCGGACCAGGGGTGAAGATGGACTCCCAGAGCTGCTCAACAAAGCCCGCCATGGTTGCTTTTGAGAGCTGGAAATGTCCGCAGACGTGAAGCGACAAGGCACAAATAGTTCGTACTGGTATGCGACGCTATGCGATAGCGCTGTGTTACAGATAGGGCAAATGGCGAATGAAGCCAAGAGAAGTATGTATGTATGTATGGTGGTGATTGCGCGGTTATGGGTTCGACGAGGCGAGGAGTTTCGAGAGAACTACTTGTAAACAGATACTGCGCGATGGATTTTTATGTTGACTTGATTTCTGAGTTATGGCCAGAGTGCTCTTTAGGCAGTAACAATCAGCTTGGTCTTAGACGCGAAAGGACAGACAACAACAACAATAATGGAGAGGTAGTGACAACACTTGGGTGGTGGTTCTGGCCTTGGGATCGCGACGTGGTGGAGATCTCAATGGAGCGGGGCACATCGACAAGGCAGGTACTTGGGTACGAACCCACTAACCTAAGAGCTTAAAGCTCAAGTACCGACTTGAGACTTAGGTAGCCTCACAGGAACGTAGAGGTAGGTTCCGGTGAGAAAAATTAGAAAGTCCAAATGGCAAGATGGGGAAGATATGTAGGTATCTAGACGCATCATACATATCCTTCTGATTAATAGAAAAAGAAAACGTCACCAGTTCGTTATAGAGGTATTGTTTGTTTTGTCTGGTTGATTACATACCCCTCTATTGTACATGATTGGGCTATATCGAACAGGGTCCAAAGGAGCGAGGGGGAGGGGGTAAATGCGGGACACTTTGCAGACAGAGGTCTGATCTAATAGGTAGCAGCTGACCAGCTTCTTGCTGATACATAATTTGAGAAGCTATCTTAGGTAGGTAAGTACTAGCTGTCGGGGTTTGAACAGCTAGTATATGAGTAGGTAATTAAAACGTATCCAAACTCGAAGCAGGCTAAGCAGGAGGCCGAGTATGTATACTATATGTACTAAGGCAGGAAGCGAAACAACATTGAAGGCCAAAATCAACGAGCGTCTGTTCGCTATGACGCCGACGTTTTCCCCAGAATATCACTCTAGGAGGGTCTGCTAGCGGGGTTTAGATGGTTTAGATAGTGAAGCATGCTACAACCTACATACATGTAACGAACGGCCTCATGTAATTGTCGTGCTTTATCTGCATACCTACATTAGTAGGTATGTAGGTAGGTAGGTAGGTACCTAGTAGATACTTACCCAAGGAACGCCATGTGCTCAAGCAAGGTTGTTCTACACGCAGCAAGCCGGCAGAAAGCCGCAGCCTTTCCAGTCTCCCGTCTTTCGTCTTTCAGCTGGAGGGGCCTTTTCAAGGAGCCCATGTGAGACAATCAGGACTATGCAACGTCGCTGCGAGGTAGCAAACATGGTTCTGTGTGACTGACTTCCTTTTATTGGCCTCCCCATCCTAAGTGCCTGGTTTCTCCAACTTCCTCCACGCTTTTGAGCCTACCTACCTCATACCCACCCATATACATATATGATGACCTATATGTAGGTAGCTTAATAGTCTCGACTTTTCGAAAGCAAACACCTCGGCCAATTATTATCTAGACGGCTCAACTTTTTTTTTAACGTCTTTCAACACAAACCCAATTTGTAGGGATTTCTTGCGCCCTGCTCGCAGGACTCGACATCCGAGCTCCTATCCCTAGCTGCGGCTCATAGCATGTTCGCTGAGTGCTTTCGCCCGCATCAGTTCCGGGAGTAGTTACGGCGTATAACCACGCAGTCTCAAGATGGCGGTCGATACTGCTGCTGCGGGTGCTTCAGAGACCAAGGATCCTCTGACCTTACATTCGCTTACGAGGCACGATACTAACCATGTGCCGCCGGACCTTTCTGTTGGCGAGATCCACCTTCCAACCTCCGTGTCGCCAGCCATGATCCAGCTCATAAAAGACAAAAATCGTGAATGGGAGGGTGTCAAGATCAAGGGAACGCCGCTCACCCTTTTGAACCTCCCAGTCGACGTGCTAAGACTGATCGTGAACGAGGCAAGCACCGACCTTAAACTTTTATACATAGACATGCCTATATATAATGAAGTGGAGTGGTATGCTAACAAAGCATGGCTTCTTATAGCTCACCTACACCAACGACGTGATCGCGTTGGCCATGACCCACTCCGCGCTCTACAAGCTAGCTTTACCCAACATATATTCTCGTTTCGATATCGTGTGGCCGGATGTCAACTCTCAGACCCAGGGCTCCAAGTGTGTTGACGCACTCTCTTATGGCTTGGCGACATTATGTCTTCCCAGCAGGTTTGCCGAGACAACACAACGTTCGCGTGCAGTGGGTCGCGGACGGCCAAATATTTCACATCGACTGGCAAACAACGATTACGCCAAGTACATCCGAAAGTTTTCGATAGGCGACGGACCTCCGGAATGGACCTCGGAATATCTGATTACCAAAGAGAGCGGCAAGATGCTAGGTACACTGGTGGCTGTTGCTGTTTCGAAGATGGTAAACCTGGAAACCTTCGTGTGGGATATGCCCACTGGAGTTTTGTCTGACGTTTTTATGGCGCTCTCATCACACGAGGACGATCAAGGCCAGGCGAAGCTCGAGAAGGTATGGATCCGCTGGCATAACAGCTCCACGACCTCCAGCTCTTCATCTGCCTCTAGCCCTACAACGGTGCTCCCAACTCTTAATCCTCCCCCACCTATTCTTCCGAGTATACCAGGCGCGTTACCGCAGCCAAAGAGCTACGCCCAGAGCTGCGCAGAGTACCCGACCTTTAGTGTCTTACCCCCACTCAAGAGTTTAACCGTCTTAGACATAGATGACCTGTCTTACCTCGATGAGATGTCGGTTCTGATTGAGCGATCTGCGTCTCAACTTCGTGAACTTCAAGTTGGAATGTCCAAGAGGGCTTGTGATCTACACGATTTCGCGCGGCCTTGGTACGGTGCCAATTTACAGCAGGTTGATCACGAGGCAAAGTGGCCAGGTGAAAGTCGAATTCCCACGACTAGACTGGGAGGCGTACTGGGAGTGCTAGTCGGCCGGATCCACGATAGTAAGTATCATCTGAGATCACCTCGTATCCGTCTTGTCTTTCCAAAGGAACCGTAACCTTTTCTTCGGGCTGCTTTGGTACTACCTATATTGATGTCGCGGACGTGACTATATAGGTACCGTTAATTCTGTCGGAATTAACGATGTCGTTTTTTCCGCTACACCTGATTTCTAGTATCGTTCTCTCGTGTTCTGCTTTATATTGAATCCACTAATGCCAGCAACCCTAGTCCGTCGAACACCCAAATCGAAAAGCTGCCAGATATCGACGCATGAGCAGAACGCTGATGCCCCCAACGACGAAAAGACTATGGAACTAGTGAACGAAACCAATGAGGCTTCTCAACCACGCGTTGCAGTCGATGACGACTTTCCTACCTCATGCCCGGATAGGAAGTGTCTGGAGGGAAAACTCAAGTTGGAAACCTTGGCACTTGAGAGAGTGACCCTGTCAATTGCAGTGTGTTCGCGCGCTATTGATTGGAGTGGCATGACCAGTATGACTTTTTGAATGATACAATCTATACACACTGAACAGCATTTCTAACGTATTTTAGGCTTGACTATCCTTAATTGTCAGCACCATGAGGCTCTGTGGAAGGTACTGCGACACCAGTTTCAACCTACGCCTCCAGCCCTCGGATCCCCCAAAGGCACGTCAACACGATATCATCTATCGTTGAAGCGCATATCGACCGACGTGGTGTCGCCAGCCCTCCTCGGCTTCTTGAAAGAGACCATTGCACCCAACACCATGGAAACCATTTTCTTACAAGATCGACAGCGTACAATAAAGCCCTCTGTCACTTTAGAACAAGTTTTCAAGAGCGCAGTAAAACGACAGCGGCACAGCCTAAAACGGCTTCTCATTGACAGTTCGGACAAGGAGACCACATCTATCTCAATGGGAAACAACGGGCGTTGGAGGCATTGGGCTGTGAAGAATGAATTTTTATCCTACATCACCAGCGGCAGAATGACGAGTCTGAGGGAACTGGGCATGGTAATCGATTGCAACGACTGGGTTAGTATATGCCTGAAAGCGCTTATAGCGCAGTCCGCTGACAACAATGAAACATAGCATACGCTTCTGCAGCAACTACCTCAGATGGCCAACCTGCGCTCTCTCTATATTCCACAAATGGTAGGTCGCGACTCTAGGTCGTCGCCGACACCGAGAGAGCTCGCACTTCAGGTTCCGGATATAATTAGTTTGAGAAGAGAGATTCGACTCACCTACGTAGGACTCTGGCATAAGTGCTTCGAAATTACAGAAGTAAAACGTGACGATCGTTCCCAGGATGACAATGACCATGTCGTATCTACGAACAATGGCGGGAATAGCGAAGGCGATGATATGACTGATGAAGAAGAAGACGAAGACGAAGACGACGAAGTTGAAGCATTTATGGATGCCGAGAATGAAACTACAGAGGAAATATCCAGCGACGACCAATCAGAGGCGGATTCTTTTATGGAAGAGACAGCGAATAATTCACTCCCACGGCTGGGACTACGTGAAATTCTTTACTACGATGAAAATGTGGAAATCTTTCGGGCACGACACGGAAAGCTATAGGCACTCGACATCTTGCGGTCTCGAAAGCATCTGGCGCTAGACTACTGACGTGTTTGAGGAATCCTCTTGGCGGCGTGGCCTGCACCCATTCGGGCTACGATTGCCGACAGCTTGGATTAGAAGTACCTGTCTACCGGGACCAGTTGTTGGTGGATATCATGCATGTTTTATGGAGGGAAAAAAAAATTGGCGATGTGACGTACTGGGTATCTGAGATGGATATGGATGGATAGATGGACGGATGGACGGACGCTCGGGCGGATTTAGTCGTTTTTATATATGATACCTCGAGCGCGTGGTACGCAGCAAATAGTTAACAAATACGACATCATCGGACTACCTACCTCCAGAAGTCTTGACTCGTGTTGGAAAGTTGTTGTCCATGGTACGTACATGATGATAATAATAGGTAGGTAACTACAGATACCAGGCCCAACAAGCCAACCGACTGACTTAGCTAAGTTGTTGACTCTCGATCCAAGCTCCATCACACCTGAGGATTTTCTTGGTTCTTGTTACCAAAACCCTTCCCGTTGGGTAGCGATTCGGGGGGCCGGCTGAGCTGGCGAGCTGGCGCGCGACCAGGCACCCTTGGCGACCCAGCATGACGCAGGCGAATCACAGTGATCTCTCTTGGGAAGGAGGTCGCATCTTTGTCGCAGCTGGCAGCTTCACCGAGAAATCACAGTGTCAAGCTGCCTCGTGGGATCTAATGCAGGTACTAATAGTGGCAGGCCACAGTAGGAGGCCCCGCGGAAAGGACTGTGCAGCACCTTCCTCACCGTCACGTCCTCTTTCGGGCATGGTCGACGAAGGTTGCTGCAGGTGTGACACCAAGGGCAGGCCAAGGGGGGGTACCACCCGCTTTACCGCTACTATACCGCTACTTTGGCGATTGCATCTTACATAGTATTATTTTCCGTTTCGTGGTCGTCTGCTGTCAGGCTCTCTGCGAGCTCGATAGTCAGATCCCATCCCGACCAGGGCCCAGTTCGGCCAGTCTCGCCCGCCAGTCATTCCACGAGAAAACTTCTTTTCTGCTGCTGCCCGTCAGATACCAGCATGTGCCTACGTGTGTCTCACTCTCACCGATACTTCTAGTCGCTTTCCCTCTTTGTCCTAAATCGGAGACGCTTGGCTTGCTTGCTGCAGAAAAGCACAAATGAACCTTGATCTCCGCCTCTTTATTAAGAACCGCTGCACGACGCCTCTTTTTTTATTTAATTTTTTTTTTGCTTCTCCCTCGGGCCCCCGGCATATATACATATATATACGACTAAGAAAGAACACCTGAAATCTTTCTCTCTTTTTTATCTATTTAAATATACTACATTCTCCGAGTTTCCTGTGCCGGCGTTTCGTTTCATGAATTCGTTCAATCTTGTTGTGTCTTGAACATCTGGCGGAGTTTGGCGGGTTTTCCACAGTAGCCAACCTAGTCACTTAATTATTTTTCCCATCCCGCCTATTTTCAAGTTACCAGTCAGCAGAAATCCTTCGCTTTTTCGCTCCCACCCCTCCATGGATTCTTTACCCGTCGAGCTTTTGAGGCTCATCTACTCGTACTGTGATTTCGAATCAGTTCCCAATTTGCGCGCCGTGAGCCCCAAGCTGGCAGATGTCGGTTATGAATACTTACTATCGCCAAATTTCACCTCGCTCAATTGGCGCCTTGATATTGATCGGCTACACAACATCGCACTCCACGAACGCCTCCGAGGGAGTATCCAGTCAATCAATATTTTCCTCGGAGAACTGTCGTACTATGATGCATGGAGTACCTCATGGTAAGTCCCTTGATTGATTGCCGTGTAACATCGCACCTTTCGCTGGGAGACTTTCTTCTAAGGGACCCGCACTGAGAAGAAGTGCTCCGGCTGAATTGCTCTTTTATTTGCCGGTTTGTCAGTTCCTAGCTAATATACACCTAAGTAGGGCCCAGCACTTTGTGGCCCCTCCGGAGGAACGTGCCGAGCTGATGGCACAGGCTCGAGTGGAATTCGACAGGATCGCAAAAGGGCGTAAGAAGGTCGGACCACTCCATCTGAGGGCTGACGACCTGCGCGAGGCCTGCTCGGCCTTGCCGAATCTTCGTGACCTTGAGGTTTCCTTTGCGCAATGCCCGTCCACGCTCAACAACAAGTTTATCCAGGAGGCCTTCTTCTGGCCCAACTGCAGGAAGCTGGATCGACAGGAAACGTACCAGAACCTGGATGCGGTCATGTTCGCTCTGCACGGGATCAAGCTCTCTTCGTTCAAAGTAGACAGGCTGCCGCTCGAGATATTTCGACTGACAAACCACCGCCTCCATTGGTTCACCCATGCTCAGTCCTTCAACAGCCTGTCTAGTCTGAACTTGACTTTGGATCCTTCCGGGCTCCGGGGACCGACGTCGGCATTCCGGGCGGTGAATGGACTGGGTCGCATACTTCAACTCGCCACGAACGTGACACATCTGAAGCTGGCTTTCCACCCTTATTCGAGCGAACACTCGAGGTTTGCGCTCACTTTCGGGGAATTGTTTTTTGATTTTACCTACACACGGCTCACCGACCTGGTACTAGAGGGCGTATCGTGTGATGAGGAGGATCTCAAGGAGTTCTTGGGGCGACACGGTACCACCTTGGTGCGACTGCGACTAGGCGGTCGCGGGTTGGCCAAACCATTCGAGGCATCACACGGGGGTATACACCTCTACGAAGGAACCTTCCGATCGCTATTCACCGGCTTGCGAGTGAAGCTCCCAAAGCTAGAGCGCATGCACCTCGAGGGCATATTCGATTGCGAGCACCAAGACCTGCCGTCGCACGAGACCTACAACTTCTACCCCCTTACCGACGAAAATTGGCAAGACGTCCCTACGCCGAAATGGGTTCGATCGTCACGCAAGACCATCAGCTGTCTGCCTTTCGAGCAATACGTTCTTAATGGCGGCGTGTACCCTGGCGGGAGCGTGTTGACGCGCGAAGACGAATGATCGACTGATCATCTTCTTACGTCTACGACTATCGCCTGGTACTACATGAGACTCGGATTGGAATCAGACTGGATCACATGAAAATTCTGTTGTTACCGCACCATCCCCTCTCGGCGTATACTGTTTCACGAGAACATCATCGCATCACCAAGGCATCTAGTGGCCGGGTGGCTGGCGTTTTACTGTGGTTTTTCTTATTTTTGTTTGTTTCTGGATACGAAAGCGAAGAACAAGAGCGTATTGACCATTATGACACGAACCCAACCGCCCTGTCTCCACGCGGGACGTAATGGAGACACCCATTTGCATATGATTTACGGCCGCTACAATTCCATTTATAGACGATTTTGCACAACCTTCCTCAGGGAATGATTTGTATGGGTAATGCGGCGTTTTTTTTTTCAGGGAAATTGGAATTCTACCAGAATGTTCGTGTTCGTTGGACCTCGAGGAAGATGAGAAAAGGCTTCACGGTCGTACACACACACCCTCTCTCTCTCTTATTGGCATAACCTCCCCAGGATCTATGGTTGCATAACACATCACATGAGCATTGTTTCACGAACTATACGGAAGAATACGGAGAGACAAGAGCACGAACACACTCAGTTTGTCAGACTCTGCTTATTTCTTAGGGAGAGAAGAGGGGGGGAGCTTGGTGAAGATTGAATACCTCGGCTGTTCCAAGTCGTTGCATTAGAATATCTAGCATAGACTGCGAACGGGTGTTTGCGATGATAAACTGTTCTATACTATTCTGACTCTGTGCCCCCTTCACAAGGCAACATTTCCTCGTGATCTCTCCGCATCCAACTCTAGAATTAGCTTGCCCAAGAAGATCTTCACGAGTGAGCAGCAGCAGCAGCGGTGTAAGCGTGAGTATGTAAACGGCGTGGCTCCACGTGAGTCGCCAACGACTTTTGGGCGGTGGAACTATACTAAACAAACCCGGGTGAGATTCCTAGTCATATGTTCGCCTCTGAAACAACACACAAGAGAGCACGACAGGGTTCATCATCATCATCATCACGATTGGGCTTTCTTCTCTCTCAAAGGATGCGAGGAGGGGGCCGGACAGAGAAATGAAATCCTACTTGCAAGTCATTACATCATCGAAAAGAAACCTCACGCCCTCCCCCCCGTCTGGGTCATTCGTTTCGCCAGATGACCCGATAGGTCCGGTCCGGCCCATCCCAAACGGAACGTTTTTTTTTCTTTCTATATGTAGTATACAACATATGTACTACCGGGCTCTGTCTTGGACGCTAACTGTCTATCGGAATGGCTGGCTATTTGCCCCGAATCACTTAGCTTAGCTTGCTGACAAGGCTTCGGCGTGGTCCGGTATTTCGAGCTACCGTTACCTTACTACCGGGACCTGTCAAAAGTTGACTAACTGGGTTGCGCTAGGGTGGTTTTTTTTTTTTCCTTTTTTCTTTTTCTTTGGCACTGTACTGTACTGGCTGGCTGGTGGATTCACGATGGCTTCAAGAACTTTCTCCCCACCACCACGACGGGATCAGCTAGCTAGCTGGGTACTGTTAGACGACTAACTGATCATGGCAACGTGGCTGAGTGGTTAAAGCGTACGACTAGAAATTATAGTATATATGTCTATATATCCTATATATCTTGCAATCGTATCCCTTCGGGGTCGTAGGTTCAAATCCTGCCGTTGTCGATCCATTACCTATTCATTACACTGGGACGAGTTGAGAACTGTTGTGTTGAGTAAGGAACACTGCGTGTGCTACCTATATTCGGGTTAACGGGTTCCGGGAAAAGTTACTCTTGCAGGGAATTTTTCCTAGTCTTTTTTTTTTCTTTCCAGGTTCTCACTGCCTACCTAGGGAAGTTCGAAGTAGTGTAACCGTGGGGCAAATCTTACATGGGGGAAATCTATGTAGGTAGTTTGAAGGTAAAGGCGAGGTGATTGGATCATGGTGGTAATTTAAAAATAAACATACACGAAGTGCATCGAGATTGATGCTCAGTTTGATCTACCTACTACCTAGTACGACGTCAATCTAATACCTACATGTATGTTGCATACTGCGCATTGGTATACTTATGATGAATATGGCATAGTAGGCCAACTGTGCTTTTACGAAATATTGGTGCATACTGTGTGTGTGTGTGTGTATGTAGGTACGTCAACAATGAGGCTGACGATTACAATGCTGTTGCAAGCGAACAAGCTAAGTAAGTAGCAGTCGAATCCTGCTGACAAGGTCCCTACGTGCTGCTGTTGTAGGGTAGGTAGGTATCAGAGAAACCAGAGATTTCGGCTACACTAGCGAAACGTCCGAGCGTGCGTACCCTATCTACTTATCTGGCTTGTCATCAGCTGATCGAGGTAAAGTGCACATACATATATCCAAGCACGGACGAAAAAATCACCCATTGGACGGGGGAGATTTTTTATCTTGGGTGTGATCCGCGGATAACACGGGTGTTGTGTTCCAGTGACGGAACTTGAATAACCTACCTACCTACCTACTTACTTGTCAACATCGGGTTGTTGTTTTTTATTTTATTTTTGAGTAGTAGGTGGTAGTAGTAGCAGCAGCAGCAGCAGCAGCAATAATATAATACAATACGATACAACAGCTAAAGTCGGTGAGGGCCTCGGTAATCCCGGTGATGACTGGTCTAACTTGTTTACAACGAATTGATTTGCGATCGAACGGGCGGTCAGACCAAAGAGAGCATTTAGTTAATTACGACCGTTGCACAATTTTTCTGATGACTAACAACCCAATGAAAAAATATGAATCATAACAATTGCGTATGTAGTTTAGTTAATTAACAGCTAGTCATGTCGAAAGCAAGCGGGTTGCCCGGGTCGGGGATCGCTGGTCGGGATAGCCTTGCTCGTAAAGGCAAAAAAAAAAAATTTAATGATCGGGGAACGTTGAATCCCAACACCGCGGATTGACTGATGAGACACTCATTTAGCGTGGTGGGACCTGGGGGACCCGTCGTTTCGGCGATTGCATCCAAGTTCAAAGATCCTCTTTTTTTTTTTTTTGTCCATTTCTTTTTTTAAATCCTTAGTTGCCAAGATTGGAACTGCAGCGCGACGATGTGACAAGTAACTAAGTAGACAGACATCTGCAAGGTAAACAGTGATAGGTAGTACAGTAGTAGGCTCGGTAAGTATGTAAACAATGTCTTTGACTGGGATATGTAGGCAGGTCATAAGCCACGGCAGGCTTCGTTGCATTCAAAAAAGAGGTGTTTATGTTTGCCGCCGTCCTTCAGTGATAGCCCCCAAATAAGTAGGTAGGTCATAGTGGTCGCATTGGGGGTCGAGTCGTGGTACTGTGGTATTGTCGGATTACTTCACTCAAGCCTTGCTTATTCTCTCCTCGGCCCACGATGGAGACTTCTGAATTGGAATCCGGTCTCGAGCTGCCGATCCGGGAGTTTCGGCTAGAGCCGCAGGGATAATTAGGCAGGGGTTTTCCTTTCTTTCGTTTCGATTGTTTCCCCCCTTCCTCTTCTTCTTCTTCTTCATTCTACTGTAGGTTTTGGTCATGGCGACAATTTTAACAAGAACGAGTCATGTGAAGTCGTGATGAGGCGTGACTAGTGCATGAAACATGATCAAGTTCATATGTAGTTCTAAAAATTGATAGGTGTAGTATGAGTTAAATAGCCGACTTGACAGGGAAATATCCATTAGTTGTTTAGTCAGTCAATGACTAGTTTCACTTTGCTGTCGAGGCTGTACTGTAGGTAGGTAGATTGTTGCATGTTAGTTAGATGGCTTTCTGAGACACATTGCCGAAGAGATTTGTTGCAGTGTCTCGGATTGACTCTGTTATTAGCACCGACAGTGGGGTCTGCGTTTGATAAGGTGCATATATTCGACGTCTCTCGAATTGTTGTCTCTTGTTCACTTAAGGGTTCTTTTTCATCAACTACCTAGGTAGCAGTTTAATACTATTCTTAATGTGAGACCAAGCATGTATGAGCGTATAGTCTAGTGGCGTTGAGCTGTCATATCATTCCCGTAACATTTTACTATAAGACATTGTTACTTACTCGCAGGTGGCAGAGTAAGCCAATGCAAGGCGAGGCGAGGCGAGACATCACATACGACGTGACGTTTCCATACCTGTATGCATCAGATGCAGACTCAGCCTGCAGAGAACAATTATTAGAAAGAAAGAAAGAAAGAAAGCAGAAGAATTGGTTTAACCTATTCGGTATGTATTCGGTAGTGTTTTGATCATTTCCGTTGTTCCCGTAACAGTCTCGCCCTTCAAGTTGGGCCAGCCTGCCTCTAACCAGGGGTTCCCTTTTTATACGCATACAGCACCATACAGAACCCCCTCCACCCATCTCATCATCTGTGGAGAACCACGAGATGTTCCTGAATTTCGAAGGAGTGACCGCGCCCCTCTCCGCAGCAAACCATTCCGAAGGGGGAAAACGGGTGGCTCGTTAGACAGGTGAGGATCTATCGATTATTACCCTCGGCGCCAAAGCTAATCTAGGTATGTACTTACTTATACTGTATCATATGTCTTGCCAATGGTTAACGATACCTCGGTCATCCAGACGCCTCAAACTCCGCGCGCAATGGGATTTGTTTTTGCTATTGTTATTGAGAATATCCTGCCTCTTGATTTCTGGTTGCACTAGGCAATGGACTTGTACCTAGTAAAGCAGCTGCGCTGTACTTCTTATAGTTATGGTAAAAGTCCCGTGCTGTAAGTAATGTGAAGTGAAGCTTCTGCATAGAGCTTCAAGGTTCCAACGTCAGGCAGATTCCTTTTAAGTTAGCAAAGACACTACTGCACCTTCATGACCACACCACACTGTCGGCTACTACCTACATGTTTAAGTAGTTACCTACTGCCTACATGCGAATTGCGTATGTCCACTGCCGGGCATGTACACTTCAGTAATGCCTTCGGCTTCGGGTACCTACGAGATTTGTTCACTGTGAAAGAAGTAAGTACCTATCTTTAGTGCCAAGCAGCATCGGCCTCCAGGGGTTGCGCCTGGCCCTACTGGAGCACACCCACTAGCTCGCTCCTACAACTGGGTTGCCCGCCTGTCGACTGTCTTGACAAGCCCCAAAAACGTCACTGTTGACCTGCAGACACTGACAATCCCACGATCTGCAAGCCCATCCCTACGTATTGTATTTCCCTCCAGCTTTCTATTCCCCTCTGACCAAGACCCCGTGCCCGCGCTCGTGCCCATGCTCAATGGTCAGTCACTCTTGAATCTCGCCGTCGCAGCGTCGCGAGGTTATAAGCGAAACCTTGTTATAGACTAAACCAATAATCTGCTGCTCATAGACTACTAATCTATCTACCTTGATCCGCTTGCTGTTACACATTTGTTTGCGCTTACACGTAAATCGAGCCCTCTCCTCTCATTCCAGTCAGACCGGCCCCAAGTTACCCAATATCCTGGATGGAAATTCTTTGGTCCCGAGACCGACCATCAGTTCTCTGGCGATTCAGACAACCAACCAATAATTGGTGTTGGGGTTGGGTACCTTCGTCGTCGCTACAAGAGCGACCGCCGCTCGTGTTGCCTGTACCGGCTCACCGGCTTGATCGCAATGCAGCGGGTTTCGTCCCTCCTCCCGAGCTGGGATCGTAATAGGTCGAGCGCCAGTAGTTACACCAGCAGTCATATTCGTAAGAACAGCGTCGAAAAGGTACGCGGGTGGGCTGATAAAATCCCCTCGTCCCGTTCTTCCCGACTGGTCAAGGAAGCATTCTGGCCTACCACGCTCGATAGAGAATGCGAAAAGGCTGCCCGCATATTGAAGTCATTTTGCAGTACGTCCGACAGACACCCTGCACTGCCGAGAACAGCCGGGCCCCGTGACGGCTTCCCTACTTACTGACACTGACCAAACAGGCGATGGCTTCTCGACACCCGACGAACGGCCCGGAAGTCCCTTGACCCATTCGAGCATGCAATCGTCGAGCAAAATGCTAAAAAAGATTCCCCCGAGGTTAATAGAAAACGCCGTCGGGCTGGCTATTTTCACGTCTATGCGGTCGGGCCTATGGACCTCGGGCTCCGGAGGCAGCGGGATCTTGATTGCGCGGAAAACCGATGGCACCTGGTCTCCGCCGTCCGGTCTGGTGCTACAGACACCGAGTTTGGGCTTCGTCATCGGCGTGGACATATACGATTGCATTTTGATCATCAACAATTTCACTGTTCTGGAAGCGTTTGCGCGGCCTAAGTTCACGCTTGGCACAGACGTCATTTTATCGACTGGTCCACTGGTATCACTAGGTTTGCTCGAGAACGACGTCACATGGACGGACTTGAGCGACGCTGCTATCACGTACGTGAAGGCAAAGGGGCAGTTTTCGGATGTGAAATTGGATGGCACCATCCTTCAGGAGCGGAGGGACGAAAATGAGAGATTCTACGGCATGACATTGGGGGTAGCAAAGATATTGTCGGGGGACATAAACCAGAGCCTACCGCAGCTACGGTCTCTGACAGAAGTGCTGAAAGCGGCCGAGGGACGGGTAGATTACGACACAGCTCTAGTCGACTCGCTTTCGTCTCAGCCCGCTCCAGGCGATGCCACGATCGAGCCCTCGGTTGCTACACCGGTCTTGGCGCCTACTTTCGGCGTCCCTACGGTCGATGATCCGGATCCTTTTGGCGTCTTGGCTCTCGAGATGGCCGGCATTGGTATTCGTGAGGCTGGTTCGCATCTGCGGCCTGAGAGTAGTCAATTCGAGTTCCATCCAAGCCCGACCAGCCCCCTCTTCCCCAAGGTAAAGCGAGGCAGCGTCGACACAGCTATGTCGCGTAGCAATCGGGGTAGCTACATGTCCAGCAGGACCGTTGGCACCGACAAGAGTCAGACGACCGACGCCTGCACCCACACGTTTTCGGCGACGCCGGAAACGACGCCAACGCACAGCCAGAGCCAGAGCGAGGACGGCCACCAACAGCATTCGTCTGATGAAGTTCACGAAAGCAAGGAGCCAGAAGAGGTTGACTATACTAAGATTGACATCAGCTCTCTACGTATGCTCTCCAACTTTCCTGACCTCGAGGAGGAACCAACACTCGAGTCATTATCACATAATGATGCCGAGGTATCGGCGAGGCCCGACGTGAACGACAAAGGGGAGGAAAATGAAAAGAGCGAGCCCAAAGTGGAGGAAAGAGATGACCGCAACCCCATCTCTACAACAGACAGCGGGAGCAATGACGATGCAGACGATGAAGAGGATGGGAATAGCAGCATCTATCAACAAGATGACGATACTCTTGATAGCGAAGAAGGATCAGAGTTTGACGATGACGACGAATTGGATGACGAGGACGAAGCCGTGGTATTCGAGGTTGCCACGGCACAGGCGCCGACTCGGATGGCCATAGTGGGGACCCAAGTGATGCAAGCCAAAGGGGCCATAGTCACCATTCCCAAGAAAGTACCGCCACCTCTCCCACTCCGGAGCCCTGCTCGTACTTCACGGAGGCGGAGTCAGATGCCTGATGTCGGTAGTATGATAAGCAGCCCGTTACGAAAGGAATTCGATCCGGTGGAAACATCTGAGGGTACCACACCTAGGGCCTCTAAGATCCTGGAGTCCACGTCAAACGAGGCAACCCCCGTTTCCGACGCGGCCGTTGTCAAAATCGTCGAGACCCCTACGACGGATCCGGAAACCACTTTCGCCTCAAGTGACGAGAGCGGTCCGCGAAGCGAGCAGGCTGTCTCGTGCCCGTTCCGTCGATAGAAGGGAAGGGGCAGGCCGCTGCAAACGCACCGACTAATCAAGCAGTAGTCTCCGTCATTGAGTATGCGTGCGCCTTTTACTTTCGCTTTGGTTTATGTGTAATACGACAAAACGTTCATCGAGTTATCATCACTTCGAGCAATGCATCATGGGCGGGTTATGAGAGAACGGAGAAGGACATTCATTCATGGGCGCTTATCTGAGAGGGTTGTTGTATTATCTGGGCAAGCCATTCATGTGCGCCTCCGGTTTTGGGGTTCGGATCTCCCATAAGAGAGGCTTATCGACGGGTTTGGGGAGTGTCGACTGCATTTAACAATACCCTGATCAGCGTTGTTTTTGTTGTCTACTATTTATATGACTTGTACATATTGTATCTAATCTTAACAGGACATTATTGCGGGCGCAAGGGGTTTATGCACCATGGGAACAGGCGCTGGCAAAACCGGGTTGTACAGTCACGGTCAAAGTGAAGCGCGCACGTGCGTTATGGAAAGCGACAGGGGCTCTTATTCGGACTGGAGCGAGATGCTCAGTGGTAGTAGATAGTTATAGGTATTCGTCTGGCCTAACAACAGGTAGAGAGCGCGTACATAATAACATACTTATGTTACTGCAGTACCCAGGTACTCGTCAACTCATGGACCTGATCAAATTTCAATTTCTGAGAAAGAAAAAAATATCTTGTCCAAAAGTACTCTCTCTCTCCTCCCACCTTGTGCCAGCCAGCCCATCTCTCACATGATAGATATGCTTCCCACCCACCTTCAGCTTTGCGACCATCCATAACTTCCTTTGAAAACACGCCCGCCTTTTGTGCCAGATATGTCCCGGTATCGCAAAAACGGCCGAGGTGGGTCTCGCACAACAGCGCCGCCGGGGACTGTACGCCTGGGACCGTTGGTGAAAGCCAATAGCCAATCACCGTAAGCCATCATCAGCTCTCTCGAGCTCCGTTCCGTGACTCAGCCACGGGAAAACGCAACTGCCACACAGTCACAGTCAAGAAGTCAAGATACTAATGAGTTCGTACTGTGTCGCTACAGTGGGCTCCAGCCACAGAGCCAGTTACAGGAGACCCTGGAACCAACGCAGCTACAGCAGGCCCAGCAGGCCACCACCACCACCAATGAACCCACAAGCAGCACCTGTACCCGCCCCTAGAAGCGCGTAGGTTCACGCGAGCTCGTGGCCATTCGACTGCCTCACTGGGCCGATACCTCGTCTTCAGACGCAACCGCATCCGACGATAGTAGATCGCTCCAAGAGCACGAGAGCACTCGCCAAAACAACAACGGTTGGCTCAATTCCCCGAAAACACCGACCAAGAAGCAGCACAGGCTAAGGCGGGTCGAGTCGACGCCGCGCCGACAGCGGGCTTTACGCAGAGAAATTCTGCGCGAGCTCAAGCGATTCGCCTACGACGACAACGACGAAGACGACGGACACGCGAACGCGCCCGACCGAGAGGCGGAGGCTAAGCCACTCGACGACCCCGCCGCCACTATGTCCGGCCAGCAGGGCAAATGGCGAGAGGACCAGGTCCTCATCATCTGCCCCGGCAGTCAGACGACCATGGCCCAGCTGGGTTGTAGCGAGCTGACCCCGCCGGCGCATCGCATACCCACGAGGATGTTCAAAGATGAAGGCGGCGAGGGATACCTGCCTTACTACACATTCAAGCGTAAGAAGGCCGAGACAGCAGCGCCCGTCGATAGTGGAGCAAACGAGGACGACGGGTGGGAATACGTCGAGGACCGTGACAGCGTCGAGGGTGCTATCTATCCGATCCAGGGTACGTTGACAGGGCGAGACCTCACAAATCGATGCTACCATGTTGGCCGAGTGGCCAGAGCCATCCATTGTACGCGATGAAAGCTGCTAACGCTCGGGTTGCAGGTGGGCGCATAGTGAACATGCCAGCCTTTCTGGCTTTTCTCGAACACGTACATGGTCTGCTCGTGACGACGTATCACAACACCCCCATCGTCCTAATGGCCTCGCCGCAATGGACGCGCCCTGATTGCGAGATGATAGCCGGCTATATATTCGAGCAGACGAAAACACCAGCACTGTGTCTTTTGCATAGCGCCATCGCTTCACAATACGGTCTCAAATGGCCCAGTATGACAATTGTGGATATTGGGTTCGAGAAGGTTGATGTGACTTGCATCTACGACAACAACATTGTCAGTCACAAGAACCTAGGATTTCCGACGCCAGTACGAGAAATTTCCGGCGGAGAGGTCTTTACACAGAAGCTACTGTCTTTGTTGAAAGAGAAGGACTTCACCTACGAAATGGCCGAGCAGTTGAAGAAGAGCCCGATATGCGAAGTCTTGCCTTACGTACCCGAGCTGTCGGAGCTGATGGAGCTTCCTACAGAGACGCAAGCAGTGGCAAGTCAAGGCGCTGTGCAGTCTACTACTACTACGGCTACCGTGAGCACAGAAGTGCCCAAAATTACGGAACCGGCGAAACCGGCCTTTATTGCCGATGGCGATATGGAGAATGGTGATGCAAAGGAAGCAGACGAAGGTGTCCTGGACGTGGCCAACATTGTTACGAGCGGTAACACGCGGGAATTCCTCGCCAAGCGAGAAAAGGAGAAGGCGGAAAAGGCCAAGACAAAGAAGCAAGCAAAAGGTCAGGAATCTGAGTCTGCTGCGGCAAAGCCCTTACGATTACCCAACACCAAACGAAAGACGAACATATTTCACTTTGAAGATCTAGAGCACGAAGATGTACAAGTGCCAATCTCGAATGGTGCGCCCAAGTCGAATCCTGCGGTGATCAGCGAGGCACCCACTGCAACGGAAACAGCGCCAGCCGCCCAAGAGGTGAAACCAGAAGGCAAATCTATGGGAGTAGAGCAGGCCAATGGCCAGACGAGTGGTGGTAATCAGCCCTCCGAGCCTGTCAAGACAGTGACAGAGCGCCGGACGAAGCGAGTGAGAAAAGACATTGAAGTTGGCCTCGAGAGGTTTCTCTTCGCGGATCGCGGTGAAATTAATCGGATAACGGATACGATTTACCATGCAATCCAGACCATCGACGACATCTACAAGCGGTCCGCTTGCTGGGACAATATCGTCTTTGTCGGCAACGGTAGCCGCCTCCGAGGTCTCAAAGACAACATCATGCAGACACTGATCGCGCGGCATCTCATTTCTCCCAGCACGGCTACCATCTTCACATCAGAGCTCCCCTCTAACATGGCGACTCCGAGTGGAACAGGTTCGCAGACCCCAACTGGCTCCTTCACAGGCCAACTGCCTACCACAAGCTCTGTCAATCCCCTTTTGCAGGCGGCCACCACAGCCTCGCTTGGCATCCCCGGCCAAGCCCATGCGCCCGGCTCCACTGCCGGTGACGGTACCAGCCATCATTCTCATGGGCAGACGCCCATGAGTATAAAACAAGCCGTCCAGCCTACGTATCTTGCCGATTGGACTAAGAATGGCTTCGAAGAGGCCATGTTCCTAGGCTCGCTCGTCGCTGCCCGCCTGGCTTTTTGTATTCACAACATGGATGCCGTTACTGCGGAGTCTCAACGCTATATGAGTCTCAACCGTGTTGATTATAAGTAAGTTGCCCATCATAAACCCCTCCTTCCCCTTATCCAAAATATCCAATTCTGACCACATGGGTAGCGAGAACGGTCCCAGGGCCATCCGGAATCATTCGATGCTGGGTTAATGAGCGGGTCGTGCTTGTCTTGTTCTATTTCTCGGCGGGGGTTATCCTGGAGTTGGGCGGTTGTATAAAAATGGAGGCGTCTTGCCAGTGGAAAGTCCCTTGCCAGGTGCTTTTTCTCTCTTTTTTTTCTCTCTCTTCCTCTTTTGATTCACTCTTCCAGTCGCCTTCGGGTCTTCTATAGAGTATTCATGGTTATTCGCAGATCCTAGAGCGGGCTTAAAAGTTGGGTGCTGAGAGCGAGGGCCGGCTATTACGGAGGGAGGAGCAATTCTTGCTCGAGTTGGGACGGGGACTCTTCTTAACACAATTACATTGTAGTATAACACTTTGCAATATACCAGTGTGAATGGCACGGGACGATGCTATGCAAGATGAATGCTATGCTGTGATGTTCTCTTTCGGTATGGAAGAGTGAATGAATGCTGATATAAGTTGATATATATAGCATGGTGTAGCTTTGTACTTGTCTTGGTTCTTGCCCTTGGTCTCCTGAACATATCGCCTCCTAACTAAGGCCATTGAGTTACTCTAGTGTGAGATAGTAGCTCGTTTCTTCAAGGAAGAGAGATAGTCTTGGTTTCCGATGATGAATTTCCAAACTGCCTTTTTGGTTTGATGGTTGAAGACACACATACCGGCTTGCATATAGGTGCAATTGGCCCAGACCAGGTTCCTAGATATTCAACGTCCAGGTTGCCAACTTTCTAACGAACAAGGTCATTCCAGCAATTGGCGCAGTCTTAAATTGGCCAACTTCATCAAATATGTATGTATACATGCCAGCCTTATATCTAATGTTATCTTTGGACTTATCTCCTCCCACCTCCGATGAGGGGGGGGATAATAGCAAAGATATGACACGATCAAGTAGTAGTTTAAGATACTCACTATAAAATACGCAAATTGAACAATACATGCATACGCCTGCTATCGCGAAAAGCACGTTGCCAGCAGCCAGAAGAAGATCTTGAGCTTCGACCTCGTATCTGTCTGGTTCAAGCTTATTTATATATATATACATACATACATGTGGTTAGCCTACTTAGAATTGTATTTTCTTTCTTAACCCCTGGGCCCGTTATTACCTCTTAGTAGGATGAACGTCTGGCTTGTTGGATAAGTAGGATGCTATCAGTCAGTAACTTCTTCGCCCATTCTCTAGAGGTAATTAGAGAGGCAGATTTCGGGTCGAGATGGGGATATGTATGTATGTTGATCGGCTACTTCTAGCTAGCTAGCTAGCCTACTTGTCGTTCTTTTTCTCACAATTCGTGTTCATGTTTCGTTGTCACTGAGCTCTTTAGAGCCTCATATGGCTAGAATATCGTCGAGAAAACTGTAACCCTTATATACAATGAAGACAACGATAAGTTGGACCTCTACGGCAATTCCGTATTAAGCTAGGTAACTACTATCGCGCTAATGCAATGTTTACCATGACAATGACGAGCTCTCTGAATTTCAGGGCCTCCCAATTCCCATGGTGTTGATCTTTTTTTTTGTATGGCGAATATGCTAACAACATAAGCGCCACGTTGAAGAAGAAAGCATGCGTAAATTTTTTTCTAATTGTCCTATTTCTACTCTTTTTATTTAGGCTTTATGGTTCGCCATTCGCGGGAGATTGCATGTCGCTATTGCATACTCGTCAAATATGTTTTTTTCCCCCGTAACCCAGGCTTCGATGGCGATGATGATAATTGCCTTCAGATTATGTACACAATCGCGTCGTCAACAAGGGTTTGAGCCACGTACATCATCAATAAAGCGTTTTAGGTCAATATTGAACTCAGTTCAGCCAGCGCTTTGGTAACTGAAGTTCTCTGAAAGGGTCAGTTCGCCACGTATTTCCTGCTTCCGAACGAGAAGACAGCCATCGACCATTCTAGCCATGGATATGTTGTAGGAGGGTTTAGATCAGGACAGAGAGTTTATTTGTCATGACATATAAGAGGCACTGGAAGATTAGACATACAGTAAATATCATGTAACTATGTTAAGCATGGAGGTACGTAAACCTGTGGTTTCCCGAAATATAGTGAATGCGAGACGAATGCTCGTAGGCAATTATATATATTTGGCCCTAATTATCATTAATTACAATAGTCTATGTTGCCCTCATGAAAATGACCCTTGATCCATTTCTTTAGGTATTGTAATGTTGTGATTAGAGTACAAGCGTCCAGGAGAGAATGTGTTGACCCCAGACGTATGGGACCATAGACGTCGACCGAGTAGGCTGAGTCGCAGGCGAAATACATAATCCAGTTGTGATCACATATTTTGATAACTGGGACGAGCATCGACTTTTGAAGCTCAGTGCCATGCTTACGGATCCCCATTAAATATTCGTGCCTCGCGGTAATCCAGATACCAAGCCGTACAAGAGGATCTGGTTGTGTCGGGTCGGTTCTCGCCGCTATAGATATGGCGGTCGGATTGAATGATCGGTGTAGGCCTCGAGTCTGATATATATCCGACCCGGCGACTGCGGGCTTTTGAGTCTCTTCGTCCAGCATGTCGAGGGAGATGAATGGACCTAGATTAAACCCGAAACCGAGATTTAAAAGTGGTGTGTACACGAGATGGTTCCAACAGGCCACCGAACGGCCCATCTGGTAGCAGACCCATGCCGAGTCCACGATAGATTTCAAAGTAAGTTGTAATGCTGTCAAATTATCAGGAGTCTGCCCCTGGCCTGGGTGGCGGAAACTACGGCCGTGAAAAACGTCGTGCGGCACAACTTGTTTGTAAGGATCTGCCTTATAGATGTTTGCACATAGGGCTACCATGTCCTCGGGGATCTTGTCTCGATTATAGTGGAGGTGTTCGACGAAAACCGGTTTTTCGCCGAGGGTGTGTTGTCGGTCAAATGTTGGTTCTGTCAATTTGGTCGCAGTCGTCCACTCGGAGCGAAAGCGTACTGGATGTGAATGTGGCAGAAAGGTCGAGCTGTGGCTCATGTGCACATCTTCAGAAAATTAGTACGAAAGGCTGGAATTATTGTAGATATATATGTGCCTTACCTCTGGGATCCATGTCATCATGGCCTCGCTTCTCTTGGGATATTGAGGCATCCCAACTTAGCGTCGAAGGCAAACTGTCCGAATTGCTGCCAGCGCTAGTGTTCACAACGGTATCACCATCAGTGATACAATCGTCATCTCCATAAGGTTCGGATTCTTGTGATTGTGATGCTGGAGGAGTAGATGTATGGTAATTGTCGGAGTTAAGAGTAAAGTTATGTCGATAGTGATTGACGGAGTCAATCCATCGTGTGATCTGAAATGTGAACATTGTGAGAGACAACTAGAAATATGGTCGGTTCAAGAAACAAACGGGAATATCTTCGAGAGGAAGACGAGATGTTCTACGAATACAGGCTGAGAAATATACATATAATGTAACACTAGCCCGTCTACATCCCTCGATGGCTGGGGATGCTATCACTGGTGGCTAGGAACACCACTTTTCACGCTATTACTCTGTTTATTGTTTGTCTAGGAAAACAATATGAGACCGAGACAAGCGCAAATGCTAGAATAACGCAGATGCGTACGCTCTATTATTACTTCAAACAACCAATCTCCTCGACCACATCTTTTACGACTCCTCAGGGTACTTTATTCACCCTTTTGAATTATTTTAAATATCAGTATTCTATCAACTAAATAGTACATGTTTCTACTTTCCATGACACATTTATAAGAGTGCTGGATGGCAGTTGTGGATATTGGTTGTTTGAAGTAATAACCTTGAATAGAGTTAACTAACACAAGGAATAAACTTACAGTAAGTATACAGTAATAAAGCACAGTTCTTGGCTCGATATACTGTATACGTACTTATGTGTAGGCCCCACACCCCACCAAACTATAGTCAAAATATTCGGGCAACACTCAAATTTCCATTAACACGCCACCTTTTCGACAGCGGCGACGACAACGCAGGGTCCTTTCCATTCACACGTTTCTCCTTCAATACGACACATTGAAAGAACTGCAAGAATTGCATAATGACATCGCTGGCCGACCTGATCGGGGCCCTCCCCGATGGCGACGGATGGGGTCCGGCCACCACCAGCGAGACGACGCTGAATGGCGTGCCGTATGCGCCGTTTTCAAAGGGGGACAAGCTGGGGCGCATGGCCGACTGGACTGCCGATGGCAAGGATGGTAGGGATGGCCGCGGCGGTAGACAGCAGTACAACCGCAACTACAGAGGTAAGCAAGCAAGCAAGCACCCGCATCTCTTCTCTTCTATGATGCCACCCAACAACATGCTGACCCGAACGTGGTCGCGCAGATCAGCAGATCTACGGCGCTGGCAGTGCCGCACTCTTCACCGCGCCCGTTGCTGAGGCCGACGAGAACACCTTCTCCGTCGTGAGCAGAGAACCTACCAAGACGAGATATGGACGAGGCGCCGTCTTCACCCGTGGCCGTGGTCAAAGAGGCGCCAGCCAAGCCCGGGGCGGCCGCACCACTCTTTCGCGCCCTGGCCGCGGTGGCCAGCAAGGCTATGGCTATGACAGCCGCGGCGGACGCTACAACGCTTCTCGTGGTGGTCGCCGCTTCGGCTGGAAGGATTACGACAAGCCAGCCAGGAACCGCGATGCGTCTATCAACATCAAGCCCGAGTGGCAACTTTTGGAGGAGATCGACTTCAACCGGTTAAGCAAGCTTAACCTGGACGGTGACGAGGGCGAGGATCTCGATAGCTACGGGTTCCTCTACTACTATGACCGATCCTACGATAAGCCGCCTGTCAAGTCGGCGGAGCGACGGTTGACCGCCATCGATCGCGCCACCTACAACGTCACAACATCATCCGACCCCGTTATTCAGGAGCTAGCCGAGAGGGACGAGGCGACCATCTTCGCCACGGACAGCATTCTGTCTATGTTGATGTGCTCGACAAGGTCCGTCTACCCTTGGGATATCGTCATCGTCAGGCAAGGCAACAAGATTTTCCTCGACAAGCGCGACAATGCCACGCTCGATATGGTTACAGTCAACGAGAACGCCGCAGATGCGCCGATGGAAGCCTCCGATGGCACCAAGGATGGCATCAACAACCCTACTGCGCTCTCGGAGGAGGCTACCTACATCAACCACAACTTTGCCAACCAGGTGGTGTTGGAGAGCGAATCGTCCAAGGTCAACATGTCCAACGAGAACCCCTTCTATAACGAAGCCGAGGAGACCGAGCCACCTGCGAGCAAGGTTTACAAGTACCGCAAGTTCGATTTGTCCACGAGCGACGAGGAACCGATGTACCTCGTGGTCCGAACGGAAATCGATGCGGTCCAGAAGAACGTCAGCAACGGCGAGGATCAACAACTTACCCTCAAGGCGCTCAACGAGTTCGACAGTAAGGCTCAGGGCAGTGGTGGCGCTCTTGATTGGAGATCCAAGCTTGTCAGCCAGCGTGGTGCCGTGGTAGCTACTGAGATGAAGAACAACAGCGTCAAGCTCGCCCGGTGGACCGTACAGAGTATCCTGGCCAAGGCCGACGTAATGAAGCTCGGGTTCGTATTCCGTTCTGGTTTTTATGTCTTACTGTCAAGAGAAACTAACATAGCCCTAGATTCGTGTCCCGAGCCAACCCCAAGACCAACGACAAGCATGTCATTCTTGGCGTGATAGGCTGGAAGCCCAAGGACTTCGCCAACCAAATGAATCTCTCCTTGGCCAACGGCTGGGGCATCGTCCGTACCATTTCTGACATGTGCCTGAAGCGAGAGGAGGGCAAGTTTGTGCTTGTAAAGGATCCGAACAAATCGATCCTCCGACTATACGAGGTGCCGGCTGGCAGCTTCGATGACGACGGCGAAGAAGAGACGATCGCGGAGACCGAGACTGGGGACAATTAAATTATTAGCAGTTGGGAGGAATAAGCTGAAGACTGGTCAAAGTATCCCCGATGAATATGGATTCATCGGAGGAGCCCTTCCGGATAGATGTTGGGAGGACCTTGTTTAGATGGACAATGTTCGATGTAAAAGCAGACCGTCAGAATCCGGACATAAGCCGATAGATAAAAGCGATTTTTTCTAGTCAGGACGCATTGTAATATCTCCGCCATTACCATATGCTCTCTCTGTGATTCAAATTTTATACCGTACCAAATGGACATTCGCCAATAATTTTCAATGGACTATTGTTGTTTACTCACTTAGGTAGCAGGTAGTCTCTTTTTATATCCGATACTTACACCTTGTACCCGAATAGAACCCCACACCCCACCATGAGCAAAAAAGGTTGTCAATCAGACTGCCCCGCCATGGCTGCTGTGACGTCTGTCTCAATCTTATTTCGCACACTGGACCCCTCTGGTTGCTTATTGCTCTAGCTCTCCGATACACACCTTACCTCTTCCAGGGATACGATAGTTTCGTTCTGTGCGCATAACTACTACTACAATCTAGCCACCAGAAATAAAAGAAGAAGAAGAAGAAGACCGAGTAAATAAACACACAAGATGGCACCAAAGGCGATTATAGCACCGTCGATTCTATCGGCCGACTTTGCGCAGCTGGGCGCCGACTGCGCGCGGACCATGGACCAGGGCGCCGACTGGCTCCATGTTGATATCATGTACGCCCCAACCGAACATACCATACCCAGTGGATGAATTGGGTGGTTGAGGGCATTGAAAAAGTAGCTGACGTCGAGAGCGGGGGGAAAAAAGGGACGGCCACTTCGTGCCCAACATCACATTCGGGGCCCCCGTCGTCGCCAAGATCCGGAAACACGTCGACAGGCCGGCCGAGAAGCACGGGCGCGGGACCTTCGACTGCCACATGATGATCGCCGAGCCCAAGAAATGGGTCAGGGAGTTCCAGAAGGCCGGCTGCGACCTCTACTGCTTCCACTACGAGGCCGCCTTCTCGAGCGCCGCCGAGTCCCCCGAGGCGAAGACGACGGACGCCAGGACAAACCCCAAGGACCTCGTCCGCTATATCCATGACTGCGGCCTACTCGCCGGCGTCGCGCTGAAGCCCATGACCGGCGTCGACGTGCTGACTGAGCTGCTCGAGAGCCCCGATCCGAAGGAGAGGCCGGATGTACGTTTTTGTTCCCTTTCCACCCATCATTCGCCATACTTTGATTTTTTTATGCTTACGCCCCCGCAATCTTTCCTGTTTATCAACTTGTTGCCAACTAAATCACCACCCTTATGAAGCCACCAAGGAACTAATATGTTAATCTTGTGTTATGTTATTTTCTAGATGATCCTTATCATGACGGTCGAGCCCGGTTTTGGCGGACAGAAGTTCATGGCGTCCGAGCTGCCCAAGGTTCAGGCCCTGCGCAAGAAGTACCCGGACCTGAACATCGAGGTCGATGGTGGGCTGGGGCCCGGCACCATAGACCAGGCGGCCGACGCCGGCGCCAATGTCATCGTGGCTGGCAGTGCCGTCTTCGGCGCCCAGGACCCGGCCGAAGTCATCTCGTTGCTGAGGAGTTCTGTGGAGAAGGCTTCGGCGCAGCTTTAGTGTGTGTGTGGATGGATGTTGGGCTTAGGTGTAGATATCGCGATTTAGCAACATTGCATGCGTCAAGGAAGTGGGTTGTTTATGGCACAGTTGTAGAAGAAAGATACCACGGATTAAACAAGTCGTTGTCTATACTACGTTAAAAGAGGTCGCGGTTAGGCGTGGAGTTCAGTATCTAGGATATAACTTATCTAAACGAATTCACCACGTAAGATACTATACTTCAACGACACTTTAACAAATAGATATGAACTAGCGTTTATACGCCGTGCTCTGTATGTATGTATGTAGGTGACTTGAGTTACCAACCGACGAGACGACATGACATCCGCGAACCAACTCCATCTAGCTTGGCTCTACGTAGGCGCCAATAGATATCTATTCTATGCCTTCTTTGGGACGTACGTCTCCATTGCATGAATGAATTTCTTTACTTCGTCCTCTAGAGTCATTCAAGAGAGTTAGTTCATCATCATCATCATCACCATCATACATTAACCAGAACTGAGCAGGGGAGTGAGAAGAGACGACAAAGCATTGCTTTTTTCCAGTGTCTCGAAGGACACGAGAAGCAAGCCTAGGGTGGCAAGTCGAGGGAGGGGAGGAAGAGGAGAAAGGAAGAAGAAGAAAGGGGGGGATAATAAATTAAAGGAACGAACGAGACCGAAAAAAAAGAGAAAAACTCACCGGTATTATAATGCACCAGACTAACCCTCACAACCCCATCCTCGTCAAGACCAAGGAGGTCCCGCACCAGACGCTCCGAGTAGAAGCCGCCCCAGCGAAACCCGATGTCGGCCTTGGTCTCGATGGCGGCGACGACGTCGCGCGACGGCCACCCGGCGACGCGGAAGCTGACGGTGGCGACGCGCGCCTCGGACGAGCCGGTCACGTCCCCGTAGACGGTCACGTCCGGCCGGCCGGTCAGGTATTGGAGGAGTCTCGTCTGCAAGACTTCCTCGTGGGCCGCCGCGTCGACCCAGAATGGGGATGAGGAAGAGGAAGAGGATGGAATTAGGTAGTTTGTTACGGCGGGGATGCTGTGTAGGAGCTCGTAGCTTGCGCCTGCTAGACCGACTGCGAGAGAGGGTTGATTGTTGTTAGTGAAATGTTTACATGTATTATTTAATACATGTGAAGAGTTTCTTGACTCTTGGGGGCTCGTATTATTGTATGTTGAGTAGGTAGGCAGTGAGTGTGGTGCTTGGTGGCTTGAGATCCTATAATGAATGACCTGCCGGGAGGGCGATGGATCTCGATTTCAAGTCATGCGCCTCGAAATAGTAGGTAATCCTCCATTCTCATCTCTCCCAATAACTTCTTAGTTGTCGTGCTTCCCGGCCCCCTTTCACCTCTCTCTCTCTCTTTCTCTCTCTCTCTCTCTCTCTCTCTCTCTCTCTCCTTTTCGGCCTTTTTCATAGATAGACCTAGACAAGCCGAGAACCAGACGATAGAAAATAAAAGAAAAATCCAGGAAGAACGGATGATTAAAAGACGAGAAAAAAGAAAAGAGAAGGACGAATGAATGAATGAAAGAAAAAAAAAAAAGAAAAGAAAGAAAACATACCTTTCTCCTCAAGCGTATCCCCCTTCTTGAAAAAATGCCCCAGAGACCTCATCTGCCCCTGGGCCCGCGGACTCGCGTAAAGCATGGCGATGTGCGGTCCGTAGACCTTATACCACGAGAAGGCGTAGACGTCGACATCCAGGGCGCGGACGTCGAGGGCGCGGTGCGGCGCGTACGAGACGCCGTCCACGACGACCAGGGCGTCGGGCGACGGGCCCGCGCGCACGGCCGCCGCGATGGCCGCGATGGGGTGGATGCTGCCCAGGACGTTGCTCACGTGGGTGCAGGTCACCAGACGCGTGCGGGATGTGAGGAGGGGAGTCAGGTTGGAGGGGAGGGGTTGGGGATTGGGGTTGGGGTTAGGGTTGGAGGATGAAGATGGGGGAAGAAAGGTTACTTCGGGCGTCCACCATTTTATCACCAGCTTCTGCCTTCGGGCGAGGTCTAGCCATGGCGCGATGTTGGCCTCGTGGTCGATGCTTGATATCACGATCTCGTCGCCTTCGGCGAACTCGAGCGCGAAGGAGACGTTGCGGAAGAGTTGCGTCGTTGAGGCGCCGAAGGCTTTGAAGGTGTGAGATCCAGTTAGTTAGTTAGTTAACCTGGTTGTTTCTGCTTGAAACGATATCATAGGGGTGGTTCTCGATGATTCTCTTGTGCGGTTGACATGATGAGGATAAGAGACGAAAATCTGCCGTACCTATCTCCGACGTAGCGGCATTGACATACCGTGCCCCGGCCGCGAAGCCGGCATCATACCGCTCCGTCGCGAGCTTGCCCGTCTTATAAGTGGCGCCCAGCTGGACGTTGGTCCGGGAGAGATAATCTCGAATTCTACCATTGGAGGAAAAACACCGGCTTAGGTCAGTGACTTGGATTTTACTTTTGACTCCTTCGCTACCTAAGGTAGGTAGCTATGATCTTGAAGATGTGTGTGTTCGCTGTATGTATGTACTCACGCCTCGATGACGGTGCCCAGCGTCTGGCTGCCACCCGCATTGTCGAAGAAAATCTGCTCTCCCGCGAGCGCAGGGAACTCGGACCGGAACTTGCTCATGGTCTAGGATGGGGGGGTTTATTTTTATTTTTTTTAAAAAATTTAGATTTATCTTATATGTATAGAGGACGTGTATAAAGTGTGTGTATGAATAGCTTATGATAACCTATATACCGCATATAAGTAGGTGATGAGGGGGAGCGGATCTACCCGAAATGCACTAGTCATAGATCACTTTAGTCCAACGAACATACCAAGATAATTGCTAATAGATTTAGGTACAGTAACATCCGGCCGGGTATCTATACGCTTGCTTTCGTGCCAGTTTAGGAGTCTATGGGACCGTATAGAGACCATGATGGCGTATGTATTGGAGGTAGCAGTTTGGGGTAGACAACTCCATTCCTGACTTCACCTACCTAATATGAATGGATCTCCACGCTCCTCCGGACGGCTGATTCTCAGAACGAGCAACGCATATGTTCTTGTCTTTCTTAGAAAACGGCAAAGCAAGAATGTCTCTTCCCTTCTTAACTGTTCCGAGTATCGCGTGTTCAGCGATATGTGTACTTGGGTGACTCATAATGAGTGTAGATAAGCGTCGAGGACCAGGCTCAAATTATATCATCCTAACGCTCTAAACGAGGGACACAAAATATGCTCAGACACCGAGAGTTGTAGACGTAGGTGCAATACTCAATGGTGATGCAGGTCTCGACTCCAAAGAACCCGCTTGAGCTATCGCTAAAGTAAACAGATACATATCCCAGATCTCTAGCTATAGGACACGGGTCTGGCTTTCTAGATGGTGCAAGGCATTAAACCTCCTAGAGCCTCGACTTATGTTCGTATAGAGAACACTGAAGGCTTCTGCACCCGTAAATGTGTATCTTTCCGTCCATTTCCATCATTCAAGTTGGGTTTAACGACACGTATCGTTGTGGTAGAAATCATCACTTACAAACGGATAGCTTTTTTTTATTTTTCTATCTCACTGTTAAGTCAGACAGCTAAGCTAATGATAACGAATGGCTCAATAATCTCAGCCGTCGAGGCTATAGATCAATATCCCATCTGGGTGTACGCATAGGCCTTGATCGTACAAACTCCACCCAAAAAACGATTCCATGGACTATCCTGATGAGGTTGCCTGGATTTCGATTCGACCAATGCTTTCCTTGTTTGACCCCAGAACGCCCGCGAATATGCAGAATGTGTTCAAATCGCCACCCCTTGGCGTACCATAAGCTGGTATTCATGTACCGAAACGCCGCGCAAGCCCTTGCTATGACAATGTTATACCAGTCCACGAGTAATCCCCATCAATATTCACCCAATTTCCGCGGGCCATGGCTTTGTCCCAGCCCATCATCACGGCCAGCAGTCGACAACCCATCGCACTCATAGTGCATATGACGGTGTCACTTGCTTCCGCGAGCACGGCCAGATCCATAACGTAGGCACGTCCAATTAGCCCTCTAAGCCGCATGGCGTCGGCCAACTGTTGTTCCGACTCCTGGGAGCTGTCGTCCAGCCTATCTGCGTTGTGTAGTGTAGTGCGGCCGAGGTTCCAGAACATGCTCGCAAAGAAGCCACCTTCCCAACCAAATGCCTCGTCGACAAACTTATGCATTGCCGACGGATCCAGATTTTCGACCTGGGCATGTTGTTTCCCTGCCAGCTTGATTTGTTCCTGAGCTCGGAAGGAGGTTTTGAATTCATCCGCCTCGTATACATCTGGGTTGTCTGATGCGACAACCATGAATGAATGCTGCTTGGCGACTACATCCTCTCCACCCAAAGGTGTACTGGAGTTGTGGCGCTCCTCAATGAGCTCTTGGAACTTCTGCACATACTGGTCCAGCGGTATGTACGCGCCGTTATATTGGTATTCAAGTGGATGCAGATCTCCTTGTCGAACATGAACCCCAATGATGGTACCGTCGTTATAGTTGCCTTGTGGTACACTCGCCTTCGCCTTTATTTCCTTTACGCGATTGTTCACGTAAGGCCGGTCGTCGTCGTTAAGACGAAATAATGCCTTGTAACCTACGCGAGCGAGTTCATATATCTCTCGCTCTCGGTCAATATCGGACCGCTTAGTATTCTCGTATTCGGTAATAAAGCTATCCCCAAATGTTTCCCGGGCTGTGGTAGCGGATACCACGAGATGCTTCGCGTTTCGGGGACATGGCAGCATCTGGTGCCTCGGCGGTGGCTTGCAGCTCTGCATAGGCGACGATTTAAACATGTCTGCGTACTCGCCATAGGCCCATCGTGAATCTTCGATGAAAAATGCTCGCTTCTCCTTCTGAGCAAGACCATAAGCCGTCCACAGCATCATCAGGGTAGGTCCCAATCCCGCGTCGGATGATTCGAGTACAAATGTCATGGATGTCCTACAGGTTTCCATATCTTCCAACCCACCCTTTCTTTGGCCCACCAAACGTCCATCGTGTGCCGGTGTCGTAATTGTCTGCGCCTTTCCCTTGGTACCCGGCAAGAGTCCGCTCTTCTCAGCATCCCTGACATCCATGAAATAAGGATCCTCGTAATAATAATTGCGTATTGTCTGCTGTGATGACTGGGAAATGCCATGCAGCTCCTTGACACGTGTGGCAACTTCTTGACATTTGGTGCATATGTTCGAATATTCCTCCATCGACAGAGGAAACTGGTGACTTGGCGGAATAGAGACGGTCCACTTTGATTTGCCTCGCCGATCTGTAACAGTGATTGGTGTTGGAAACGTTGGTAGCTCGTTCTGCCTAATCGTTTCATATTCTTCGCCGTCCTGGAAAGCCCAACTAGCAACGGGTACTTGCCTCCCTCCTTGTACAAGCGCCTCAACAAGTAGCAGAAGCGCTGCTAATCCGGTTATCCAAGCCAGTACTCTTAAAACGCGACTTGGCCTCGGAGCTGCCGACGACTTGCGCGGCCGCGGGACCAATGCTGGCAAGCCCGGTGAAGGGGGCGGCGAGGCAAACACGAGATGGTTGAAATTGAATCGTGACGAGGTGGATGAAGTAGGAGCCTTTTCACCTTGGTAGGAAGCAGCTCTGCGAAGATTCAGCCGAGGCGGAGCAATCATCACCTTGGGACGGGTGCCATGAGAGAGATCCATAGCAGGGGCCATTGCTGCAAGTCGTGACGGGCTCGGTGCATGGATTCTGGTTTGAGAGCGAGCCAAAGATCAAGTATATGTATATGTGTTCACGAGTAGAATCGGGTTAATTAGTGATACTACGGTGGGTGATGGTACTGAAAAGGAGTGACGAGACATAGATCCGCAGGAGCGGTAGTGGTAAGATGACAAGATAAGAAGATTGAAGGAGCGACAAGTGATCAAAATCATAAAGTGGTCATTACAGCCAGGAGAATGGATGTCATTCTAAGCTCCCAGTTGGCAGGAATGGTTACAAACGGGCAAACGACATGGGAAGCTGAGCCGTCGAGGCCTCAAAGAAGGTGGTCAGCTCGGGAAAGTAATAAGTAGTAGGTAACTGAAGAAAAAAAAAAGAAAAAAGAAAAAAAAGGCAGCTTCGGATGCTGACCGAGGCTAGGTTGCAGCCACGGCCGCCTTACGGGTGTGAAGACGGCGGGAGACGATCGTCAGCTCAAAAAGGTAGGTGATGGGCCGGAGGCAGAGAGGACCCGTGAAGATCTGGCGTGGCGACCGTGGCGACGAAGTGGACTTCGTCTTGGCACGATGATGATGTGTACCTAGTGTAATATGAAGGATGGTCTCATTGGAAGATTACCGTATTAAACTGGACACGTTAGAGGAGCCGGCCACAGATTTATTGGACGAAGCCCCGGTTGTTCGAACGACGATCACAAGGCTTGGGAGAGAAAGGGGAAAAGGGAGAGGCTCAACGTTATTAAACAACAAAGGAGCGACGTTCACCAGATTATAAGACATGCAGAGAAGCTATGAGTTTCAGACAGGACGAACCACGAACCACGAACCACGAGGTGTGCATGGGATGGAAGTTACCGACGATAGTTCAGTTAGCTCTGTCTACATGTGCACACCATGTACGTACTACCTCACTCCTACATATGTTGCATCTAAGTAGTGCATGTAGTAGGTAGTGCATGTATTAGTTTCGAACATTTGGAAAAACCTAACAAGCGTGTCCTTGCTTGAATGCTTGAGTATTAATTACAGTAAAAAGATTTAGTTATGGCCTGCCCACTTGTCCAGTAATGCGTTGATCAACATATTCCGCTGTCAGTCAGTGACTTCTATGGCTAGGGCATAAGCTGATGTGGGGAAGGGTCTAACAATGATTGACGTTTGAGAGAAGCATTGAGAGATTGTGGGGGCAAGATGATGTCAGAGCCTATACATCTGGTACACTAAAGTGTCTAAGTACAGCCGACGTACCACCTCATGAGAAAATTATCAGTGCGCCGTTACTTATTCTGCATACGATGATACCCCAAACCTTGAGAGACAAGTTGAAAGGTAGGTACAGGGAATCAAACATTGTCTTCAATTAAGAATTACTTAAAAGAGAGGTAATTTTACCAATGCTCGTGCAGAACTTCCTTTGTTTTTTTTGTTTTTTTTTTGCATGGCCAGCAGGATCGATGGAGGAACGTAGTGCAAATCCTATGTTAGAAACTACCTACGTAAGTCTGCCTTACGTGCCACATTACTGGGTATGCTACTATTGTGTATTACTATGTATAGGTCGCAAACTACCCAGTCGGACACTTTACATTTTCGACAAACTCGATCTCTACAATTCCATCATTTCGTGTGACGGGTAATTAAAACCCCCAATGTTGGATAACTCGCCCATCCAAATCATCCAAATCATCCAAATCCGCATTCCGAGAATGCTTGCCCCTCCGTCAACCACCATCCTATTGGTTAATAAGGCGGGCTAGGGTCTCCCCGTACCTGGGATCCCTGAGTAGATGAAACGAGCTAAAAGAGAGATCCATGTCACCTTGGTTGGCGCGCCGAGGTTCGCTTAGGAAAGGACCCCTTTGCTTTTTGATTACGTACTGACTGTCACGTTGGAAACTTTTGCTTTTTCTTCTTTTCCCCCTCCCCCCCCCCAATGGAGACTCGACTTACAGCGAAATGACGTGGGCCTCGTTTCAACACAGCGAAACATTCTGCTTATTAGAGTGACACACAGACAACGATCGAGTTGTCTTAATCACCAGTTGTAGAACGTCTGTGTGCAATACTGTTTTTAAGTAGTGTGGAAATTCCGTTAGTACTAGCATACAAACTACTTGCTCTTGGCTTACACGTTGATGTGCTCGAAACCTTTCACAGTCAACATCTGCAAGGAACGTATGATAATCCTGAGATGTAATATAACCGTCCATCACAGCCCCCTCATCTTCTAAATGTTCAATATCTAAACAGTGAAGCGGCCACGGATAACTCATACAACCCTAGCTAAGGAGGTGATAATCTAAATATTACGCATCCTAGGCTGGGGAATCCCGTGATCACGTAGAGTAATAATAGATATTCAATGGAGGAAAATCAATGATAAATTCAACGATTGTCTATGTGGAAGGTGTCTCTGGGATGAAGGTTAAGTGGCCCAAGTTTACACAATCTGCTTCCACAAAGCCCCTTATTATTACCTGCCCTCACGCGCAAATAATTGAACTGGGACTGTGTCTGGGAGTCACTTCATGTGCTGTACGAGATGAAGGGATACGAGGGACACGGACCTCCCGTTTGTGCATAGATATGAGGTCTTCCCACGTTGCTTCAGCTGAATATAACGCTTATATACCTACCAGCCGAGGTCATGCAGTTATTAAATGGCATAATACTGAGCTTTTTTAGGCCAAGCGGTATGCCATTTCATAACTGCACGACCTCGCCAGTCTACCCTAAGTGAAGTTAAGCTACTGGTAGGCCGCAGCGAGGCCGGAGGTAGGGGTAAGACCAGGAGTAAGACTCAATATTATTGATTCCTAAGTCTCTCCCAACTGATAGGGGTCTTTATATAGCCAAAAATCTACTGTAACCACACTTAAAAAGGACCCTACTAACCTCCTGACAGCCTCAGTGTCGATATCTGAAGGCGGAGTTGCTTTCTTGCCGTGGAATCCAGTCAAGGTGTCGTGTGGTACAAATACGCGAAACAACGAACGTCTTCGGAGGAATAGAGAAAAGTCGTGCGTTGAAAAGTTCATGAGGATCCTTTCTCAAAAGAGATGCCATTTCTCGGGGCTCCAGGTCTTGAGCCACGTTTCTCGCATGCGCCTCTCCTTATCAGTCGTAATGCCAACATAGCTATTAATGGTGTAGAGAGTAAAATGGAGCGGAGGAAAGATATGGCAGGGCCAACACCTACACCACCTCACTACATACTTACTCGACTGGAGACAGCACAAGGCAATTAACTAGCAATACCCGCGGACCTAAAGTCACTCTGGACCGTTTTTGCTGCCTCTAGGTCTATATTCCATGTCACTAGCCTAGACATGAATTCATGCTCCGCATCATCATCATTTTCATGCATGAATGCAAGCTCCCTATCGTGTTCGTCGTCGTGCATAGATTCGTCATCGTCGTCGTCCCGAACTTGCTCGTTAGGCAAGGTAGAGTCAGATGGAGTGTCGGCTGTTGGTCGGTTGAGTAGGACTCTAATTATATTGAACCAGAGCGCCGATTATATATCGGTAAACGCGGAGTGTCATGACGATGGGGAGGCTTTTGAAAGACGTCGAGCACATTTTTCTAGGAGTAGGTAGGTTAATGCAAGCCGAGGGCAGGACCAGAAACGGGAGAGCCAACGAACCTTTTAAGACGAATATCTAGTACTGTACCAGCGGGGAGACTGCAGTCCGTGTGGGAAGCAATATAGAATACCGAATGCTGCTGGTTGGTCGTTGGACTTCGTGGGTAGAAGACTTGGTATGGGTTGAGCTAGAAGGTCTCCGGTGACAAAGGAAGAGATTTTGTAGTTCTTGGCTCAAGCAAGTCGGGCCTGTTTGCCAAAGCGAAGGCAATGCTGGCCCATGGAACGTGACCACTCTTTTTTTTCTGGAAAGTAAAAGCAGAGGCGTAGCTCGTCACAAACATCGCGAAATGTAACTAGCTTGCTGCCTGGCACTTGGTAGATACCGGCGAAGACATCATCCTTTTTTTTCTGGCCTGTTGTGAAGTGCACATTCCACCCTTTTCGTCGTCTAGCAGGTGTAACTGTAAAGTAAGAAATGGTTGCTGTGTGTTTGTGTTTGTATGCTACGTCCGTAACGATAAAGGGGAGGAGTGCGAAGTAGCTAGCCAGCGCGAAAGGAGAAGAAAGATGGTGACGGATAATAACGAATATATGTTAGTACTTGATATCCTTTTTTTAGTATAAAGATAAGTTGGCAGGCAATACAGTGGTAGACTTTTGTACACAGGCCACGCTGAACCCAGTTTCTCGAGAAAAGGCGGTAGATAGAAATGTGCGAGAAGCTGACCTGAGACAAGAGCGCAAGGGAGATAATTGGCATGTTAACTAGTTATTGGTAGACATTACATATATAAACCATGTATACTGTGTACTGTAGCTAGCTACTGTGTATTATGTTTGATAAACAAACAACTTCGAAGGAGTTGGTTAAGCAATCACACTATCCTCAAAGCAATACATGAACTAACTCACCCTGCGGCACATTATCTCTACATTCTTCGTCCTTCTGTTAGTGATCCATTTACACAACCTGACCCATTCCCATTCATCAGAACATATTCCTTCAATAACTCGTCTCATTCATCATGGCGGACCGACCTCATCTCCCTGACTTTGATATCATAGAAACTTGCCTCAAAGAACTAACTACGGAAATCCGGTTTTTCCAAAACCTTGCCCCCGTCGAACAGGCGACTACTAGAGCAGCCCTACAGAACCACGTGGACATTTTAACTAAGAATCTGCAGTCTCTGTCTACGTTTGTCAAGGGTCTGAACCAAACCGTCCAGGGTAATAAGACGGCATCGGATAATTCCATCCAGGCCGCGCAGGACGAGTTGACTCACGACTTCCACGAAGAGATGCGGAGTATGAAGGCATACTTTCAGAGAGCTATTGATGACTGGTAAGTAAAGCTTTGTTCTTTGATATTATGTATCAGCTAACATTTAAGCAGCGAGTTTAATACCAGAGCACGAATATCCAACAGCCGTGTAACGAAACGAGACAATAAACTACGGCCACTTAGAAACACTACCACACATCACGTGGTTATGCTCCCTGAAACATTAAAAGAACTAGAAAATCTTGAACGTAAGCTATTGTAAATTATTTGCCTGTTGATTCCCCTGCTTGCTCGCTGAATATAGTTTGCTATGCTAACTATGATGTAATTTAGTGGAAGAGCTCGATGATATTCTGTTAGAATTAGGTCAGGAGCCCGAGTACGGGGATCCTGAGCGTGGGGACGTCGAGCTTGAGCGTACGGAGCGGGTAGACCAGCTGAAGCGGTTCATTGGAATTGAAGTATAGCGCGAGTTCTTCTCGACGTGACTAAAGAATATATGCCAGGTTAACATATTTGAGTTTGCTGACTTACGATTATTAATTCTTACTGAATACAAGTTAGCCGTTATTACATCGTTCAAGTAATGCCACTTGCATCTATCTCTAAGTACATCAACATCTACCTTACGACCCAAGGACCCCGTAAGAACTAAGGCAGAGATTTTCTGTACAAGTACTTTACATTTCACGTGGTATGTAGAATGTTGGCGCAACGTGGAGCTTGGAAGCAGTCATCATAGGTGTTGAGCTTTTGCATGGCCAGACAAATTTCTCTTACCCAAGCAGCGAAGGATAACTAGCACACCTCGAATACCTACGTGTGTTCGCACACTGGTTAGTCAGCACTCAATGCGCATCTCTAGCATTGACTTGTTGCAAACAATCATTGCCACCCCCAAAACGCACAACTGGGTCCTTTTTTCCCGTAGCGTAGTATTTAATCCCCAGGACTTACATCTGAGGCTGAATCCCAGACGGAGGTATGTACGTACGCATCATGAACCAGCCAATGACACGGGAGCCCCAGGCAGCCAGACAGAAAAGTGGGTGGGGGGCAGGAAGCTGACCACACATAAGACCTTCACAACTCTACGATGGCGGCGGAAAGAAATAAGACATTATAAAATTAGTACAAGCCTAATTCCAAACCTTGCCCCCAATATCAAGAACGAAGAATCCATGCCAGGTCCTTAAAACTGTGTGTGTGTGTGGGGGGGAACTCACTTGAACCGTGCTCAGCAAGATCCGCAGAATGTCAACATCGCCGTCTGCCCCTCAGCCATCAGACCACAAACGCGCCGTTTGATATCCAGCTACCTAGTCAAACCAATAGAGGAAGAAGAAAAAAAAAAAAAAAGACGGATGTCATTGTTTCTTACATACATGTACATATATGCAAGTTCCCTCCATTTGTAACCCATAAAATCATGCAAGAAAACCATCCATGCATGCCGAATCCAGGAGAAAGCTGAACAATTAATTCCCTTGTCCATGACAAACCGTAAACTATGAATCGCATTGGTCGCTCGCCACGCCGCATTCACACTGAAACGGAAAAGGAACAATAGCACAGGGTTGCGTTCGTCAGACAATAAATTTAGATTCCTTTTCTGATCTGCCTCTCTCCCATGTCCTTTCACCTCGGAACTATTTGACGATGAGAATAAAAAAAAGCAATTATATACCCGACCGGGATCCAGCTCATAGGACAGACAACCCACGGACTGATATGCCGTTAGTCCGTTTGAGCGCGGTTGGCCGCTTGATAAAATAATATACAAGACGTATAAAACGAGGTATTTCCCACCACATGTAAGGCTGTAGAGACAGAAACAGAAATGCCCACTCTTCCTTTCGCCCCCTCCTTCCCTCCATGATAACCGAAATATTACAACCAGCCGACATAGATATAGGTTGCATCGTCTCCCCCTCTCCTCGTTGGCCATTGGAAACGGATACCTAGTAAAACATGGGTAACGTGGCCCATCCGACGGGATCGGAAGGAACCAACAGAACATAACATCCGCCCAGTCCCTTTCCTCATTAGGACGTTTACGCTCCACGAGCCAACCGATATCATAGCAAACAAATATAAGAACAAGATAGGGGGTATAATATAAACGGTTCAAAAATACAAGAGTTCGACCTCAACGCCGGCCTACTCCATGAGAGATTGAAAAAGCTGCCTGGTCGATATCGAAGGATTGTTGAAGGAAGCTCAAGCTTCTTGCGCCTGCGCCTCGCTTCCTGTCGGCTGGTCGATTCGCGGCAGCTCGAGACCAGGCTGGCTAATGTCTGCAACACTACCTACGTTGCGATGGTTGACAACCCGGACACTGCCACGAACGCCTCTGACGATTTGACCAGCTTCTACGCGATCTTGAATCATCTCGTCCAACATTTTACTCATCTCATCCACGCTTCGCCTTCGAACAGGCGAGTGCCCCTTATTTTTGGCAACAGGAGGATCTGGTAGGGCGTCTTGCGGTGGCGGACTGACCGACTCTAGGAGCAGTGAAGAGCGGGTATCGCTCCTTAGCGTTTCGAGTCCTTCGGCGGCGTCCCGTGAGCGAGCTGCGCTACGCAGAGCCGTCAACATCCTGTCTTTATCGTCTAACCTCGCCCGGAGCTCTGCAATTTCGGCGTCTTTTTCCTTGAGCAGTGCGGACACGCTATGATCCTCACCGACCATGATACCCTTGCTCGGAGCGGAGAACCCTGTTGATGTCCTCGACGAGCTAGCCCGGCGAGCTTGATTCAGTCTTTTCTCCAGCGTTGCAATGTATCGGTTCTTGTCGGCGATGTCGGCTTGCAACGCTTGGTTTTGAGCTTGCAATGATGCTGTACCATCACCATACTCACCTATGGTATCATCGTCCTCATTCGCAGTTGTTTCTTCGCTACTCGAATGTCGTGCGTTCGCCGACCTGCGCCCTATTGTTGAAGCTGATGACCCTCTGGATACCGCTCTCTCGAGCCCACCGGGAGTTGTGAGCGAAGTGCGAATCGAGCTTTGCGAGAACCGGTTATGAATCCCTAACGCGCTGTAGGTGCCATTGGAATTCACTCCAGTCGACTTGGAGCTTAATATTAGACGGTTGAGATGGTCAATCCGTTCCTTCAAGGCAGTACGCGCCAGTTGCATCTCCAAGATCTGCTCTTCATGCCTTGCCTCCGCTTCCTTCTCTCGAGCAAGTTCCTCTTCTGCGTCTTTTTCCTTTTCGGCATCTTCAGCCTTGTTAGGGTTGGTCTTGGCCTGGGACTCGAGCTGTTGCCTCAGTTCGAGAATTTCCATTCGGTAGCGCTCGAGAAGAACTCTTGCGCCGCCTTCCCCGCCAGCACCTAAAGCTTCCTCAGCCCGTTTAGCATGGCTCACGATGCTATTCTTTGCCCTTGACGCAAACTTGAGCGTGTTCAGGGTCTCGGTCGCGTGGGTATTGGCTGAAGCAGTGCTTCCTGCAGAACCGGTCTGGATGGTGCAGAGAATGCTCACAAGCGAATTGCCGGATAAAGCGCCTTGTAGTAATCTGGTGAGCTTGCTATCCCTGTAAGGCAGATGCTTCCCGTCCTTATCCCCACCCTTCCCTTCTTTCTCCTTGTGTTCCGAAAGCTTCGAGATAACGGTTCCCAGCGTCAGCAGACTCTTGTTGATGTGAGATCCTTCTTGCCGGCGCTCCTTCGACTCGGCAGCTTTTTCAGAGCCAGCCAGATCGATCAAGCTTAGCGTGGATACGCGGACACCGCCGGGAAAGATCCCCGAGCGTTTGCCTTCCGCGCCCGATCCTCCAGGTAAACGTTCTCTACTCTCTACAACGATCTGCACAACCGCGTGGCTGCGGGAGCTTCTTGCATTGAATTGTGTGCTTGCGGTCCTTCGGGCTTGATCGCCACGAGCAATCACCCGCAACAGCTGAGTAGGACTCTGTACAATCTCTTCTTTCAAAGGGGTCGCATAAACACCTCGTTTACTGTCTTCTCGGAGCTTGATCTCTTCCTGGGCGCTGCCAGCCCCGGTGGCATTCGCTGTCGGCATACTGAGGAGGTCGTGTATCCTCTCATTATAAATCTCAAGGTAACTCACTCGAAGCAAGAATTCGCGGGTCGGCGTTTCGCGAATATACGAGAATATATCGGTTATAGCCAACGGTATCACGCCCGGAGAGGAGGCGGTGCCCTGCATGGAAAATGTCTTACCTGTCCCCGTCATACCGTATGCAAATACTGTTCCGTGGTAGCCTTCCATCACTCGACGAACTAAGCGCTTCGCAATGTGGTCGTATACACGGCTATTGTCGTCGTGGGTCGTGAAAACATTATCTTTATATATAATTAGCAGAGCCCATCATTGGAGGACAGGGAACAAACCATAGTAATAATCGCCTCCTTCGCGTCCACGGTATGCGACCAGCGACTTTCGACCGTCGACCATCCATTCCCCCTCGGTTTGGCCGTTATTACCTCCAGCATCTGGCCTTACACGAATGCTGACAATCACATTTCCTTTACCATCTAAACCTTTAGAAGCGCGCTTCTCCTTGAGACCAACTCCATTTGACTCCGAAGGGTCATCGTACGTAGTAGCTGATGTTGAACAGGAACCTTGCGCCGAAGAGCTACGGCTTTGAGGGGGTGAGGCTATGCTAATCAATCCGTCCGAATGTCTCGTGCCAGCCCCGCCGAGCAGCGACTTGCCCTCCCCACCGCCGTTCAGCAGGCTGGGCGTTGTATTTGATTGGTAACCGTTTTTAGATGTCAGCTGAGGAGTGCGAGCTCTCCTAGCTGGTGTAACAGCTCCGGACAGTGGACTCGGAGGCACACTTCCCGCTCGGCTCGGAGGCTGCGGGAATGAGTTGATACTGACGGTTTTTCGGAGGGTTCTCCCGGCGCTGTTCACTCCAGCACCCCTTGGAATCGGAAGAGCGCCCATGGGTGCTGGAGACAAAGGTGCGCCGTGCACGGATGCTGCGGATGGCGTTCTCAGTCCACTTCTCGGTGTGCCAGGAGTTTTGATAGGGCTCGCCATTCCGCCGGTGCTCTTCCGGCTCTTTGGCCTGGGTAAGGCTGGAAGAGCTCCCGTAGGAGGATCGTTGGACCCTCGTAATCGTGGTAATGTGGTCGCCATTGTGGTCTAATATGGGAATGCGTGTAGCGCACGAAATTGTGGGCTTGTGGATGTGCGGTCTGCGCTTCACGCCTCCATCAGAATCTGGATGTAATGCGATGTTGCAGCGCCGGATAGAAAGATAAAGTAAGAAATGATTGCCCTAAGAACGTCTCAACCGGCACTCATTGCATGGACGTCGGGGAGCGAAGTTCTCGGTGGTGCTTGACCAGATCGAGTTTGATGAACGAGTTATAGCTGTTTTGAAAGGATAGGTGGGTCGTTGATTGGTCGGCGATTCGCAATATTCGTGGAGCTGGCCAACAAGAATTGGGCAGAGATGGAGATACGAAACCGCGGGGAACCGAGAACTTGAGATCCAGGTCTATCTCAGCAGACTTGGTTAGTCAATCCTTATAGATCTGTAAAGGGCTTTCTTTAACTGGAGGAAGACCGGGTTGCGATCTATAGCAGAATGTGGAACGAATGACTCGACAGAGATAAGGTTTAGGGAGCTCGATTAACTCACGGGAAGCGGAAACTAATGACAAAGTTAAGATGGGGAGGAGTATCGAGGTGCAGCGATCCAATAGTATCCTGTTTGTGCCCTTTACAAAGGGTGAGTGAGCAGAGGGAGCGTATATCGGCCGTTGGATGTCTCTCTCGTGAGACAAGGCGGGATCGGTCTCAATGGATGTAAAAAAGCTGTATCCTCGTCACGGTTATTCCACGATGGGAGGATTGCAAACAGTGGAAGCCCGTCGACCGCCGTGTGTATAAATTATTCGAGCTTTTGGGCTTGCTCGGGTCAGTCAACCGGTCGCCAACGCAGCTTTCCGTCCGGCCGAGGTCAAGTGGAGATGGCGAGGGATGCGGCGTGGTAGGCGAAAAGGGAGCAAGTAATGTCGAGGCACAGCTATCAAGGCCGCCGAATACGTTTGTGGCTGCCAGTGGTGAGAGGAAGAGACCTGTTCTTGCCCGTAAAAGTATGAAATCTGGGCAGCTACGCAAGCCCCAGGTCCCAGTGGCAGCGCTGGTGTGTGCTTGCTGTATGCTGTGTGCTGCGCCGAGTAACTGCTAGTTACCTCCTACATAGACTGGCCAGACTTGTAGTCGCAGTACCGGCACAAGCAGCAAGGGACTGATCTGCTCCAAAGATGGTATCGATTGAATGACCCAAATACTGAAGGTATCATCAACTGATGGAACCTTTCACCTGCAGTCTTGAAGTGGTCGGTTTAGGGGTCGGGACCAAGTCTAGTCGGGGTTGGGGTTGATGATCCAGTATAAGTTGCGCACAATGAGAGATGACAAGCATCGCTACACTACATGGTAGGTACGAGCTAACAGGGACCAGCACCCCGGTCTATACTAAATGGTAGCGTTGGTGATGTTAGTTGTTAGTGGTGCTGGTGATTCCTAATGGAGACTAGCAGGACTCTCTGGGTGCTAAACCGAGAAATAGAGAACCATCAATCCTGCGTATAATCCCCAGTATCACCCGTCATAGTTCTACACATAGATTAGGTATTACCCTCGTCCATCAACTGAAAGCTACAATAAAAAGTAGGTATGTAATTCGTCATAGATACACGTATCTTCAGATCTCGTACAACGTAGCAGGACACGCCTTTAGTAATCTGGGAAATACGATGCTCAACCTTTGAACATCGTGACCCTACCTACGACCAGACTATCTATTATCGACTGTCCCTTCATAGCTGAGTTAGCTTTTGCTAGACAGGACGATAACAATTTCTCCCTCCTCCTTCCCTACACTTTATCAATTTTTTTTCCTTCTAATAGTTACTAGCATCTGTACTATCTCAGCAGCTCCTCATTAGTATTCTCGCATCACTGCCGCCTGTGGATCATAAATTTTATGATTATCACCCGACCCCTGACCAGGTTCAATTTCCTAGACAATTTCCAACCGCGACCTAATGCAGCCCATCCCAGCCAATCTCATTCCATGAACCTTGCTGTTTTGCAGCAATACCCTGCACAAGTCATTGGTCTAACCTTTAGATCATAGCCAACAGCCTCGACAACCTTCAATACTAGGCCGCATTATGTATGTATAATACTTATATTATATCCATGGGGGATTTGGGGGTCTTCGACGGGATTTAACGAAATATCGAGAAGCTCGTGAATGCTTGAAAGAATCAGGATAGTATAGTGTACTCGCGAAAGTGTCCCGACGACATTACCGCAACATGCGCATCTTGACGGGATGAGATAAGTCACACGTATTTCATATCATATCATATTCGTACTCCATGTGGCTACGAGTGGTGATTGTATAACCTAGCGGTCTCCATGAAAGAATTATGAGTGCTCGGCACAACTCCAAATGCCCAGCCCGGTACATGAGACTTAAACAATTACGGTTAAATCTCGACTAGTCGACCTTGCACGAACTGCCTATACGTAAGTACATAGCCGCGGAATAATGCCTTTCTTCATAGATTTGCACCAGACTGCTGCTGCTTCTTTCGAGCGTATATGTACTGTAAGTAGGTATATAAAATTCCCGCCAAGCTGTGCCTTCAACTACTCCGAAAACGGGTTGGGTGATAGGTTGGACCAAAATCGTCGATTATCGGAGTGTCCCCCGCGATGCGACACGCCACCACGCGTTTTTCCAGACTTTTCCCTTGGTCGACAACACGTCCACTTAAAATCCGTTGGCGAGCTAAGAATTTGAGATAGAGACCAGTAAGAGCCGCAGGTGTAGTTACAGATGCGACCTTTCGACGCAGGTCCAATGCCACTCATTTCAAGTGGGCTTGCCGTCCCCGAATTGTTATGACCAGGGTACCAGCATAACTGTACGTACTGTATACCCTTTAAGGAGGTGTTCAAGGGAGCTGGGGTTTCTGCTTTGTACGCAGTACCAGACATATTTATCTGATAAAAGGCAGAAGAGGGAACTCGAGCCATGTAATCCGATCTTTCTACTGGGCGTCGGTCCTACTCATTGGATTCCAAAGTAACCACTAGTGCATCTTTTTTTCGTCACATTTGTTTAGGCGAGCCGATCGTCGAGCCGCAACACCTGGTTGGGCTTCGAGCTGTTAATAAGTACACCACAAGTATCTGTGCTCCACGTTCGCCCCGAACCAGAAATCGACCGTTGTGGTGCAACTGGTTGGGCTAGGAACGCCTCCCTTGTCCATTTCGCATTTGCCAATTTCCCACGCCGGCGCCACTTCGCTCTTGAACTACTACGCTACCCCGCAGTGGTGCAATAAAAGCTTGGCGACGAGAACCATACTTTGTCCTACTTGTAGGGTAAATACCTATTTTACGGCGTACACTCTGTGAAACTTACCTAAAGGATCGCAAACCTGACCTTGGTTCGTGATATCGGTATGATAATAAATGCGCATAGCCTCATTAATGGCATATTAAGCAACTGGCTCCGAATTTGCTAAAGCCGGGTATTCGAGTATCTATAATATGATAAGTCAAAGTTTCGCATGCTTAGGTATTTGTCTCACAAGCCACCTCCTGAGCTTGACCGCCGTAAGGAAGCACAATGAGTTAATCGACGTATCAAGAGAGAAGGTTGTTCTACAGTTCATAAAACTCTACGTCGGTTGAGCTACCGGACGAGAACCTGAATCAGTTTATCTTACCGTAGCACAAGAACAACACGGCCATACCGAATGACACTGAATGGCGGGCGTAAGACGGAGCAGCATCCTACAATCGATTCCAGCATGTCATTATCGAGGAGTTTAATTCCTGACAGCATAAACTTTATTTAACCTGTACGGGTTGGTTATATATGCTGCTACAAACTCAGGAGATATCAATCATAGCAGAAATAGCAACTGTACTTATAATAAGACCTGCCTTCTAGTAATAAGTCAGTAAGTTAGTCTTCATGACCTTTGAGCGTTTCAAGAATGCACAACGAGAATCGATTCGATGGTAATGGCCTGTTGGGCGGGGTGATGCTGACTGACGGGATCGGGGTTGTATCTTCATGTTAGGCATATCGGTCCCTGGAACCTTAAAAAGCACGGTTTATAGACGTTACATAAGAAAGAGCTGCTTTCAAAATAACATGATAATAGAAGTGCGTACATGTATTGTGAATGATTCATTGTCATGCTGTGTGTCCCTATCTACTACCAATGAAATTCCAAACTCCGCGGTTGCATGGTGTGCAAAAACGAACCGAGCACGTATCGGGTTACCTACCGCTCTATGGCTATATAAATACTCATATGATGGTATCACACTAGGCATTCTGGTAGGTATAACGCAGTACCCCAACGTCCCGTCCTTACCGGGCCAGGAACCGAAGCCAAGCGATATAACTACAGATAGCTGTCTATGTATATATCCCTAACCTTGTTGATCCTGTGCTTCTCTGGGGTCACAATAGTATTGCTACGGTCTGAATTTTTCTTTGAGACGACAGCAAAATGAACGAAGAGAATACCGTAACTAGTGACCGCAGATAAGGCATGGTGCAAGGTAGTGCGAGTCGATGTTTCTTATCCCCCGTGAAACCGTACCCAGGCAGCATCATTCACATACCGGCTACCCCATAAAGCTCCACGCGTAACCGGGTTCATGGGTGCTTATACGACACTATACGGCCATAGTTACATACCACAGAGCCCCCCAAACCATTGGCCGTCCATCGCAAGAGCGAAGAGAAAAAAACCCCCTCGTGGAATCGCAGCTCGTGTTTCGAGTTGCGGGTTTCACCGGGACCTCTAGTCGGACGAATAATTGAACACACATGTCATCGGTGAGACAGGGCATTCGAATTCCGAGACCTCCCCCCCCCCTCTCCCCGTCCGGATTCCCCGCTCGGTGCGAGGAACAAAATGGGTAAAGAACGCCGACTTCAACGCAGATGAAGAACCGAAGAACTCAAAAGGGATACCTAGTTACTTATATACACATAATAGGCTGTGTTGGTTGGTTGGTTGTTATAGGTATACCAGTAGGTGGTATTCTGCGCTCCGGAAGGATCTATGTCCATGCCCATGTACTTATGCCATCCCGTCTGCAGTACTTACGCGAGCAGTGCCACCTCATGTAGGAATTGCCATTTCGCCTATGTGCACAAGCACACTGCATTGCGCATTTGATCCGAAGTCGATGCGTGTACCTACCTACCTACTCCAACAACAACAACAACATCATGCCGCATGTCGAAAAAAAGCAAAACTCTTGGATAGAAAAGACTGTATTATTCCAGGGGTGCCTTGTGCCCTTGCGAAACTTTCTTCGCACCATAACTCTGTCCTTACGTACTTATCCTCCCAGGAACTTTCTCACAATGTAGTACATCTAATCTGAAGTCGTTTTTTTCAATGACTCAGTGCGGGTTTCAAAACCTTGAGGTCTTTCCTGGGATGGGATGGACACTGAGTAATGGAAACACAACTCGATCTTATGAAACATGGCGCCATATCATCTTTGTCCTCTCTAAAACTAACAAGCAAATGAGGTTGTACTCGTGGAACGCATCTCCATAGGTAGGCACATTTATGCTGGGTAGGCAAGGGAGCGCCCGCTGTCATATTTTAAGTGCTTATTGTGCGAGGGACATCCCTGATAGACTCCCAGTCTTCTTAGTCGGCAATGTGAATACCGAGTATTATGTAACGTGGGGGGATAACTAAGTCGTCAATATGTATAGGTAGTGCATTGATGTTCTTTGTTCTATTGTTATGTTATAATGTTCTCTCTATGATGAAACTTAGCTAATCTATTGCGATTTATTCGCTCCGCCGATATTTATACTAGGATCGTTAAACTGGTTGTCAAGGTTGGGGGCAAAGTTAACCAAGGGCACGGACACCCCGCCCAACGCTACGAGTCTCGAAGACTTCTACGAGCCCTGCACCCACAGCCTCTTGTAGCACCCAGTCGAAAGTAAGCCCGTAGAATTGGCGCCACTTCCTCGTTTGCCCAGGTAGCACACCGGCGAACTCGCCACGAGCCCTCCTCGTGGACGGCTCGTCGATCTTGACAATGCCGCCATCCCAAAGCTCCCTGAGAACTAACTCTGGGCCTTCGCGGAACTTGGACTTGCCCAGCAATGACATTAAGTGATCCAGGGCCGTAGACACCAGCTTGAGGAGCGAACCCGCCCCCGGGACTGCAAGCCTGTATTCCGTAGAAGGAGAATCCGTCAAAGCCATGACGGATAAGGAGCCGCCACCGCTGCCCCCGGCGTTGTGCAAGGCACCCTCGCCACCTACCGTGCCGAGGGAACCTGCCGCCTGCCGCGACACGGTCTCCAAGGACGTAAGGGTTATCTTGTCCTCGGGGCGGGCATATGAACGCATCGTGCCAGATATAGCGCCATGGCTGACAACGCCGCCGGTATGGTGCGCAGTGAGAAAGCCCGCATGCACAAGCTCTTGGATCTCAGATGGTTTCAGTGCGCCCCTGCGCAGGACTTGGGTATCCGGATTCGACGCCAGGAAGTTCAGTAGATTGTCCCTAGCATTATCGCTCAGCGCCGCCGTTTTCTTGAGCGACGCCTCATAGTCCGAAGCCAGCACTACGAATTCACCGACGACTCCACGCCGCGGCACCACGATGCGACGCAAGAACCCCCGCCGCGCGAGCTCGGCCACCTCCCTCTCGACAGCACTCGGCGACGACAACAGCGCCTGCACGTGTGCGATGCTCACGATGGGCGGAAGGTTGCGGCGGTAGTTGAGGGTCTCGGCAACGCGGGTGGACGTCATGCCAGCAGCCGTCTCGGGAACGGGCGCAAACATGCGCGAGCGTATGTACTGGATAGCCTGCGGCGTATCGCGAAGGCGGAGATCGGTCGCGAGGGCTGTGACGAGGCCGAAGTCATCGAGCTTGTCATCGCCGAACAAGTCGTCGTCCCTCCCACTCTTGTTCTTTGCCGTCTTCGCACCGACACCGACTCCTGGTTTGCGCCGCGGCAGCGAAGAGGCCCATGATGAAGAAGAAGAAGAGGGCGATGCGGATAATGAAGACGGGGATCGTGTGGCGGTTGGCCGGCTCGACAACGTCGATGAGCTTTTTTTCTTAACCCGCCCCGAGCCCCCCAAAATCGACCTGAGGCTCATTTTCGTTGGTGCAAAGAGAGATCATGGCTCGGCTGACGGCCTTGGGCCTCGAGATGTTTGTGAGTCAGTCCGGACAAAAAGGCTGAACAGATGGATGGTTTTCAGGCTTACGGCGTTGACTTGCTAGCTTCTTTATAAGCCCAAATGAGTAACCCCATGTTCCTATTCGGGTTAGACTAGACACCAGGGTAAACTATGTGTGTACTAAGTCCGTATAATGCATGCAACTTATATCTGTCTACCTCTACAATTCAGTAGCCCTTAGAATAACTAAGTGCGGTACATAACCCTACCTTATCTACACGGGGTTTCCTTCCTCTGTTTAGCAGGCCCGGATTGTGAGGATGAAGGACCCGGACTTGCTAATTGGTCATTCTCATCTGAGACTAGCGATGCTGAGTCAGCCACTCGCATCCAGGCCTCAAGTTCCGCCTTTGACGGCAACTGGTCGATGGCTGAGCAGATTCTCTTCCAGTGATATGGCATCCAAATATCATAAACATTCTTGGTAAATTGATATGCCGCCCACTTCTTTGCACCATCCGGCTGGTAAAAAAAGAAATTGCTAATGCAATGGCGGTAGTACTTGATGCCCTTCTCGTCTATGACAGGGTAGTGACCGTATATCTGGACTGCTTCGTGGTTATGTGAAACCGAGAAGCTAAGGCTTTGCCTATGGACCTCATCCTCTCGCTTCAAAGCACGAAACAGCTCGGCGACGGCCCGTACAGCAAGAGTCATGCTGTGTGCGTTGTGGCGGTCCGCAACGTACAAGTCTTCCCTCACCTTGCACGTCAGGAAAGGAACGTACATGTACCATGTGGCCATAAAGAACGATAAGCCTTAGGCGTCTTCGTGGGTGGCGTCGTAAATGAATGGTCCTATTTTCTCTAGCTGGTATTCGCCTGTAGAAGCTGCGGTATCGACCTTGGTATCGACCGCGATAGCGATTGGTCTATAACGTAATAGCTAGTATAGCAATTAATTAAACATTGCTAGTCCCTCTGACTCACTGTCATAGATCTAACGGATTCCTTCTAGATCTTTTGGGTCAATTGTAAGGCAGAAGTCTACCATCTTATTTTGATCAATGGTGGTAGCCCGGGAGGATAATTTGGGGACAAGCTCCGGGGGCTATGGTAGCACTCATTCTAGGGATTAAAGAGCTGTTAGATGATATTATGGCTAACGAAACAATGATAGTAGCGGGGTATAACTTACTTGGCTTGTGCTCGTATCGTCTTACCTGCTTGAGCAAACGCGATTTCAAAAATACGGCACTGAACGTAGATATTCTAGTCAATTTTGGCACAGGATTCTGCCTTGCATTCAGCCGCATGCCAAAGTATGATTTGAAATTGAGCAAGCTCAAAAAGAGCCTCTTTCTTTGGAAGATGGTATTCGGTGGTGAAGAAGTTATCTTTGAGGAGGTACACGATAGCAGCTTCGACTTGTTCACGGATTATATAAGGTATAGTGTCGGGGCCAGTTTGGTTAAGCCACAAGGCTTCAATCAGATCCGTCATTTTGCTCGGGTTATTTCGGAGGTCAAGATATTTGATATTAACAAAGAACAGATCGTCCCTATTCATTATAGGGGATGGTGCCTTGCTGCCACGGGTTTCTTGGGACACTTCTGAGGCTGAAGTGGTTGTGTGCTACGATGATGCGGATTCCGCCATTCCTATCTCGAGTAGAGGTGTCGGCGATTGGATTTTTTGCGAAATCTCAAACTGTGGCTTGTTGTCGTTCGTTCAAATTAAGCTTTTCCCTAGAAGATATCCGTCATTAGATGATACCGTGTGAGAGAGGATGAGACCGTTAGAATTGGTTAAAGGGCGTCGCCTCTTCGCCGTAGAAAAGGGGGATGGTGGCTGCTGTATAAGCAGCCGCGTCGAACTCACCACGCAATCTCCCGCGCAATCTCATCAACCCACCCTTGAATCGCCCTGTCCATAGACATGATGGTTGGTTTCTAGTCTGGCTTTTGTTAAGCGAGGATAATGGGAAAAAGAAGAAGTTTGATGGAAGTGCCATCAGATGGCAAGTGATTATCGAACATTCCATGTCAATATATGAAGTGACGCATATTTTTTATTATATATATATTTAGAAACGGAAACTGCACAGTTGTCCAGGGAGAATAAGTTTAGCCAAGGACAATATATGTCGAATTAAACACGGGCAAAAAGAAAGCAAAGTAAGCGAATTGCACTAATATCATGTTCAGCTAATTCTATTCAATGACGGTATACTATTCAAGAAAGGCTCGAACTGCATAGTATTCGACCTCATGAGCAGTATTTTAGACCTGCTTCTTGTTTACACTATCTGTAGCCTATCGATGATGTTGTTGTTGTTGTTGTGAACGACCTATCACTCTCAAATATTATTTGGTGGGGTCGCAGCGGGGTCGAGGTGGGACAAGCGCTCCCATCTTGTCCAGATACTGTTTGCTGTGTTAGGTATTCTTCTTTGCTCGCAATGTGGAACAAGTCACTTGTTGTTTGTTCACTTCTTGGAGATTGAGAGACCGTAGGTTCAACACAAAGGCATTCGATACGAATACCGAAGCTCTACCAAGATGCCACCTGTCGTGATTCTCATACGCCATGCACAGGCTTTACACAGTGAATATCGCCCGATACTCCTTAGCAAGACGGATACTGATGATACTAGACGTGGCTAATAGGTTACCCCATATCCCGTAAATCAGCAGGCAAGAGCTAACGGCATGGGCACATGACTGGTCGATATTCGATCCCAAATTGACAGACAAAGGCATAAATCAATGCCAAACTCTCGCAAACCAGCTCGAGGCAGACTTCCCCCACGCCACAGAAGGTTGCCGCATCGTGGTGAGCCCATTGTCGCGGACCCTGCAGACAGTTCAGCACTCACTCGGGTGGCTGCTGGACCGCGGCGTACCGGTTGTGGCGCGTGCAGAATGGCAGGTAGGATATCTCCTATTGGAATACTTGAGTATATTTTGTACTCATCAGAAGTATATAGGAAGACACAGCCAACCCCTGTGATGTTGGCGCCGATAGATCTGAGCTCGAGAAGGACTGGCCGGGCTACGACTTCTCGCAGCTGGATCCAGTGTACCCCCAGAAAATAGGCCTGTATGGGCCGGAGGAGAAGACAATCCGGGAGAGAGCCGCAGTTGCAAGAAAATGGCTTGCTGAGCAGACAGACAAGTGTCTCGTTGTCGTCACCCATTCAGGCTTTCTCAATAGGGTCGTACAAGGACCGAGATACAGGAATGTGGAATACCGGACCTACAAGATAGAAAGGAACGATTCAGGCGAGGTCGAGTTGGTTGAGTTGGCGGAACAGAGCAAGGATATACCAGGAAGGGAAGAGTGAGCTGTGCCCGATCGGCCATCTTACCGCAGGTCTCGTGACTTTCCTTAACATACCTGGGAGAAAAGGGCACAAGAACCTGCTTCTGCTGCCTGGCTCAGTCAAGCAACTGATTTGTATCCTACCATTTTGCAGTACTACCTTAACTGGAGATGATACATATCACGAGCTAAGTAGGGGTTTGATGTGGCCGAGATTTACCATAGGAAACCAGCTTGTTGGCAAAAGCTGACTTCCCTCAAACGAACGGCTATTTTAGTCTCGCACTATATTCAACTCGAGAGACTGTAGAGAAGTTGGCCTTTCGAAGCAATCAAAAAAGATTGTGAATTGGAAGTGCTGTCGAATGTAAAGAAAGAAAGCCGAAAATTTAAAATGTCGCATGTGATGCTGCGAAAATAGGGAAGGATTTAGCTGGGGGCGTCTTATCGACAAGGACAGCGCTAACCAGATATTCTGCCAAGCTATACTACTAATAGTATGGTGTGGTGCACAACAGCTAGTCCAAGCCAAAATGTCTGGTAGGGCGTGGGATGAAACTTTCTTTCAGCTGACCAGGTGTCCTGCCATAACGTCATAGGTGCTTTGAATAGCTGAATGACACAAGCGCCCTGCTACATAATGCTACCCATAACTTATAACTGTACGCATGTATGTAAGCAATAAAGTGTTGCTAGCAGATTCGTTTCTCGTCCTAACTGTGTATGTACGTAGGTGTATGTAGGTACCTACCTATGTAGGCAAGCTAGGTATTATTAGTTCGTGTCTGTCAGACCATCGGAAGGTGAATCCATCAGGGTCCTTCGTCGTCTGATCGAAAGGTACGCTCCGCTGACCCACCAGCCCGTCACTATTGCCATCAGCCAGCCCCATTTGAGTACATGTGCTCACGGCGTGTTACGTCTTTTACATCTCCCATTGTTGAAGTTTTCTACACGTGCGAAATCCAGGCTCATGATTCGCCACGCATCATACAACTCTTAAATGTCTGGTGGGTGCCACCTGTTAGTTTCAGGACTCTGTCAGGGTCCAGGTCAGAAGAAGAGAGAGAGGATAAAAAGAGTATCATCTCGCCGGCGCCCACCTGGCTGACTTGCTAGCTGTCAATTCCTTTCGTCTCGGTTTAACGGCAAGAAAGTGGGAGAGAACTGGAGACTAGACTCGAGCCCAGTCGCTTGCCTCGTTTTCGTCTCGTCGGGGCTTTTTGATAGGCTGCTTCAGCCCCAGATCAGCACCCGCGCAAAGACGATCCCCTATCACACTATCCCAATTTTGCCCTGATCAGAACTGCTAGGTTGGCATTTTTATGACGGCGTGGTTAATGGATTTTTGATGACGGAATCGCAGCCTAGGCTACCAGGGCTTAAAATACCAAAAAAGTTCAACTTACGCTTTTGTTGGGAAACTCTTAAACTCTTAAACTCTTATACTCCTATACTCTTATGCTATTTATCTATGACTACCTATATTCAGCTCAAAGAGCGCCCCTTCCTAGTGCAGCATGGCACCGCTAAAGGCCCTCCAATGGGCAACATTAATGCTGGCACAGCTGCCTTTTACTGCATTAGCAACCGAAACTCAGGCTGTTCTGCAGCCACCAAACGACCCCGGTAGCGAACGGTCCCTTGCTACCTCGCAGCGTCGCCTTCGCGGCAGATTCCTCCATATCACAGGTATGCCCACTACACCACCGTTGCCACAAGCAAGCCATTAGCTCGCCCGTTCTAGCTGTCGCTAACGATGTATGTGTAGATCTACATCCCGATGACCACTACAAACCCCACACATCAACCCAGGAGAACATCGCGTGCCATCGAGGCCATGGGCCCGCCGGTGTATATGGCGCCGAGACGTCGGATTGCGACTCCCCCATGTCGCTGGTTAATGCGACTTTGGCCTGGGTTAGAGAGCATCTGAGGGACGAAGTCGACTTTGTTGTCTGGACTGGCGACTCGGCCCGCCACGACAGCGACGAGGAAATACCCCGTCATAACAATGACATTCTATCTATGAACCGTCGAATTGCCGATGCATTCGTCGACACCTTCTCCGATGAAACGGGCCTGGTCGTTCCCGTGGTACCGACATTTGGTAATAACGATATTTATCCTCACAATATTCTGATGCCTGGGCCGAACGACATCCTTCGAACATATAGTAGTATCTGGAAACCATTCATTCCCGAAGCCCAGCGGCACTCGTTCGAATTCGGCGGCTGGTTCTACGTTGAGGTCATACCTCACAAGCTTGCTGTATTCAGCCTCAACACCATGTACTTCTTTGATCGCAACGCTGGCATCGATGACTGCGTGCATCCTTCCGAGCCTGGGTACAAGCATTTTGAATGGCTGCTCGTTCAGCTCGATTCTCTACGAAGTCGCGGTATGAAGGCCATTCTCATGGGACATGTGCCTCCTGCTAGAACATCGGGCAAGCAATTGTGGGACGAGACATGCTGGCAGAAATACACTCTATGGATGCACCAGTACCGCGACGTGATTGTCAGCTCTCTGTTCGGGCATATGAACATTGACCACTTTTTGTTACAAGACGCAAAAGAAATCGACATGGCTTTGATCCAAGCTTCAGCTGAGAGTCAGTTTTCAGTCCGCGAGACTATGGATGAAGAGCTCTCGATTCAGTCCAGTGCCGGCTACTTGAAAGAGCTACGTGATGATTGGGCGAAGCTGCCCAGCCCTGTCGCTCTGGAGCAAGGTGCCGATAGGTCCAAGAAGCGGGGGAGGGGCAAGAAGGGCAAAGATAAATGGGCAGAGCGATTCCAGCTCTCTCTCATATCTCCCAGTGTCGTGCCGAATTACTTCCCAAGTCTTCGAGTGTTTGAGTATAACATCACCGGGCTCGAAGACAACCCGACTTGGGTAGACACTGCAAGAGAAATACAGCTCAACGAGGAGGAGGTCTCCCATCAAGACGAGATACCCGATGTGGGCGAGCTGAAGAGACGCCAGACGGCTGATCTCGAGATCGAGAAGAAGAAGAAAAAGAAGAAGAACAAGGGTAAGGGCCCGAAGCCGCCGAAGGATCCGCACCTACGCCTTCCCGAACCACCGGCAAAGGGCACCTCTCCAGGCCCGGCGTACCGTCCCCAAACCCTGACACTGCTCGGCTTTACGCAGTATTACGCGAACCTCACGTATATCAACAACGACCTCGGCGGCAGCGGCGGCGACGATGATGATGACGACAACGACAAGGCATCCTCCAGGGGGTGGAACCCGGGGAAGCACAAGGGGAAGACTCCCAAGCACGACAAGCCGCAGCCGAGGGAGTTCCGCTTCGAGGTCGAGTACAGCACGTTCGACGATAAGATCTACGGACTCGACGACCTTACGGTCAAGAGCTTCGTGCGCCTCGCTCACCGCATAGGGCAGGCGTCCAAGAAGACCGAAGAATCGTTTGTACAAGATAATAGTTTGGACGATGACGATGATGAAGTCGACGAACACGAAGATGAATACGATGTCGTCGATGACGACGACGATAGCGATTCCGAGATGTACGACGAGTCTGCGAAACGCGGCAAGAAGAAGAAACATAAGAATAAAAAGAAGGCCCGCAAGACGTGGTTGCATTTCCTGAAGCACGCCTTCGTCAGCACCAAGAGCAAAGATGAGCTCGAAGACTTATAGTAGACGAAACAAGACCGGCGGGGCGGAAATTCTGCCAGCCGTTTCAAAGGAGGGGTTTTTTTTGGAGGGGGGGTGGTGGTGTTGGCGGCTGATATTGCATCATTTGGATTTCAACATTTTTGGGAATTACATCTTACTATCTATAAGCAAGCTAGGCGTTTCGGCAGGTGTCATGCATTGCGTATGGCGCAGGACATTGTTCGCATCTATCTGTATGCATTGTTCAATCATATATTATGGTTGACTACTAAGTGTCTAGGAAGGGAATTTGAGGAAATGATTGGGCTTTGTATATATCCATACTTTGATATTACCGGTTTGTTTTTTTTGGTGTAGACTTTAGAAATAAGGAGTAAGAAGTGCTTCTCAGACGCCGAATGAGGACGAGTCTGTGTCATGGATAAATATATATATGGTGCCTCAGATATGCACTTAGATACTTGGCAATCGAGAAACATTGAAGATATCATTCATTCAATCATTACTAGATAGTGGTATCAAGACACCTCATCTCAACGTTCCCTTCATTTCATTTTTCACTATTCAAAGCCCAACCAACTCGACCCAGCCAACTAACTTAATCCGAATCGCTGTCCTCAGAAGCCGAGAACCCCTTCCACTCCTCCTCGGTATCATCAGCGAGGGGATCTATATATTCTTCCTCCTCTTCCTCCTCGACCTCGAAGGTCCCGCAGACGTCCCAGCGGTCGCCCTTGGCGCGACGACTGACGTATTTCACGAAGCGCAACACGCCCTTGTCGTGCAGCACGAGGCTCATGCGATTCCATGCCGCGGCCTGGAAGAAGAGGATGTTGTCTCCTTCCTCGTCGTTGCCGCCCGACTTGTAGATGGCCGCGTCGTCCTCGTTGTCGTCGCCCTCGTCCGTCGCCATGTATACTTCGTGGCCGCCTACCTCTCCGGCGCCTGCGTCTCCTTCTTCTTCATCATCTTCATCTATCTTGTCCTCTTCCTTGTGTTTGCGTTTCCTTTTGCTGCTATCTTTCTCTGCTTTCCTCCCCTTTGTCTTTGAGCTCGATGCTTCGCTCTCCTCGTCCTGGTCCTCCTGGTCCCCCCACCCCTTTGTCGGCGTGATGCCGAGGTTGAGCTCAAGCCGCGGCTTGCCCTCGTGGCCCGTGGCCAGCGTGTAGTCTTTCCCACGCCGGAACCGCCGCGCCAGGAAGTCGTGGCTCTCGATCGTGCAGCCCGTCGCGAACTGCAGCCAGCGGCGGAACTGCGGGCTAGGCAGGAACTCGTCAAGGAGCTCGCGGATTGGGGAGTCGGATTCGTCGCCCTTGCCCAGTTTTCCTTTGTCTTTGCTACTCTTCTTCTTCCTCTTCTCGGCAGAGGACGGTGATAAGTACAGGTACCTGTGTTTATGCGGCGGCTTCGCTACGCGCCAGGAGGTCTCTTTCTCCAGCTTCATGGTATCCTCGGGCAGGTCTCTACTCGCGTCTTCCTGCGCCGTCACGTAGGCACGTAGCCGCGCCGCGAACTTCTTCCCTAATAGGTTCGGTAGTGTAATGCTTGAGTTCACGTCGAAGTGTTCAGAGATTTGCTCGAGTGTGTCGGGCGTCAGGTATGTGGGGGCCATGAAACGGAGGAGGAACTCGAGATCGGCTTCGTCGAACTCGTTCTCGCTCTCTTCCTTCGGCTTCACGGGGACAGGCTGCGGCCGAGGCGCGTCGTACTGGTCCGGGTTACCCTGAAGCTGCATGAGGCCGCTGTTCTTGGTATTCTGCTCCTCGGCGCCTTCGACATAGCCGTCCTCGCCGATTTGGGGAATGTGGAACCATCCCGAGATGGCCATACGCACGCGACCGCCCTCGCGCACTAGCTGCGCCTTGGAATCGGCGTGGTACACCTCCTCGACGTCGTGGAAGCTCTTTCCTGGCTGAACGGCGAAGAAGCTCAGCTGGTTCCATGCGGGTGGGATCACCTTGCTGACGTCGGGGACGGGGGTGTGTGCAACCTGGCCATCCTTCCCCTCGATCGTCTTGACGGGGAACAGGCGGAGGGCACCACCCCATTCGGGCTTCCAGGGAATGTCTGGGTCGGTGAGGTAGAGGATATAGCTGACCTTGCGGCTGCCGATGACATCGTCGTGACACAGCAGGTAACAGCCAGGGGTGTAGACGTTGATGGCCATGTCGGTCTTGCGGCCACTAAGGGGGCCACTGCCGGTGACGTGGGCTACATAGTCGCGGAAGGGCTGGGAGTACATGGCGTCGCGAAGGGCCAGGAGTGAGGGTAGCTTGGCGAGGGCGTCATCGCCCAGTCCGTCGAGGTTGGCGAGGTCGCCCGACTGGTGGATCTTATAGATGTCGGTCTCCTTGGGTGTGAATATGACGTTGTCCTTGATCTCGTTACGCACGGCACGCAGCAGCTTGTCGTCGATCAGTTCGTGGATCACGGCATGCTTGTACGGCGCCGACTCGGCGTATTCCTGCGTGTACTGGCTGAGGACCTTCTTGTCGAACAGGCCTTTCCTGAAGCGCTTTTGGGCATCTTCTTTGCTCAGAGCTATGGAATGGTATTAGCCCTCGGCCCGCCTTCTATCGCCGTAGTCCAATTCGTTTTTGGTCCTGTCGGCGCAAGCGAGAAGGCGACTTACAGCTCTTGCTCTTCTTCTTCGGGGGTGTCTTGTCCACGGCATGTGGCTCCTCTGCTTTGCGCTTCATTTTCGGTAGCTTGATGTTTGTTGTTGTTGGTCCAAGCTCAAGCAATTGGGCCGACAGCAAGACAGACAGAGACCACAGGCTTCGCGGCGAGATTTGTAGGAAGGCAGTGGTCTGATTCTTCTCAAAATATTTTTCGTTTGTTCGAATATCGAACGAGACAGCTGCGATTTCAAGCTGTAAAAACCGGGGCTACCTCCACTTAGATCCTTTTAGTGCGGTGTATATACAGCTTAGTCTAGACTAAGGTAGACTAAGGTATATACAAGACTTAAGACTGACTTACCGACTTACAACAAAAAGTTTGGATACTTGACCGTTGCGTTGACAAGCAACAACTTCTTTATATGTGCAGCGGGAAAAGCAAAGACTTGGGCTTCAAGCGATGCATGAAAATAGGAGGGCTGTCCTCCCTCCCTCCCAAGTCACTCCTTCACCCTCTCTCCCCGCATCAATCAGCTCGCATCGAGCATAGTATAATGATTACCGTATCACACCACCCATTCCTGTAAAACCAATCAATTCATGCTTCATGCCCGCTTCATGCCGCTCAGCCATCCTCTCCGCCATCTTCGTCTTTTTTGTGCTCTGTCCCTCGGCCCCAAGCGCCCATCGTCGACTCCTTGCAGAAATGTGTAACCCCCACCGATTGACTGTTTGACGAACTGGCTGATTGGCCTTCATTCTGTGGTGATCGCTGGGATGGGTCAAGGTCTTTCTTGTGTCATCCCCGGGCATCCTGTGTGTTCATGTATTCATGTCTTGTACGCTATAGTACCAAACTGTCCACCTCGATGATGTCTCTCTTTCTTCGATCGGGGCCGTTCCGCCCCCCACCGGGCGCTTAGGTAGCAGCAGTGCGGCGGGTGGGCATTTTAGTCTACCGGCCGGGTAGGATCAAGGTATGCTCCTACATCGGAGGGCGGGCCACCCTCATCCAGACATGCTCGCCAGGGACTGACCAGTCTCGGATGGATACATTAGTCGAAGTATGCTGGGTGAGCTTCGGATGGAATCCAGGCGTCTAATGCTGTGTTATGTCACTTAACTCGTCTAGTAACGCCGCGCTTGCTTCTCTGCCCTTTAATCTGCATCTCTGATTTGCCTTTATTCTAGCGCCGCGCTTCTAGTCGAGCATCGTACCCGCGCAAAGCGTCTAGATATCCAGCTTAGACGTGAAACAAAGCTGTAGATTATGCCTATGTGCTATCGAGCCTTGCTATGGTGGCCCATAAAAATTCCTGAATTGCTGATGATGTGCCACTTACCCGGCAGACCCATGGCCGGTAGACTGTTGAAGAGTCTCGATGTTAGCATAGTAACCAAAGATATACCACTCGCGGAACCGAGTCCGAGCTCTGTCGATCTCAGGGGTACCCTAGTTGGTACTGTCTCTCTACTTCATATGCACCTATGATACAAGCCGCGTCATCGTGAATGAGATAGCACAGTCCTACATATTCTCACCGTCATCGTGTAAGAATAAGCAGTTAACAGTAGGTTGGTCCAAGGTAATTGTCGAGAGTCTTGTTGTCTGATATTAGATGGCAGTATAAAAGGAACTCGTCTATGACAAGTATGCAGCCTAGGTTAGAAGTTAAATCAGACGTCCGTGAAATCTCGATAGGATTCTCTCCAGCGGATACAGCAGAGTATATTACTTAGTAAACCTGGATAGAGCTTGGCATTAGTACCTATCTATAGTTATTGGCTCTCGTGCGCTGATATTGCATAGCCATGCGATTGTCACCGGAGGTTATAGGTAGCTCCGCGCAAGTGCATCTACACTAGAATTCTAGCAGAACTCAACCGGGCTTGATTGATCTAGATAGCTATGACATAAATTTGAGCTCCTCAATATGACCTGTATCATAAAATTGATAATGGAGATGTTGCATAGCCACGCTAAATAGATGGAAGAATCTTCAAGGAGTTCTAATCAACTTCCCCACAACTCATTGGTTTACGCAGCATTACAGTAAAACGATGGCCAACAATATCCCATATTAAGAAGTTTGCGCCGGTCCTGACATATCCACGTACACCACTACGTATGCCCTGGTAGGCTATTTATTGTAGTCTAAAGATCTCTAAGGGCAATAACCATATTATCATACAAGCTTAATAGTATAAGAAGAAATGATTTTTGTTAAAGAAAGCAGACTAAACATGGTAATCACTCATCTAAGAATGGGCTTAAGAGGACGACTTACAACGCAAATACACAGCACTGGAAAGTAACAAAATATTTGTACTTGGAGAGGCTCGGGGATGGTTGGACCGACCCCAGATACCGTTAGCCGCATTGGGCTAAGTTGATTGATGATGTTAGCGGTGATTGGTTGGAAGGAGTTGCTTCTTCATCTATGTGTCACGCTACATTGAAGGAACGCCAAGCGGAATTGACCCCTATCCAATTATATCCATGATCCACCTCTAGGATGAACTATCTTTTTATGCTTTGATGAAGTCAACAAATAATTGATTTAACAACACCTCGAATTGCTTCTTATTGAAGCCAACGCCTAGCCTTACGACAATGAGGAATACTCTTTCTGTATCTGTCGCCTCTTATATACTGTTCTAGACCCGAGGCACTTTGCGGAAACAACCCGCAATGCTACACGCGAGACAGCATCATCGACTTTACCTCTCTGGCTGATGTAAGGTGTCCAGAAGGTGTTACGAAACGCGAGCCACTCAATGAGAAAACACGGGCTCGACAGTCTCGTTCATACCTTGCTTAAGACTCTTGTATTGAACCATTGCCGCTATTCTATGGGCTATATTCATACTTGAGCTCATATAATACTTACCGCCTCATTCACGGAAATTGAAGCAAAATGGCTTTTAGACCGTCGAGATCCAGACTACGCAGGCTACGACCTGCAATACTTGTGTCTGTGATAATACTGACTGTATTTCTATACTTCCGATCAGCTTCAACATCAGTACACAACACGCAAGCTGCTATTTCGGACAGAGACGAGGAAGAGGGGGTCGTGTGCCCTAAGTCACCATTGATGAAAGATGTTTTTGTGGTAATTCGAACGGGGGCAACTGAGGCCCAAGAAAAATTACCGGTTCATTTCAAGACTGTTCTCACGTGCGTCCCGGACTTCATCGTCTACTCAGATATGGACGAGATTGTAGACGGCCATCAGGTCCACGATGTGCTCAACGAGGTGAATGAGACGATAAAGAGGACGGCTCCAGAATTCCAGCTATATGACCATCTCCTCACGAGGGGGCGAGAGGGACTGGACTATCAGACCATGTTCGGAAGTGGACCGTCGGGCGCGTTGGATAATCCCGGCTGGAAGCTCGACAAGTGGAAATTCCTACCAATGGTCGACCGAGCGCTACAGGAGCGGCCCAAGGCGAAGTGGTTTGTGTTCGTCGAGCCGGATACATATCTGATGTTTACCAACTTGCTCGAGTACCTAAGTCACTTTGACGAAAGTCAGCCATGGTACATCGGCAAGCATATGTACGCCAGCGGTGTCCTGTTTGCTCACGGCGGGTCTGGGTTCGTACTCTCCAGGCCCGCCTTGGAGAAGGTATCGAAGCGCTGGCGCGAGGAGAAAACCGAGATCGAGCAGGCAACGTTGAAAGGGTGGGCCGGGGATATGATCCTGGGGAAGACATTAAGCGACGCTGGCGTCTCCATGTTCTGGGCATACCCTCATCTCCAAGGCGACAGCCTGACGGCGCTTAACTGGGCCGTCGAGAAACTCGAGAGGCAGGCCTGGTGCTATGCCGCCACGACTTTCCACCATATGAACGCAGAGGAGATCACGGACCTCTGGCAGTTCGAGCAGACCTGGTACCGGAGGAATCCGGCGGGTGGCCCCCCCCTTCGCTTTCGCGACATCTTCAATAATCTGATACGCCATCGGCTCCGCGCCGAGCGCACGGCCTGGGACAACATGTCGATCGGGCGGGAGTACAGCGACGAGGCGCTCGTGAAGCTCTCGCAAAACGATTTTGATAACCTATCGCTCGTGGAGCAGAACGCCCACAACTCGTTTGAGATGTGTCGGGCCACGTGCGAGGAGCAGCCCAGATGCATCCAGTTCTCCTTCCTCCCGGGGAAATGCTCCGTCTCGGACGAGCTGCGATTGGGTCATGCTGCGGACTCGCAGTGTCTCGAGTACTCCAACGCCGCCGGGAAGTGCGTCAAGGAGGCTGCGACTACGGGGGAGGAGGATGATATTGTCCGGTCTGGTTGGATCATGGATAGGATCCCTGGTTACGTGTATTGGCTAGACGAGTTTTGCGATAAGGTCCATGACGTTTGGGTCACGAAATAGGGGGAAATGTTGGGTTAGTAACACGCAAGGTGTCTGGGATCGTAACCGTAACATAGCATTGTATTCATATATATATCATTGTACGATACCCCTATATTCAGGTCTTTTTAACTGTTCGTGATACTACGCGACTGCTTTAGCATCCAATCCTATGGTCTTCTATTACAGCAATGTTATGCAAATGTATCGTTACCTATCGATATGTAGCGTTAACCAAGAGTACCTAAGGCAATACGCTGAAATAGAAGGCATGCCTTGATCACAGAGACTGTTTTCTCTATAGTGCTATTTAGTAGCACTGACACCGACTAACGTTTCTTAGGGACTGAATATGTTAAGAACGTTTGTCATCATGACATTGGCAGATCGCTTGTTTTAGCAAATAAGCACTTGCTGCGCATAAGCATTGTACTTGAGGTATGTATCGTACCGTACTCGTATCATTCTAGTATGCATCGCACGAGGGTAGACTTTTCAGGAGCTTTCATTTCTAGGGCACTAACAAACTGGTGTTCTTTGTCCACGTTCAGGCAAGAGGACACTAGGTACGCGAATACTAATAAGTAATTAGTATGATAAAAGTCACAGCATGATGGCCTGATGAGACGATCTGCTTGATCCACTGCAGTATGATACAATGCTGAAATCTAATAGATATTACGCTACGATATCGCTATAAAATACAATATGCCTGAAACAGAAATAATGAAGTAAGTGACTGTCGGGTTTCGTATTCGTATCTTGCTGGGAACGTGGTAAATCGACTTTCCGATTGGAAACGTAGCTATGCGATTGGTCAGTGCCCTCGCACCACCCCGCAATACCCCTTATCCCACTATCGCCGTCGCGCCATTCATTGGACAATTATTGCTAGGCAATGTGGAAGGACGTCCTTACAGTAAGTAATATCTAGATGCCATAATTTTTATAAAATCCTCCGCCCTCCTTGATTACCTGTACACGGTCTCGTCCGCACCACCTAGTTCTCGCCCTCCCTCCTTCACCCGGCACGTTAATCCCACAGCGAGAGTTGGAGGACAAGAATCTTCTTCCCCAGAATGGGTCTCTTACAGGAGATCGCGGGACCTCTGTCCCAGCAGCTATCGCAGCTGTCGGTTGTGTCACAAGTCGGAGTTGTGGTTGCTGGTCTTCTACTTTTCTCTGTCATTCTCAACGTCTTGCAGCAGTTATTATTTAAGAACCCCAATGAGCCGCCCCTGGTCTTCCATTGGTTCCCCGTGATAGGGAGTACCATCACTTACGGCATGGATCCCCCACGATTCTTCAAGGAAAACCGCAAGAAGGTACTTCGACGACTCAACATAGCTGGTAAACCTTCTGTTGCTAACTCGGATATCTTAGTTCGGCGATATTTTTACTTTCGTTCTCCTCGGCAAGAAAACCACTGTCTACGTTGGGCCCACGGGCAATGATTTCATCCTGAACGGCAAGCTTAAGGACGTCAACACCGAGGAGATCTACACCGTTCTTACTACCCCCGTCTTTGGAAAGGATGTGGTTTATGACTGTCCCAACTCCAAGCTTATGGAGCAGAAGAAGGTACGCCAGATGCCTCCTTCAGCATTTTTGCAGGTTCCCCACTGACAAATCGCGGATGTAGTTCATGAAGATTGCCCTTACCACTAAGGCCTTCCAATCCTACGTCCCCATTATCTCCGACGAAGTCAACAACTATCTCAAGAGGAGCCCGGACTTTAAGGGCAAGTCTGGCGTTGTCAACATTTCGAAGAGCATGGCTCAGATTACAATCTTCACCGCCTCGCACTCGCTCCAGGGTTCTGAGATTCGAAACAAGTTCGACGAGTCTCTGGCCGACCTGTATCACGATCTCGATATGGGCTTCACTCCGGTCAACTTCATGCTTCACTGGGCACCGCTACCGTGGAACAAGCGACGGGATCATGCCCAACGTACCATTGCCAAAATTTATATGGACACGATCAAGGAGCGCCGGGCAGCTGGCAAGTCGGACTCGTCGGATATCATGTGGCACCTGATGAACTCGTCATACAAGAACGGCGTCAAGGTTCCCGACCATGAAATTGCGCACATGATGATTGCCCTCCTCATGGCTGGACAACACTCTTCGTCATCTACCAGCTCCTGGATTATGTTGCGACTGGCTTCCCGACCAGACATCGTCGAGGCTCTTTACCGTGAACAGGTCGAGAATCTCGGTGCTGACTTGCCACCATTGACATATGAGGACCTCTCGAAGCTCCCCCTGAACCAGGCAATCATCAAGGAGACGTTGCGGTTACATGCTCCTATTCACTCCATCCTCCGCGCTGTCAAATCACCTATGCCTGTACCCGGAACGAAATATGTCATTCCTACGAGCCACAATCTGCTCGCGGCCGCCGGAGTGAGTGCCAGCGATCCCGACTATTTCCCCGAGCCAGACCTCTGGGAGCCGACGCGATGGAATAAAGACTCGCCTATTGCACCCAGGATGGTCAGCTCGGTAGAAGATGAAGAGAAGATCGATTATGGATACGGCCTGGTCAGCAAGGGTGCCAACTCACCGTACCTGCCGTTTGGCGCGGGCCGTCACCGTTGCATCGGTGAACAGTTTGCTAACGTACAACTACAGACCATCACAGCCATGGTGGTTCGTCAGTTCAAGCTCCGCAACGTCGATGGCAGCGACAAAGTCATCGATACAGATTACGCATCACTGTTTTCACGACCCCTCGAGCCCGCCAATATCTACTGGGAGAAGCGGGAGTAATAACACCCAAGCGGGATGGATAACTCAATGATTATGTACGGCTTTAATCCGACAGAAGCAAAATCCTGTGTTACTACAGGTGGCCTGAGGAGCGGATACTGTTTCTTCCCAGGCGTTACGAGGACATGGCATAGATATACACAGTATTACCTAATAAACAAATAAGAATGAACAAAACAACAATATACCTAACTCGTGGAAGAACCTTGATGGGTGAAGACGTTTAACTGGAAAGAGATACCTTTCGCATAATTTACATTAACGGGCTACTTTTGAAGAGAATCGGAACTCATTCCCGAGCCGCAAGGTAGTGTAGCACTAGCATCGCCAAGGTTTAAATTGCATGCCATTGCCGTGCATGATGTAGCGATCGGGTAGTGACAATGGCTATGTGGTACTTCGTACCTGATGTTCCTTCCAATAGCGGGAACTGGTCGGGAACCCGCAATGGACTTAGCTCAGGCACCTAATGCAGGAAGCTCCTGCGTTTAACCCGCTAACAAATGTTGCTATGTTTCACCCTCGTACTCGTACTGCTTGCTATTTGAGATGACGCCAAATTGCTCTCTCTAATCCCAGAGTCCTATTCCCCAGGCTACCTACCTACCTACCTACTTACTTACTTACTACCTCTCTTCTATCATACCTATTATCTTGTCAATGACCTTTAACTATTAAGCTGTGCATCTGTGCACTTGCGTGTTAGAACAGCTCCATCTCACCTAAAGCCAAAAGTAGACCTAGACGAGTCTAGTTACAACGGAACTACAATTGAAGCAGGTTAGATTGCATCTAGTTTCGACCGACGATTCAATCTCCCGGACATCCAACGGTTCTGAAATACCGTTATATCCCCCGATCCGCCAGTCTCCCACAAATTGCAATCGTTCAAACCCCTCCTCATAGGTTACCACCCGAGTCTCGGCCAACAATGTCGACAGCAAACGAATTAGGTCCTCTCGTGCGTCGTTGGGGCCTGCCTGTGAAGCAGCTACCCTCCGCAACAGCTGGAGCAGACGAATTGAAGCCATTCTTCGCTTCGATTCTAAAGGAAGCCCTTCCATTCATCGATGGGGCCGCACCCAAGACCTCTTCCTCAGATGCTAAGAAGCTTTGGAAATCCAAGGGCGCCAAGTCCAGCCCGGACTCGGCTGCTAAGGTTGAGGTCCTAGAACGCGTCATCTCGGCCAAGGAGTTGCAAGCCGTCGCGTCAAAACACGGGATCAAGAGCAAGGTCGACGAGGAGACATGGGCAGTCCGCCTCAGCGTACACGAGGACGCAGCAAAGAAGGGCACGGCTTCCTGGGACGAATTCGACCACTCTTTCCGTCTTGAACACGGCAAGACCGAGATGGCCTTTACGCCTAATGTCATCGGCGCAAACGAGGCCCAGCGGTGGGATTGCACCGGCATCGAACTAGAAGAGGCCGGCCAGTCGTGGGACAGGTTCCAGCTCGTCGTCGAGGAGATGCGGCACAAGATTGGCCGGCCAATCCTCAAGGACCGCACATTCCCTGTGCTGCAGCTGTCGTGCGCTGTGAAAGAGGGGACCGGCGCGCAGGAGTTCGTTATCGTCAGTATCCCTGTGCCCGACTTTGCAACCAGCGACAAGGCCAATCTCTCCAAGGAGAAGGGCGCCCAAATCGCATACTATGTAAGCGTCGAGCGCATACGCAAGCTCGACGATGGCAAGGTCGAGTGGCTGCTCGGAACCGCCAGTGACGCTACTGGCGTTCTGCCCTTGTGGATCCAAGATAAAGCCCTCGTCGGGATCGTCTGGAAGGATGTTCCCATGTTCTTGGGCTGGATCGCCAAGGAGAGAGGAAAATCGGGTGCGAAGGTTTCTTCCGCGCCACCTGCTGATTCCGGCGCGAAAGAGGAGGCCGAATCTGTTCCCCAGGTCACGACTGGAGTTGCAACCGGGCCCACGGTGGCAGTATCCGAGGGAGCCGCTGTCGAGGAGATCGTGCCTCCCAAGGAGTCAGCCCCTGAAGTGACCACTGGCGTTGAGACGGGCAAAACGGCCGAGGAGTCCAAGGGCGAAGCAACAGCCGAAAGTGCCCAGGGCAGCGCCAAAGTCTGAGCATTTCGCTTCGATTGATCACGGGCACTAATGTCACAATAGTCGGCTTACTCGGTACGAAAGTCGATACTTGCAGTATACTGCATGGTATGGCACGAAATGGCTCCGAGTTTCACATGTCCTCTTACGACCATAGCCGCTTGGGAACGGCGACGTAGGCGTGGCTCTTTTTTTGTTTTGCTTTGTCTTGGGAGACACTCAGCTTCAACTTGCTAGTTAATTTGTTACCTACATAAATACCTTGGCTATTACCAGGGTTCTTGATACCATTTGCAGCGTTTGGCGGATGAGAAAGGTGGATGGGAATTGGCGGGTCATAAGCCTGCAGTATAAGGCACTACTACCTACTAATAACGCAACTTGTACTTACTTATTAATAACAAGATTGTCATCCACCAATTGTTTATAAACATTGCATGAATAAAGGGAAAATGAAAAACAGCTAGAAATAATTTATCAGCATGTTTCAAGACATACTCGCGCAATGGTGACGGGTCCCTATAAGCTAGGCCCTGACATGATCACATTTCATCCCAGTCCAATCGCCTCCAGCCACGGGTGAGAAGAACCATTTGTCTTTTTCTGAGTAAAGATAGAAAACACAGTAAGTTACTAACTATCTATCCAACGAAGTGCAGATCTCCTGTATGTAGGAGGAGCCCCTTTGTCCAGGGGTAGGCAGTACTAGAATCTTCTTTTCAAGGTATGCTACACGGAACTATCTATCCCGTATACCAGGGGGTTAAAGGACCGGCGACCTCATGTATGTGCCTAAGTATTTGTGTTTGCTCGATCACGATAGTCCACGATAATAGCGATAACGGACCTGAATAGACGGGGTCAGGTCAGGCCAGGAGAGCAAGAGCGAAGCGTTGTCACTGCCTGGGCTAGAAGGGAGGATGGCCTCCTTGATGCCCCAGTAGGTAGATTATTATCATATCGAACACCTTTCCGAGGACTAGCCTCCCGCTCAAAGTTAGATCGATGGAAATAGGGCTTGTGAGAGACCAATTGAGAATCGTTCTACTCCGTATCACTATCATCGTTCATGCTGTTCGTGTAATCGCTGTTCTCGTTATTATTATCCTCCTTGTACTCTTGTTAATCTGGAGCGGCTGCTCGTACCCACCACTATAACTGATCAGTTAGCTCCTCAGAGACAATAAAAGCTATTGAGATTTTACTTCGTAGTTGTTTTGCCCCCCGGCATTATCGTCATCTACCGCGCGGAGACGGATAATAAATATATCGATTAAACTGCAGCTCGGGTTATGACGGGTTCAACGAGCATTAATTAGAGTGGCACGGGTAAAATGGAGCAAACAAACAAGAGATCCGGTGCTAACATCGTTTGAGAGTTGGAATTAGGTACTATACTATTACCGAACTCGCAAGATACAAGGTAGGGTGTAGTGAGAGTTGACGGACGACGACTTCATCTTAGAAAGCAAATTCGGAGTTCCATGAGTACTAGCAGCCATTAGTACCTCACTCATATGAACAGATTACGGAAAGCAGTATTTCCGGATAGGGGATGGGGAAGGAGAGTTCTTAGGACTGTATGTATGAACAGATGATAGAGATGCTTTGAGGCAGCCCGAAACGACCCAAATGTGTCTGTCGATGGAGCCAATGGAGTCGTTGGAGGGCTATAAGAGAATGTACATACATAGTACCTAACCTTAGCCTAGTGATCCATGGCTTCCAGCTCCGCTTTCCCATTGAAGTAGTTGTGGTCATTATCTTGTTCTAGTAAAACTAGTCGTATCTGTTCTCTCATTCTTTTTACCTGTACAGCTTTATCACTTAGTGCAGAAAACCTCCGGTCATACGTTATTGATGGCGTAAAAGTAATGGAGTAGGTACCTAAGGTAGGTACCTAATTGACAAGGTTAGCCCAAAAGAGCATACCCATATATGGACAGAACCTCGCTTTGATTGATGGATTGTCAGTAGCTACGCTACCTACGTCATTCTCTTCCTCTCGATGCTGAACGCCATCATACATAGATAGCAGTTACCTAACTCCCCAAAACAACAGCAACAAAAATCGAACTCGATAAAGCATCATCATCAAATCAAGTCCAATATACATACACATCCAGTATAGAAAGAACTGCCGGTGCGATACCGCTACCCAAAAAAAGATCAAAATTTACCTACTTAGGTAGCGTAGTTTGATCTGACTTGTCTTGATAACCACCAACCGACCCGCGATATCATGGCTACGAACAGCGGACGTGGGAACATCAGTACGCAACAACAACTAAACAATAACTCCTTTTCGTCCCCCTTACCTACCTACTCTCTTTTCTTAGTCTCTTACCTACCTACCTACCTACCTACCTACCTAGACCATCTATACCCCCCTCACCCCCCCAGTAAACTAACACAAACCAGTCGACGCAGCCGACGCCCCGCGCGGCGGCGACACGGACCCGCCCCCCGTCTCAAACGAGGTGAAAGGCGCCGTCGCGAAAGAGGCTTCGACATCCGTCGCGGGAAGCAGCAGCAGCACGGGCGTGCACGCGTCGGGCCAAGAGCCAGGTATGCAGCCAGATCCGACGCCCAAGGTAGAGGTGCCGAAGGATCGAGAACGCGCATAGAGAGTTACTTGCATTGTATGCCCTACATGAAAATGAACGCCGATTAACTGCTGAGGTGGTGATGGATTGTTTTATTAGTTTGCTCTTCTACTTTGAGAGGGTTGGGGAAGAAGGGGAAGGGTGATCTTGGGTTGGGAGGGGGGTAAGATAGTGGGATGACCAGAGACATGCAATGAGAGTGGGTGACCTTATTTTTGAGATGGCCTTCACTTTACGGGAAGGACGGCATGTACAGTAGAACATGGAATAATGACTACGGGAATGATCACCTCGCTACGCATTCCAGTAACCTTTCTATTTATGATTATCTGAATCTTTTCAGAATAGCCTCAAATACACCATCCATACGTCCTAGGCACATGATTCGTAGTCTACCGAGATCACACGACCATTCTCGGCGTAGAGTATCAATTCATTCTGGATTGACCATTGTTATAGCAGATATCAATAGGCAACTATCTAGCTGCAAGACGTGCGATGCGACGAACAAGCTACTCACCAAACAACCCTGCTACTAAAGGGGTATCATAAAAAGATATCGTGTCGGAAAACAAGACTTAGAAAGTTAACGAGATGTAGAATCGCCAGAGAAGTCGACTACCCAGAGTCCTTCTGCCTTCGTACCCAACACCTTTCTTTCATTTCCGCCTCTCGTACCTATACTCTTACCTTCCTTGTTGCGGTAACCTCTCGATGCTCAACTCATAAAAGATACGACAACCTACATGGAAACAAGGTAATTTCGTGTGAAGTATAGGAGAATTTAAATAACCGAGAGCTCGCTGGTCATCATGTTTCGGTACACCTCGTAGCTTAAGATCCTATGATCGTAATAATGGAGCATGAGGCGGTAGCGACGCTCACCGAGAAGGCGACCATGTAGTCCAGCTGATGGGATGGGTCCGATGGCGACGCCAAGCAGGGGACAAATGGGTCGCAGATGGTTATCTTCATCGATGCGCTTTGGTAAAATGGCCTCGATTCTGAACCCGCGCTTGAACGAGTAATGTGGGCTTGTCGGCCGTGTCAATGTGATCAATACTACCCGACCGCACAACGAGCCTGCTACAACTAGGGATAGCTCTGGCACATGTAGGAGGTTGGCGAGGCGCTCAATCGGGAAGTGAACTCCTGGGAATATGGCTCGCGGGGGTTTATTTTGGTAGATGCTACCTGTAAACATGATGCCAGTGTTGTCTTCGCCACCCATAAGTTCGATGTCCATTTCATAGGTTCTCATCACTGCCGTACCACAGGTTAGCGACAACACAATAGTGCAGGAAGCAATACAATACTTCTCAAGATACGGAATGTAACAAGATTTCAGATATTACTCACCACTACTACCGTCAGTGACAGGGAGTTGAGGCGATTCTTCCTCCCTCCTTCTGCTGAGAAGAGGTATCTCTGAGGATTTGTCGGCGGCTTTATCCTGGACCGCAGCCCACTTCTCGTCGCAGTCTTCCCCAGGATCGTACCATTCAGAGAGCAGGTCAGAGCTTTGCCACTCCGGTAGAGTATCAAATCGCTGGCATTTATTTTCTCTTACCCATGGATGGCGAGTCGAGTTGTCTTTTACGTGTTTGATGGCTTTCTCGGTTCCGATGTAATAACCATATTCAGGTTTCTTAACGTATACGGCTTCTGCTGGGTTCAAACCGAGAGATTCTCGGAAAGTATTTGTAGGTAGAAAGCTACTTGCAGGTAATACAAGAACACCCCACCCTCTTGGTGGCCTGTTTTGCTTTGTGTCAATATAGCAACCTCGCCGAATGATGTATGTGATAAAGAAAAGAAGGATCACTTAAAAGAAGATATGACCGGACTTACTGATTTCGGATTCTACGACGAAAGTTCCGATAGAATTTTGATTTATAATGTAGCGTGTGTAAGCCCTCAAAACACCGGTTACGGACGCCGCGCATTGACCATATATTCATGACCCAGAGTTGGCCCGCAATATCGACAGCGAGGATATCTACAGCGTCGCCCTCAGAGTTGCTGCCGAAGGCTATGTTTGGGATGTTATTTCCCTGTGCACCAGTTTCGAGGATGAAGCGATAGGCATCTTGTCGTTGGCGGAAGAGCAAACCGACGTCAGCGTTGCCAATGAATTCTGACTGTCCAAATGGTTCCGACATGTCTAACAGCCGCCCATCAGAGTTTTTTCGTATCGACAAGAACAATCCTCGCCTCGGCTGTTCTCTAATTACTGGGGATGTATACTGCGGGTCTGTCAATGCCAACGCAAACACGTGAACTTCATGATTATTGTTGCCAACCGCGACGAGTCGCGATTTCTTATGGATTGCAAGTCCCCAGGCCGATATTCCAACATTTTGGTGGAAAAAAGGCTTTACGGGGATGGCGTTGTTAAGAGTAGCGCTAGACTTGAGATGCAAGAGTGCTGTCTCGATCTGGGAAGTGTAATAAGCAAGCACGTCACCATCGTCGCAGGCAAGTAGAAGAATCTCTTCATCGCCCAAGTCGCCCATGATCAGGTGATTGATCTTATGAGGCTGCTGAGGGTCGAGATAACCCCCTACTTTCGCAGCTTCCTTGCTTCTTGGGGGCTTTAAGACTAAATCTGAAAGAACGAAGGAAGGTTAACAACTCCCCTGTTTCTTGTTATGTAACATGTAAAAGACAGAGTGATCATATGGCCCTAACCATCTAGACCAGAAGGCGCGCGAGATAAGGCGTGGCGGGTAGGCTTACCAGGATGTGCAGGAAGAGCATGGTCAACACAACTCTGGACGCGGCAGATATGGATTACCTCCGCGTAAGCGGCGGCGTAAATATTGTAACGTTGAGACAGGGTGGTAAGGTTAAGTCGATAAGAAGAGATGTCGGGAACTTGTTCTTCCGGGGATTCATCGTCGATGCCACCGTTTTCAGGATCCAATTCTTCGGGATCCGGGGGCGCTGTTAGGTCAATAATCTCGGGCACGGACGGCGGACCGTTGAACTCCGGGGCGACAGCTACTGTAACGCCCAAATATCAATTTGAGAATTCTGTTGAGCGTTGACCGGGGTTTAACATTACCTAGCTCAAGTTCGTCAAGGACCATTGGGTTAGAATTGTAGTCGTATGAATGATGCAAGGGCTGGCTAAGTTCATCCTGGTCTTGCTCATCGTCTACTTCCTCGTCTTCGTGTTCTTCATGGCCATGGAATGGCAGGTTGATTAGTAAGTTTTCAGTCGAATCTTCACTCGAGTCTTCACTCGAGTCTTGATACGAATCTTCGTGCGAGTATTCATTCGAGTCTTCGCTCACGTCCATGTCAGAGGCAAAGTCAGACCCTGGATCGAGAGTAGGCGCCTGGATAGGCGATGGGGTGTTCCAGCGGGCATCCCATGGTATAGGAGTGGAAGACTTGATGTGATACTAGCAAATTTCGCGTTAACACTCAACACACTGCCCAGGCTCGTGTTAGCATGGGTCTCGCTCACCCTTTGGCGGGCCGTTCTACAGTGGCATCGCCCGATGTCCAGGGCATGCTGTGGCATGATGGGTTCGACGGTTGCTTCCAGTTCTTTTTCCTATCCCTGTAGCTATACCTGTTCTTGTCACGGCTGCCTGTCCTGGATTGATTGGTCGGCCAGCCGTAAGGGTGGTGGCGAGGTCGTGTCAATATGGCGTTCAGGCCGATAATGGATGATTGATGATGATGTTTTGGAGATTCTTTTGTGGGTACCTCTGTGCTCCTTCCCTTAATAACATTCTGAACTGCCAGCCTGCCAGCCTACCTACCTACTTACCTAAATAATCAGGTATAGGCTAAAACCTTGTACCTTTCTAGAAAAGCTAACGGTAAGAGTCGCATTGCACCTGACGCAACGCAACGGACGGATCTCCGGGCGTTGCCAACCAACACAACACTGGCTTAGGTACCTAATGTAGGTACTTGTAGTTCTTGTATATACGTGCCGCTAGGAAATCGCTTATCTATCGGACGAGTAACCGCGATATTGTGAAATCATATTATGCTGTCTCTGCGTAACTAAAAGTAGTGAAATATGAAATACAGTTCTTAGTTTTCATAAGTGGTTGCTTGCGGAAACTACAATAACCTACTGGTAGTTACCCCAAAACGAAACACTTAACTACCCCGCACGTTAGGCGTGTGTGGGTTGTTATCTTATCGTGGCCAAGAATGGCTGACTAAAGGTATCATAGCGTAGGTACCATTTGACCACAGGACAATTGGCAATAGGTTCTGAAGTCAACTAAACACCGTCCATAGAGGCAGACTTTGTGCTTCTCAGATACTTAAGGTAAGAACGTACCTAGGCACCTAAGTAGTATGGTTATACAGACGTGGGTAGCAGTGATTAGGTACCTGTTATTGTGTATGGTAACTGACCCATAAAACCTCGCCATTCTTGACCGTTATGTGAGGAACACACTGAAGAATTTTGTTAAAAGAGCCCTGCAATTATTTCTGATTATTTAATAGATAACAGGTAATAAAGCATGGGGAACCGGGCAGGTTCTGGGCGGTTGTATAACGTTCCCTTTGTGCCAACGCTATATAGCCAGCCACTCTTAAGACTGACCAACATTCAATCCCATCCAACTTACAAGAGGTGCAGGGATTTGTTACCAATATTTCCCGGAGGACATGCCTTGGGGCTGGTCCATTATACCAGAAATAGCAATCGAGCTCGTGCTCAAGCAGACTTGATCACCCAATTTTTACGTACTCGAGACAAGTGCACCCGAGCTAAGCCCTACGGCCCGCCGTATTGGGACTGGGTCGATGGCATCTGCCGAATGGGGCTCAAGGTGTAATATTGTTCCAAGATTGGACGACAGTTGATAAGCGCAAGGCTGCAGGAAATTGGTTTCCAAAGACTAACTGCTTCTCTTCTGACTTGTTTTACGCTTATCGTGAGGCTGTTTTTGGAGAATCACCCCAAACATTTTCAGTGGAGCCCAGAGTTGACGCGCCAAGACTTCGATTTGATCGAACAATGAGCAAATCCTGATTGAGCTGCCTTCCTCCCATTGGCGAAAGATAAGGCCAATAAGTTATTATGTACCAGGTGCTAGCTCGTTCCACCATCGTTAAACATGGCAAAGATCTTATCCCGTCCAACGATTCTCAAGTCAATTTTCACTTGTCACAACTCATAGCAATTTCCAACTCGGGACAGATTAAGAAAATGTCTTTATAAGCGCATACCTACTCGTATTGGCCCCACAGCTCCCCAATTAGACATGCGAATATGTAACTAAGTGTACGAAGATCCATTCGTTCTTCCTTTCCCCCAGTTTCAAGCCAATGCGGCACGCGTGGGGTTCTCCCTGTTACCTAGGTTATAATCAAATGAGCGCAATCATAAACGTACCACAGGCCGTCATGCTAGATCATGTATATAAAATGTTAGTGAGATACCTACCTACTTCACGTTCCCTTGCTGTCATCATCATCCTTGCCATTCATGCACTTGGGTACAAGGAACGGCAATTAGCTAGCCCCTTCCTTCAGTAGTTCAACGTGGGGAGCCACACCAAGAAATGGAGAAAATCGTAAATAACATGCATAGAACATCAAAAAGTTCTTCTAGCGATGATCGCACGTTTCCCACCGTGCATGATACCCATCTAGAGTAGGTATGTACTGTACGCAACGCGGACACCTACTGTTTTCGGTTCAGTGGTTAGGCGTAGCGTATTGATCTTGTAGTGTAACGCTGAAATCTAGGCTTCGAAGCTGGTAGATGGGGCTTCAGCGGACGCCTACCGTAATTTCCGTGACATTGATACGGGAAGAACAAAATGTTAGTATGTGTATGTATAAATATTTTAGAGATAGGGATTGTTCGGGTTCAGAGACTGAGGACCTGATTCGTTCGCAACAAGGCCATTGCAAATAGAAATGAAGCAATGGAGCAATCTATTTCGTAACAAATACTGGCCATCCCTGTCATTTAGAGGCTCGAGCTTCACCGAGCACCGTTGAGCATGACAGGGTCTAGGTATCAAGTTGTTGCGGCAGAGCTCAAAGTTCTACGAACTGATAAGTAGATTCCAAGAACTCAGTGTGAGCTGAGGGTTTGAATTATTATCAGAAAGGAAAGTATCGAGATAAATGTGTTTTGTTATCGGATAGTTTCGAGAGAGATAAAGCAAGATTTGCGTCATAGAGAGACGCATTATGCAGTGGGCTTCAAGGGACCCCTGGACCAGCTATCGGCTAGCTGTGGGTCATGCAGAGACCCCACAGGGAATCCCACATCTGCATATCTCTCGAAATGCCAAGCGCCAGGCGTCAAGGCTCTCTTCTTCTAGCGGGTCACTTTTTGCGAGAAGAAGATCTGATTTTCAGAGAAGAATCTAACCAATTCTGGCAAAACCTAACCCCACACCTTCGCTGCTTCAATCTATACCTAATTTGTATAGAACTAGCAGCAGGACCCATGTAGTGGCAGGGGGCTCAAAAAACAGACGGTCTGGCTTGATCGGGCGGTCGCAATTGAAGGTGATCTGTTCAAAATAAGTGCTTTTGGTGACCTGTACGTATAAAACAACGCTTTTTAACGCTGTTGGCGATCTGTTTGAAATAAGTGCTTTTAGTGACTTGTACGTATAAAACAACGCTTTTTAACGCTGTTGGCGATCTGTTTGAAATAAGTGCTTTTAGTGATTTGTACGTATAAAACAACGCTTTTCAACGCTTTTGGCGATCTGTTTAAAATAAGTGCTTTTAGTGATCTGTACGTATAAAATAACGCTTTTTAACGCTGTTAGCGATCTGTACGTTTAAATTAACGCTTTTAGTAACGCTGTATAAATTAACGCTTTTTAATGCTTTTAGCAATTTGTACGTTTAAATTAACGCTTTTAGTGACTTGTTCAAAATAAGTGCTTTTAGCAGTTTATACGTTTAAATTAACGCTTTTAACAACGTTATACAAATTAACGATTTTGTACGTAATATAACTAAGATAACTATATAAGTTACTTAGTTAAAAAATTGCTAAGTTAGCTGATTTAACGTATTTAAAAGTCTTATATATAATATGTTACTATATAAATTACATATAAAAGCGTTAAAAGCAAGAAGTTTTATTTTTAAGGTTTACTACCTTAATTAAAAGGAGTAACTTACTAGTTTATTTTAACCCTATAAAGCTTAAAAACACCGTTTATGCTACCTTTATTACTAAAAATAGCGGCTGCTAAAAGGTCCAGGGGTGTAGTACGGTTTATATATGCTTAGGGGCACTTCGTAGCGCTTAAGACTGTTCCTTGTTGCTTAGTACGCTTGTAAAGCTATTGTAAGCGTTGTAAAAAGTAGTAGCAGCACTTATATTAGCGGTAAGGGCATTTATAACTATTAGTTTTTACGTGAAGCTATTAATGGTGCCATAAAAGGTGGTGGAGTTAGCTACGTTAGCGTTAAAGGTATTAACGGAGACTGTTTAACGCGTACTTCGCAATACTACTTTTTGTTTGTTAGATTTAATCGAGCTAGCAATAGTAGTGGTTTTTATTGCTTGTTAAAGTTAGCAGCACCCTTTTATAGTGCGGTTTTATACTAACTAAGTACCCTGCTACTACTAAAAAGGACTTAATAGCTTAAAGGAACGCTAAGGGCCTAAATCTAGCGTAATATAACGCGAACAGCTTTATTGTATGGTTATTAAAGCATTTTTAATGTTTTTTACTTTTGTTTAAAGTTATTAACTAATAATAGGGGGTTTAAACCTTTTAAGTTTATTTAAAGCTACTAATATTTATTAAAATTGTTAGTTTTTAAAGCTTAACTTTAACGTACGCAAATAAAGCGGGTGTTATTAAATTTTAAAATAGTATATATATGCTTATAAAAAGTGTGGCAGCAAAGTATACTTTATTAGCAAGTAAAAGTATTAGTGTAGCGTAATAAACACGTTTTTAATTTATGAGCTTTTTTTATAGCTTTATATTATTTATAAGCTTTATTTAAAGCGTACTAATTAATTATTAGTTTAACTGTTTTATTAATAAATATTAGGGTTTAATATTTAATAAGTACGCGGTTAACTTGTTTTTTTTAAGCAGCTTTAAATTTATTCTTTTTTATGTTAATAAGTGCTATAGTAGTTTTATATAACTGTAAACTATTAATTTAAGGGTTTTAAAGGTAAGTTTTTAGTTTAGCGTAAAGACTTTTAACTTTTAAAGTGCTTTAAATACTATAGTTATAGTATTTATAGGTATAATAGTTAGCTTATTATATATGGTGCTGTTAATAAGTCTTATTTAAGTAAGCTAATATATATAGCTAATTAATAAATTCGCTTATAAGGTTATTTTAATAATAAAGGGCTTTAGCTTTTATTTTATAGTAAGATAAATAGTATTATAAGGTTAAAATACTGTTAATATTATAGTTAATGTTAAGCAAGCAGTAAAAGTAACAATAACGACATTATTATTAGTTTAAAGTAACTTTTTTAATTATAGGTAGCAGCGGTAGTTTTATAGCTTTAAATTTTTTATTACTTATATAGTTTAGCTTATGCTAGCGTTTAATTAAACATTAATTAATACTTAGGGCTATGTAACCTTTTAGTTTTAAGCTATTTTATTATTAAATTATTTTAGCGTATATATTGCTTAAAAAATGCTAAATATAAAGTTATAATTACATAATAAGCTAAATAAATTTAACTATATTATAGGTAGCTTTAGTTTTATTAGTAACTATTATTTATAGCAGAAGAATATTAAGGGATTTGTAAAGGTTGTTAAAGTAGTTAAAGTATTACATATAAGAGCTTTTTTTTTTATTATTAAGTATAATAAAAGCTATATTAAAGGTTATATTTAAAGAGGTAATGCTAATAACTTTAAAAAACGGTTTATTAAAAGAGTTAACTTAAGTATTATAGTTAGTTTATAGTGTTAATATAAAAAACGTAAGGTATTGCTATAAAAAAAAATAAATAAAGATGAACTTTATATGTATTATTTAATAAAATTACGTTAAAAAACTGCTTTTATATCTTTTAATACTAAGAAAAAGATTAAAAGAGCTAAAATATATAATTATTTTTATATTTAACCTTATGCTACAGGTTATTTTGTTATAATTGTTAGATAATTTAACCGCAGTTAATATATAAACTTTTTTTTTTACATAAATGATTAAATATAAAGTTGCTAATATTATATTTAATTATAGTTAAGGCTAGGTTTAAACTTTTAATATTTTTGTAGATAAAGCGACAAGGTATAAGGTTATTAAAACCGTAAAGTATTATTTTAATAACTTTAAGGGTTATTTGTTTTTTCTGGTAAACTGGAGTACTATAAAAAGGTAAATGGGTGTAGTAAGGGTGTTTAACTTAAAAAGATTACTTAGTATAATTACTGTAAACTTTTATAAAGCTTTTAAATAAGTATTCTTAATTAGCTGTAAAAGTTTTGCTGCGGGTGCTTTAAGAGTTTTTAGTACGAGGGCTAGCTGTATAACGGATTGTATGACAAGTCCATTGGCTTTTTTTTTTATTGGTTGAATTAGCTTTTTTGATGGCGTAGCTTTTGGCTAGCGCGTGGGCTTGTTAAACATTAAAGCTTTGCTTAAAGGTAGCAAAAGAGCCGTTAGTTAAGGGTGCAAGAGGCATAACTGTAACTGTAATAGTTACTAAAAATTTAAAATTAGGTATTTTCGCTTAAAAAAAGGTGCAATTAATAGCTTAAGATGAGATAAAGCTAAAAACAACGTTGTTTTAATAAAAATCGTAAAGCGCTGGTGTTTTATTGATAAATAAAGGTGATTAATGGGTAGGTGGTGAGTTAAAGATTGATTGAAAAGGTAAGTGGTAGTATAGGTGGGTGCTATTATACGTGGCATTTAAGTGTAGGTGGTAGTGTAAGTGGTGCGGTGGCTGTGGTGGCTGTGGTGGCTATGACTTACTTTAGGCAGCAGCTTTGAAGTGCTTTAGGCAGCAGCTTTGAAGTGCTGTTAGTGAGTGTTAGTGGTGTGGTGCGCTGTAAGTTAGTGATTGTTAAGGAGTGTTAGTGGGTATAGCCCTTAAATTAGGGCATCTTGATTATTTTATTCGCTTTACAGCCCTTAAAAACGCTGTAAAGCCCGTTGCATCGTATATTTAATGGATTTTCGTATGTTGCTGACCTCTGTGACTGTTTTTTTATTGAAATTTTTCTGGTGTCCAGGGTGGCCCTGGTTGGTGCTGGGTTGCTCATACAAATTAGGTATAGATTGGAGCTGCAGGTGGGTGGGGTGGCGACAATGCCAGAATTGGTTAGATTCTTCTCTGAAAATCAGATCTTCTTCTCGCAAAAAGTGACCCGTTCTTCTAGATCATTATCGCCAGAGATCGTTTCAGCTAGATAGATATCAAGCCTTGAACGACAACAAGACACGATATCCCGTGGGAATACGTTGTTTTGAGATATTCCATCCCGCAAGAGATTACCGGAGGCTGCATACCCAAAGTCTTAGTCTGATGCTGGCTTATGAGCACACTTTAAGGTACACGGGTGCATAGTTCGTTGATCTCGGTGGAGGTTCTCTTCGGAAGATCACCGCAGTTGGAAAACGCTGGAACCGATGTCGCTCTCGCAAAACGAATGCCCAAGGTCATGGATCTGGCGCAACGCTACGGCAAATGCCTGACGATTGAAGAGAGACCCTGCTCGTCGTTCATAATCTGATTACCTATTGTCAGGCTATAGCACTCTTCGGTGGAATGACTTCTCGCTGCTTACCCTGTCTAGCGCAGCCAGCAAAATGGGGGTCTCCATCAGTTCTATTTCCCTGGACGATGATGTCGTGCGGGACTTGTTCCAGCTAACAATGGGCTAGGGGGCACTCTTATCTTGCCTCGTCTGATTGGCTCAGGCTGTCGATGTCTTGCCATGGAAGATCCCCCAAATCGGGTCCCCTGTCCGTCGTGCGTTTGCGTGTGCGTCGGAATATGAACAGTACAACATAAGGTTAGGTTAGTCGAGAGCGGGTTCACGCCCACCGCTGCGGCGCCAAATAAGGTCCCGGATCTCTTCCTATATAGCACCGGCTTCCGCATCGGCGTTCGCTCACATGTTAATGTCCCTCTTTCCCCTTTCGTTTCGTCAATGATGCTTTAATCGTCTAAGAAACACCCAACCCTCTCTAACTAATATACTCTTTTCATCCAACCAATTCTTCCGTATTGTATTCGACGTTACGCGAAGTAAGAGTCGAAAGCCCGCCGTCATCTCCTATTGCTATTATCGTCAACTGTCGAAATCTGATTCTTCCCTGAAAGTAGCGGAATCGTGAACCCTCTCTCTTCACCATACGCGCCGACACCATGTCGTGGCGCCCTTCCTACTCGTGGACGGGGGCTCCTGTTGAATTCAATGGCACCAATACTGAGACTGGAGGAGATTCCAGTATGTCATAAGCACCCTCTAATTTTGGGAAGGTCATTGAGCATAACAAAATGCAATTGGCGGATTTGAAGGAGCAAGAGTGGCTAATGACGAACTCAACTTCTGCGCAGGCACCGAAAATTTAAACCAATGGTACCAATCAGGAGACCAGGCCTTCATCATTGTCTCGGCGTGCATGGTATTATTGATGGTACCGGGTATTGCGTTTCTATACTCAGGTTTATCACGAAGGAAATCGGCGTTATCCCTCATATGGGTTGTTATGATGTCTTTTTCAGTCATCATATTCCAGTGGTATTTTTGGGGTTATTCTCTTGCTTTCAGCTCTACAGCGACGAATGGATTTATCGGCGATTTACATCATTTTGGCCTTATGAACACATTAGCTGTGCCATCTCCAGGATCTCCGCTTATTCCAGAGCTTCTATACTCCTTCTACCAGGTAAGCTCATCATTTTCGCCATACAGAGAGAGGACTCGTGAGGCATACACCATATCACCCAAAGCCTGATGACCTATAAGAGGAGCTGAAATAGCTAATGGATAATGCCATAGATGATGTTCTGCGGTGTTACTGCCGCCCTCGTAATTGGCGCTGTTGCCGAGCGCGGTCGCGTACTCCCCGCCATGATTTTTATATTCTTCTGGGCCACGATTGTGTACTGCCCACTCGCGTGCTGGGCTTGGAACATTCACGGATGGGCTTTCAACTACGGCGTGCTTGACTATGCTGGAGGTGGCCCGGTCGAAATCGGCTCGGGAATGTCGGCGCTGGCTTACTCGTGGATCCTCGGCCGCCGTCACGAGAAGATGATGCTCAACTTTCGACCCCACAACGTCTCCCTCGTCACTCTCGGAACGATCCTGCTATGGTTCGGTTGGCTTGGCTTCAACGGTGGCTCATCCTTTGGTGCGAATTTGCGTGCCACCATCGCTTGTTGGAACTCTTGCCTTACTGCCATGTTTGCCGCTATGACATGGTGTCTCCTCGATTTTCGCCTTGCTAAGAAGTGGTCTATGGTAGGTTGGTGCTCTGGCACGATTTCTGGTCTCGTGGCAGCTACTCCGGCGTCAGGTTTCATCCCTCCCTGGGCTTCGATCATATTGGGTGTTGTGACGGGCGTTTGCTGCAACTTTGGCACTAAAGGTAAATTTCATCTTCTTATCCGATTCTAGAACATCTTCTAATCCTGCGCTCTTCAGTCAAGTTCCTTGTCGGAATCGACGATTCCCTCGATGTGTTCGCCGAGCACGCGGTCGGCGGTATCGTGGGACTTATCTTCAATGCGCTCTTCGGCGCAAACTACATTATCGGCTTGGATGGAGTGAATAACGGCGTGTTCCCCGGTGGTTGGATAGACCACCACTACGCGCAGCTATACATCCAGATAGCATACATCCTGGCAACAGCCGGGTACTCATTCGTCGTGTCTGCCATTATCGCAAAGCTAATCGATACAATACCCGGCCTGCATCTCCGTGCTTCGGAAGAGGCCGAGCTCATGGGCATGGATGACGACCAACTCGGCGAGTTCGCGTACGACTATGTGGAGGTGCGCCGTGATTTCCTTGCCTGGACCCCCGTCAAGGAGGAACCTGGCGCAAACGGTCACCGCTTTGTGCCCCAACATGGCATCGAGGAACATCAAAACTTGGCCAACACGACCGGCCTCACACCTCCGGATTCCTCGCGTATTGAAGAGGAGCAGGAAAAGATAGGAGCGTCTGTTCGTGCCCCAGCAAAGGAAAAGGCTGCAGAGAGCGCAGCTGAGAGCAGCGGTAACTCGTTACCGGCGTCGAGGGGCTCGTCCTAGAAAAGGAAATTGGAGGGCATTGAGTTTTTTTAACTTATCTGATTTTATTAAGATATCCCTGTTTTGGCCTTCTGGAAAAATTTCGGGTGTTTTCTTTCTGTATAAATTAAATCTGGGAAAGGTATCTTTGGTTTATTTACTTATTCCGGCCGATGTGCTTTTTGGGCCGTATACTTATATATGATATTCAAAATGAAGGAGTTGGGTTCCACAGGCGCAATAATCGTTCGCTTCGCTCTCCAATAAAGAAAGGAAAAAAGAACAGACTTAAGTGATGACCGTTACGAGATCAATTGCTCACGATATCAGCCAACAATCACGCGGGATACGTCTATTTCCCCACAGCAGCATTGCCATTACACCGACTAGAGTTCTTGATTTGCTTTATTGTTTGGTAAGACGAGGCGTCACGATACCACATTTAACGAACACGGGGAGATGCTTATTTACTGCATAATACAATTATCTCTTTATGGAGGAGTCAGAGGGACAACCTTCGCGCAACGATGACACCCGCACTAAGGTGATCATTTGTCTATCTACCTATGCACCATATCATCAGCCCGATGCTGTCTCTCACCGAAAGCCACTTACTTTAAGCTATATATAAACATCTAGGTCGTTGAAGCGTGGCTGGATTTAAACTCGCCGCGTCGATGGGTCATCATCATCATAATCCTAGTGCAAGTCCGTCATTCAGTTGTCCGTATCGGGGACAATAGATAGGCAGATTCAACACGCCTACCACGAGAAGACCACAGCCGACACAGTAAGTAGCATCGCTACGCCCGGCTTCCACAACAAGCTTTGCGCTTCGCTGGTTGGGACAGGGGCGGTATGGACATCGCCTCTTTGGCCGCAGCGTCAGCTCAGTTTCCACCATCTCAGCGTGAGGGAACAAACTCACCCGCAACTCCAGCTTTCCGCATCGTTGGGGTTGCCGTCGCCGTCCCATCTTGCCATTTGAGGATAGGGACATAGTGGGCGCTGCTTGAGGACCCCCGAGGACGCGTTCAAGGACTCTTTCCAAGTCGTGGCCACGACTTGGTTGACGGTGATGTTCTTCTCCACCCAGTCCATGAGCGCGAGGAGGATGTCGTGCTGTGCGTCTTTGAATCCGGGGACGGACCACGTGTCGTTGCCGAGGAGGCTTGCCTGAGAGGCGGCGCCGAAGGCCCAGGGCGCGTCTTTTTTCAGAAATGAGTCGTCAGTAAGTCTATTGGTAGTCTTGGCTATATGGAGAGACAGTGGCGGGAATATATCCAAGGGACAATTTAAAACTACCTAACATGACGGTGAATGAACATTTTATTTCATTTTAAAGGAAGCCGCATACCCACTGCCGTAGTCCAGCAATGTTGCATTCCTGGGACCATGAAGTACTTGAAGAACTCCTGAGTCGCCGTCATGTTCCCTCCCATCTTCTCGACGACGCGATCGTAATATAAGTTCGAACCTCGCATGGGCACGAGCCCGTCCGCCGTGCCGTGATACATGAGCATCTTTCCACCGCGATCGCGGAAGGCCGTGAGGTCGTAACTGTCTGCCGTGGCGTTCCCGGGATCCAGCTTCTCCGCGAGCGATACCAAGGAGTCGTTGAAGTCGGCCAAGGCAAACGATGCGTTGTCGAGCAGAAAGTACCGGGCGTACCCGATGCCGTAGGGGCTCGCCTCGGAATAGTTCAGCACCGTGTACATCTGCCGCTCGGAACCCGGCGACAGGCCCGTGTACAGGAACTCGCCACCCGACGACGTCTTCCAGTCGCCGTAGACGTTTCTCAGCGTCTGCGCCTGCGCGGCCGTGAGGCAGGCGGATTGGTTCGCGCCGGCCCTCTCGCACGACAGCGCCTCGAAGTCGACGTCGCAGAGCCCCGGAAGACTGATGATGCCGTCCGCGACGCCGTCCATGTCGTCGCACTGCTTCGCGACTTCGTCGGCGATGGGCGCGAGGAGCCGCCAGTCGATGTGCTTCTCGTCCTCGGCCGGCCAGTTGTAGCTCGCGACCTCGGTCACCCAGTTGTTCAGGTGGCTCGTGTACCACGCCGCGCTGCCCACCACGACCCCGTCGAAGCTGCCGGGATACGCCTGCATCTCCCTGAGCCCCTGGCGGCCGCCGGTCGAGCACCCGCTGTAGTACGAGTACGTGATCGGACGCCCGTAGTGCGCCTGCGTGAGCAACTTTCCCAGCACCACGGATCCGTGCATCGCGCGCCACCCCCAGTCGGACCGTGCCTCGGGCTCGTCGAGCGCCCAGGTCACGTCCGCCGCGACGGAGCTGTGTCCCGTGTCCGTCGAGACGACGGCGAAGCCGTACTGGACGCCGGCTCCCATGTCGATCCAGTTGATGCCGCCGCCGAACGCGCCGTTGCCGACGGCGAGAAATCGGTTGTTCCACTCCGCCGGGAGGAAGAGGCCGAGCCGGTATGACGACGTCGCAGAACTTGCCACTGCGACCGTGACAGCACACAATGCCGGCAGATTCGTGGGTTGGATGGGATACGCGAGATCTTCGGGTCCATCGCCGTACGTGCTACCGGCCTCCAGGGCTTCAACCCGCTCGATCTTCGCATTAGCTGGTAGTAGCTGGGCCAGCGCCAGCGCACTACAGTCGGCGGTACTTTGCCTTGGATCTTCCTGTCCTGACGACGCGACCATAGCCACCAACGTGGCAAGGCCGATCGCGATCAGCTGTCCCGGGTCGCACAGATACATTTCTATAGTCGCACTGCAGATCTTGGGGGTTTTGCCGGCTTTGTGGTGTGTGGTGTCGCGTGCTCCAGCGGCTTGGGATATATGTACTTTTATACTACCCCAACTTCTACGTTACAGGTTTGTGGTTTCTTTGCATGAGACGGCGCGATATCGCCCGTGATACTCATTCCGTGGGTGTACCGCAGCGGCTTAGACGTACGACGTGTGGCATCCACCTACGCCGCCGTGGTGATATACCATTTGCAGTGCCATTGAGTACCACCGCATCCGACCCTTGATCCAGCTCGGTTATGTTACATCGCGGGGTTCGACAATCTGCTGGTAAGAAGACCCTTACGTTCTCAAATCGGATTCTGTTCGCGGGTTTTGGGTCGTCCTGCCGAACCTGCGGTTTAAGCATCATCACTTTTCACGTAGCAATCCCGACGTGCCTAAGCATCATGGATAATGACTTTTGGATTGAGTTAACGAGGTTGCATACTTTTAATCATATCCAGGGCATAGAATACTATCTCTACCTACCAATACAGCATTAAGCATGCTAAGAAAGCCAACCTAAGAATGATGAGAATTCAAGCCGAATTTCTAGAGTGCGTATAATCTAGGCGTAGTGCCATTAGGAGCAGACTTAATAGCTTGCTTGTTTTTCCGCCCGTAGTAAACTCTCAGACAAAGAGCACCGATGGCAACGAAAAAGAGCATAGCAGCGTTCACTCCATGGCCTGTGGGATAACCTCGTTTAGCCTCTGATGCCTTGTAGATCCAAACGCCTGGCATCTGCCCCAACCCCGCACCAATGCTGACATTGAGGGCAACAGCCAGTCCAATTGATGCTGTGCTCCACATGTTGGAGGTGAGCCAGCCCAGCATGGGTGGTATGCATGCGAATGCGCCAGACGTGCCCACGATCAGTGTGCCGTATCGGCTCGCGTAGGCAGTCGGCGACAAGAGAGCGGATGCCAAGAATCCTGCAGCACCCGCCACCGCAGCCCCGGCGCAGTGGAGGCCACGAGCATTGTAATGGTCTGCTGACCATGCAGTTAGAATTGAAACAACTAGTTTTCATTAGCCTCGGAGCAGATTTGTGCCTCTATGGATCATACCGTAAGCGATAGCCCAAGGAGGGACTGTTAGCAACTGCGCGTGGAGATCTTTGTATCCTAGTCCGGATACTATCGAAGGCGTGAAGAGAGACAGCGAGCTGAAGGGAAGCGAAACAGCGAAGTAAATGGCATAATGACCGTACAGCCTCCAATCCATTAGAGTTTCTCGAACGTCATTCCATTTGAGACCGGATGCCGATCCTTTGGCACCTTCGATAGTGAGACGTTGTGCTGCAAGCTCCTTCTCGCTATCAGATAGCCATGCAGAGGTCTCTGGGTAATCCGGGAGAATGAACCACACTAACAGTGATGACAAAACGGAGGGAATGCCTTCGAGAATGAACAACCAACGCCATCCAGATAGCCCACGAACTTGGTTGATATGGCCCACACCATAAGCTATCGCTCCACCAAAAGCACCAGCGAGAGTAGCACTGGCTAGAATGAAGGCGACCCGTACGCTACGTTCATCTGTCTTGTACTATGGGCAAGTGAAAGAGGTCAGTCTAACTTAAGCGTCTTATTGAATCAAAGGCTTCACTGGCATTCTCGAATCTCCTGAACGCTCGCGCTACTATTACTCCGGCATCTTTATAAACAAGATTACTTACCCAGAACGTCAAATAATAGACCAGACCTGGAAAGAGTCCACTGCGATGGCCAAGTTAGAAGACTGTGCCTCTCGTAAAAGCAAACAGCTAGAATCAAGACGGAAACTCACGCTTCAAATACACCTAGTAGGAAACGTACGCCGGTAATTTGAGCGAAGCTATGAACACCACCGATCCCAATGGTAATCAGGCCCCAAGAACCCATCAGGAAAGCCAGCCACCTCGAGGGCCGAAACTTCTTGAGCAAGATGTTAGAGGGCACCTCGAACAGAAAGTACCCGACGAGGAAGATCATCAAGGCGATGGTAAACTGGTAATCGGTGGTGTGCGTCTCGGTCATCATGTCATTCTTGGTAGATGAGTTGAGAACCCTCGCATTTCCTATGTTGGACCGGTCGAGGTAGGCGAGAAAGTAAATGGTAGCGCTCAGAGGAACGATGCGCTTGTCCTGGCGCCGGAGAAGCGCCCTCTCCTCGGCGGGTGAGGCGAGAACAGTGGAAGCAGCTGTCTCTTTGACATGTCGCCCCTCGTGTTCTTCGCTGAGAGACTGCTGCTTCTGCTTCTCCACGTCTACGCCTGGTTCTTGCTCTGCCATCTTGAAAGGCGACGGCGTTGTGTGCTTGGGCTTCACTCACGTAAATGCTGAATATACATACGTATGGGGTGATGTTCTAAATTTTCTGCTTATCCTCTGAGGAATGGGGCTGGGTTCCTAGTTCGGACATTGTTGTACGAGCAAGGGTGGATAATGATGTTGTAGATGAGATAGAGCAGGCCTATGTACATACCTTAGGTAAGAAGTAGGTAGCAACTCTCCGTGAGGGGTTCTCCAGATGCACTGTCTTTCGCATGTACCTTCCTTCACACTCGGACAGCCTTCCTCCAGGTACCTACCATATGAGGCCATGTTGGGTAATAGCTGATGCATAGCAGTCTCCGTAAGTGGTCCTTATAGACACTGTTCCTCATACCTTCTTCCCAACATAAAGGCGGGTATACCGCCCCTTGTCGTGATCGATCAAGACGCCGTCTTGATGAGAATCGTTAACCCGCCCATTTCGATTCACCGCTACCATGCGGTTATTTGGTACCGTGGTCTCGTGGCCATGCCGGAATCCCTGCGCTTCGTCACTGCAGACAGTTGGGTACTGCAACCAATCATGGTATCCTAGCCAGCAATGTGGCGCACGGCTTCTGTTGCGGGGAAGAACCATCTTTACGGAGTTGAGAACGGTCTGTGTCTGCGCGTCGCAGGGGTCTAGAAGTTGTGCTTAGTCTGGTGTGCTCGGCATTTCACAACAACTAACCTCAGGTGGGTTACTTGGGGGTGGTGCGCGTTAATCAGGATTGAAATGCATTTGCGACTCACTCAGTGCTGCTTCGAATAGATATTGCTTAATTACATCGTCTTGCTGGAACCCCATCTCGCCTACTATGACGAGGCAAGGTACTGGAAGATATCCCTGCTATGAATCAATCATCATATCGGATCTCCTCCCATCTTGTTCTTCTTTCGATTGGACTGCGCGTTTCCAGAGAGTTCCGCCATGATTGACTTGAGCGCCTCTGGTGCCTCTGGACGTAGTACACTTGATTGATTCTGCAGCATGCTTGTTCGGTCTCTTGGCGTCGTAGCTTAGCCCTCTCTTTTGCTGGCGCAGTCCTGGACACAAGCTGTTCGATTCAGCGAACCGTCACGAGCTTTTACGACACGGATGAGCGACAATTCGGGGGATGGTTTCGTTCGCCTAGCCTGGAATGGAGGCTCTTCCTCTCAAAATCGAGGTCTTCTTCTAGCCCTGTCTCCCTATCACCAGTAAGTATTACGTTGTTGATCTTCTGCGAGCTCGGAGCAGTCTGAAGCCTTCGCGAGCCCAGATACGATAAGTTGACGGATCTCTCATCTCTCAGGGGAAATTATTCCCATCTTGGATTATCTAGTAGAGCCAAGCTTTAGCAATTGAGTATCGACATGTCCATTTCCGCCTTTACCCAGGGTCTGCATATTAGTACTAGACGTAAAACTTGTCGGAAACCGGCAAGATCCCGGCCTGTCCCTGATCAATAGGCTTCATTGACAACCCGAATCTCGTCCCATCTACATTGATGACTTTGACCTTGACGGCTTGTGCATTATGTCGTACTCATTCACGCCGTGTCGTGCGCATCTTCTGTCTCTCGGGTTATAGGACGTAGAGTAAAAGTATGCTTAAGCGGAAGTGGGTTTATCGGGAGAGTAGATTGGGCGTAATGAATATGCCGATATTTCCTCACATTTCTCAGTTTTGAGAAACTAATGAAGAGGTGGTAGGTTACCAGATATCAAAAGCAGTAGTTTTCCGACGACGTGAGGGTATGTGAAGGAAGGGGGTTGGGCCTGCAGAGCGCAATAAAATAGTGGCAGATTTGAATAGGGGCTATATAAGGTCTAGGCAGTTGGGGGCAGTTAGCCGAGACATCTCTGCGAGTAGCCTCATTCGCCTATGACTGGTGAAAATAGTCCGAGACTTCCATTCAAAGGAAGAAAAGCGATCTGTCTCTTCTAAGGGAGGCAAAAGAGCTAAAAGTCGTGTCTCTGGTATGTATCAGAACAACAAAATCGAGAAGATCCGGATCTGTGGTGATAGGGCTTTTGATTTTGCGAACTTCCGTCGATGCCAATACGCCGGTACGCAGGTCATGGGAAGCGCGAGATAGCCAGGTATGTATGATCATTGTCTTACAGCCTCATCCTCCACATAACAAACTATTTGGTGGAACAAGCAGCCGAGTATTGGGCCAGGATGAGATTGCCCCGATCCTCTGTAGGACACTGTTATGACTTCTATTCCAACTTTACTCCAGTCGCACTTGCCACTCTAATTCATTATTAAGTGAGTGAGCAGCAATGATCAAAGTCGCACATATTTGGAGATGGAGGGAGAGCCATATCAACAAGTTGTCGCAATCGTAGGATCAGATGGCTTGATCATCCTGTCCGAAGGTCAGCGCCGAACGGAGCGATGGCTTATTTAAGAAACAGCTGGACGAGACTGCAACAAAAAATAATGCTCAGTTAGATTTTCGGAAAAAATTAGCGGACTATGGTGATAGCGATGTTTGTAAGAAGAAGGATACCATAAACGGATGGAAGTCGCCCAATGGGCAATTCAAGTATAGAGAGTGCAAGAATCCAACTTTCGTCTTTGAAATTGCACACACGCAAGCAGGAACAGATGTGAAAGAAAAGACTATGTCAATCCTCAAAAATATACCCTCAGTATGCACAGTCCTGATTGTGGACATTATTATTCCAACTGAGGAAGAACAACAACTGGGTCTCAAACACAGCGCAACAGTTTCCCTTTGGGTTGCAGAAAGAAAAGTCAGGAACCAAGAACGCCAACGCGAGCGATAACGCCAACACGAACGAGAACATTAATATATACAAGCCACTCGTGCATCGTAAATAACTTCCGCACTAAAAAGGGTGAAGTCCCGCGAGGCGAACTTAAGAATACCGTTCGAATGCTTTCTACCGCCAGAAGAACGGACAAAGAACCCAGCAATCCAAGTTGCAAAGCTCACGTTCTCTCATCAATCTCTTGCAGAAATGATTAGCGATACTGAAGAACGCGAACACGAAGCAAATGAGCTTGAAGAAGCGGAGCCCGCATAGTGGTAAGAAAGTGATGAGAATGGTAATTTTGTAAAAGCTTCGCCTGACAAAGGCCTATACGCTGATAAAATACGACGAGTACGGCGGGCTATACAAGATCTTTATCGTCGTCCCTTGTTAGATAGCCTAACATTTAAGTTAGGCAAGGAATCTTACGAACAACTACGACAAGACCTCGATAATAATAACGCGCTGGATTATTTCGACAAAAGTGTTCGATCAGATTAGAACCCCAACACTGGCAAGTTGATACTGCAAGCCACGATTTTATGGGTCCACGAGCGTGTAGGAGGGCGTTTACGTACGGCTATTTTAGGAGAGCTGAACAGACTTGCTAGTATCCCTGGCCTTGAAACTCTGAACTTTCGGACTGACCACAATGGCTATCTTGGTGTAAAAGAAGCTATCTCACAAGCACATATGTCGCCTGACTACCAGGTCCATCATACCGGGGCCGACACTTCACTGTTTATTATGGAAATAGCATATGGCAAAAACCGAGTCGACTTAGATGCCAAAGTTCTTGAGTACTTCGAATGGATGACCTCTGTATGGATAATTCTCACCATAGAAGTACAGTGCCGTCCAAATAGTCGCGCGGGTTCCAAGCCTAAAGCAATAGTGTCGCTTTGGGGGAAAAAAAACCGACCAGCCAAGACGGTGATAGCGAGATTGAATTTGATTATATCTGCCAGGAGCATTGCATTTTTTACAACAGCGATGATGGCACGGTCCCGTCAGGAAAACTCACTATACCAGTAGAATTACTCCTGTCGCCAAAAGATCGGACTAGCAACACAGCCCCCAAGACGAAGAACTCACGATCACTTACGAAGCACTTACAGAAATGGTTAAAAAAAGGTGAGGCTCCTTTTAAATACGATGAGATGAATATCCGGCAACAGAGGAGGAGGGCTGTTCTTCGAAACGCCATCAGTAATACCGCAAAACTCGAAGAGGAACCAAAGGCCAAGCGGTCCAATGTCGCGGAGAGGCCCAAGCCGAATAGTTGAGGGCACTATGGTGGTTTAAAGGTAGTTTTGGGTATTTGCTTCCTTGGTCGACTTCTTTCTGGTTTATGTCTTTGAAAAATAAAGTGGTTAAAATCTTGCACCAAAGTTTTTAGTGATACTTTAAACTGAATTTAATTCATCTCTACTAAATTTAACCTGACCCTTCGTAGTTTTTATGCTATCGGGACGTACTTGGTAACAATAAAACCTATCCCGTTACGATCGGTTTCGGCGTAGTTACAGTGACCCTTTAAATAATCCGATCCGACCCACAACACCCCCTGCTAATAGAAGTGACATCATTATACAAGTTGGCCTTTGGAGTTAGACCTGCCTACGAAGTGATCTCGATTGGTAACAAGATTGTCGTGCCAGCGATTGAATGAAATCGAGCAAACAGAAAGGATGATAGTAATACAAATAACCTTACAGTACAAGCCCTTGACCACAAATCCTGGCTTACCTGAAGTCATAGAGTACCTAATCGATGACGCTTAGACACTGATAGCTACCCAATAAGAGCTTAAGAAGCAGATCACAGGCAATCTGCCTGATTCTGACAATACATAAATTCTTACAGAAGCCTAGCATTTGCTTTGAACAGTTATATCTTGTTAGCATCTGCCTCACGGGTTGTCACATTCCTATACAAGAATCATAATGCTCAGGCTCCGATTTTAGATATGCTCGGCAAAGAGATAGACGGCGCGCGTCCAAACAAGAGCTTTTTGGCGATTAGACATAAAGATATATAACTAGTCGAATTACATTATCATGAGTCAAGAGCACTTAACGAAAAGCGCCCTACGAGGCGATTATAAAACGAGGCCAAAACATGGATAATCAGGACAGTCCAACATCAAGACGCGAGCCAGTCCATTTATACCAATGATACCGAAGTAACACTAACAGATGAATAGTCTCAAAACGAAAGTGAGTAAAATCATGAAGTCGTGACGCCGTTGCTGCCCGCATGCGCCCCGTCAGCCTGAGAGGTCGATGCGCCACCGTTCCCAGAATTAGACTGAGGGGGGTGGAGCGAACCCTTAATCCGCCTCGGCTCTTCCAAGAGATCCCAGGCGCGTTCTTTCTTACTCATCCGACCGCCTTCGCCTGCTGCTTCCATAGCGTCCAGGTCGCTGATGTCGCTGGAACTGAAGGATGAAGAGCTCGGACTGCGGTTGAGGACCATTCTAACGTTCTGGCCTTCCTTCTTCTTCATCTCCCGCCGCTCTGCCTTCCGCTTCTGGTGCTCGTCATCGTCACAGGCCGGTGTGGCCACTTCCAAGCCCGGGAAATTGCGTTCCAGAAACTCCCGTAGAGACGGCAGAACCGACTTATCTGGCCGGTAGGTACCACTGTCGTTGTCGATAACGAGCTGATAATACCGCGGTTTCTTTGGTGGACCTTGATCCGAAGACTGGGTCGCTTGAGCAGGACTGGTATTCCCGGTGATCTTAGGGTGCTTTTTTCTCCTAATGAAGAACTCTCCAGAGCAGGCGATATATATCTGAGCATCACTGTGCATGGTGTGTTTGCTTAGTAGATCGATGCCGAACTCTTTTCCGGTCTCGGTGAAACGCATGAGGCCATCAAGGGTGATGATGTAGGTAAAGATACGGTACCCTTCACCAAAATGCGCTAATTTCAGGAATTGAAGGCTGGCTTCTTCTGAGCATGCCTTGAATGTGCCCCATAGAGTTGAACTGTCGAAGTTGTAAATACGCTCGTGCTGGTGATGCAAAGCCTTGTGCAGAACACGGCCGCGAAGTCCAGAGCTCTGGAAAAGAAGGCCGATGATGGGTCTGAACTCAACATAGCGGTGATAAAGCTTTGGTGGTACAGGGCCCGCTAATTGGATTTCGTTGGCCTGAAAGTCGTATTTCTGTGCCTTCTTTACACTATCACTGCCATCTTTCTCAGCGGTCGAGGTACCGTCTTGACTCTGCGCGTTGGCAGCTCCGTCCTTGTTGACCTTGATACCAGTTAGACGTCCAATCATAGGCGAGAAATGCTGGAAGTAGTATGTTGGGCCGGCGGTGTAGATCTGTCCATGTGGCGGATCCGATTGTCCGAGCACCTTGGCACTGATATATAGCCTGGGCGTCATCGAGACGCCGCTATGCAGGACACTACTGCCAGCTTTGAGGAGATATGCTCGCTTGCTGCCCATACGCTTCTTGACGTCGAAGACCTTGTCCGTGAAACCTTGCCAAGACTCGTTGATGCTATTCACGTAAATTGTAACGTTCCCCAGACGATCATTGTGATCACTGTAATACCCAAGGCTTAGCACTTGCCACTTCGAAAGCAAGCTGTTCCAAATGTACAGAAAAGCCTTTTTCAAGACGTAATTCTAGTCTGAGCAGGAGCTTCTCGATTTCCACAATAAATAAACGAGATGGAGGGTACTTACGGCCAGTCCTCATCATATAAGCGGCACTTGATTCTGAAGCCGGCCGAGGGAACATTTGCGACGATCCAGTCTTCCTCCCACTTTGGCTCTAGGCTTTTTCGGATAGTGCGTGTTCGATAGCAGAGGTCGGGGTCATCCTTATGTCGCTTGGGCAAGGAGGTGGAAAGCTGAGCCGTTAGGAAGGGATCAGAGGCACCGGTACTGATATCGGCCACAGGCAAGTTTTCTGCGCGGTGGAAGGTGAACTTGACAGTATAACCAGGCGGCGCATCAGGAATGGGCGTCGAGTCGTAGCCACCTGGGGGGTTGGCCTTTGTCTTGAGTTTCTGTTTCTGGTCTTTGAATTTGTCTACCATAGTCGAGTGACGTTCTAGGGGGGGCTCGGGCTTTTGATGAGCCTCGGCCTGCTGAGGGGCTCTACCATCATTTGGCGGGGGAGCATCGTCGGGACCCTGCTGCACATTGTCGGCGTCACCTACTCCACGGACATTGGACGACATGGTGGCGGTGGATCCGCGCGGAATATCGCGCGACCGGGCACGATGGAGCGCGTGGCCGGGGTGGCAAGCGACCGTCAGGCGCGACGCAACGGAGACAGTGACGGGGGTCGTTTCGGCCAAGGCGGAGCGAAGCAGTTAGTGATTTGATGAGTGATGATGAAAGCCAAGAGCCGGCCCACCACACTTTGCGCGCGTTGAGTCGTCGAATGCGTCGGGCGGGCGAGGCGATGCGACGGGGTCGGGATCGGGTAGGCAATGCGCGAGCGATTTTTGTCGGGACCGACACGAGAGAGCTGCGCTACCAAGTCGCAATCCAAGGTGAAGTGAGCGAAGAGGATAAGAGCTAAGTGCCTCCTCCCTCCAGGTGAGACTAACAGTCAAGTCAAAGTCAAAATACTCAATCAGCAGATTTTATCAAGAACAGCAATAGTCATTCCATTGTCCTAGGATGGAGAGAAAGAGAAGCAGGATGCTTTCATTCAGTTAAAGCTAAGATACAAAAAAAAAATAGGCAGGTTTGGATTATTATGGCGTAATCTGTAGAGAGATCTTGTCAGCCATGGGCCGTGGCTATGGCTGGCTGTGCCGGACACCCGTGATAGTTTTTGGTGCCGGAAGCCGTGTTCTCCTCGAGCCCATTATCGAACTTACCTGCTCGCCTGCCATCGTTATGTGGCAGGTATTCTAGCACCTGATTATCATATGTAAGTAGCGCACGGCAAATCAGGCTTAGCGTACTATGTACCTAGTACTAGAACAAGGCCCAGACCAGTACCTACCTATCTAAGACCAATTACGGTCAAGTACTGATCAGTAACAGTAGCAGCTACGAACAACACGAGCGAACTTGGCCTCAAGATTTTTGAGGGTTACTTTTGTTTAAACGCGACAGAAGGAAATCCTCAAATGAATTGTTTGAGGTACACTCTATACCCCGTTTTCCCCTACCTAGTAACAAGTTGGCGCGTTGGACCTGACGCCTTAGTCGTTGGATATTATTGTGCCCCGCATAAAAGAACTCAAGATGATGTACCCACATTGGCCGACAGAGAGATACCGAATGCAGGAACGGACGGTAGGAGATCTGTTATCATTGTTAAGTGGATAGAAATTGCGAACGACGTCCTTGGATGTTTCTGGACCCTTTCGAATATTGACTTCCGGATTGGTGGACATAATCTTCTCAATCAATGAGACAGACGGTGCCCATGAAAGGCCATGACACCATACCCTCTTACCCGTGACCTACTGCAGGTATTCAGGTAGTCGGTAGAGAGCCGTTACAGACATGCAGAGAACGATTATTCATGTACCACTTCCGCTCAGATAAAGCTACGATGCTCGTTACTGTAATTCATTTTGAGGTATAACAGTTTGATCTTACGTGGTGCCTTCTTCCATGGAGCTCTAACATTGTCTTAAAACCCCGATCGGAGCTTCTTTTAATTGAAGTTACACCAAGTTATCACTCTCTGCCAGCGGTGTTCGGCCCTCGTTCAACTACTCAGGGAGGAAGAGTTGGTTTTACCCTGGAGAAGGCACTGAGAATTAGTGCGACTGATCGCATCACTATAGCAAGAAACAGTCACCACGTAAAACCTGTGGATATTGGGGATTAAAAATGAGGCCGGCGTGTCGGTTGATTTTGTCTTACCAGTTACAGAAAAGATGTTCAACGAACAGAAAACGCGAGTTCAGCATCTCAGTCGTCTAACCCCTCATGGGGAGCTTTTCATAGAAAGTCTAACGATAAGATAATGATCAAATTCTGGAGTGACGTTGTTGCCCAAATACCTAACATTCAAGGCGTTGATGAACCCAAACACAGATACTGATAGGAAGCCAGAAAATAACGATGGGATTCTCGAAGTGAGGTTTTAGCCCAAATACTTAACACTAATACTCCTCCATCCAGAGCGTTGATAACCCCAGACAAAAAATTACTTAGAAGCCAGTTCCCGAATGTTAGTGGCGCCCGTGAGCACCGCTAGCCGGTCTTTCTTCGCCCGTACGTCACCTTTCACTAGATGACCAATTTCCTCGAGAATAATGTCAAGTGTGACTTCTACTTCTACGATAGTCAATGTGTTACCACCAGGATATATGACTGAATATACATACCATCTAGCTCATTGAGAGCGGCCTTTGTTCTGGGAAAGCCCACAATTGTAGTGTTAGTTGTGATTTTATGAAGCGGAGTCAGCAGCGCATCGCGGTCAATCACGCCCGTATTGATCAATCGCGCGATGCTGTTAGACTCCCTAATCGAAGCAGTAAGTACGAAAACCGCAGGCACAAAAGTAGTAAGTTAAGAGCATGAGAAGCTTACATAGCCCCCAAACGAAGTTCTAGATTTTGGATAAGGTCTGGAACTCCTGGTAGAAAAGCTGGAGATTGTGCTGGGCATGATGGATATGTCGTTTTGCAAGCTGGAGATTTCGTTCAGTGGCGTGGGCGATATTCCGGATTTCGTATGACGACCCATTCACTGCCGTTGGATACAGATTGACTGCTGAAAATTCCGTCCTGGTAGGAAGGGAACTGCGTCGTACTGCGGAATAGACCAAAAAGTCGGCTGTGGCGGGGGTAAGGGCGCCGGCATGGGTATAAGCACGGGTCCAAGTGCGGGTACAAATATAGGGGCAGCCAGTGTGTTCGGTATGAACGGTGTGCTTTGGAAGGGACGAAGGCAACGGAAGAAGCAATGGGTATAGTGTATATACAATGAGTCAGATGCACTTCGTGTTGCGGCAAGATGGAGGATTTTTGTTGAACCAATCAAACATAACCGCCGGCTTGCAATCTGAACAGTTCTGTCACACGCAGGGAGAGACAAGCATGTCTTACTTCATCCTGATTGATTTATAGATATGTTGATCAGATTGCACAACCCCTATACTGTTGTCCAGCAGTGGCAATGGTGCAAGGGAATCTAGGAAAAGCTTGGTTATCTGCATTATTGTGAGTATTATCATCGCTATTCAGCCGTTAGATACGATATAAGGGCGCTGGGTGCGACGACTATTGTAATAGATGTATAGATAATGAGATGAGTAGATTTTTATGTCGGGATAAGAAGGAAGATTCCTGTTTGAAAAAATGAAACATATCCGCTGGGATATATAATCTGAACAATGTTCTATCATTCACAGGTGAGGGAGCGAGAGCAGCATGTCTTGCATCGTCATAATTAGCTTTTTGGTGTGTTGATCAGGTTAGACAGCCAGCAAGCATACTGTAGTCAGAACATAGTTGCTCAATAATGTATTCCCTAGACTACAGGCTTCACCCTTTGGATGTAACGAAAATGCAGAACGTTTAGCATTAAGTATCAACTTACTATCATCCTCGTCAAAATAATAAAGCGACCATAGACAAGCCAGTACAGCGTATGTACGGCCTATTCCTTATTCTCAACTGTAGTTCCAAACAAGTCTCGTCATTTGTTTGCCCATTCCCGTTGCCTCTGGCGGTCTGCATATCAGACATAAAAGCAGTCCAGTACTTTTGATTGGCAGCTTCAATTGACAGATCAGTTATTCCACCGTCATGTTAGTCGTGCTACCATCGTATCTGTTGTAGTACCAGGGATGGACGATTCGGTACATAGGAACTGATCGGAACGGGCCGTTTGGCTAGGAGCTATCTGCGTCAGAAGCAAATACCCGTCACGACGGAGATGCCAACGCCACAGAGTTTGGAAGGCGGGTTCTTTGGGTGCGAGGACCGGCTGCTGCCTAGTCGCCCTTTGCGCCAGAAACACAGATCTGAGAAGGTGTTGGATGGTATGTTTTGGTGACTGTAAAACTTCAAGGCAGAGAGGTAAGGCTAACAAAGTTGGATTCTATTACCTATTAGCCTCAAATAAGATCAAATACTGTCCCGTATATTTCTTGTTGAGATAGTCCCGGGCGTACCAACTTTGATGGTACCAGGCTTTGGGTGTTGGGGCACGGTGGAAGCCCTTGAAATATGTTCTTTGCTTCAGTGTTTTCGTTTTCAGCGAAAGAATTCATAATTGAGGGAAACGAGGGATTCTTTACCGCCGTTGTTGGAGTAGGTAATTGACATTGCGATTATTGAGGGGCAGGTAGCCAACTGACTCACATCGCCGCTCGCATGCCAACAGAGAAGGGTGCGAAACAATCCGGTCATTTATAAGAGCTTGGGTAGATTTAAACCAACACTCGGCAGAATTCTTGAAAGCGACGTTGGTCGACCTTTGTTCTAATGCTTTTAGTGGGCGGGCGTACCTTGGTGAACCTGGGTGGTTTAGATGAGTTGTGGTTCCTCTCCAGCCAAGCGGTCCAAAATTCGAATCTAAACTAGCCACTAGCTAAGTATCGAGACATCTGGTATCTTAACTTGAGATACCATCAACATTAGTAGCAGTGATTATAGCAGCTCCGAGCAAAGAGGGTATCTCGACGAATTGCGATGGATATGGTCACCACACCTGTTCAGTTCCTCGACGGCGGATTGGGCACATCTCTAGAGGACAAGTATAACGTTCACTTTTCAGAGACCACGCCTTTGTGGTCCTCTCACCTCCTCCTCTCGGATCACGGTACTCTGAAATCGTGCCAGCGCGATTTCGCCGATGTCCCCGTGGACATCATACTCACCGCCACCTACCAGGTCTCAGCTGAGGGGTTCCAGCGCACGCGAACAGACTCTTTCCCCGGGGGCGTCCCGCACGCAGAGATCCCTCCGTTCCTCGACGTCGCGGTGTCTATCGCCGAACAAGTCAAACAACCGGCGACGAAGATCGCCCTGAGTTTGGGGCCCTACGGTGCCGTCATGACACCGAGCCAGGAGTACACTGGCAGGTACGACGACCAGCACGACTCTGTTGAAAAGCTCTTCCGTTGGCACGCGGACCGTCTAAGCTTGTTTACCAGCATCCCACGGCTCGGCAGTCGAATTGATTTTGTTGCTTTCGAGACCGTTCCCCGGCTTGATGAAATCCTTGCTATAAGGAAGCTTACTACGCTCCTGGCTTCACAGTCACCGGATGCGACCGTGGCCGGCCCACTTGAGCGGACGCGATATTGGATCTCTTGTGTTTTTCCAAGCACTGGCCAAGCTCTTCCAGACGGGAGTAGCGTTAGCCAAGTGATCCGTGCTCAGCTAAGTTTAGAACACTCGGACAATCCTCCATGGGGTATAGGCATCAACTGCACCAAAATAGCAGAGCTCCCTCAGTTGGTCAGAGCGTATGAAGTAAGCGTAAGACTTCTAGAAGAAGATAATCAGCTTCAGTCTTGGCCAAGCTTACTCTTATACCCGGATGGGACAAATGGCGAGGTCTACGATACTGTCACCAAAACATGGAAACTTCCTACAGGACTGAAAGAGGCTGCCGAGGGAGTAAGTATCTGACTACATCTACGTAGCAGTCCGTGACTGCTTCCTATGTGATAATGCTGATGCGGGTCACTGTGTTTGTTTCTAGCCTTCCTGGGAGCAGCAACTGGACGATGTTGTTACCCAAGCACGAAGTCGTGGTTGCTGGCGTAGCATCGTGGTCGGTGGATGCTGTAAGACCACCCACGTGGACATATCGAAACTTCGTGATCGAATTGTTCGCCACTCTTAAGCCACTTACCAAAGTCGCCATCTCGGCGAGGCGAGAGAGAGATGGACGGAGCACTCGGTGCAACGAAATGGGGAGTGATAAGTGTTCGGAATATCATCATGAAACATATCATGGTATTGCATTGTATGGTAATCTTTTTTTTTTCAGTGCCTTCTAATCCTACCATCTCACATCAGATACCTACAACAATGCTTACAAACTTGGTAGCGTGCACGATGCGAAATTAACCATACCATTACTTAAGTTGACCTATTACTACGCATGCTATACGTAGTTGACATGTCTCGCAATGCCACTCTTGGCATCTGGTGATAGCTTCCATCCATTGTCAAAAGCAGTAAACGTGATGCAATCCATGGTTGGGACCAGAACGAAAGAACGGCGGGGTTTCGTCGCCAGAATGCCGCGGTCCATCATACGAGATTGACACGATACGGCGTGTAGTCACTACTTATAGATCGGAATGCACCAGCAGAATATACTACCTGCCATAGGCAGTTTAACGGTTGGAAGTAGCGAAATAAAAAGCTTGCGATGGGCCCACTGCCGTATTGCGCTAGGCGCATCGGTAAGCAGTTGAATCATCACATAATCACAGCTAAAGGTTCAGCTATGCCTTCAGGTGCGCCTCAACAGTCAGACGAGTGGGACTGAGTAGTTCATGGTCTGTCTCTTCCTGTCAGCACTTAGAGCGCTTTTCGGCAAGGACTGGATCCAGCAGGACCCTAGATACCTATAAGTACTTAACTATGCAGTAAAAACTCGTGTCTCGCTTATGACGCTGAAGCCCGTTGAAGCCGCACCCGCACCCGCACCAGATGCGATGCAGGTCTGCTCGGAATGACTGGCAGACAAACGTGGTATACGGTGGATATACGACGAATGTGTAATAGCTCTGACATTCTTAGTGTACAGATGACGGCATAGATGAAGACTACGCTGACAGTGAACAGCAAACATCAAAAACGAGCGGGCAACGGACAGAATGGTTAGGAAAGTGATTATACGAAAAGTTGAGGCTGCTTTCGCGAGCTTGGCCGTCTTCAAATGACACTTACTATGTATAATCCAGATCATACAATACTGTAGTGTACTCCGCTATACTTATACGTAGTACTATGCTAACCGATGCCAATCGTCGGCGGCTTCTCGCTAAATTGAATAGTGTCAGTAACTAGTTAAGATGGTACGATGAGCAGAAGCGCCGGTCACCAGGCGTAGATTGGCTCGTCCGCGAACGAACTGCAAGTTATCTGTGACCGGGACGCAAGATTTTGATATTCAATATCTCGTCGTTCCGTCCGCCCTCAGTCCGTATTAGGAAAATAACTTTTTTTCTCAACGTAACAATAAACACCTCCACGTTGCTCTCGACTTGACATCGTGATAAAGGAGACGGGAGTTTTTTTTGTCTTACTACAGCTGAGTAGTCCACAGATGGCTAGGTGGATAGAAGCCCTGCAGCCAAGGAGATGAATTCAATAGTACCGCAAGCTACTCAATCAGGCATGGGACAAGCGATAGACCAATCATCCGAGCGCCCATCTCCACCGGCCCTGGTCCATTTGGCAGCTGTGCCGGCCGCATGCATATCCACTTCTAAAGAAGTAAAATTGGACGTTCAGGATCGGGTTCAGGAGGAGCAGTTGCCCAATCTAGGCATTAACTCTAATTTCTCGGGCAGATTCTGGCCGCAGGTTCCCCTGTGCTTGCCCCTGTCGAGTTGACTGCGCTAGGCCGAGGTACAGCTAGTGTACTCGGAGATAGAGCTGGTGCAATCGCATAGTTTTCCGAGCGCATTCTCGGGACCCTACATGGTTCTCTACAGGCATCTTCAGCTAGAAATTACGGAGCCCCTGGTACGCGTACAGTACCTACCAATAATAAGCTTTTTTGGCTTACCTACCGTGGCATCGCGAAAAAGATGATAGGTACCTGGTATGCACTACCTAAACTGGGCTAGCTTAGATCCTACGCGTGCTGACCTTGCCTTGTCCAACGCAAAAATAGCAGCACCACACAAAAACTCCACACGGCGTAGTATACACGAAATGACCCACGATCGTGTAGAGCCTGGCCCTGAGCTGGCCCAGCTGGCCCATCCACGCATCCGGGTCTGGGGCTATGCGTCGCCATTGACCAAGCGGTGGCCACCGTTGGCCCGGCCCTAGCCAGTTTGTTTATTAAGTCGGGCGCTGCCCAGTTCTCTTCTTCGCCTATGATCTTCATCCCGCCAGTCCATCGCTCACCTCCCATTCTCATCGCCTAACTTCAGTCATTCATTCAAACGTTTGAAGTTGAGCAACAATGGTTCGCCTGATCAAATACGCCGGTGCCGGCGCTCTGTTCGTCGCTGCCGTCAGCGCCACTCAGGGCTACCCGACCTCTACCGACGATGATGAGTGCCCTCCGGAGACCTCTGAGACCTCCGTGGGCAGCTATCCCACCGCCAGCTACAGCGGGTACCCTTCTGGCTACCCGGTGAACAGCTACCCGGTCCCGACCTCGACCGGCTACCCCGGTGGCGACGATGATGAGTGCCCTCCCGATGATGAGGGCGACGACGGTGACAGTGGCGACGACGATGAGTGCCCGCCTGAGGAGGGCTCCGGCTATCCTACCGGCAGCTATCCTGTGAGCACTCCTGCCGGCTACCCGACCGCCACCGCCAGCTACAGCTCTGGACCCAGCAGCTACTCTGGATATCCCACCCAGAGCTACCCTGTGCCCACTTCCACTAGCTCCCCCGGAGGCGGCGACGACGACACATGCCCCCCTGATGAGGGTGACGAGGGCGATGATGGAGACGACGACGAGTGCCCTCCCGATGAGTCTTCTTCTGGGCTTCCGGGTGGCTACCCGACTGCTACTGCCACCTACAGCTCTGGTCCCGGTTCATCCGGATACCCTACTGGCAGCTATCCTGTTCCCACCTCCACTAGCTCCCCCGGAGGTGATGACGACACGTGCCCACCTGATGAGGGCGATGAGGGTGACGACTCAGGTGACGACGATGAGTGCCCGCCTGAGGAGGGCTCCGGATACCCTACCGGCAGCTATCCTGTAAGCACCCCTGCCGGCTACCCAACTGGAAGCTACCCCGTTAGCACGCCCGCCGGTTACCCTACTGGAAGCTACCCTGTCAGCACTCCTGCCGGCTACCCTACCGGCAGTGGCAGCTCTTCCGCTGCTTACCCAACCTCGGAGAGCACTCCTGCTGGCTACCCAACTGGTGGTGAGAGCTCGTCCTCTTCAGGTGCCTACCCCACTGGCGGCCAGGGCTCCGGCTACCCTACCGGTGGTGAGAGCTCATCCTCCTCTGGCGCCTATCCTACTGGAGGCCAAGGCTCGTCCTCTTCTGGTGCCTACCCTACCGGAGGTCAAGGCTCTGGATACCCGACTGGTGGTCAAGGTGGTCAGCCCACTGGTGGTAACGGTTCCGGCTACCCAACTGGTGGTGAGAGCTCTTCCTCTTCCGGTGCCTACCCTACTGGCGGCCAAGGCTCTGGTTACCCTACTGGAGGTGAAGGCTATCCTACAGGCGGTGAAACTGGTTACCCTACCGGCGGCGAGACTGGTTACCCCACTGGTGGTCAAGGCTCTGGCTATCCTACCGGCGGTGAGAGCTCTTCTGCTGCCTACCCTACCGGCGGCCAGGGCTACCCCACTGGAGGCCAGGGCGCCGGCTACCCTACTGGCGGTTACTCTTCCGGTATCCCTACCCTCTCGACGTCTTACTCAGCTCCTGCTCAGTCCAACCCCGCCACAACTTCGGCTGGTGGCTACCCTACAGCCTCCCAGTCCAGCCCCGCTTCCACCTCTACTATCGCCACGGCCGGAGGTGCTAATGTCCGCCTCGGTGCTACCGGTGCCTTCGTCGCTGCTGCCGCGCTCTTCTTTGGTCTCTTTTAATTGCATATGGATTGGATGATTCCGGAATGGCGTCTGGGCATAGGGATAGAACAAACATAGTCGTTTTTTAATGGTTATTAGATAAAGGTTTTCCAAAAACTGTACGCGACGCTTTGCCACTGTTCCTATCCCGTGCGGCAGATGGCCTTTCGGTAATCTTCCTCTCTTGCCAACTTGGATGCTTAATGTTTTAGTCTTCTAATGTAAATAAGTTTTTGTTGCCAGTCGCTCGTTACCCTCCTGTGATGTTCTTTTGTGATTCGGCATGGCTAGATATATAGATGGTCGATGTACCAACCTCAGAATGCTCTTCTTAGATACCAGCAGAGCTCTAAACATAGCATATACTTCGCTCTCGCCTGCCTGTATTGGCCTCGGATATTGTGTTTGCATGTTGTTAGCTTCATTATTAAGGCCTACAATACTCATTATATCTAATTTTGTCACGAGTAATGCAGACAGCATACTTTGTATTCATAGATATCGCATACATGCACATGTTAAGGTGGTTTGCCGTAGGTAGAAAACTCGACCAAGAAGATGGCGCAATTCGACCGTTGGGCTTAAACGCGAGTTAAAGTGTTAGATATTGACATTATACGGATCACTAAACAGCCTTATTACATGCAAGAACGACAACGGAATGAAAGAGGTGTCAAGTCGGTCACACTCTTTCATCTTTTGTGTCTTTGGTTATCTATCTCCATTAGCTCAAGCGCTTTTCGGCCGAGAAAATATGCGACGGCCTATTCCACCAAACTACTATACAGACATAGGAGCTGCTAGAGCAATCTCGTCGGTTCCGACTATCGGAAATTGTTATCGAATCGTTTAAATGTGTGACCGATAAACGGCAGGTTCATGTCCAGCTCCTCACCCTGTTGACCGCTGGTGATGGCTTGGGCTGTGTCCGTCTGATCAAACTCTTCCGTGGGGAAGTAGGTAGGTCGTGTCAATGTTCGACGTGAGCTGTGGTTCGAATGGTGCTCGCTCGCTTGTGGCGAAGATGATCGAAATTTACGCCACGAAAGAAGCTATGTGTCTTGAGTTCATGACTACCACTTACTTGCCCGAGACGGTTCTCGGTGTTACGGATGAGGCTGCATATAAGGTGCTTAGCTTCGTGACCGAGCTTCCTATTATCAGGGAAACACAGTGTATGTCTCCAGTTCATGGTTTTAAGGTACGTTTCTTCTCTGTTGTGAGCGAAGAACGGCGGCCAACCAATCAAACACTCGAACATAACAGTTCCTAACGACCACCAATCACACTCGAATGAATAACCATAACCGTCAATGACCTCGGGAGCAACATATGTAGTCCGGTATCCCAACAGCCGAGTAAGCCGTAAGCCGCCGTGTACGACGCCAGTCATCGATCTGGGCTCTATTAGAAACGATAAGATTGATTTCGTCGATAACCATGGTAGGTTGATTAGATTTGCGCTGGAGTAATTGTTCGTAATAAGTATTCTCGTGGAGTTTATGGAAGCCCGTAGACTGACCAAAATTTGTTAGTTTGAGGTGACCCCATCGATCTAGGAGGATATTATCAGGCTTGATATCCCTGTCAGTGGATTAGTCAATATACTCAAAACCTATACAATGAAACCGTATACGTACCGATGAATGAAGCCTAGGTAGTTAATGGACGGCCTCAGTTGCGAGTACTAACTCCGCCATACAAGATATCGTGATGTCTTGAGAGAAGATCTGATATTTGATCAGCATACTCATCAAGTCACCACCGGGCAGAAATTCCATAGGCATATATAAGAGGTTGGCGTAGCAATGGTCAGGCAAGAAAGATGACCAAGGGAATTCCTCGGTCATGAATTGACTCAGCTCTTTCTACATGGCTAAGAGCATCCCTTGCACAACGCTAAGCGAGTGGGACCGCACCGTACAATATGATAGCTTCGATGTGTTTCCCCGAGGAAACAATGATGCCGTTCGATTGCCGATACTTTAGTGCTCTTGCCGCCGCCCTGGATCTGGTTGAGTCAGTCAAGGGGTTTCACAACCATCCTCAAATATCACGAGCACCACGATGCGAGCAAGCCTTCACTCCAAGAGCAATGGGAGTGGCTTATATTCAGGGAAGAAGTGCTGATCGACATTTTCCCACTCGGCAACCGTAGTTGTTGGTCGGTGGGAAAAGAAACAGCCATGGTTGGAGGCTATGTAAGCAAACAACACGCCGTAATCCAGTTCCTTGGTCGTCAGGAACCACATGAATTATATGGAAAGATTAACAAGGTGAATGTTATTCTCGAAAAGTATTAGGGTGTTCTGATTTTCTGCTGCTCGATGATGCGAGGTAGATTTGGAAGATGCGGTGTGACTTGCCCAACTTTGATGATAGATAACTCTTTTTTTGTCAAAGTGAATCCGCGTTGTCGCGGCAGTGGAGGCGCGATGCTGAAAGAGCGCAGACGTGTAGGAGATAAAAATACAAATGAAGAAAATGGAGCATGTATTGTATTCGGCGGAGAGTAGTACTTTCTACGCGTTTCGACCTTGCAGCCTAAATCGTCATATTAACTATGAGCGATCATCAAACTTAACCGATTAGGTACTACGAGTAAGATACGGACTTTGGCAAGTAATCGTACCAGTAGAAATTATATACTAACGTCAGATTATTCGTTATACTCCCAATAGTCCATGTAAAAACTACTTTTCCAGTCGATGAGGCCAACAACTCGCCAATACCCGTCGTTATTTCTATTCATCGCGACGTGTTTCGGAATTCGAATATAAAGTATACGCCAACATGAAAGTTAAACGCGACGACAGCCTCGTAATTGCGTGTTGTTGTCGTGAAGAGTACTTATATTACGTCGAACAGGTGCGGAGCGGCGATGAAATCCTTACTACGAAATTTTGCTGCACAATTGTCTGTTGTCTTTACTACGCGACGATTGTATCTCTAAGAACGGTCTTGAGATTTGTCGCTACTACCGAGCGATTCGTGACATTTACATAACCTTACGCCACCCATTTCTCTCATCACAACATCAGAAGCTCGTTTCTGTATCTCCAGATGAATAATGAAACTTACGACGCAAGATAGACGTTACTGGCTCGCGAATGCTGGAGAGTCCCAACAAGTCTGAAAGAGTCGGTCGGACGGTGCACCGCAAATAGATGTTCCAACACCAGATTCTAAGATGTCAACTAGTAGTTGAGGTAGCTCATCAAAAATCATCAATGCCCAGAATCGTTGTGTACAGGCCCGATTAGCGGATAGTGATGATGTAGCAGCTAGCAGTGAAATACACAACAATGCAGTCATTTTCCAATTAAAAACACAAGTGTCTAGATGAGAAAGAAGTTTGTAGTCTTATTAGCATATTAATCAACTGGATACTCTGTTGAAATGACTATTCCCCTACTCTTTCTATTGTACAGTGTCTTCTCTAGCCGTCATCAAGCCGTGAACGCCTTCTATGCAAGATCAATTATTTCTTTCAGATGAACCGTAAAGTGCAAGGTGAAGAGGAAATCAAATAGCGAGGCATCCACATCCGCGCTACAGCGCTGCTCATTCCAATAGATGCCAAGATCACGTTTCCAGAGGCTTCTCGGCAACGATCCGATACGTGGTAGTGATGAGGCGCATATTATCCATCTCCACAAAGGCCTGTCCGTCTAGACACAACCTATCGAACAATGTCTTGAAGTGCTGTGGCAGGGCGTGCACCTTCGCGAGACAGTTAATCAGCCGGCGGACCGAGCGGAAGTATATATCGACCTTGTCTATGAGCCCCGCCTGTAAGCCGTCGATGCTGGGGTTATCGGAGCGCGTGACGACGAAGCCGGCGTCGTGGAGGGATTTCTCGAAGCTCGCGGGCGTCGGCGTGCCGACGGCTCCGATTAACGGCTTGACTCGCCGCATGAGCGAAGTGTGTAAGGGGTTCTCGGGGTCATAGGCGGGCAAGCTGACCCAGTCCACGAGCAGGAACTTGGATCCCGGCTTCAATATTCGATATATCTCCTTAAATAGCGTTGAGGGATCTTTGCATAGACTGAGTGCTTGGATTTCGTAAAAGGCGTCGAAGGATTCATCGGCGAAGGGGAGGGGCAGGTCGTTCTGATCGCGCACTATGAACTCATTGCCGAAGTTCAGTTTCTCATTGAACTCTCTCGCTTGCGCGACTTGATTCGCGTCGACTTGAGTTTTTGCGTTAGCATTTACGTTTTCGAAACAGTGAGTTTTAGAGACTTCAGGGGGGACAGTATAAGTGACCGAGATGACATGCCTGCTTCCGCGAAGGAGGCAAAATAAACTAATCGCCAATACAAATAGTACTCACTGTTGATTCCAGTCACTCTGGCTCCACTGAAGCTCGTCATATGCGCAGCGACTCGACCACGGCCGCATCCCAAGTCGAGGACTCTCATCCCCGGCTTCAAGCCGATCTCCGTAGCAATCGACTCCTCGCATAGCAGCTGATTATCCCGTACGGAGGCTTTCTTATTCATCAGCGGCGGTATATACATCTTTTCCACATCGCCAAGGCTACAGAGGTGGTTGATGACCGAATAATAAGCCGCAAGACATTGGCCGACGTGCTGTTGGTAGTCCGGACCAAACGCAGCAATCATCGCATCTCTATCGGCCCAATCCAGGTTGTAAATCTCATATGACGCCATGAAATCATCGACTTGCTGTGGTGTGAGATCGCGGATGTGCTTGAAGGCCTTGAGAAAGGTCTTGATTCGGTTGGGCGACGCCGAGCGGTCGACTGCATAATCGCTTGCATATCTCTCCTTGATTAGGGATTTCCGTTGTTCTTTGATCTTCACCTTTTCGGCGCTAATATCGCTGGTACGTGAGCTGTCACTGCTATCGTTCCGGCCACCCAGAGCAAACGCCTTCGTAGGGTCATGGTTGGTCTGAGGTGTGCGGGGGATTACCGTTGCCGTCGCCATCGGAGGTGAATTATCCGTAGTCTTGTAGAAGCCTTACAATTCGCCCATTCACACACGCACGCGATTCGTAGATGGATGAGACTCTGGCGAAGTAAACAGAACCCGTATGCGACTCCGCCCTTTGTTGGTTATCGACAGCAAATTTATATTCTCCGATGTTTTCCCCCCGCGGCCATAAAGGAGACCAAGTGTACTGTACTATGAGGAGACACCCTACCTACCCGTTCCGATAGCGTAATTACTTACAATGATTCACAATAGAGTTTAACTACATGTACCCCCCGACAGCCGACCTGTTAGCGAGCTTAGGTCTGCTCTTTTATTTCCGAATGGTCCGATAGCTCCTTTGCTATGACGAGAGGTCTCAAAAAACCTGCCTACCGGCGATCGCATGATGCATTGGGCGAGTTCACGGGTTGCTTGTGCTCTTCCCAACTAGTCGCTTACAAAGCGCATAGCAACTCTTCGAATCTAGTCAGTCAGCTTAGCTCGCCGTTTCGGACCTTCGCGCATCTCCCATTGCGAGAGCGATCGGAGACTATGTCTTCTTTCGCCCTACAGCCTTGCCCTGCGGAAAGCCGGTTAAACATACCCGCTATTGATGGGTGACATGGTGCCGATTAAGATCTGTTTTTGCTGGGTGCCTTATTAGCAGATGAATGTTCTCCCACCCAATCAGCTAAGGCATGACGGCATATCAAAACTGCCAAGACAAGAGCTCTGCTCTCCGGGAGTTTCTTTCCTTTGACTCATCGGCGACGTCGGCCATTATTAGTAGTGGGAAGTTGTGCAAGTTCCGGGTACTCCGGAGATTTACCTACGCGAGGGGTTTTCTCACACAATATAACCTAACATTACTCAATCGTCTAGATATCGCGTCTTGTTGCATAAGTTTGATGTCTTTTGCTATTGTTACTTCTTTTGCTTTTTTTTTTTTTTTTTTCTCCAGTGAATAAGCATTGGCGTTGAGAGTTTTGGATCGGGCTCTTTAGGGCATTCAACAGCTTTGCTAATAGGGATTATTACTTAATCCGTGACCCATTTCTCGCGGGGTCAACCTCTTAAAAGGGACTAAGTGTCGCTATTTTCGGCAGGCCGTACAATTCTCCGAGGTCATGAGCACTTTAATTGTCATATTACTCCTCGAGCCCCTTCTCCGGCTACACCACCTCTCTAATCACTTTTAAGGAGTTGTATTGTCGCCATTGAATTGAACTGGCCTGAACAAAAAGAAGAAACTGGATAAATGGTGCTTTGAATTTTTTATAATTATTTGAACCTGGTGGTGTATTTTAAAATGCTTTGTGGTGACGTGGTGGTTCCAGAGGTAATATGACAATTAAAGCGCTCATGACCTCGCAAGTTTCTAAGTGCCCTGCACCTGGGCCCCTCCGTCTAGGTACCCTACTAAACGCGGCTTGGCAAGTACCCATGCTAGGCAAGGCTTCGGGGAGGTAACGCACGAGCCAGTATGCTGGCTCTCGCACACTTCACTCTCACCCTCACCCGCACTCACTCTCACTCATACCTACTCTCACTCTCACCCACACCCACTCTTCCACACTCTTTACTCACTCTCATCTACACTCACTAAACCCTCATGATATACAATCTCATCACATCATTGTTAAATTGTCATCAGCAATAGCACCAAGGATTCTACATGGTGAGTCACACTTGGACGCACCGCCCTCCGTCGCTTTGGTATCAGAGTCTCATTGCTCAGCTTTGGTTGAGTACTCGATGCAATAGGCAATGGCAACAGCTTCCTGACCAATGTCGTCGGCGACTCGTCTCCTTCGTTGCGCAACGTATGGATCATTGCTTGAGCGTGTCAGCATCACGCCATTAAAGACGCATCTCCAAGACGCAACCTGGCCAGTCATTCTTTCCCGCGGTGAAATCTTTAAGAAGTCTGAACCCCTGGCTCTCGTAGTATCTAAAGCAACAAAAGCATCAGTCATGCAATGACAATTCTCCACTCAGGTAAGGCCGGGGCTTACCGGACCAACTTTCGATCGTTGCCCCTCCAACAATCAAGGCATATGCGGTTCAACCCCATGCCGCGAACCTGATCCTTGGCATGATCAAGGAGTGCCGCAGCAGCGCCTTTCCTCTCCTCTCCAGCATGGCGATTCGATATCAGATATGCCAGATAGACAAACGGATCGCTCTCATCCTGCTCGGGGAGGACAGAGCTGACGTATGCTGGCGCCTTCGAATCCAGCACCAGTCCCGCTACGGGGACGCCACTGCTCGCTTCCGCCACGAAGGCTCGACACCAGTCGCTGCTCCATTGTGCATCCTGCTCACTCTTCTCAATCCAAGAGCGGGCTCTCTCGGAGGCTGTTGGGTTCACCTCCCGGATCGACTTGGTGCCCCACTGGTCACCGCTGCCCACGGTCGATAACCACGAGATCTGTGATTCCTGGAAATCGACGAGAAGCTCGTGGTCTGAGGTCGCCATTGTGGCAGGCCGAATCTTAAGAGGCGACGCCGTTGTTGATGACATGTTTCTGTTGCTCGATGTTGTGCGGTCACTTGAATATGGCAGGAACTCGCTGCTTATCTGGTGTTGGTAGTACAGGTGTATAAATAGATAACGTGGATTCTTGTTGCCTAAAGGAAGCTAAACAGGTAGGTGCACGTGAGATTGTTGTTACTTCTGCTAGTAGGTGGATTTATGACGTCAAAATATTACTTTAACGCCAAGCATTATCATGACAAGGTGCCGCCGCATGGCTTTTTTGCACCTGGCTTTCTTCTGCGGCTCTTGCTATCAGTTTCAAGACCATGTCGTCCATCGACCGACTGTGGCAAGAGTTGTAGAGAGTATCTCAAAAGAGACCTAAAGCAGACATTTCTCCAAATGCCCGAGAGGAGAAGCGACAAAAGCGCACTTTATCCGACAACCTGGTCCCTGTTTCTGCACGCCAGTCGTCACTTGATGGGACGATTGCTCGGAAAAGGGCTGCCAATTAGATCAGTGATGTCGATGAGCTCTCATCCGTGATGAAAGAGTTAGACGTAGAAAGGTTGCGGTTACTTAATAATAGCTAAAAAGATTTCTGTGGACATCGCCAACATCATTGCTGAGGCACTGACACGGGTGGGCGTAGTATTTTCGACATGAGTTTTGAGGGAAACGTAAATATAAAAACTTAGGAAAACTTTTTGTTCTCAGATAGTTATTCTTTTTGTGATCATGCCATCAATGGATTGTTATTATTCCGCTGCAGTAAGCCCCAATTCCAGTATAAAGTCTATACCACTTTCTTTAATCTTAAAATTGATCTGTCAATTAATCGAAAATTTTAAGTTCGAGTTTAAAATAAAAAAGGGGCTGTTACACTCATATTGAACCTAAGGGGGTGGGTATTAAGTAAGAGGGTTCTGCTGGATTAGACACAGCCGACTTAGCCACTTAAACCATTCGGTTGACTTGTGTTTTATTTAAACGAGTGATTCTCCATTCGTTCTGTCAATATTTACTAGCCCGAAATGCTTAATAGCCTGACTACCTCCTTGATCTAGACTCAGGTGTATGTAAACCAGCTAGACTATTTCAATACCTAAAATGTAAGGCCGAAACCAAAGATATTGATTGATTAACGGCCCCAGAGTCACTCCCGAATATTACGCCTTGTATATGCCTGAGATAAAATAGTTTTTATAAATGTGACTAAAACTTAACACGTATTGTACTTATTAATGACTATTAAACCCATGCCTGTTACTCTAATATGATTCATCTGGAAGTAAATATTCCCCTTTCCATACCCTAATTGAGAAATGCGACGACTTGTCAACGGATGATTAAGACTCTACATGCTGTTTGCAACTAAAGAATGAATACGCTATTTGTGTGTCATAAACTATTAGCCAGACTATGACGCGTGTAGATTGAGTTGTGTGTGCCCACAGCCACGTTCATTGTTGCACTCACCATAATCTGAGGCCAAACCCCTGAGACGGATGAGACCGTTACGTAGGACGCGACACTCATCCAACATTGCACATTAACGTCGTACCACCATCTATAATAATACTACTGCCTGTAATGTAGCTTGATCTCGGGCTGCACAAGAACATAGCCGTATCGGCGATCTCCGCTGGAAGAGCTAAACGTCCCAACGGAACAGTTCTGTCAATTGTTTGTTGTAGCCCGGGCACGGCTTTAATGGCCCGTTGCACCATTGGGGTGTCAACCCATGATGGGCAAAGGCAATTGACTCTAATCCCAAATGCTGCGTTATCAAGAGCTTTGAAATAGAAAGATCAGATACACTTCTTTTCCATTCTCTTCTAGAAATAGCACATAGAGCAGTACACTTACCTGCATTTTTTGGCTATACCAAGGACTGCGTGCTTTGATGCGGTATACTGAATCTGTCGCGGCTGAGGAAGAAATGAAGATACCGATCCCATGATAACTATTGCACCCCGGCTGTGTCCTCGCTTACCCATCTCATCGTTTCCCCGGGGCTCTTGGAGCTTCATTGCCGCCGAAACGTCTCGGGTAGCAAGGAACGTACCCTTTACGTTGACGTCTAAAAAGCGGTCGAAATCGGTAGCGTCCGCAAGGGAAGTTTCCTTGCCCTGCTGTATGACGACCTGAGACATATGTCATCTCTTCAGTGACGGGAATATAGCGGAGGCAGTTATTAGCGGAAAATCAAGGAGGCCTTACGCCGGCGCAAATGACACAGTAGCCAACGCGACCAAAGCGCATTACAGTCTGAGCAACGGCCTTTTTGACTGATGACTCGCATGTGACATCAATGCTCGTGATCTCTGCACGGAAGTCTGGCCTCTCTGATACGCGCCTGCATTCAGCAGCAGCCAACGCCGCACTTTCAAGGTCAATGTCGGCTATCATGACACCGGAGGCGCCTTCTTTAGCAAAAGCCACCGCGCAGGCTTTGCCTATGCCTCCTCCTAAATAGCAAGTCAGTTGTTGTGCTAAGGTAAGTGATGAAGGAAATTGTAAGACGTATGGCCACCTCCAATGACGAATGCAGATCCGTCGAGTTCCATGTTAGTGTTGTCACCGTATAGCGTCGAGGATACGAAGAATCGTAAAGTCGACGCTAGGCGGGAGCGAGAAGAAGCGAGAATTTAAAGAATGGAACAGGGGCCGATCCGTAGGATCTGAATATGCTTGTGTCGGCAAGAGGGGAGCGACGTACAGACATGTAAAGTGTGATTAATCGTAACACGTCAGTTCAGGCAACATTGCAGATGAAATGAGGTATTCAAACAGCGCTGATTCGTGCCTTTGTAACACAGCGACGTGCAGGACTATCAGCTGCCAATGCATGAGGCGTTGTGCATCGTGCATCACTAATACGGGCAACAAATCATGCCTTATATGGACTCATTATATACACAACTGGGCTCGAAAGGGGTGGGTTGGATGTATATAGTTGTTAAGTTTCAATCTCTCAACATGGCGTGTCGGGAAAAACCCCTGAAGACCGGGGGCTCTGGTCCTAAATTTGTTTTCTTGTGGGTATTTGGGGGTGGAGCTTAGTGTACTTTGCTCATCGCTTTCCATTCTAATGATCTCCTCGCTATCAACATTGTCATCCAGCAAGAAATCACTGTTGCCCGAATAGGAGTCAACACATGAATTTTATGAGGAGTAGTCGAGGATTCGTCTTTTTCGTTTTCTTGTTGCCGTCAATTGTGTAATGCGGGTGATTCCACCTGACACATCACTCTAGGATTTAGTTCTAGGAGCAAAACATGCCCTTCACTGTCGAGCAGACAATAGAATCGGACCATCCAGATTTCCAGAACGAATCAAGGTGGCCTAGGCGTCTGCTTCACGTTCCGTCGATGACGTCTTACCCTTGGCGTCCAGGGAATACATATGGTGGCTTCCAGAACCCGCAGTATGTGGCCATTTCGTACACGTGGGGAAGATATGCTCTCTGGGATGCCTCAGATAAGCCGCATGTAAAGGCCCTGCCTATTCGCGGCGTACCGTGGGCGATTCCTCGAATAGACCCTGACGAGCATTTTCATGTGAAAGAATTCCGGCGCGTAATCCGCCAAACCATGGGTATCGTCGATAAGCACTACGAGTTTGACTACTACAGAGATGAAAGAGCTCTCAGAAAAACACCCGCCAGCTGGCTACTGAGGCCTGTTCTTCGTTTTCTCGAACGACACCGAACTCTCTTTGAGTTCATCTGGCTTGATATCGCCTGCATCGAACAGCGGGATTCCCCAATCCAGGCAGCCGAGATAGGCAGGCAAGCACGAATTTTCCAGCATGCCGAACACTGCTATGTATGGTTAAGCCGCACACCACACGAAAGACTAGCAAGGCTACTCAGTGATTTGGCTGTTGCTAACCAGGGTTTGCATGATGAGCCTTACGACTCTAGAGTCCCTTATGATGGGAGTCATTGGGTAACCCTGGCGACACAGGCGCTGGAAGAGCTAACAGCAGATCCATGGTTTAAATCACTCTGGACCCTGCAAGAGGGATATCTTTGTAACCATGCCACTATCCTCTCTCGAGAGGGGCGGGTTTGTGTCGACGGCACACGAATCATTTTCAAAAGCGCGTCTTTGAATTACATATTCGAACTAGTCAATCGCATCATGAACTGGACCGAGAGAACAAGGATTTCAAAAGAGAACGCTAACCTCAATCGATTGATTCAGACGATCCACGACACCGGACTTTCAGCGCTGTGGTATAATAACCCTATGGGTTTACTGGCAGTCTCTACGAAGCGAAAGCCCACGCGCGAAGAAGATCGAGTCTATGGTATAATGCAAGTTATGGGACCGGAATTTCGGGTAGGCAAAGCGGCAAACCCAAATCTAGTCAGGTCTATACATTAGAAAAACTTGAAGACGAATTTGGCGGGGCAATTCTACGTATGTTCCCAATTCTTAGTCAAATGTATGTTCACACCATTCCACCAGAAACCGGAAAAAGTTGGCGTGTTCAGGAAGGTTCCATCGTTCCTCATATTGTGGAAAGGGGAGATATGTTTGGTTGGAATAGCGGCCGCCTTGATGTCAATATTGATATTACATCCCATTCTTTCTGTCAAATATCCACTCAAAGAGCGGGTGGCCAGCTATGGGCACATCTTTCTGGGAAGGCATGTACGTTTGATACGCTGCAAAGAGGCTGGAGCAAGGCAAACAAGTGGCCTTATCTCGAACTGCTTAACCATTCATTCTGGAGAATGCATATGTGCACAACGAACTCAGTGCAGATGATTGCTTTGGATCGGGGCACGCACATGGAACCATTACCGCCTCATCTTGATTACATCAATCTTCTCAGTTCCAAAGATCAACGGCTTCAAGACGAACTTACTTCTTGGATTTCTATCAAGAGTCAGGAATTGCCGCTAACAGTTTTTCTGTTGGGAAGATCCAATGTTGGTAAAGAGTCTTTTAATGTTGGATTACTCTTATTTGAGAACATCTATCAAGGTCTGAAGCATTGGCGCCGAGTTGGGATATGTATTTGGATGCATTCTCATCTGGCAGATTGCATAGACGACGAGCTTTTGTGGAATCTCTTAAAGGGAGATGATGATAATTGGTCTCATATAGAAGGCATATATGGTTAATATTCTCATTCTATGTCAAACGTACAAGATGAGCTAGAGCCTGTTTCTGATAACCTGGAACTCAGACTTGCATATTTCCAACATGTGTGTTGTCTCATTTCTAAAAGCGAGAGAAATCGGCAACTAGAAGTAAAGCAATCTAGAAATGTGCTTTCGGTCTCCTTATATGCAAGGACGAATAAAGAGGGAGACCTCATGGCTCATTTGAAGCCCTATCAGAGTATTTTAGTTGTAATATTCTCCAAAGCTCTTGCCTTGAGCCCCTCGCTACCTAACTGTCGATAGTCTGCTCGCAGCATTATGACTAAAAACATAAACCTAGTTTAACAATCATACCTTAATTTAAATACAGAAATATTTGAGATAACTTACATATACTACTGATGGGATTTAATCAAGTCATGTGCCCTGCCTGCTTAAGTAGTCCAAGCTGTACCCTTGAAACAAGCCCCTACCTCCAGGATACACAATAAAATAGGGGAACCTAACCCCCCCCCTTTCTTTTCTTTTCTTTTACTTTCATTTCCTTTTTCCACTACAGTGTCCTAGGTTAGCCGGGAAGCTTGCATTTTTCTTGATCAAGACTTCTAAGGGGCCTGCACATGCACCTACTTCCTTTCCAGGAAGGTCTCGATGAGTCTAATTTTAGAATTGTCTCAACCAAGAATACCACCTTGCAAGTGTGGAACGGGATGTCATCGTGTGAAAGAACATTTGTGGCCACTGCGAGTCTGTTGACGGAGCGGGGTAGCGTAGTACCGATAATTATTGCTTACAAGCACATTCTTAGTTGGCAAAATCTGCAGCTTGTAAGCCGCAGGCGTCCCACCTGTCCCATTGGGCACAGTGGCAATTAAAGACTAAGGCCTGGGAGCAAATTCAAATTGCTACCTACGTCTCATTCCACACGCCGAGCTATTCGATCATTTATTTGACTATTTGCCGAGCTCAAATATGGAATCCTCCCTAGGGTTGGTAGTGAGGGCCGACCCAGAAGGAATTGCAACATGGCCTAGACGACTCCTCCACTTGCCTTCCTATTCGTCACTGGAGTGGCAACCTGGCCATGCCTATGGAGAACATCAGAGGCCAAAGTACAATGCCATCTCCTACACTTGGGGTCGGTTTAGACTAGACACAATGCGTGGCTTGAACGAAGCTTTGCGCAAGGTGAAGGGGATTGAAATCGACAATTGCTCATGGACCGTTCCGCCGATTGATCCTACCAGGTTCACGGTCGACGAGTTTCGGATGGCTTTACAAACGGCCGCTGCTTCGGATAGGAGCGAGACCTATCTTGAATGTGATAGTTGTTTCGTTTGGCTTGATGTCGCATGTATCGATCAGAATGCTGATGCTGGGATGCTTGAAATTGGCCGTCAAGCTGCCATATTCAGGGGCGCACAGAAAGTTTATATCTGGCTTACCGATTTCTCGTCCTCGAGACTTGAGAAGATTTTCAGCGATATAGTAGACACATCTCATAGTATGTATTCAGTTTGAGTGCAGAAGAATACACGAGCCGCAGGTTTTAACAGGTTCATTTCACATTAGGACTTCTCCTTGTTCTTGAAGGGTCATCTGTATCTACTGTAGAAGAAATGGGAGAGAGCATAGAGATTTTAGACACTATGCAAAAGGCTCTAGATGATTTATGCAATGATCCTTGGTTTAGCTCCCTGTGGACTCTACAAGAAGCTTTTCTCTGTCCCCATGCCTGCTTTATGTCTCGAGATGGGCAAGTCATATCGAGGAAGAGATTGACAAATCTCCTGGACCTCTGCGAACTTGCCTGGATCATCAATGAGGCGACAGAGTACCTGATTGCACACTTTCCTGCCCCTATTGAAAATCATCCATGGCTTCAGCGCTGTGAGGAAATCGGCTCCATTATCAAAGAAAAAGGACTTTTGGTTCTCAGATCTCAAAACCCAATGCTCCTATACAGTGCCGCCGGGAAACGCACTGCGACAGAGGATCACGACTACATTTACGGAATTCAGCAAATCTTTGACTTTCGTCTTGGCAATTCTGCCGAAGCTGCTATACAGCGCGTATACAACCGATATGAACTGCAAGTCCAACTCGGAGAACAATTGTTGAAAAAGTACCCTGTTGAAAGTCAGATGCATATATTTAGCGAGCCAGTAAAAGATCAAAATGGTTGGTGCATTTGTATGACCTCTCGAATACCACAGGAGGATGGATGGATGCACATGGGGCACTTGATGACCCAGAAGCTGATATCTGAATGCACATTGGGATTATATAGGTCGGGAAGCCGAGCGATTGGGCAGTTCAGTGGAAAAGCTTGTTCTTTCGCAGAGTTTCAGCGGGCGGCCTGTAATGAGGTCGGGCCTATGATGGAGATAGGGGAAGGTTTCTCAATTGCTCTAGATGCCATTCGACAAGGGCCTCAAGACGAGCCTCTAGAGTACCGGACCTGTGGGGCTATGAAGGATCAGAGGTGTGGAAAAGAGCAAATTCAACTTGCAGAGTGGCTGCAAAGTTGTTATGATGGATCGACCTTCATAGTTTTGTTGCTAGGAAGACATGGAAACCCGTTCTTCGACAAAGGAACATGGTTCTCAGAACGCTCTGTCGGTCTTCTTCTAGTAAATGATATGCATAAAGTAGACAGCCAAGCATACTGGAAACGAATTGGATTTGTGGTTTGGGATAAGGAAGTTCATGGCTTGATAAAAGAGTGGGATTATGCTAGTGGGTTATTTGGGTAGAGTCTACCGCGGTGTAGGCAACTTTCTGGAAAATGACATACCCCCAGGTTCACATTATATAAAGATGCTACGTTTTCTAGTCAAGAAACAAAAATAGAGTCGTCTATATGGCATATTTTGAATTACTGTATTATGCCTTCCGCTCTGTGCTGCGTTGTTGTCATAGAACAGAACTGCAGCACTGTACCGCAACATTATTAAAAATAAGAACGTTGTCAAGTCGGAGACTTAACCGCCTGCAGTTGCTTATATAGTTGGAGCCGTAACAGTTGTTGATGTTACGATACGTACATACTAACTGCAGACGGTCAAGTTGCTTGACTTGACATCGTTCTATCATTTGATAGTGTCGTGGTTTAATGCTGCAATTCTATCTCGTGACAATTTGAATTATGAGCGATTGGAATGGAGTGTAAGCATTATGTCCCGATTTCATCTCCGGCTATTTTTGGTAGTTCGGTTTGTTGGACCTTCTTTCAAAAGCTTCACAATGGCCTTATGACCATTTATCCTTGCCCATAGAAGCGGCGTCCGCCCATATTTAGAATCCTTGGAGCTGAGATTCACTTCGCCTCTTTCAAGCAGTAACTTGACTATCGCTTCGTGTCCTTTTTCTGCAGCATATGATAGTGGAGTCCGTTGACAATCACATTTCGAGTTAGGGTCGACATTATCTTTCGCAAGTAGTAATTTGACCACGGCTTCGTGTCCAAATCGCGCTGCCCACGACAGTGGCGTCCCATATCTAGACTTTGATTCAGGGTCAACTTGGTTTTCCTGGAGTAATAGATTCACCACGGATTCATGCCCGTTCGCTGCGGCCCATGATAATGCTGTCCTCCCATATTCGTAGTCCCTAAGCTCAGGATCTACTTTGTCATTTCCAAGGAGTAACTTAACTATGGCCTCGTGCCCTTTCTCGGCTGCATACGACAGCGGTGTTCGTCCGAATTCGGATTTCAAGTTGGGATGGACCCCATCGCCGAGTAAACGCTTGACTATCGCTTCTTGTCCAATCTCTGCGGCATACCACAGTGGTATCTGTTCATGTTCGGGGTATTCTGGACCAGAGTCGACTGCGTTATTCGCTAACAACAACTCGGTGATTTCTTCATGCCCTCGCTCTTTTGAGAACCATAGTGGTGTTCGTCTATATTTAGATCTAGAGTCCACATCGACCTCGACTTTCGTTAGCAGTGCCTCGACTACGGTTGTATGCCCCCGCTCGGCCGCCCAAGAAAGGGGCGTCCGCCCATATTCGATATCCTTGGGGTCGGGATTGACTTCCACTTTCTCAAACAAGAGCTTAGTGACTGTATCATGCCCCTTCGCCGCCGCCCAGAACAATGGCGTCCATCCGGAATCTGCAGCATTGAGGTCGACCCGGCTATCCTCGGCCAGTAGCTTGACTACAGCACCGTGTCCTTTCTCTGCCGCCCATGATAGTGGCGTTCATCCGTACACGGAGATAGAGTTAGGATTGACTGCGCTGACCTTATGCAGTTGCTTTACGATCGTTACCTGGACTCTTGCCACCGCATACCACAATGGCGTCCATCCGCGAACAAAATCCTTAGAGTTTGGGTCCACGGCTTTGTTTGCAAGTAGTAGCGTGACCACTTCCTCATAACCCCTCTCCGCCGCATACGATAAAGGTGTTCGCCCGTGGGTATCCTTAAGGTCGGGTTCATTGCCCGCAGCGAGCAGCGCCACTATCACATCCTGTAATCCAAAGTAAGCCGCAAGGTGCATGCCTGTGAAATTTCTCGGCACGTTCTGACTGTAATCGGTATGATAATAGTCTTTGGTAGCCATCATCGCCTGGCTACACCTGGAGACCTTTGGTTCAGTTTGGAGGAAATCCGCAATCAAATCGCTCGTTTCGATAGGCGCTCCACAAGCATGATACCCCCAGTTGTGCGCCGCGTAGTCGTAAAGCCCATTTGACAGCAGGCTTGGCTCAAATTCGGCGTCGGTTTGGCAAAACCCGTCATCGAAAATGCTGAATGAAAGGTGAGTTACGCAAACAATGGCAATATAGACGTCTGCATTGGGGAACCACTGCTTTTGCGTTTGCTCAAAGTATTCCTGCGTCGTATGGTGGACTAGTCGGATGATACCGCTTTCTTCGTCAACTGTAACCAATCCAGCACATACAGAAACCATATCTTCTATCTGGGGAAAGTTATCTGGGTCAATTTTAGGTTTGCCAACTTCAACGGCAAGCGCATGTTGAAGTTCTAACGTGGTCAATGGTCTTTTCGCACAGGCAACCCATAAGAGAACCTGTTTAGCAAGATCGATCTGGTCGGATACTTGACTTTCAATACGGCTCATGGCGTCCCTGTACGCCTCGTATAGTGCATTAGAACCGGAAGGTAGTTTTTCCAAAGCCGTTCTGACAGCTTTAAGGGATCTTTTCCCAATCAAAGAATCGAGATGAAGTTGTGCAAGCAAAAACCTAACGCGATTAGTGCTTTCTCTTTGCGTTACTTTTCAGACGCTTGAAGAACTACATACATGCCGTCTACAGCATTGAAGATCTTGGTTTTGATTTCATCTTGTAATTTGCCACTGCGTTGAAGAAAGGACGGCAAGTATAACATACGCCCATCAATGTAAGAGTGTACGTCTTTTTTATCGGCCCGTATGTTTAATGATATACCATGTTTGAATCTCTCAATGATTTCTGGAATGTATCTCGAGGCTGCAAAAATATTTGCTGTGCAGGTCGCCTGGAGGGTGAAAATCTCCGATAAGAATCTCGTACTATTGATAGGTCCTGTGCCATAGGGCAATGAACCTCTTCAGTGATGGCACATCGCATTAACATGATGGCGAGGTATTCTTACCTAGCATTTCCGCCTGACTCCAACATTGCGCGATACGTCAGTACGAGGCATGTCTCGCCCATTGGGCAACTAGCTCGGCAACGGACGAGCCGGACGAGGCGGTGATCAAAGATGCGGTATATTGGGGTGGTGGGGACATAGGTGCTACAGCATTTTCTAATCAGCACGTATAACTTAGCTGTTGATCAGTCTCGAAACCCTTTCATCATACCTTTGCTTAACAGCCCTTGTTTAGCAAGTAGATATCGAGAACTTCTCACCTAAAATTCCCTGACAGGACAAAGCTCTAGCGCGGAGCTTAACTTTATCTATAATTACCTAGGTAGGTACTTAGTTATGCAGGGACAGGTGCATATAGCCACGAGCTGTCAGCTAAATCGGAGCATTCAAACAATTGGGTAACCGGGCATAGGACTTTGGCGGGAATGACTTCCCTCTACTAGCGTGAGGGCTTGCATCAAGTGAGACTCCCCTTATCCCTTTGAATCCTATTTCAGTACTAACCTAAAAAATACTCCGATGGAACCCACATTTGGAGTAACATTTCAAAAACCTTTGTGAAACCGGGTGTCACAATACTTGTAAGTAAATAGGTGTCAGAATATAGGGCAATTGTTGGTCTTACTCATAAGGGATATCAAACATTGAGCATACACGATCAGGATCAGGCGGGGTTATGAACAATCGTCTATCACCCCTCTTCACCAACATTGAGAAATCTATATATATATCAAGATGGGCATCGTACGACTACACCATTTCGTTGAGCTTTGAGTAGTGTCACACGGGCTAGATCACGAGGGATTCAGATCCATCCCATTAAGAGGCTATTGGCTACTTACAACCAACAGACATATCCTAATATGTATGTTGGGTGTTAGTGCCCAACTTGGGCGCTTAAGGCATACTCAGAAGGTCTATATAACACTGAGAAATCCTCCTTGCAATTCTAGAGAATCTCCCCCTTCTAGGCATAAAAATCCTTAGTGCCCTAGAGAATTATTACATGAGTTGAAGCCATTCCAAGCTCCAGAATACTGGCCCTTGTTACAAGTAGCGACACCTCTCCTTCGAACTCAAGTTTCACCGGGTCATTTCAGTGCAACTTATCTTTCACCATGGTAGGTAACGCTGTGGAAGAATTAGTTCATACGGCTATACGCTAATATGTTACACTAGGTTCGGCCCGTTACCGAGGATGATCTAGGCCTCAAAACTCTATACCACCCCCCACACGGAGCCCCAATCGAATATGAGTGGGTTAGCCCCCCATCGAAAGCTAAAACAGGAGCTAAATCACAACGCAGCGTTGTTGCTATTCATGGCATCGGTGCTCATCCGGATGATACGTGGTGCAAGATGATCAACCGACATGGCAAGCGAGTGCATTTGAACTGGCTTTCGGATAAAGAAATGTTGCCTGCTGCGTTACCAAATGCCCGTATCATGCGTTTTGGGGCTAAAACGCAGTGGTTTGGTGAATACTTGACCCGACAGACGGTTTCTACTGTTGCACTCCTCCTACTTATAGCACTTACTCGTGACCGAAGGGTTTGGATGCCTGCATTCCATTGGGGGAGTTGTCGATATCAATTGAACTAACCAGAACTAGGAAAATGGCTGCCAAGCCCGGCCATTGATATTCATTGCTCATTGTTTTGGCGGTCTCGTAGTCATGAAGGTATAATCTTACTTCTACTTGTTTTGATACCTGACTAAGTTGTTCTCAAATCCCTTAGACACTTCTCAATGCTGCGAATTCCGGGGAACACCGTCATATATTCAACTCTGTTGCTGGCATAGCCTTCTTTGGAACACCATTTCGAGGCGCGGAGCAAGAAGGACAAAGAAGGATGGTTATAAGTGCGCGCAAGGTGTTTGAAGATGTTGACCCTGGGATTCTCCGCATAAATGACCCTCACGATGAAATGCGGAAAGACATTGTGCGCGGGTTCATGCAGAAACGAGAAGAATTACAGAATACTGCGCAGCTTGTTTGCTTCTACGAGCTCGAATTTTGCGATGTCATGGTTGTTATAGACAAAGAGACAACAAGTCAGAAGGTATGTCTTGCATATAAATGAAACACGCCAAAACTGACGTTAGCCCAGACTATTAGAGTGGACTCCATCTCTGGATGCCTAGATGTAGCGAATAATATTCCCTTGCAGAGGAACCATTACAACATGAACAAGTTTGGCGGACCTAACGAGGAAACATTCAGGACTGTGCAGGAGATGATAGTTGCTATGGCGAATAGAGCAAATCCAAATGCTCACCACTGTTAGTCTCCTTAGAATGCTATTTGCTACCCCAAACCTAATACTCAACTTTGTAGATGACAGAGACATGCAACGAGGCACCCTACACGAGGGACAGAGAGGAGTGTATTTCGCAGCAGAGGGACCGCATCTTTACAGCCCCCCAGAGGTAGCGCAAACTAATCCGGGAGCGGCTTCAACCAGCTACGCTGTTACAGTAGCCCCGACTCCTCTCGGCGGGCGGACCTTCCCCGAAGCTCCTCTGAGCTTCTCGACAACGAACGTCATCAGTCCCGTCCCTCAGACACGATTACGCCTAAGCTGTCCGCTAAATCGCATGAGAATGGCGATCAACCCAACACTCAACTCGACTCCCGCGATAAGACGAAGGCTTCCCGGCAGAAACAACCTCTCAAGCCGTCAGCGAAGGCCGAGCCGGCCGACACGCAGGAAGGTCTTCGTCGCAGTAAGCGAATCGCTGCTCAAAACAAACCTGGGAACTTCAACCGATCGTGTCAGGTCGAGCAATCAATTACATCTCGAAAGCATAAGTCGAAGCCGTCGAAGACACCGAAGCCGCCGGCGGGGGCAAACGGCCGGCCAAGTCTTGACCACACTCGAATCTTGGTAGTGTCGCGGAATAGTGCTGTTTCCGCTTTGTGATTATAGTAACTGTGACGGATATAGCATGGCGGTTTAGAAGATTTCTTTCTTTATTTTTCTCTCGGAAAATGGGGAAAGGGGCAGGCGGCTAGATGTGTGTACGATGGATGTTTTGTTTGTCCGGCAAAAAATAAAACAGACGGCAAAGCCTTTGTTCAGCCGAGGTTTTGTAACAGAGATGTTACACCGTTTATTGCTGACTTACGCAATAACGGCATTGATTTTAATTAATGTTTCCATTCCAAATCGCATATACTACGCATTTTGAGATTCGTTTCCTTTCACAAACTGATTCTGCTAAAGTCGTCAATAATCTAGTGCAACCTTGAACGCGCTTATAGTTCATGCTACTGTGAAATCGTCATATAAAATACCTCCGCGATCCAATGGCATGAGGAGATTCCTGCCAGTAATCTTCAATTGGTCAACGAAAAAAATCATGATGTCCAACAGCTTGTACCTCTTCTCCTGTGTACACGCCTCGAATCTGGGGGCGGGGTAACTAATGGTTGGACCGACATTTTTGTCGAGCCACGTGGGAAAGGGGGGCAGTGAGCAGACTGTCTAAGTGTATAAAGTAAGCAGCCTCGCAAAAACCCTCAGGCCTCTCCCTAGAAGCCGAGGCTTTACGCTTAGGGGGGTTTTCGTTTTCTTCGAGTATCAAACTGAGCGAATTTGGATGGAGGCTATTTCGCGGTTTCTTAGTTGAGCATAAACTTGTCAAGGGTCTGGAAGGATATTCATAATAACGATAATCTTATAGCCGAGGACGGCGTTAGGTACCGAAATTGTAGGCTGACATTAAACTCTTTTAGAAGTTGTTTGGTTTCTCACTCCAAGGAAAGACCGAATGGCCTACATGGCCCTATTTCAAGACGTTTCAACAGACAGACTCTTTTTTGATTTCGAAGCATGATTTGCGACTGTTGCATGCGAATATTCAAACAACAGGACCTTTTCGAAAGGAGGGCAGAGCCCGTTCCACATCATGCCAATACGCAGTCATTTGTATCATCTGTCACAGCCGGATGCCCTATTTGCAGGGCTATCCTGTCCGAGCTTGACGAGTCTCGGAAGTCGCTATTAGACGCAAACACGATCTCGTTCACAGAGTGTTCCCCTCAGATGACCGTAGATGGCGAGAGTCACGAACGTTTCTGTTCCTTGCGTTTCACTTGGAAATCGCAAGGTCATCCTTGGCGTTCTCGGTTTATCTTGATTGAGCAGTACCACGGTGGGCGACTTCAATGTTACCCCTCTGACCTGAATGTATTTAACGGCCTCTGTAGAAATACAGTCATATCTCTCGCAAAACTCTCTTGAAGCCCACAGAGGGTGGAACGACCAGACAGTCCGAATGGTGAGGACATGGATGTACCGTTGCCTTGAGCAACATCCGAAATGCCGATTGTTGCATGCCTGGAGAACTTCTGGTTCGACGTTCCAGCCGAAGCGTCTTGTCGATGTTGGGGCCACTGGTGAAAAGACGTGGCGGCTGATCCTCAGAGAGGACAGTACGATTTCAACTCCATATGCAACGCTGAGCCATCGATGGAGTCCTGACCAACAATTCAAACTCCTCAGCAAACATCTCCAAGCGTACATGAACGGCCAACCGCTAGATATTCTACCACCGGTGTTTCAAGATACCTTGAGAGTTATCAAAGCCCTAGGGATTCGATATATTTGGGCAGATTGTTTGTGCATCATTCAAGATTCCTCGTCAGACTGGGAAACAGAAAGCTTGGAGATGAGTAAAGTCTACGCAAGTTCCGTTTGCAATATTTCCATCACCGGTTTCGAGGACACTTCGACAGGTTTCCTGGACAAGACTTGTGGTTTCGTGCCCTTACCATGTCGAGTGCGGCCAAGCTGGGCTCGACACGTCGACGAGGACTGGTACGTCTTGGATCCCTATTTCTGGTGGGCGCAACTCACCAAAGCGCCCTTGACAAAGCGTGGTTGGGTGTTCCAAGAGCGTTTGCTGGCCCCAAGAGTCATTCACTTTGGACCGGAGCAGCTGCTGTGGGAATGCGCATCGCTTGATGCGTGTGAGGCTTTCCCACAGGGCATGCCGGAAATGGTCAAGACGCCGAGAGATACAGGCTTTAAACGACTGGATTTTCTCTTCGAGAACTACGCGAAAGTGAATTCTCTCTCCGAAGATCACCGGGTTCTCTCAATGACTGAGGAAGACCTGCTCTACTACTGGTGTGAAGTCGTCGAGGCCTATTCGCGCACCAGTCTTACGAAACCTAGGGACAAGCTAATCGCTCTAGCAGGTGTGGCGCAACTCATGTCACCATCGGATGACCTAAACCATACCACGAGTTCCAAAGGATACGTCGCCGGATTATTCAACCAGCATCTGTCACTGATGCTAGAATGGCATTCAGACTGCGGCATATCTTCCCGACGTGAGCCCGTGGGCGTCCGGCCGCCCCAGTACCGTGCGCCGTCGTGGTCGTGGGCCAGCATTGATGGACGTGTATTCTACGACTACCTTCCGCGCCGCGTCAACGATATCCAACAGTGGCGTCGTAGGACAAGCTGGGAGATGTTTATTGATCGCTTCAACCGTCACATGAGCCTCGCAGATAGCCCACATTGTCCGATCCCAAGCAGATGTTTGGACTGGAAACCACTGATCTTTCAAGTAGAATCATCCATAACGACAAGTGGCCAATCTCATTTCGGCCAGATCGTGAGTGGTAGCCTGAGATTGAACGGGCTGCTGTTTTTGGCTCGAGATATCATGACCGCCTCTTCTAGACACTCACGATCGATACTTCCGTACTTGGATGCCCCGACCACTTCTGGAGGAATTCAACCAACCACTTTGCTGCTACCGCTTCGATGCGTTCAGCTTCATAGAGAGGATGATGACTGTCATTTTTACTGGGTGACGGGCCTTCTTCTGGACCCCGTAGACGCGTTAGCATCCACCTACCAGCGATGCGGGATGTTGAGTATCTTGTCTACGGATGGAGTCCGAGATATTGGAATCGAACTATCCGAAAGCCCTTTTACTGCGAAATATTCCGATGATAAAATCCTAGAAACAATACGTCTCATTTGATTATCCTAGTGGGAAGGATTTCATGCACAGGGCGCTCTTTTAGGCGATACCGGCTAGCTGATTAGTTATATTGGTGTCATGTGTATTTCTTATCAGCGAAACGACTACAAAGAAGGTTACCGTAAGCCGACACGTGTCGTCATTGCTTCTAGTGTTAATGCGAGGCGAGATTAACGGAAGATACAAAGTCAATTGTTCTGTTACTAGTCCCTAAGTTGAGCGTCGTGTTAGGGGTAATGAAGGCAGCCGGTGAATACACATTGGGCACTTGAGTGCTTGCTGTCTAGTTCATCGCAAAACTCAATTGCTTGAGTTCACGGATGTAGTTGAATAATCATCCAAAGTCTAATGCATCGTAAAATGTATTATTTTTCATCTTTCTAGGGGTATCAATAATAGTACAAATGGAGTTAGATGATGCAATTTTGAGAGAAAATCTTCAGAGAAATGGCTACTTGGTCTTGACCTTATCTTTACTGGCAATTGAAGACCAACCCGACATGATACCACTCTCCTGAATTAATTTCCACTGGCACCATACATAGCACAGGGAAAACCCCGCAAAGCCTAAGCCGACGTTGGCAACAACCCACAAATCTGGTTTGCCGGCCGGGGGCTGGATAGTCTGTTCTGCGACATGCCATACAGCCATGGCCAGGTAGAAAATACTATGGACTAAAAGTGTCGCCCATTGAACTACGGTATTCTGACCTTTATGGAAATAAGCACTTATGGAAGTGGGTGGCAGGCCTAGTAGGTATGCCCAAAGAAACGTGAGCACAGCGTAAGGGACACGTAGGTCGACTCGCTGGAGTAGTGGGAACATTGTCCATGCTCCGAGAATATTCGCGAAACCTACCCAGGATCTGATTTCTTTGCCCAAGCCTTGCTTGCCAGCAAGAAGGAGAGTCATGGGAAGGAGAGGGAGAAGCACGCTCTTCTCATGGACTTGGTAGCTGAAGAGGAAGAAGCCCCATGCGGTCACGGCGAAGGCGTAAGGTAACAGTTCCTTACGGGGTCGAAAGAAGAGGATGGCGCACGCTGGTGAGATGGCTGCCAGGGTCGCAAGGAGAGAAGCTCGTTGAAGAAATTCGGTAGGATAGGCACGTAGTTTGATAACCACATTGGCCGCACACCAGAAGTTGGCGACCTTGTCCTCGAATACACCGCGAGCGAAGGGGAATACTCTATGTATCATCTGAACCATCTGCTCAACGACCGGGTAATACGCGGCCGTTGTGTCGAGATAGGGAGCGAGGAACGTGAAGATGGGAAGTGGCGCATGAAGACCCTCGAGATCGGGTCGGGAATTGATGCCTCTACTCGCATCCAAGAGCGCGCCTAGAATGAATGGAAGGACTAGGACTGCGAACGAGGCCATGGTCGCAGCAGCGATGCCAAAGAATCGAGGCATATTGACACGGGGGAAGATGCTGCTGCCCAGCAGGAAGGCAAAGACAGCGGGGGCGTAATACAAGGCCATCTGCTTGAAGCCGAGGGCGGCAACAAAAAAGATGGACGCCCACATGTACCGACCAGCCAGCATGCTAGACATGCTGGCGACCACAAACCCCAGCATGACAGTATTATACTGAAAGTGAATGTGGTCGATAAGAATAGTACCCGGCTGCATCAGGATAGCAACGAGTGCAAGAGAGGCAGGCCATTGCGCCACACCAAAGAGCCGGCTATACCGTCGGGTGAAGATGACGACAGCGGGTATATAGACGAGATATTCGGACACGATGACAGTACCTCTCATGAACACCTTCAACATCGGATCGTCGGAACCGCGAGACGTGTAGAGCGCAAACCAAGAGGGGTCGATGAAGGAGCCGATGCGGCCAAACAACCAGCTGTGATACGCCGTCAGGGGCGGGTAGTCGAGCCCCCACCATTGCAGGTCGTGAAAATACCACTGAGAGAGGGGGAGATGCGTGGTGATCTCCATCCAGTGTCTCTGTGCCTCGTAGTCGCCGAACATCGGGGGTTTACCGAGACCTACAGAGGGAAGAGAGGTTGTCAGCATGCCTGACCCAAGCAGGCCAATAGAGAATGGAGAACACATCAATTGCACCAACCAGAATATCCCCATAGACCGGCAGCCCAGCGAAAGAGACCGGCAGCCATGAGAATCAGCGGCAGGATCTCCCATTGCGACAACGACGTCCGGGCGGGCCACAGGACCGCTTCGAGCGGAAAGCTGGGGGATCGGACGAGGGCTTCGGGTTTGACATTGACGTCAAAATGCGCCGTCTTCTTCGTCTTGCGCCGGGGCTTGTGCGGCGACGACATGGCCGAGGTAGAAGCAGCCATTGCCACCGTTGAACTGGGAAGAAGAAGAAGAAGAGACAGAAAATAATGTGTCAGTGGAGTGACAACTGGCTACATACTGCAGCCTGCAGGTTAGTCCGGGGGAGCTATTCTTAGCGTGCCTCGCGGTGCCGGGGTTATGATTTCATGCAGGCACCAACCAACCAACTAACTTGTGGGGTAGGGGTAACTACCTCGACTACCTGAGGTAGGTACCTCCTGATAAAAAGTCATGATGCCGGCCATCCACTCTACAAGTACAATACTACCTACTACATACTTACTTATACCTACTGATCACCGATGATAATTGTCCTTCCTACCTAAGACTATTTACATAAGGTACCTTTCTACGTACGTCCCACGAGACGAACAGATGTATTACCCGGCACTACCTGTGCCCAGCTATCCAGGTTCTTGAATTGAAGAAACCAGATAGAAGACCGGGCAAGATGCCCTTCCCATTTGCACTCCCCACCACATCGTCATTCTCCTTCTCCTCGAGCTTTTCGAGCGAATCACACCCCTCTCTACCCCTCAGCGCGAGCACTCATCGCGGCGTAGTGAGAGATGCATTGAAAAAGTTCAAGAGACTCCCGCCATCGTCGCAGGGACCTAACTTACCCGCATTGCTATCCAACATCAACACCTATCTGCCTTATGTCTTCGCCATTGATGCCGGTCTGGGCCGTGCATCCCAGCAAGGCGAGGAGATCAACGTCATCTTGACTTCGACGCCCGCCATAGAATGGCGCCCAACCCTGTCCGAAAACCCTGTGCCTGGGAGGGAAACTCCCCGGACCAAGGTTCAATCGTTGGAATATGACTTATCCTTCACCTTGTCTACGTTAGGCTATGCCTATTCATTGTTAGCTCGTTCCTCGCTTCATCCGCTGTATGTTACTTCCGGGGAGCCACTGAGCGCGCAGGCCCGCACATCTGCTATCACCACTGCCACGAAGCATCTGTTAGATGCGGCGTCAGTACACGACTATCTGGCTCGTCGTGCCGAGGCCGTCCCTACAGCCCCTCCCTGTATAGATATCTCACAGCCCACAGCCCGAGCCATGGCCTCTCTAGCTCTCGCCGAGGCCACGCTCCTCGCCGTCTTAAAAGATGATCCGTATCCCGCAGTTGTGTCTCAGGATCGCAACGATCATGATCGTGAGTGGATGTACAAAGCGCCCGAGATTCCCAAGGTGCGCGCTCATCTGTTCGCGCGACTGTGCCTGGCAGCCGCCGATCACGCCGCCCAAGCTTCCTCCCTCTGTCAGCCGAAGAAGGGAGGGTGGAAGATCAACGACGACCTGCTGCGGTACCTGGAAGACTTGAGAAAGACGAGCCGTGCGAAAGCATGTCGATTCTTCGGCATCGATGCCGAATTATCTGGTCAGACTGGCAACGCGATTGGTTGGTTGCGATGCGGTCTCCAGGAACTCGGTGTCGAACCGAGAGAGACTAAAAAGGGGCTGAGTCTCAGTCGCATGAAGAAGGACTGGTCAGAAAGGAGGGAGGACAAGAAGATCGAGAGGGGTACGAATTGGGGCTCGGATGCCGGGAAATTAGAAGAGACAAGAGTTATCGAAATGTTGGAGGCGAAATGGACTAAAGTCAACGATACAGTACAACCCCCCCCCCGGCGGTACTAGTATCCTGAGATGCGGTGATTTATGATCGCTGATGATTCTCAGATTCTCACGCAGACGATACCTGCCGGCTCAGCACTCCTGGCAAGTTTGCCCTCGGGTCGAGACATCCACAATATCAAGTCATACCAGCCGCCGGAGTTATCGAGGCAAACTCTCGAGTCTATGCGTGCTCTCCCTGATCAAGCGGATGATTATGAGGGAGGGCAGCCCAGCTCTGATGACGAAGAGAGAACGGTAGTAGCGACACCAGTGGGTGCATATCCAGGGACGCCCGATAACCACCGCAGTGGAAGTACCAGATCCTACTATTAGATCAGGAGGAAATGAGAAAATGAGCATGGCGGTCGTGGGCTACAACGCGCCACTTTTGAGTAGACTGGAGCGGTTGGATGTTTTCTACTCGTGACTATTAATTTGGCTAGCTTCGGCTGAATTTGCAAATTCCCACGGCCTTCACAATGACAAATTACGACGAATTATGCCATGCTTATTCCTCTATGCATGTTGGCTAGCATACTTCATATGATGTGTGAGTTTTACCCCCTCTGATATGCCTTCTTCTGCAATCAAAATATAGTTTCTCTACAGTTCTTGTTGCAAATCGTGCCAAAATGGCTTATTCCGCTGAACAGATTTAGTCCTTTCCGTCTCTGCTGCTGCGCCTGCCACTTCAAAAATAAACCGGAAACCATTTCTAAGTCTGCGTTCACTCGACCTGCGCTGCGATTCTCTCGAGGCAGCTTTAGCCTCACGGGTTTTGATTCTTGGTTAATCCACGTCAACAAGACTGCGAGGCAATGTTATTATACTAACAGGATAGAACCGAGGTAATTGTACATATCAAGCGTCGGCTTACGAGTGGGGTAGTCGACGTGTTGAGACGTCGCGTTTCTCATCGCGGATATGATAAGATCCGCAGATCTCCTCAATTTTCATGGTGTGTTGTGTATTAGCGACCATGTTATGATGTACTGGAGCAAATAATATTCAGATATTTTTGTCCTCGTTTGTCTTCACGTCACATCGTGAGCAAGGTTTGAGGGGAAACATTCGGTGAGGTCCTCCCAAGTTGGAACGTATTTTGCATGAAACCTCCTTGTATTTGGGCACAGCGAATGCACCCCCTTACGTAGTGATCTATTACCATGGGTTCACGGCCAGAGCCTCCTCCAATGGGCCCTCTGCGAACCAAGTATCAATATCTTCGCCCTTGTCAATCTCATCAGTCTCCAGCTCCTGAAGCATGCGGCCGCGCTCCTCTATGACTTCGCGCACCCACCTCAGCTCAGCTACATTCCGCCTTGCCAACGTCAGCGCAGCCTCACAAGCCCGACTCCGCACGCGTCGTTCCTTCTCATCCATCAGCCCTTCGCCAATGGCAAGTTTCTCGCGCATACGGTGGCGGTACGTGTCGAATTCGCCGTCCATCCAGATCTTCCAGGCCTTGAAGCCCTCGTCCATCTTGACCTTGAGGTCGAGCAGCGCTGCACGCACCCTTTCTTCGCCGCCTTTGCGCGCGCCCCAGAATATCTGTAGTTTGGCGGCATACCGCTCTTCTATCTGCCGCTCCTCGGCCAGACGAGCGACGTACTCGGCCCGGAACTTCTCCTCGCGCTCGGCGATCTTGGCCTCGACTTTCGCACGCCGCAGCTCGCGCTCCAGCTCGTGCATTCCAAGGAGCCGCCGGAATGCCTCCTCGCTCTTTCGCGCGAGTTGCCGTTCGCGCTTCTCGTGGGTTTGTGCTACCATGGTCTTCTGTGCCGCATGGAGGTCTGCGAACATGGCGCGCAGCTCGTCGAATCTCAGCGTTATGGCCCGCCGCCGCTCGCCCTCGCGCCGGATGCTCTCCTCGAGCTCTGCCCGCTGCCGTTCCTCGGCGAGCCGCGCCTGTTCCTGCCGTAGGAGCTCGGCCTTTAGCGCCTCTTCGCGCTCGAACTCCTCGACGAGCCGAACCGCCTCCTGAATCGCGGCCTCTTCCGCCACTTCCTTGTCGAGACGCTTCTGCCGCCGTGTCGCGGCGTGTTCCTTGAGGGTGGCCAGCTGCGTCATCGTGCACGCGCACGTCCGCCACCTCGCCCCGCATACGTAGCAGAACTCAGCGCCACAGCGACACGTCATGTGCTGGCACGCCTCGCGGTGTTCGACGTACGCGTGGCACCCGTAGCAGCGCTTCCAGCCTTCTTCCTCGGCGAGCTCGTTCGTGCGCAGCATGTCTCTGTCCTGCGGGCAGACGTCGCCCTCGTGCTGCGCGTTGCGGCAGATGGTGCACGTGTAGTGGCCGTCTGTACACCGCGCGAGGTCTTGCGCTGGAATGACGTACTCGGGTCGGATGAAGAGACTGCACTCCGGTTGGCTGCAGTATATCCGGTCAGCCATCGGCACGTTCCATTCGCGCGCTCGCTCGCGGTATTCGCTGCGCTGTGCCTCGTCGACGTTGGCGAGAATGGTGCCGTTGGGGATGTCGTTGAGACAGCATTTGGGCGGCCAGTGCTGCTCGTTCTGACAGGCGGAGACGACGAGACGACGGAAGCAGGGCATGCAGTAATTATGGCATGGCGCTCTGACGGTATCTTTCGGGTCGAAGTCGTCTAAACATGAGACGCACTCCCTTGATTATGGTAAGTTTTTGCCATGTTGAGTTGATAGAGTCAACTTACACTTCAGACTCTGGTGTAGAGGGGCCCGAACTCGCAGAATCGTCTCCCGTCGCTTTCTTGATGAGCTCTACGACGAAGCGCCTCCTTGCCGAGTGTGTTGTCCATTCCGCTGTGGGCGAGGACATTAGAATTCTATGACGGGCGGCCCCGGCGGCACTTGACTCGCCGAGCGCGGGACCGCTATTCAGCTTTCGGAACAGATTTATCAAGGTCCGCTTTCTCGGCCGTTTGGGTAGGTCGGTTGGGAAGGCTCCCGTGCTGACTGCTCCCGAGGCATCTTGCTCTGCAACTGCAGGTTCGTGTAGTTTATCAGCTTGACCTAAGCTTCCATGTTGCTTTGCTTCCTCATTTCCCTCATGGGCCGTCTCTTCCTCCTGTCTTAGCCTCACTGTCTCGGCTACCGATTTCCGTCGCTGTTCTTCCTCGAGGCTCCGGGCTTTAATCCTATCTATAGACTCTTGAATAATTCGTACGCCGACATCTGATTCTACGTCCCCGGTATATCTCAAGGCCTCAGGAGGTTCATATCTTGTCCAGTCGACCATGAACGCATCGGGAGATTTTTTAATTGCGGCGATAATGTCACTACTGTCTAATGCAGTAGCTTTTTCTTTTCCCATCTGTTCCACACTCACACCCTCATCGTTATGGAGTTCCTGAACCACAACATCGTGTATATCTGAGTATTCCCCCGTAATGGAGGGAGCTTGTTCGACGATCAACATGCGGGTATGTCGATAGTCATACGACGGAGGCGACTCGGGTCGCGCGATAGAACTTCTATAGCATCAATAAGAGTGAAGTAGACAGTGAACAAGGTTCGGAATTCATCAGTGACCAATCTTTGGAGAAGACTCCCGGCGCCCTGGCTGTACAACTTCTCCCAAGTGTTACAATAAATGGAAATTTCGTTGTATTAGCATGATAGAAGATCACATCTGACAATGCTAGAAAAAAAGAAAAAAAAACCTATATCAAGAAGAAATAACAGGTAGGTAATCTATTATTGTACGATGAAAACTAATTCCTATTGACCAATTGTCGAAACCGAGGTTGACTCTGGTCTGCGAGTTCGCCTAACTGCGCGGGGTTGCTTACTTCAGTTGTTCAGCCCCGATCACCGAATGCTATGTTCGGGGAACAGGAGGCGATCGCACAGCGGAGTTTATCTACATAAAGTACATACACGTGCGACAACCTGGCGAATCCTAAGCCGACAAACTCCACAAGAAATGTAGCCTACCCTGCGTCTACCACCCCCTTTTGGTTGGGGATGCCACTGATTTTCTACACGTATATTACCTACGATTAAGCAGCCGAAGCATCCAGCCCAAGTGCCTTCCCAAGTTGTCCTGTACGGAAAAAAACGAGTACATTTGTAGAGTCAAGTGTATAATTAAGTGTTCGTATAGCCTTCAAACTGCTAGTGAAACGGCCGCGAGTGACGTGTGACCCCGAGTCAAGGAGGAAATCTAAATATTATGCATTCCAGACTTGGCGGAATCCAGCTGAATCAATGGGGACTCGCGTGATCGCGCAAAGCAGTAGATAATTAAGTATTTTTGGAGGAAATAAAAGATCAAAATCAATTAAAAAACTAGGTGCTGAAGTCCAAAAAACTGAGATGTGTGTTGCTAAGTCTGTACAATACCTATTGATCACAAAGACTCCCTCATGTGAATCTCGACCTCTGGCAAGTGACTTATGTAAGCAAACCACTTCACTAGGTGTACTGTTTGATAACCTGATAATTATAAAACAACAACGCTTTTAATTTATCTATGCCCAAGCACCCGAGCTACGCAGAGATATTGGGCCTTGCTGTAAATCTAACTGTATAACATGTTTGACTACAAATGAGAAATTGGTGGCATCCCCAGCTAAAAAGACGCAGGTGGGCCAAGGAGCTCAGTTTGGGACTTGGCGACTTCAGCCGCTGTTCTGGACTATACTATTCTGAGCACAACTCGCCAACTATCTATGAGAGGAATTTTTCCTCGATATCATTCCGTGAGTTAGCTACGAGCCTAGGCATTCGGCACGCAAGAACGCCAACCTTGACGCCAGGAGTAGCAGTTTTGCTGTGCATTTAAAGTGGTTATACTGTCCTGGTCTAAGTAGAAGAGGCCTCCGGCCGATTTGGTTCAAATAGGACATTCATACCGTATTCATATTCTGAATAGCCCTGGTTTACCTTGGCTTTGTCTTGCTTCTTCGATGTGTTATTCGATTGACCAACTGTGACGGAGCAAGCCACATGTGGCTTGCCCCTCAATTGGGCTAAAGGACTGATTGGGACATAAGCATACCAGGTGTGTTAGAAAGCTCACGATAAGTAAGCTTGCCAACGCATCTGGTAGGACTTCGTACATGTGACCATGAAGAATAGCGGCGAACGCTCCGTAGGAGCGTCCCATGGGTACTCCAAGGTGTTCACGCACGTGTATTTAAGATAGAGATTCTGCACAGAGTAGATGAAGGGGACAAGACAGAATCACCTCAACTGCTCTGGTAAGCTCACTTGTGACAGCACTGGTTCAATTCCACTCTCCTATAATACTCCGTCAGACCAACGTATTGAGAAGGTATGTAGATCAAAATAGGCTTCTATGGCTTCTAAGGAGGTCGTGAGGATTCCGTTTCCTCACTGGCTAACTGGGATATCTAGGGCCTGTATGTCTACATGTCTTTGTGCATCGTTACTAACTTAATATCGCTGTTTCGACAGTTCAGGTAAGTATGAAGTGAAACTTTGCACGGAATGATACACTTGTGTGATCAGTTATTAATTTCGGATAGGACGGCACTATTAATACATATAGCAAATTCTAGCGTGAAACTTTCTATAATTCCTTTTCCAGGAAGTGCAAGGCTTAGAAAGCTATTTATCTAGCCGAATTGTTATTTTAAACCGGCATCATTGACGCTCATCTAATATCCAACTTTGACAAAGATGCACACGTCGTAAGAAAAGAAGTAGAAGAAAAGAAACCTCGTGATTTGCGTTAAAATAAATCTTCTAAATCGTTGTACTGTGCTTTGTTGCACTTGTGTGACTTACAACGATGAAGCGAAGTCAAGTCACCTGTGCTCTTAGCGTTATTGCGGGACATCCTCTCATTTGATTTGAAGCCAGAGAACTCGTCCAAACTAACACCTATATTTGTCAAGCATGTCAATGAAGGATATTCCAGATCACCATAAACTCGAAACTTAAGTCCTCAGTTTGAATAGTAGAATAGCAAGCAATGAAAATCTTGTTCATGTTTCGATTCCCTATGTACGGCGAAGTAAGGTGTACCGGGCCGAAGATCGGATCACGCCGGTCGTCTGACCAATCGTACCAGGCGAGCATAGCCAATAGTGGAAGTGAAGCAAAACGTTGTAACAACATGTTAAATCCTATCCAATATCGGATTGGGTTAGCATAGAGACGCGTCATATGTACGCAGTAATTCCAGTCTCAACGAGTGTTTGGGTGATCAAGAGGTTCGCACAAATTCAAGCATGGCTATGCTCATATATCCAATTAACAAAAAGGGTGATAGCACCACTACTCGTATTAGTTATAAGGAGCCACTCAGAGCGGCTTGCTAATTGTATCACATCCGCACATAGTTCGTGCTTGAATCTCTCCTATAAGCTTCGATTTTGCATGACATCTGCTTCGGAACCACTGTACATGACCACCTCACTAATCGAGATAAGGGGGGGCTAAATCTAAAGCTCAACAGCTGTTTTGGCACTATAAAAGCAGTAAATGCATCAATATAGCGGCATGTCTTTATTGACGGAAATAGGCAAAGTTCAAAAGTTTCGATACAACCCGAAATCTTGTCGCCAATTGGTTGACTATAGCGACGCATACATCCTCCAACCCACATAGCTTTCTCCGTCAACCGATTACTAAGTCATGTGTCAATTAATTAGAAAGATTCTCTGCTGCGATCACCCTGCTAGCGAGCCATTCTGGTATCCAGCTACCGCGGCTCAATGCAGATATGCCGTTGAAACTGGTTCTCATGACATGAACGGTCAACTACAGCGGTGCATCGGCGTCGACTTTTCGACAGCTAAGCTGCTAGAATGGAGACATTGCTCAAAAGAGAAGTGCCGCAAGAAGGCATACAAAAACTATGGTTTCAAATGCCATGAATGCGGGTCCAAGGTCGGGCCCGAGACACGCAGTTGTGCATGCGGCCACAAAGGTTGTCGTCATTGTTCGCTCCCAAACAAGTAGCTGGTCTTCATTCTCGTGAGTTCAACACTTACTCCACTAGTCGTCTCATATGGTAACACTTGGTAAACAGAATTAACATTCATTGGTCAGGTCAAGGCGGGGTCCTCGTACAAGCATCTGTGATGGGCTATGGCTGAGGGACTTTTCTGTACTTAATCTCAGTAGAGTTCGCTGTTAGACTTTGGGTCTACTATTTCTTCCCATTACAACCTACACTCATTATAATATCTCCAACTCCACCACATGTATGAGGATCTTCCTCTTTATCCAATCTCGTAATGGAGGAGTTCTTTCTCCAATCCATCGCCTGGGAAGGAAAATACAATCTGAACAGCGAGATCACTCTCTACATACTCCATAATGGTGCTTCATTTCGTATCTGCTACGTCGCACGAAAGCTCGCCAGTTTACCTTCTGCTCTCGAACAGCATCATGAATCTTATAAGGCTCTCTACCGGCAAGACATGGATGAAAGGGATCTTGTGGCGGAACGTCTTCGAAAACCATTTGAAGAACTCATGACCCGATTAGCTCCAAATGTATCCACAGGATCTATAAGATCTCTACACAGCTACCTTTATCCCCCGTCGTTTATCCTTGAGGCAACAGTAAGAGAAAATCACATTGAGCCATCTTTCAGGACCACCGTTTCCAGATGGAAGTTTGTATGTCCAGGTGAATCCTTGTACAACGACTGTTTTCAACCATATCTGCCTTCGCTTGCCTCAAAAGTTAAGGTTTACTCATCCCGTCGTATACAAGTCTTGGCTCATACAATGCGTCTGGTTCCTTCGAAAGTCAGTCTAGATGGTGTCACATACTTCTTCAAGCCTTGGCTATCAGGGAGAGGTCATGGATATCACGAGCTGAAAGCACATGAAAAGATACTCGTAGCCTCTGAGGCGAACCCGTTGTCTCTATGTAATGCATACATCTGTCGCCTACATGGTCTCATTATCGACGACGACGACGATGTCCTGCAGCATTATCAAGTGCATACCTATCCAGAAGACAGCGATGAAGATAGCGATGAAGATAGCGATGAAGAAGACGATTCGCATGGTTCGCGTCTAGTCGGACTGCTACTTACCTATATCGAGAATAAAGGTACGATGGAATTTTTGGGGCCTTGGTCCGACTGCACGAATGAGGAGCGTACCCGCTGGTCAAGGCAGATACGTGAATCTGTAAAATCCTTACACGCCGCCGGCGTGGTATGGGGCGATGCAAAAACCGACAATGTCTTGATTGGTAAGGATGGCAATGCCTATCTTATTGATTTTGGTGGTAGTTACACTCAGGGTTGGGTTGATAAGGAAAAAATGGAAACTGTAGAGGGAGACTTACAGGGCTTAAAAAGGATAGAAGAGTGTCTCGTCCAATGGTCCGAGAACCCCCTACCATTTAAGGGGGTGGAAAAGTGAACATGTTCATTCCTTCTACAACAACTCCAACCAACTAGGATATTACCATACTGTTGATCTCATTTACTTGACAAATGTATGAAGAAGTGCCTTGGGGCCCATTTGCAAACGGCTTTAAAGTTAAGGATATATTTTGACGTAGTCTCTGAGTCGAAAACTGCTGACCATGAACCACTGTGGTTAATGCAGCTTTGACAGGTTCCCCAGTCCTGCAGCTGGTGGACAACTGGCTGTGTTGGCCTTCTAAGGCTATTCGTAGGGTCCAAAAGTCAACGTCTTGCAACAGTAACCTGTTTGTAATGGAAACTGTCGCCCAACAAGCATATTTCTAGGTGGATCATCACTACAAATCGGCAATATAAAATGGCAAATGTGAGCCTATACCTCCTTACCAAGATGCGGCTACCATCGCGACGGTTTAGGGTTTACACCAAAGAAGCCTTAAGTTGGTCATAACAAAATGACTGGTTGCAAATGTACAGAGCGCTTCTTGTAGCCATGTCAGGCGTAACATTCCACGGAGAGATTGGGAAGCTATGCGACTAGACGAAGCGGCATACGCCAAGGAATTACTTGAAAATGAAAGACGGCAGACCTACAACAAATAGAAACGCTAATTTAGAAACTACTTCAAAAATTAAGCAATGACTACCTTGGTTTTTTCATCGGGGTGTAAAATGCAGTCCTTACGCGTATCAAGGGCAGTGATGTTGTACCCCTAATAACAGATGGCGACAATATCGTCATTACGCATCACCACCACCCGGGCATCACAGTTGCTCGAAGCAAAATGCAGGTTTATTATGCGGCTATACCGGCTTATACGTGCAGCCTTATTTAATTTTAATGTAAACATTGAGAAAATCCCAACCATGGTTACTGGCAAACGCGCGGCTACTTGTAGGCCAAACATTCATTATTTTACGGGAGTAGACTCTATCGCTTGGCTCAAAGCACATCCGACTACGTGGTGGCGTTCTTACGGTTACGCAAGTAGGCCTAGGGTGGCAGATGTAGTAGTGATAGTTACAATCGTTGTCTAAGTTCTAAATTTATACAGCACACCGTCGTCAACAATACAGCATGTTGTAGTTTTTGGGTGGTGTATAAAATCCGGTGATGATGTCAATTTCGCGACGACATGATGCGACGCTATTACTGGTTGAGATAAATATTGATTAATGACTGTAGAAGAAGCCGTGAAGGGCAGGACACAATGCCATGGGACTAATTGCAGTGCGTATCTCTGTATAAAGAAGAAGACACTGATATGTACAATCCTGTTCGAAATGACGAACAAACGAGACGAAGTAGACGCGTCACTTTGCTGCGGGTAGCCTCTCTTCACAGGAAAAATACCAAGACAGCGGTAAAACTAAACACGACGATTTAGAGACAGCAGTCTATACAGTACAATTTAAAGTAGATCATAATAAAATATACCTCTGTAATCGACTACGAGATGAGCTGCAAGCGGCCAGTTTTCTGCATCGAAATACCTCTCAATCATGTCGGAGTTAGCCGAACACGATTGACTCCGCTGATCGACCTTGGACAGTTCAGTGATCTCGGTCTCTCCCCCTAACGAGGTTACCAATGTCGAGTAACTCAGACGGATATTTTTCCGCGATTCAGTTTTTTTTTGAAGCGGAGCCCTGTTGATCCGAGCCCTAGTGGCTGATCCGGTGCGTGCCGGCGAAAGATGGGGTGGGGATCGCAGAGATCATCTGTGATCGACAGCCTAGATACACGCTAGTTCCCGAACTTGAGGCTCTGGCGGGGTGTCAAAACTAATAGATCCGGCCAAGACGAGCTTTAAGGTACGGATCGACGTAGGCATCGGCTTTACCAACGAGTGGATCTGATTAGTACAATTCATAGACGAACTACTAAGTATATAGAAAGTAAGCTAAGCGAACTCCATGGACAGTCCCTTCACAGATGAGCATGTTTATACATAGTTTTGTTTTTATTCTTGTCAGGAACCCCGTACCTGAGTCTAAGCCATTATTGTGAGCCCACATCTCACGTACGCAAAAGTCTCCTTGTGCGTGACGATTTTCGCTTTAAAGTCGGATTTAGTTAGCAGGGGGATAAGGGGGCCATACGTAGAGGTGTTGCTCCTTAGTAAAGTGAGCGTTGTATTATAAGTACATTTCCAGAAGCGAGTTTTCAACTTCACACAGGCAAAACAAGCTTTTTTTGCTAGTCGCTTTTCTGCTCCTCCGCCGACGTAGGTTGGGTGTTAGCGCGCCCAGTAAAACCATTTATCTGGTTTCAAAACGTCTGGGTTCGCTTATGGATGGCGTTAATTTCCCAACCTGTAAGACATACTCACATGTTCATCGTAAGGCACACCCCTGCTGAACAAGAACAACAGATCAGAGAACAAACAAGACATAGATGTATCCAAAGAAGCTTTTAAATTGTCTATAAAATTTAAAAATTAACCTCTAAAAATCTCAACCTCTATACCGCGCATCCCGTATTATAGTATCACACATTAATGTGCCTCAGCTCCGTCGAGGCCACCCTACTTCTCATATCCTTTTATCTTTCCCATTTCTAAAAAAGCGAAAATGATAAATTTAGGCGAGACCGGGTCCGGCCAGAGCAGCGAGAAGGGCAACAATAGGGGTCAAGAGAGGAGCGAGAACGCCGTTGCCGAGGCCAGCCAACAGAGGGCTCAGGGCTGCGACGAGGCCGGGAAGAAGGCCGGCAAGGAGGCCAATAAGCACGACGAGAAGGTTGGAGACGATGCCAAAGACGGCCTTGAGGAGAACAGTAAGCTGGGGAGTAATGCCGAGGATAGTGACAAGGGCCTTGACGGTGCTCAAGACCTCAGTCAACAGAACAACGACGAGGTTAAGGACCTTGTTGACATCTCCCTCAGAGACTTTTAGGCCAGCGGCACCGGTGAGTTCAGTGACAATTGTAGTAAGCTTAAACTTAATATCGGAAACCTGGGTGGAAGCGGCAGTCTGGGCCTCCTGCTTGGAGATCTTGCCATTCTGGAAGTTGGCAACGGTGTTGTCTATTATAGCGAGTGAATTAGTCTATGTCTTTTACACATAGTTGCCTCAACATGATCCATGTAGGAATAAATAAGAACTTACTTATGGCACCAGTGTTGGTTTGAATGCCGCTGAAGAGACCCTCAAGAGCCTCAATTAGTCCAGCAGAGTCAGTAACACTGCGCTTGACGCTTGAGCCGGCACCGATGCGGTTGGTAATTTGCTCGATGCCCAGGTCGGTAGAAACAACATCGTCGACGGTCTGGACAGCACCAGCGACGCCGCCAGCAGGGGCGGCAAAAGCCGTGGCGGCGAACGCGGCGATAGCGAAGAAAGTAGCCTTCATTTTAGACGGTATTGAAGATTAATGGTTGAAGATGAATAAATAACGAATATATATATGAGAGTATAGCGATTGCAGGGAAGGATGGTGCTTAGAAGATGAAGACAAGATAAATCCAATTTTAGACTTGTTCGAAGTCGAGGCTTTTATATATACCTGTTTCTGGGCTACGGAGCGCATGGTTTGAAGCTGTAGGTTAAGGTAGGATGTCTTCGTAAACGCTAGACCTTTGGAGCCTCATTGCCGCAGCCTAGGACCCAACAGAGTGGCCCCGTTGATCGCAGCAGCGATCCTCATCTCTGGTGACCGCTAAGAGCTAGCCTCTTATCACACGATGGCCCCTATGGCCAAGCCTAAAGTAGTTTGCTACGCCTACTAAGATTCAGCTGAACTGCATGTCAATTACTCGTAAGTTTCTTTACCCACTCTCCCCACGACAACGAAAGAGCACGTCATCAAGTTTGATGCCGAGGGAGTGACGGCGGCATTGTCATCCGCTAACACAATCTATACTAATTTAAAGGCATACCCACTCTGGACATTACCCACTTTTGATCTTATTGCTCGGTACTAAGAAATCTTAGTACCGAGTGTTGTAATTGATAGCTTTGTTAAGGCACTCAACCCTACGTCTCAGGTCAAGTATAACTGCTACTTCTTAAGCAATGTGCTAGAAACTCGGTTACAACTAGAAATAGACATATAAAGCAAGAACGGGTTTTCTCATATTCTAAACGTGACCTTCGTGCTTCCACGCACGAATTGTCGTTAACGGTGAGGCATGGGACTAATACGTAAACTTGAATAAAGATGCACAAATGAAGACCAGTAGAGCCAGCTGTTGAAGATGTCTATTTCATAAACTATACAAAGACTTTGGAGTGTTTAATCGGCGAAATCTAACGAGATAGTTCGGCGACCACGGCAATTGGAATTTCTTAGTGAGTGGAAAGTTCTATTCTGCGGACCGAATCCAGAAACTATAATTCCATGACGACAAAAAATCGGCTGCTGACTTTATAATCTCTTTGTTAGAACATTTCAAAGACACTAACTGTCTATCCGGCGAGGGTTCAAGAATGCACCAGTCGTCATTGAGATGCAGGTTTAGGCTTTCACTTCAATGATTCGCTCCTCCTTAAGCCTAGTCCTATCAATAGAACTGAAAATATGTTCGCTAACCCCCAAGACAACTTTAGCAGACTCACTACCAGGTTCGACTGCTTAGATAGGGTATAAAGATTCCTAGTTGCTCATCTCTGTATAGCACTGTCAATTTGAACCTTACTCCATTTGCCGAGAGACTAGATTGTTCATCCCGAAATTTCCTCCGGAAATTTCCTCCATGACTAATAATACATTATACTGCTCGTTTCAATCTTTCTAGATGGTCAATAAGACATAATACGCAGTCTTCTGACCTCCCACAACGCAATTTTAACTTAAGTCTTGCCTCGACATCGATATTTCTGATTCCGTCCGGGCGCGAGATCTATCTAGCCACGTCATGTGACTAGCCGCTCATGTGCGTACCTGTCTCACAACCAGGAAATCTCTCAACATGGTTGAGACCGGTACACTATGCCTATAGAGTCCATCATACATAGTGCCTAAAGAACCCTTACTAACAATGCCGATCATAATTATTGAGAAATATACTATAGCTAAAGATTCGTCGGATCAGATATCCACTTGATTGGCGTGATCTAGCTCCCTCCATCGATTCCTAGTTAGGTTAGGTTAAGGCACGTCAACCGGCGACCCACGACGTAGAAAGTGCGGAAACCTAAAGCCTTGCAGCGTAGGTACTTGATACGTTGACTTTGTCAAGGGGGTAGGAGAGTCATTAACTCAGCTCCGTGACATCGCAAGCGGGATGACGGGGATCTTAATATGACTGGATGTATCCGATACACAGACCATAACAGTATATTCTGTTTGTTTCTTAACTATGTAACGTGACTAGCAGCTTAACATGTTTCGAGAGAATGATCAGCCGCACCTTCTCCTTGTCCTTATCCAATGCCACATAACGTCTGACCGACTCTTTCAAACATGGGCCCGTAGCCCCAGGAGTTGTCCAGACTTTCCAACATTCACGTGCCGGTAACGTTGAGCTTCCGTTATGAGTTTCCTTAGTCCAAACCCGAGGCCTCGGATTTGGAACTAATCCCGAAGCAGGCACAGATCACAAAAAGTTGATACGTCGGACTATTATGTCTTAGCACAGTGCTACAACTAGGAATAGAAGGATAATAAGTAACTGTACTGCTCGACTAGCGAGTGCCTAGAGATCCAGCTAATTGAATACATAAATGGAGAAGTGAGAGTGTGGCTTATGGCCACCAGCTGTATTCCTTCATACCCATGCGTTTGCAGACCCCACAACAGTGTAGATGGTCGATTCGGGTGCTTGTCAAGATATGGGATTTGAGTCAGAATCGGAGTAGGGGTTAAAAGTAGACCTACACGAAATTTCAATTACTTCATGATGTATTCATTGTTAACCCGAAACATTAAGTTAACACGTATCGATATTTATCGCCGTCTCCTTGGTACCCTACCCAAGACCTAGCCTTTTGATTTCAAGTTACTCATATTTAGAGGCCAATGGCGCTTGTTGAAATACAATTTGAAATCGCGAGGCGCTTGGAAATCTTGTCTCATTTGAAAAGGCCGACGTGGTTTCAGTACGGAGGTCTTACTAGCTAAAATAATACTAGATGGGGATGAGATAGATACGGCGGCGATTTCCTGGGCTTAAGCGGTAAACTATTATTTTCGCCCAGCTTTTTCCTCGCTTGGAACTTCTTTGTGGATAACTTCAAACTCCTTCATCTATCACCTTCTTGATTTCTTTGGTCTGGGTCCGAATATTGGACGAATCGCGCGGATGGTACGTCCCATTACAGCCTATGATACAATTTATCTTGCCGAAGCTCTCGGCGGAAGTTGCTCCATTGGATGGGACATACTCAAACCCTCCTTTCCACGTTTTGGCTGAATCTTGCATGGCCTCTATGTGCCTCGATAAGTTTCTCAAGATTGGTATGATTCCCTCCTTGTGGGTTTTGATCAGTATCTTTTTTCTTAAGTCCACCCTTCCTACAGATTGACGCACAATGATGCAGCGCCGTCTCCAGTAAATGTTGCAGTGAACTTCATATCGAGCAGTTTAGAATGTGAATTGCCGGAAGAGACCATAAGTCTTAATTTTTGCCATATTTGGCAATAACAGTGACCAACGGCGTTGGGTACTCCACGGCCGTACTAGTGACCTGGATTATCTGGGTATAATTTACCCTTTCCGTAACTCACTATCCTCACAGAAAATGTGTGAAACTATAAATCGCTATTTCATTTCCTAAGGACGACAAAACGAGAAGTGAGCCTTTACAAGGACTCATAATATTATCTCCGAGCCCCCCTGATCCATAGCAGCTTGTAATTTGTCTCGTTATAACTTGCCACCATGAAGACAGCAGTTGCAATGATGGCCGCTATTGCGGTTGCTTACGCCGCGGCCCCCAACAAGTCATTTAAAATTCAAAGTCTGCAAGTTGGCTACGCTAAATCCTGTCGAGGCGTGGATACATTGACCGTTTCATCAGCACCTAATGCACTCACTTGGCGCTTTTCAGATTTTGGTTCATCCTATCCAGAAACCTCCCCCGGATCCACCGTGATGTTCTGTGTCATGGAAAGTGAGATTGGTGACACCCCTACGGGCTGGCGCTTCGCAGTGGATAGTGTAGAGATGAGAGGCTCGGGGAAGCTCACAGGTGGTGCTCAGCTCGATGAACTGGGTACGTCAGTCGGCTTCAATGTGGCGTATGTAACGAATCCAGGAGCACGGGTTGATGAACTTGTTTGGGGCTTGAGATCCGGCGGTTGGGTAAGTCTTTCCTCTTATAAAGAACTTTGCTTGCCATCATTCCAGGTTATTATTGATCCTATAACAACTAAATATGTTCTGTCAGGGCGATTACACAGTGCACAATACCACTTTCAATAGCGACGGACACGACCTCAACGGTGAATTCGCCGTCAAAATCCCATCTCAGTCTGTTATCTGGTCGCCCTGTTGGCCAGAGAATGGTGAGTTGTTTCCAGCATCGCTCAGTATACTAAAGGCTTAACTCTTGTTATTATAGTGAGCCGTGATCTATTCCAAATCCAATTTAGCCATCAGACCTACTTCTACATGGGACAGACAGTCAATGCGACAAACCCTCACGGCAACATCGACAATGACTTTCAAGTAGCGATAAACCTGAGCTGGGGAGAATGTGATCCGTCAGTAGACAAAATCTCTAACTGGGGGAGGGGCTATGAGGTGTCACCAAGTTGGTCTCCATATTCTTGCAAGGAGCAAGCAAAGCGAGTATCACACAGTCAGGCATAGTTAATCTACATACAGTTGTTAACTTTCAACTCATGCTACTGTCTTCCTCTCTTCGCTGCATGCCTTCAGAATATATCGTATTAAATCAGTAATGATTAAGATAAGTTTAGGGTTACCGTTGATCCTTTGTTCCATTTGGCCAGCAACGAGAATTCATATCCGAGCTCCCCTTTCCCCTTGACATCCTGGGGCGAAGCAAGCCCAGAATTAAACTGATAGAACCTGCCTATTTTGAAGTTTTCTCTAACAGCAGTTCTGTCACTGTCAAAAAGTTGACATCGTTTAGTGGGCTACATGGATGTTCGGATTTTTGCGTTCATGCTTTTGATGGTTAGACGTTTTGAACTTGTCTGCTCAAATCACAACTTTCTAACGCTCTGATAAAAAAAATTACAGACTGGGGATGCTAACTTTGCTCATAGAAACTTTGATACCTGTAAATATAGGAACATAAATGCACGGGTTGTGATAGAAGGAGCCCCAGGAAGGAACAGCGCTAATTAGCATGGATTGGGTTTCAAGTAAATTAATGAGTGATTGGCCATCCTTGTCTGAACTCTGTTTTTCTCTAATCCTGCGAAACAGTATATCTATCTGGAATCATTAGATGATGAGTTGGACCCATTAATCAGAGAAAAGGAGCTGAGTGTTCACATAGCAAAATCAGAATCAATATAGGCATGTGTCTGTGTAAGCATAAACTAACGTTAGTGGGTATGAGAGGGGGTTGTGTGGCCCTGCGAAGTGGGCCAAGCTAGTACCCCGGACTTACAGTACAAAATACGTACACTGGCAAATCTGGGGTAAATGTTAGATCCCAGTACAAACACGCGAGATAGGTAGGTACTCCAGCAATTTTCGTATGGGTTGAGCGGGAGCTGCCGTATAATTTTTGTTCTATCCTATCTCCTAAAATACCTCGACGATGACGGAAATGGTAAATAATCCCCTGCCGACCGAATAGGCTGGGATATACGAGATTATCCGGCAGCTCTGATGCATTCGTCCCAAAAACGTCTAACAGTTTTGACTATCTACGCTAACTTCTTCAGAGTTGTAAACAAAGCAATGATGTCATTTCGTGTATCGGTGAAAGCTAGTAGCTACAAGTTGGTAGTTCAGGGCATTCTCCTCTTCGGATGACCGGACTTGGCAGGCCGGACAACGGCGGGCGCGAGCTCCCTACCAACGTAGGCAGGTGAACGGGGAGTTGGGCCGCAGGTCCGTTAGTTGCACGGCTGCATTTTCTCGACTAGCGCTTCAGTAACGATCACGGAACACCGCGAGGGAGGAGGTTCACGATGATTTGCGCGGGGAATGCTGCAGCATGCATTACGAAGATGGTCCCGTACGTCTTCCCCAGCTTGCGATGCGATGGCTATAAGTAAGCAAAATAAGTTATTAGCGAGGTATTGGTCTCGGGACGAGAGTTGAGATACGGTGAAGAATAAGCGACTTCTTCATCCATCATCGTCGTTTCGCCAATTTGCGAAAACATGGCAGGTTCTACCAAAATCGCCCTTTTTGGGCTCGTTCTCTCCTCCGGGCGCCAAGTCCTCGCTGGTTTGAATCAAGCTGCTCTGGCCGGAAAGTATTTCGGCAATGACGCCCCGTGGTACCAGGATCGGATTCCCTTCTTCGAGGTCAGCGACACGGCTATTATGGACGTTTACTACTATCGATGGCAGGTCTTCCGGGCACACCAGCGTGATCTCGGGGCTGACGGGTATATTTCTACTGAGTTCATCGACGACGTCAGCTGGCAAACACAACCGTCGGCCTCAATAAACGCCGCAACCCAGTTCCATCTGAACGAAGGTCGCTGGTGCCGTGACCGCCGTTTCAGAGTGGACTATACCAACTTTATGTATGGTCCGGATGCCAATCCCCGTGCCTACTCCGATAGCACAGCGCTATCTGCCTGGAATGCATATCTCGTCGACGGCGTTCAGTCCGATTTGACCGGCCTTCTGGATAGCATGCAGAACCTCTATAATCATTGGCAGGATACCCAGTACGATTCTTCTAAGGGACTCTTCTATGTAGAACCCATTGCCGATGGGACTGAGTACACAATTGCCAGTATCGACGCTTCCTGTGGGAGCGATGGCTTCACCGGAGGTACCGCCTTCCGGCCTAGCATCAACACGGTAAGACACGAACTAGAGATAATGAAAGCGACCTTTTGATAGTTATAAGTCGTCAATAAAACTGGCCTTCATCGAAGAATAACATGCTAATGATGATCTTGGCTTAGTACCAGTATGGTAATGCGAGAGCCATCGCGAACATAGCCGAGCTCGTAGGCAAGGCAGATGTAGCGGCTGATTACAACGCCAGAGCCGAGGCAATCAAGAAAAACGTACAGAGCTCTCTGTGGAACTCAACATTTGAACACTTCATAGATAGGTATTATGCTTCTACGCAGTGTTCTACCTACTGGGACTTTATTCGTGGGCGCGAGCTGGTCGGCTACGTACCTTGGCTACACAACCTGCCAGACGACGATACGGTTTATGCGCCAGCTTGGGCCCATCTGATCGACCCAGAGAAGCTTGGCGGACTATACGGCATGCGTACGAATGAGCCCAGTTACGAGTACTACATGAAGCAGTACCGATATCAGGGCACGGCCAGAGAATGCCAGTGGAACGGCCCAGCATGGCCCTACCAGACTTCCCAGGTCCTTGGCGCACTCGCCAACGTGCTTGATCATTACCCAAAAACAGCCGCCGAAAATACGATCACGGCGCAAGATTATATGAATTTACTCAGACAATACGCGAAGCTCCATTACAACAAGAACAGGGGCGGCCTGAACATCGAAGAAGATTACGACTCTGCGACTGGGGCCCCGATCGTAGGTCTCGACCGCTCATCCCACTACTTCCACTCCAGCTTCGTCGACCTCGTTGTTACTGGGCTCGTGGGTATTCGACCGCGTGCCGATGATGTTCTGGAAATCAACCCACTAGCCGTCGACATAAAGTATTTCCGCATCGAGGGCCTAATTTATCACGGCAATGAGGTCTCCGTGCAATGGGATGCTGACGGCTCGCGGTACGGCACGAAGGGCCTCGTGGTTGAGGTGGGCGGTAATGTAGTCGGCACATCCAAGACCCTAGCGCGCGTTACCGTAAACGTCACGCGAAAGGCGCCGCCTCAATACCTACGATACATTGCCAAGTCCATCCAGTTAGAGAACTCGACCGTAGACCCGCAGATCCCGCGCTATCCCGTGGGAAGTGTGTCCGTCCCCGACGCGGTGCCATACCAAGTCCAGCATGCCATTGACGGTCGGATATGGTTCTTCCCGCAGCCCAACAATACCGGTATTATATCGCACGGCTGGTTAACGCCAGCAGGCAATGGCTCCGAGGTTTGGCATATGGTTGACTTCGGTAACAAGATCAACCTAACGAGTGCAGAGGTTGCCTTCTACGCTGATGGCGGCATTGGCGTGCCCACAGCGTATCGTGTCGAGGCAAACTTAGCTAATGGTTGGCAAATAGTTCCCAAGGCGAAATTCCCTCGCCTTGTGGGAAACGGCATCACATATGCATCGTGGTCGACCGTGTCCACGAGCCAGATACGGCTGGTCTTCACGCCACCCAAGGGATTGCCGTCTCGACTAGTAGAGTGGAAGTTATATAGTGAATTAGTTGATGGCTCCGTGTTTCATAGGTAATGATGTATGTACTGGGGGATTCAAAGAACTACCATCCTCATTGATTAGGATAGTGTCTTCTCGTACATAGGATAATCTAACGAATCACTTATTCATTGTACCTGGATGCATAACCCAGTACTACAGGGTGAGGCCTGACCGCAGCAGTTACAGTATATAGACGTTAATAATGGTTGTAACAAAAAGAATTCATCTGCTTGTCGCAGATTCAACTATGTAGATGATGGGAACAATAGGATTCAAATAGCATTGGAACGATTAAAACTTAGTGAAAATTGAATCTGTATCAACCCGCCCGCTTTGCGAGCAGCATTTTATTTGACGCAAGTAGTACAAATAGGAAGCTTGACATGATAACTTGATTGCTTACCCCGAAACCAAGTCTACTAGCTCTGATTCAACACGCCGCCCTATCGCCCCGTCTCATTCTACACTACCACGGCGAAACAGTACGGATAGATAGTTTACAATTCCGCCTTGCCCGCAATGCTCGTTCTAGAACTTCAGGGCTCTGACATATTAAGGTTGTCCCCACTGCCTCCTCATTGCCAAGAATTCCTTTCAAGTATGGAGTTGTGGAACCTGATATGAGTAAAACCGGCACTATTATGCAGTTGGACTTAGAAATCAGCGGTGTAGGACAATAGAGAGTTGGTCCCCTCCAATTATTGACTGATGTTGTCTCAAGCGCAGAGCTTGAAAGATGCCAATGAGAAAACTCTGACGACCAACTAGGGAGCTCTCAATATAGTAAGCTCACATTTGTATAAACTAGTTAATGTAGTTAAGAATTTCACGACAGTAGGCTTTCTACGTAGCTAGAAAGTTCAGATCTTGTTAAGTAACCCGGTGTAATAGCCTCGCTCCGCTTTACATATTGGTCTAACACTTTTCGGGAGATTATACATACTTCGAAATAGAAATTGCGAAGACAATAGCTTCATTGACAAGGAGGTTAATATAGATTGCCTAAACTTTTTCAAGGTGATGAATCTCGGCCACGGTTCGAGTCTATTCTTCTAGCCTCGCTGCAAATTGATCTCCATCGAGAGAAACAAAGAAAAAATAATGTAATAGTCGAATAATATATCTAGGGATCGCTTGTGTATTAGGAGTTTTCTATCCCCGTGTGGTACATATATTAGATTATCCCATACGAGCTCGGGATTTCCGCGCATTCCCTGAGGGTTATTTATATGAGCTAATTCATGGAGCGATGCAAGTATCAGAAATTTATTGAGACCAGAGTCACTATTTATGTCTTATTGCACTTATCAAATGTGTAACTTGAAATCTTATTTTCATATGAAGTTACGAAAATCTACTGCTCTGATTCTCACTCTCGAGGGTTCCTGAAAAGCCTCATGGCACACGTAACCGTGACATTTTCTTCGTCAGTGTATTAGGGCTTCAAACTCAAAGAGTACCTCGGCACTGCACTCAAATGCAATATCACTCCCTCGGTCGCTTGTGATCCAGCAGGTAGGAAAGAAGCACCCTCGTAACAGAGTGGCATCCATACGGAGGTTGATTGAATGAGACCGCATTTGGCCACACATAAGCCGGCGTACAATACCAATACACTACTCAAAACCTCCATGGCTAGCTCCGTGGTGATTCGTCACGCCACGGCTTACTTATCCATATTTGAGACAGGGGTGCACTAATTCTGACTAGTTGTATACAATTACGTTGTCCCTGCAGAAGGCTTCAATTAGGTCCAATCTTTGATCGTAAGTGCTTCGACGTGCCACTGTTTTCTCGCAGCGCTCGGAAAGTCCTGCATACGCCATTTGTGTAGATCTCCCGATATTCCATTAGAGGTTCGGCCGCTGGGTGGTAATGCGGGGAAAGCAACGGCGGTAAGGCGTTCGGGGTTGTGGAGCAGCCCAGCCATGTGGTTGGAGTGCAGGGATAGGGAAACTAGCAAAGCATCCCTCTTCTTACACGCAAAGCCCGGCGTACGCTACACCTCAAAAGCATATCCTGTAATAGTAAAGGTACGAAGGTGGTCTTACGCACAATTAAGCAAGCTCATGGCCATGTCTTCGTCCAAGGGAAGATCTAATAACATGACAACAGCTTAACCAGTTTGTTACATGCTAGCAACTAACAAAGCTGTTAGCAACTGTTGTTCTTGCGATTGTTATGTCATCACGTATTCGAACACCAAAAAGGCGACCCGTGCTTACTAGGTCTGCTTTACTTGGAACAACGGCTACCAAGTGCCGTCAATGCAACACACCATAAATTAGGGGTTCTTGTGGGGAGTAGGCACGGCGTTCGAAAAGCCAACGCCACATGCACTAAGGATCCATCGTAAGACGCTAAGCCCTTCATTCTTAAGCGCTGCACATGGCTCCTTCTTAGTTTGACCAAGTCAAGAGTTTTGTCTCCGGACAGGATTTAGATCAGATTGAAGAAGTGCCGGCGTACCCAAATACAGGCAGCCGGATAACAAGTCGGCCGCCGAGAATCCTGTTTGTCTCTCTGGGGATCTGAGACGTTGACATCGCCTCCTAGCATGAAGAGGTCGAGATGTGGGCCGAACGGTAAACTCGTGACCAAGAGTTCTAACTACGATGAGGTAAACTTTGGTATATCCCGTCTGGCTAACTAGGAAGCTCTAAAGAGGGTGTTCGACAATGAGATTACCAGTAAGTTTATATAAGAGGATAACGACAGTCCCCGATGAACTACGTAGTAACTTGGCTTTTCGAATTCTAAAAACATATTGTTTAGACAAAATGGCTGGAACTAGCAAACTGCTTGGACTATTTTGCGCTCTCTCATCGGCCGTGAACGCTGCCAGAGGACCCGGAGGTAAGTCTGATGTTTCCGTACCATGATAGACTTTGTAACTAAAATTGAAATAATACAGAGTTCCACTATGGTGCAGCGTTTGGCAGCCCCTTCAATGTTGCTACAGTATGATCCTACCGCTTGAATCGAAGTGGTATTTTAGATTCGGACTACTAACCACTACACTTTCCAGGATTGCAACGATATCAACTTGATCAGCCCAGGTATGGCCATTAATACCAGATCATAATTTCATATCGTCTCTAACCCAGTCTCTCCGCATCACCAGAACTCTTGATGAATTGGGGCCCCGACAACCGTAACGACGCAACAATCAACGTTTGTGGGAATTCGAATATCAAATTCATGCCCACTCTCTGGGGTCGAGACTTTGATAATCCGCAATTATCGGCATTGCCTAACTCACCTAGACCATTCGGTGTGTTTCTTGAGAACGAGCCGAACTGGTTTGGCGCCTACAGCCCGGATCACGGTGTCGGATGCAATCTCACGGCTCAGCAGTGCGCGACACGCTATTATACTGAGACTAGTAATACCCCCAATATTCGGAAATCTATAACTCTTTTGGCTAATCATAAGGGTCTTCACGCTTTCAGATATCATCAATCAAAAGTTCGGCGTCGGCACTGTCAAGCTCTTTACTCCTAGTCCCGTCAACCCAACCTATCCTAAATGCACCGCACCAGGGCAATACGGATGTACTTATGAAGACCAAATTGCGTGGTTCAGGGACTATTTTGCTGCTTGCCCGAATTGCCTTCGTGATGCATGGGTAAGTCTGCCCTGAGCTTGGACGCCTTTTGAGATACGCGTAATTAATACCTTGGTTAATAGGCAATCAATCACCACGAGTATAGCTGCAATCTAGCCACAACACAAGCAAATATTCAACGACTATGGGCCAATTTTGGCAACAAGAACGTCTTTGTTGGCGAACTGGGTTGCGACGGACCATCTCCTACCGTGCAGGCACAGTACCTACGCGATTTCGTTGCGTGGGCGTACACTCAACAATAGTAAGTACCTCAGTTGAACTTTTTTCTCATGCCAGACCAGTGGTTTCCTCTTTATTTTCATTGGTCATCTTATCCAGCGATTACAGGACAGTGGAAGGAAGCATCCCTTCTTCTGCTACCCCATTTCTTCTCCTTTCCCTTACATTCTGTTAGAAATCAACACGAGCATCGTTCAGCTAACCTACTTATCAGTGTCGTCGGATTCATCTGGGCAGGCCTGAACTACGTCGGCTCACAAGGAGCGCAGCTAACATCAAATGGACAGCTGACAGCCGTGGGGCAAGCCTTCAAGCAAATACAGCAACAGTATCCTCCCAAACTGACGCCTTAGGTCGATGAAGATCATCCTTCAGGTTTGCTATCAATGTTCCCCAGCGACTTTATCGTTCGATCATTATATTACCAAGGCAACGGATGAGAAAGAACAGGTTCCTCAATTTTCATCTTCTTTTCCCTGTGCGATAGTAGCCATAGCTTTTCTACTAGTTCACTTTTCCATCAGAATGGAGTGAGGAGAGTTAGTCGACAGAACGTAAAATATTGTTATAACTGTCCTTTTGCATAATTATTATCATGTTCGAGGGCATCGTTCTACAGTATATTACATAAATGTTATCCGACGAGTAAATGATATCAGAGGATTTATGTTCAAGTGGTGCAGTAATACATTATTTACGCACCCGTAATTTCAGTCACTTTTGCAAAAACAGTTAATTAGTTAATCAGTTAGATTTCACAGTCAAAGACACTGCTGACCCCAATGAAAAAGGGGCTTATTCACACATACCATAGCTCAGGATTAAGGAAGTTACCCAATCCACTTCAACACAGAAATTTCTATGCGGTGCCTTGATGTTTATCTCGACATGCCCAATCTGTCTACGGGCAATCTCTACAACACCAGCCACCGAAGCTTGAACAGGACTTCATCTACCTACAACAATTCCGATATCCGGCCGCGTTGATAAGCCTCTTCAAAAACAACCTGGTTTCACAGCAAAGTCATCACTTTTGAACTCAGGAAACACCCAGCACTTCCTGAGGGTGATATAACCCCTTGCATAGGCTGTTTATAATTTAGCGCTATCCTTGGAAAACTCAACTTTATTGGTGCAAACACCAACGCCTTCCAGCTCGACTTCGACAACGTCGCCATCCTTCATCCAGAGTTGCGGCTTTCTCCCCATTCCAACACCGGAGGGCGTTCCCGTGAAAATTATATCGCCAGGGAGTAGCGTGTGGCCCTTGCTGAGGAACGAGATGGTCTTCTTGACGTCGAAGACCATGTCTGCCGTATTACTCTCCTGTGGCACACGGTTAGCGCATGCGCCTCCTATCGCTAGCTGCTATTATCCGCTTTCGCTTACTTGAACCGTTTTGCCATTTAAGCGCGTGCTGATCTTTAACGTCTGGGGGTCTCTAATGACTTCGCTGCTAACAATGCCGGGTCCGTAAGGCGCCCAGCCGTCAAAGCCCTTGCCCAATGACCATTGGCTACCTCCGCGCTGGATCTGCCAATCGCGGTGAGAGACATCGTTGCCGATGGCGTAGCCGAGAACATAGTTCAAGGCTTCGGCCTCGGAGACGTCTGTGCACGTCTTGCCGATGACAGCGACGAGCTCGCACTCGTAGTCAAGGCCCTCTGATTCTTGTGCTACCTTGTGCACGGGAATGGTATCCGTAGGGCCCGCCAAAGAGGTGACAGGCTTGTACTAGATAGTGTGCATTTCGTGTCAGCATCAGAGTAGTTGCGTTCTGTGCGCCAAGATTGTACTTACGAAGAGCACCGGGTACTTTGGAATCGAGAGACCGGCCTAGTTTAAACACCTGTCAGCTCTTGAGGACTGATGAGACGCTCCTAGTGCCTCATCCAATGACTGAATCTATAGATCCGCACCTCCTTCGCGTGCAAGGCGTAGTTCAGACCGAGGCATCGAACAGTCTTCACATCCTCGAGGGCCAGCGGTGCCAACAGCAGCCGTACGTCGGCCACATGTTCTGTAACCTCATGCTTTCCAAAGACGTCGCCGACGATGATTTTGGCTTTCTTCGTCTGCGCAATGTCTGTCACGCCGTGTGGTAGAATGGCATCTCCGTAGTATACCTTGCCATTTCTGGCAAGGAAACGGACCAGTCGCTATGGTTTAGAGTGGAGTTAGCCACGCGGGTCTCCGGAACCGAGGACACGGGCACGGGAAACGAGACACGGGGGAATGTGACATCATACCGAAAATGCGGGCATGGTTATTTCGAAGCACACACGGATATATAGAAAAGTTTAGCAAGTTCTTGGGGATGTCAACGACACAAGATCTGGCCCTTATATTAGAGAAAATACACGTAGGTAGTTTTGCTCGGTGTCGGTAATAATGCCCGTCGGGAGTGTTTAACTTATATCAGCTATTGGTTAATTGGTTGAGCCTAACATCGGACGGACAATTATGCTCCAAGCACCATGCAGACTACTCCGCATCGGATATGCATTGTCGGTGGGGATCCGAGAGACTGCCGACCTACAGGACCTTCATATGACTATTATTATTGGAGAAGAAGTCAAGGAAATGTTTCATCTATACATCTACATACTATATCTAAGTTCTCGCATGTTCCCCGACCTATACGGACTATAAGTATGCTTTTCTTGCTCAGGATAACTAATAGTAATAGGGACATAAATTGGGATATCATAGTACCTAGGTACCTGGAGGGACCAGGAGGGGCATCGGAAGTGGGGTCTGCAGTGGGGGGCTTACATGAAGTGGAGACGGGTTCTGGATGATGCAGCCACAAAGAGAAGGCGGTCAAAATTTGGATTAGCAGAAACTCCACATTAGAGCAGATAGCAGCCCGTAGTGGGAAAAAAAAGTTGCAAGTATTCCTGCGCCAACATACTGCAGGCGGCATTGTCAACATCACAACATGGGGTCAGCAAAGCCCAATTTGAAGCGCAAAGCTTCGAACATCGAGGCCAATGGTGCTGCTGCTGTCGCTACATTACACGCCGACCGCCAAGACTCAGGCTCTGACGATTCTGGCGATGAGGACTTTGACGGGTTGCTAGAAGGTGTGCTTGATGGCGACGACGAATCAGAAAGCGAATACGATCGCTCAGCCGATGAGGAAGACGACTCCGAGGATGAGCTGGCAAGCGAGGATATACCCACAGACAATGAGGTCGAGGAAGACGAGGGCAAGTCAGCTCTCACCAATGGTGCCAGCCCTAAAAACGAAGACGACCGACCCAACTACAGAATTGAAAAAGATGCAAATGGCGGTGTTCGATATGTCTACGATGAGATTGACCCGGTGTACGACTCGGACGATACCGATGCGCAAGGCCCCGTCAATACCGTAAGTTTCTTGACCCGGCCAGTGTCTAGCCAGAAGCGTCTACCACAGTCGCGGCATGGGGGAAAGAAAGAAGCTGGGTGAATCATATGTGCTAACAGTTTGTATCAAGATCGGAAATATTCCCCTCTCCTTCTACGACTCTTACCCTCATATCGGCTACGACATCAACGGCAAGAAGATTCTCCGTCCTGCGACCGGCGAAGCGCTCGATTCCCTCCTGGACAGCATTGAACTACCCGAAGGCTGGACTGGCCTCACAGATCCTGAAACGGGCAAGCCCTTGAACCTCAGTAGAGATGAGCTAGAGCTGCTCAAACGGGTGCAAATGAAGGAGGTCCCCGAAGAAGGCTACGACATGTACCCAGTATGTATAATGCGCACTTCGGCTACACTAATCATATAAACTAATAACCCGACAGGATACTGTAGAATGGTATACCAGCCAAGTAGAACAGTTCCCGTTGTCTGCAGCGCCAGAGCCGAAGAGGCGCTTTGTGCCCTCAAAGCATGAGGCTAAGCGGGTGATGAAGCTAGTCAAGGCGATCCGGGAAGGCAGGATATTACCTTACAAACCGCCAGAAGAGAGAGAAAAAGAACAGCAGGAAGAAGAAGAAGTACAATATGATTTATGGGCCGACGAAGTTCCTCGCCCGCCGGATGTTATGCACATTCCTGCTCCTAAACTTGCCCCTCCGGGATACGACTTATCGTATAACCCTCCACCTGAGTATTTGCCGACGAATGCTGAAAAGAAGGCCTGGGAAGAAACGGACCCGGAAGATCGAGAAAAGGCATACCTCCCCCAGAAATACGACTCCCTTAGGCGAACCCCAGCCTACGATCAGTTCGTCAAGGAACGGTTCGAGAGATGTTTGGATCTTTATCTGGCGCCTCGTGTGCGAAAGAACCGGCTTAACATCGACCCCTTATCGATGTTACCAAAACTACCTCGCCCTGAAGAATTACGTCCGTTCCCCACCGTTGCCTCCATCGAATTTGCTGGCCATGAGGGCAGAGTAAGGTCAGTAGCTATTGATTCATCAGGTCAATGGCTAGCGAGCGGTGGCGACGATGGTACAGTAAGAGTTTGGGGCCTTTCAGACGGAAAGCAGCAGTGGCAAGCCAAACTAAGCAGCGAGGATCCTGTGGATGCTGTTAGATGGCGTCCTGGCCAGGATGCATTAATACTATCAGCTGCCGTGGGTGAGGATATTTACTTAATGATACCTTCGACCATGGACCCAGAACTAGAACTGGCCAGCCGAGCCGTCCTCGATGCTGGATTCGGTTACGCCAGTAACGCGAAACAACAAACAACGGCAACCGGTGCAAGAAAAGACCCGCCCGCCAAATGGGCAAGGCCTGGAGCGCGCCTGGAAGATGAGGGTGTGTTGCTCAAGGCGACTGTCAGGTCGCCTGTCAAGGTCATAAATTGGCATCGTAGAGGGGATTTCTTCTGTACAGTGTCACCCACTGGCCAGCGTAGCGCCGTGGCTATACACACACTGAGCAAGCACCTCACACAAATACCATTTCGTAAGTTGCCAGGCGGCGCTCCACAGACAGCCTCCTTCCATCCATCGCGACCTTTGTTTTTCGTGGCGACTCAACGAACAATACGATGCTACGACTTGCAAAGGCAAGAGCTTGTCAAGACTGTTCAGCCAGGTTGTCGCTGGATTTCGTCATTTGACATTCATCCCGGTGGCGATCACCTCATTGCCGGTTCTTATGATCGTCGCCTACTTTGGCATGATCTTGAAATGTCAATTCGGCCATACAAGACGTTACGATTCCACGAGCAAGCCATACGGTCGGTAAAATTCCACCCAGGCTCATACCCGCTGTTTGCAGACTGCAGCGATGATGGCACGTTACAGATCTTCCACAGCAAGGTCGTGAACGACCTCTTGGAGGGTCCCACGATTACCCCTGTAAAGTCGCTCTCGGGCCATCGGGTAGTTAGTAAACTTGGCGTCACAGATATCGCCTGGCACCCACATCATCCATGGATTGTCAGTGCTTCTGCGGATGGTACGTGTAGGCTGTGGACATAGGTCGGCAGTGTATGTATATAGACCAAACAAAAAGGAACGGGTCTCAGAGACCTCCTGTTATCTAATCCTTCGGCCAGAAGCACTTAATCCATATAGCGACGGCGTTTTATCGAAGAAGAGGAGGAAATGATAATATTTGTCCATATTTACCTTTGATTGGGTGTGAAACTACCTCGCTAGACTGGCGTTCTCGCGTATTTTTTCTAACCCTCCTAGGAACCTGCGCTCGCCATCCAATAGCCCCCCTACAACGCAGTCAAGGTCCCACAACCGGCCGATTGTCGGTCTGGCACGAATACCACCCATGAGTATAAGATGTTGCGACTGGTTGTCGCTTAGTAGCCTCATTCTTACGGTATCCAGCTCGACCTCCTCATTACTGCCCTCGCTGCCCAACGTTTCCTCACCTCATCATCCCCTTCGAGCATTATATAGATGTAGGCGTGGGTGTTGGGCACCTTTGATCGCCACTTTCTCGCCTTGGTTTCCGACTTTAGCTCGGCTTTGGCTTCAGTGATTGGATGCCTGGTCCCTGTTTCCCTAGATGACTTGCTTCTTTCGTATGTGCTGTAACCATGCCATTCTCTTGTCATAGCGTAATACCTAGTTAAAGTTGGGCTGTGCCTTTTGATCGTTGTTTCAACCCCTTGTTCGCAAAATGTATCCTTGCTTTGCATCTACCATTAAACTTAGAGGCTTTTATTTAGAGAGCTTGACCGCTGGCAAGCCGGAAATGCCTCTTTTCACGGCTCTTCAAGTGTTGTCAATTTTTTTGTGCCAATAAGGATTTCAAATGAAAACCCAACAATCCCCTGTGGGTTGCTACGAAAAGTCGACTCAATTTCCTACTCCTGACCTTTACGAATTCTTAATTTCGAAAGACGACCATCTTACTACGATTTTAGTCGACGACATCTTAATAGATATATCTAAAAAGATAAGAAGAAGGAGTACGGCTAAGAAATTTGATATCAAGATGGCGGTGCATATCTCCAGGAGAAATCCACTCCTCGGGCGATTCTTAACAACATTCGTTAGGCCAACCCGAGGGCAAAAGGAACAATCACTACCTACAGAAGAGAAGAATACCATGGTGGGCACTCAAAAACTTCCGATTACGAGTTTTCGGAAAACGCGATGAAGCAGTTGACCTTCCGATGGGGATTGGTTTGGATATTGGACAGTGTTGATCCGTTCGATCACCAACCTCGTCATATCTTGTTGAAGATACAGCTCTATCTTTCTAAACGACGCAGGCGCCACGTCGTGCTGCGGTCTCAGGGATATCATCACGCTATCAAAGATAATCTGAAAAGCCCCATTCCAATACCGGGCTTAGGGTTGCAACGTTATTCGCATTATTAATGCTAATAACCTTGAAATAAAATAGACCTGCAGCACACAGGTGTTTTGATCGTTTATGACGAACGAAAACTACATTATGGGAAGATCTTTTCCCTTCTACCGAGAACACTCGCAGTCGATAGAGTTGCATTTCCCTCGCATATCGTCTCCTCCGCTTTATGTTGCACGCGTCACACTCGTTCCAATACCTCGTATCTACATCAAGTCCAATCTAGTCTCTGAAAAAGCTGGCAAAGGTCTCAGAATATGGAGGTAGGGGTCCGCCAGAAGGGCATTAGTCGCGAGCCGGTCACTCAAAATCGGCGTCCTGGTCTAGAAAAGACCTGACGGAGACTTCACTATGTCTAAGAGGCGGCTTGTTTATTCTAACACCGGACACTACTAAGAGCGAACACCACAATTTCGTTATTTAGGATCCTTGGATAACTTGTGGTACCATCGTCGGCGTCACGGAACAGAACTGCAGCACTAAACCACAACACTATCTAAAGATAGAACGTTTTCACGCCGAGCGACTCGGCCTTCTGCAGCTGTTATATACGTACCAGAACAGTTGGGGTACTACAGCGTTTGTGAAGATGCGATAAGCCCGGCTGTCGCAGGGAGAAAGGAAGACAGGGAAAGTAGAATAAGTTGTATTCTATGCTACTACGACATCGTTGCGACGTACGCGGGAAATCTACCGGCTACTGGGAATGGCGACTTACTTGTCCTTTTCGGAAACCGAGGCATTGAAACCCGTGCATACAATCATATCGTACGGTGAGACAGATCAGGCGTTCCACGAAGCACATAAAGTCAAATCTCATTGCAATGTTCGACTGAATACTCTTGAAGTATCCGGCCACCAAAAGACGAAGGAAGGCTTCTTTGGTTACGATTGAGGAGAAGGACTCACGGTGAATAAGGGGAAATGTCGACGATCAGAAAATCTATGATTTTTGCGCAGGTTGTTGCGGAATGGAAACTCGGACAAGGATATCGACGTCGGATATGCGCGTTTCGGCTAACGTCTCAAACAGCCTCGGACCGCCACGCTTTAAAGAGCCGCAGCCACAAAAGAAATTTCCGCAAATCCGGGGCCTCTGGCACAGCAGCTGGACGCAAATCGAAGACCATCGAAGGAATCTCCCGACGATGAGTTGCGAAATTGCAGAAAACTTGCTCTTCCACAGTTTGGGCCTCAGGAATAATCAATAATCATGACATGGTCTTTCCAGTCTGTATACCCCATACTAGGTATATTATCGGACACGCGGCTGCCGATCCAACAGGAAAGCGAAAATAGGCCGAAAGGCGCAATGCGACACGCGTCGACGATTCAAACGAGTGCGACCTCGTAAAATAGTGAGAGTACGACATACCCGGCGGCGAAGTCGTGGAGCAAGGAGAAGTCATCCACGCATTTTGATTACGAGACTAAGAGAGGAGAAATGAAGAAATGGGGAAAAGGGACAAAAATGCTCAAGTTGGGGTAAGATTCTACGAGATGCGGGGGGGAGACACAACCGGCGCCATGGTCACGATAACCTCCTTGGGGAATATGGGGAAGAGTGTGCCTAATTTGGGGTGAAGGGGGAAAAGGTAAGCGCACCACGATGTGTAAGCTGAGCATCACATACGCGAATAGCGGCGCCAGGCACCCTGTCAGACAACGGACGTCGGCATTTTCGTCCTCGCTGATGGTTGGTCATCCAATATATCGCCATCGTCCGGGATGGTCGGAGTATCGGAGTGTCGCCACGATATCTTGACTTCTTCTTTCTCGACACCCCAGAGAATTTCTGCCTTCCATTCACTACCTACTTTAAATGTCTTTCTCTAATACAAAGCGAAAAGGGAGAGTCCCCCGAGAAACAAGAATGGGGTCGAAGCTCCTCCCTAACAGGTGTACGGTGAACTGATCCTCCGTGGTTCTGTCGATCATATTTCATCTCGTTCCGTTTTTTTGTTTATACCCGATACATGCAGATGGTGAAGTGAAAGAAAGAAATAAGCAATGCGAGTCATATAGTTGGGGATATCAATCGATCCCCAGAGCGGGGAACTTAGAAACCAAGCCGATACCTACTAAAACAAAATAGAAGCACTAAGTGGTCGTCTTCTCGACTAAAGATCGAACCAGACCTTCAAGGGTATCGCCAGTGGGTGACAACCATCGGCCACCCTCATCATCGTCAACTTCGTCATTATCATGTCCACTATGGGACGGGCCGTCTTCGTCCTCATCATCATGGTAGTCGTCACCATCATCGCCGTCATCAGTATGGGGAATGTCGCAAAAGAGTTTGTCTCGTCGTCCAAATAGTGGATTAGGGAGAGTGTAGCACTTCGTGTACCTCATATCAAGTCCTTGTCCAATAGAACAGGACCCACCGGGAAGGCGGGCACGTCGGCGAACTGCAGTCCCGCGGCGCAGATCACGTCGGCCATGTGCTCCGTTTGCGAGCTTGAAGGTGTCATCGACGAGACTATCGTCCAAGATGACCCCACGGTGCTGTCAGTTTGGGTACGCGGGCTACGGAACACAGACATATTGAGATCCATCGGGTCCGAGGGCGGGAACTGCGATCGACCACGAACCCACTCGTCGACGTTACCACTGTACGACCTGTTATGGAAGTCGTTGTTAAGGGCAGCAATCGCATACTCTGTTAGCGGTTCCGCATCGCCGTCGTAGTTACGGTTAACGTGGTACAGGATATAGTCCCGCGTTGGAGCAGTGGCTGTGACTGCGTCTTTATCAGCTAGAACGGTAGCTGTGCTGTCGGTACGGCACGACGCAGGGTAGTGGTCTCTGATGCCCTGCATCTGTGAAGGCATAAGATCTTGGACGACAGTTTGGGGCACGTGGTTACTGTCGTTATACTGGGGAGGACGACCGGCCGTGAATGCATCGTCATAGTCGAAAGTCTCATCGGTGTTGTCGAGATGGGACAGTACTTCCACCTGATCCTCTGAGGATAGGTAGTGAGACATTATGACGATGGGGGTGGGCCTATGCGGACGAGTGAAAAACGGGAGATCTAAGGTATGCGTGGTTGATAGTTGCGTGAAGGGGCTGTTGATGGTTGGTTGGGTCGATGCCGTATAGGTCGACGACTTGCAACCGATATGCTTGAGGAGGAGGGCCCGTGGTCGCGAAGGGGGGACGAAGAAGGGGTTTACGGAACTCCTCTACATACAGAAAGGGGCGTCGATGCTTGCGAAATTTGATACAGTTGTATGAAAACGACCTTCAACGGAGGACGTGGTATAAGCAGTTGGGTATTATGTTGAGGTAAGATACAAGAGTACTCTCTTTCTACCACCTAATTATTGTGTCATGGACCAGAAGAGGAATACGCCAGAGGCAGAAGTAAGTAGATAAGTTGGTCGAGAGATGAACGAAGCTCAAAAGGACAGAGCTTGAGAGGCGAGCGAAACCGGTTGGGTTATTATATACGTTACTTTACATCGTCTTATGCCAATATACAGACGGACGGCAGCACCAGCACCAGCACCAGCACCAGCACCAGCAGCGGCGGCAGCAACACCATGGCCTAAGCGTGGTATCGGCAAGGGATATGTACAAGATCGTCACAAGTCTACAGGTAGGTGTATAGGTATAACCCGTATCCACAGCTCCATACCTATGCGTGAGAAGCTAAGCAGGTAATGGTACTACGGATCTGTGGTATAGGGTTAAAGACGTGCCAAAGTTGGGAAACGGCAAATGGCCTGATACCAGTGCCTATGTACCGGCATTGTACATACACCAGCCCGTAAAACGTATACTACATAGGTTTGTCTACCTACTGTAGCGCTAGCCATTGCAAGGTTGACCCTCTTTGCTGCCGCAGGCTGGGATCAGGTACAAGGGCATTTGGTCCTCAGAACCAAGATCCCGAACCTGGGTACAAGTACTTCTGGGCTGGCTGGCCCGGACGCTCATTACTTATAAAGCACTATCTACTTTCAGTTAGTAGATGCTGATCCCTACCCCTTTGAATCTGAAAGAGGATGCTGCATGCTTTCATGTTGTACTTTGGTATCATCTTGTGCTATCGGATATTCAGATAAACTCCGCCTCACTTTTTTTTTTTGGGGTATTGTAACGAATGCTCGAATTGTGTAATCTTTCGGCGAGACTCGATCAGACGACGGGCAACGTCTTTGCCCTCGGCAACATCGTAGCCGGCCCATTCCCCGGATGAAACTGTTGGGTAATCTACCTGTCGTGCTTACAGTCCTGTTCTTTCGTTTGTCATTGAAGCTCTTGCCGGCCCTTGGTCATCATCCAACGGTCTGCCGTCAGTGTTTATTAGTACGTTCCGGCAGATCAAGTCGTTGAGTGATCGATATCACTCCCCTTGTCGCTCTTATACAACGCATCGGCCTATGCTTTCTTCACCTTGTTAAGCATGCTTATACCCTTGATAACCGATTGGCCTTGGGTTGTAAGTCCTTGAGACCCGACGCTGCTTGAGAGGGATCGGGTTTGTTTTAGACTAGAACGTCATGTGATTACAGAGCCCAGTGGGCAATAGGCACAAAATACTGGTAGTGAACACACAATGCTACATGCAAGTGATTTCCAAGCCCACGGTACCTTCATGCGCTGTGATGGCTGTATCGTATCTCGTGCCCCTCGGACTGAGCTTGAATCAGCTTAGATGGTCTCACGTCTTTCGTCGACAGTATTGGTGATCCCCTGGCTGATGACTTGTCAACAGTCGATCGATCGGTGCCCACGACATATTGGTGGACAGAACGTCGCCGAATCATTCGCACCGCGACCAAAAAAACACACATGAGGACTACAGTGGTGATAGTGACAACGGCCATGAGTGGCATCGGAGTTTGTGCATGCATGACATTCGTGTACGCCATTGGGCTTCAACCAGTGGTTCAGCACGTAATAGGTGAGACTTGGCGATGGCAGGGAAAAAAGGCTTAAACATGGTGACCACCACCTGATTCTCCGGGGGGCCGGAGGCAGGCCAGCACAACGTTCTCTGCTGTGCCGTAAATAGTTAAGCCCAACCAGAAAAGGACGGCTTCCACCACCCATCACTACTACCCCTCCTCCCATGTCGCATGGACGATGACAGGTACGATAAAAAGCCAAGGAGAAGTTACATCTTGTTGTGTCGTGCAACACAACTTTATCACTCCATGATTCCACGATACCACGATACGTGAGAAATTTGAGACGCCCATGCGTATTGCTTCCTGTCCATTCGGGCAGCAACACATGACATATTAGAACCATCCAACACCGAGGAGTTCCTGGGGGCAAAGAACACGGACAGGACTTTACTTATGTATATATCGAAATCCGACAGTGAATTTAATTGGTTCGCTTCCGTGTTTCAGAGGATACGATTCTTTCCTTTTGCTTTTCCTCTCTTATAACTACAGACGTCGCTCGCCTTGATCTATTGGACCTACAATAACGGCCCACCGTACAGTAGTGCACATAGCTAATCCTTAAAACGTATCATTGGCGACGAGCTCGGACAGCACACGAGCCAAGACGCATCGTCTCTGTCTCGGAACCTCATTTGTCTCACCTTGAGAAGCCGGCGTAAGACCAATAGAAACGGCCCGGGCCTCGCATACAAGCTGTCGAAGAAAAGATCACGTCAAGCAACAGCGCCAGAAACTCACGAAAGGCGAAATCGAGATGCGAAACCAGAGTACCCCTGTCCCCTTGCACGTCAAAATAGTTTAATTGTGATAAAAGAATACGTAGTTGATGTATCTGCGGGCACTTCCTCCGTAACTTTTTCGAGTCCGTCGAGGTTTCAATATCGAAGTTTTGCGGCCTTGAACGTATTTGGTGACCGAAGGCGTCCCGAGCCAAAGATAAAATTGACCCTTGGTAGGCTGAAAGTCCAACGCACCAACTGATCGCCAGTATTAGCCGAGATGCATCATCCTGCATTCTCCATTTTGTATGATTTGTTCAAAGCTTTGCGCTTCTAATGGTAGGTTTGTTCAAGTATAGCTATTCTTGATATATTTATCAGGTTGTGACGGCAGGGACAGGGTTTCCTGATCGTTGGCTGGCCGTACGTGGTACGAAGACTAAACGGTTACGGAATACCTACCATCGGGGCATTTGTTTCCCGCTGCACTGAAAATATAGTAGTAGTTCTCTATGCCCTACGACATTGTAGTACCAATGTACTACACAGTTAACGTGTGTCGAATCCTTCCATCACAAAGGTACCAAGCCAAGAAAGCCGGTCAGCGTCTCCAACCCTTGGGAAAACGCCACCGAAACCTAAAGAGCTAAACGCGCCAGACATTGTCTGAGGACATTGAAGAAACACGAGTAATAATAGGCTTACTACCGCTCCATGATTAGTCAAAAAGTGACGACAAGCAAAGGGTGTTGGGGAAGATCGAACATGGCACGACACGGTAATCCAAGCCACCAAAAACACCCGCCCAGGGCTTATGGTTTTTGTGCAGGGGCGCATGTCTGCCCAAGCCTTCCCGGGCAAAGAGTCATGACAGTGATACACAAAACGGTTGGTGAGATACATGTCGGGCCGTTACCTAACCGGGATCAAGCTCTATCGGCATGTCACTACTATGGCCGCTGTCGCTTTCTAGACTCTGGAATCGCCCTTTCAATCCAAGCACTCCATACTGACATGGATTGTTGTGTCATGGGCTGAGAAGTAGGTAGATCATAGTCACATACTTCCATGGTATTTGGTCGAACCTGAGGCGTGTACATAACGAATACTTACAGCTGAGCTCTTTTCCTGTAATGGTTGGTTGCGCGGCTCTTCCCATGATCGGCCCCGGCCATCCATGCCTCGGATGCCCAACAATGTCGAGGTTCTATAAAATATCGAATATAGATAATCCCCAACAACTTTGAGCCGCCCTGGGGCTTTGAGTGTCTATCATAAGCAGTGAAGACGCCCAGAAGCGCCGGGAGGCCAACGTCTACCCCAACGCCTAACCGGAGAGAGTTAGCCTGCTGATCTGTCGTTTGTAGGAACGAGATAAGTTGTTTGTTGAAACATTCCAATTATCGTGTAGGTATATTACATGAGCGCTTTGTTTGACTTGATGACCTGACTGACTAGTTGTTACAGTACCTATACCGTAAAATGGATCTTAACGCCCTGCTGATCACCACATGCACGTGTTTATGGGTCCCCATTAGAAACTCTCCGATTGCGACGGCTTAAAGACTAATCAGAGGCTGATTCACATCTATCTCTCCTCTCATTGTTGCTGAGAACCCCAATAGGAACCACCGAACTGGAGTAGATCCGCTTTAATACATTAGCTTGGCATTATAAAGCTGCAAGTTCATCGCTGATGCAACTAGTTATGCGCCAGTCCATACTGTTCGTTGTGTAGTTCGCGCGAATTCGTCGTTGCCATTTACGCCTATTCAATCTAGGAGCACGGCTCTCGACACGCATGCTGCCTTCTTGGCATTAGACTCGCGGCCATCAATGTAAGCTTATCTACCTAGGTTGGTCGGCACGTCATCGTGTTAACTTTGACTTGACAGTAGTACTGGAAGCTAGAATTAGGAACTTCCAGAAACACTCTGAGCTGCAACGCTGTTTCAGCTGCTGAGCCTGCAAGACATGCAGCAACCCTTCAACGCAGTCATCCGCAGAGCTGATCTCGCCTCGTCGTTATTCTCCACGGGGAGCTGCTTACGCGTAGAAGACTCGGCTCAACTGTGGAAACGTATGTGGATGAATGATACAATGAGACTGTGGCAGAATGAAAGCGAATCCTCTTTGGCGCCAAGAGACGTTCTTCCGATAGCCTTCTTCATCCCCATACGTACATGCACATTCTTATTCATCTTGATATAGGTACGTATTGACGTACACGCACACTTCATCGTTTTTCTTCCCCACCCTGCCGCACACTCCCTGACCTCAAGCTGATGACGATGCTACGGTGTTCCCTCCGTACCCCTCTCCGTCCCCCCTCTCTGCGGCACACAATACTGACACAGCTTGGCAATGAGACAAAAACGCACGAGTTAGACTACCTGCCGTATGCGAAGATGATCACTGCCCCTCTGGAACATAGGTACTTGCCTAAGTGACGCACCCACTGGACTATAACTGCCTACACTGCAGTTCTGCAGGGGCATATCCACATGAGCCGATGATGTCGCACACCCACGCATACAGCTAGGTACAGTAACGGTACCCAGTAGAGAGCCCGTTTGGGAATTGTTTCTTGGCTGATTCGCTAACGACATACTTCTTTTTTCTCTAGCCTCCTCGGTAGAATATTCAAGTCTGCCTTGCAACTACGTATGCGCGCACGTCTCTCGCTTCTGGGTGGGAGGGCGGCGATGACTATCAGAGCCAATACATATCTCTGTCTAATGCATGCGCTCTGTCTAACTATCCCTAGGTGGTACGTGGCGAAGGACGTTACATGCTTTTAAGGCTCTGTACTAGAAGCAGCGTCTACTTAGCTTATCATGCTTACTGAGTACAGACCCAGTGGTACTACTACAGTAGGTTAACCAAGGCGGCTACGTAGCGCCGTACGAAGCGCAAGCACGGTAGCGAGAATGCAGGCAGGTCGGTGCCGAATAGCGTTGTATAGCCCTTTCTATGGCTGGTCATCCGGTTATTCTTTCGTAGTTTCTGAGCTAATTTGATGGACGACCGAGAACGATACTCTCGGTCAGTCTCTGTATTTGCGCCTTGGCGTGAAATAAATCCAGGTAGATAGACGAAAGAATAGATGATCTGCGTGTGATCCGATTTTGCAATAAAGTATTTCTATGCCTGCCACATGTATGTAGGAAGATACCCAAGTATGTCAGTATGTACAGTAAAACGTATGTATGTATGTATGTATGTACAGGTCTACGGGATGATAATGGTGTAGCGCCGCGCTAGTACTTGTACAGGCTGGGGATATTTGGTAGAAATTCAGCTATATCTACTTTACTCAACCGGAGTATTAAGTAGCAAAAAGGCATCGAAACAGATTAGCAGCAATTCTTTTACCAAAAATTATATAACAGCCTCGTAAATAACAGTACTCTTGCCTTTTGGGTGCCTAGCGCGACGCTACACCATTTATCATCCTGTAGACCTGTATGTACCTCGAGCAGGTAATAGAGAGACTCCAGTCTGGGGGCTTGATGCTTCGAGAAGACTAAGATGACCAGGAACAGAGTACAAAAAGTGGAGTGAAGAAGAACAGGGCCAGGGGTACGGGTTTCGATCGGCTCTGCCCGGACTCCCCGGCCGGGAGCAGTCCAGGGTTTGGGTGGGCTTTGTCCGCTAGCCTCGGTAGGTACATCAGGAGCCAAGCTACGATTTCAAGATTGTTTATGTGCAGGTACTTATGGAGAGCAGATGATCACCAAAATCCGCCTCACATATCTTTGACACATGGCTGGTCAGCTAGAGGGGTACCTAGGTATCTGCGCGCCACAAGCGGTCATAAAAAGCGGGAAACGATATCTGTCGTCGTCGTCGCCGCGAAACTGAGTGGCACGGACGATGTGGATTCGACGATTGTGACCATTGGCCGAAAACGATGGATCATCTGTCAATGTCCCCTTGTGTAGGTCTCCAGGATGGTAGGAACTTTGATCATCCCTGCCAGCACGATATGGTGTCGGATTACCATCTCTTGTTTGGACTAAAAGTCCCATACATTCTTGACGAACATTCGAACCCACATGCGCACATGCACTACTACTACGTTCCCAGCTCTACGGAGTCACTGACTCTTCCGTTGGAGAGCCGTTTTGCCGGCATTGCGTGCCAACACTGCTGAGGTCGCCGATGTTGCTAATGCTACCGAATTCACGTGTAAAAGGATGATGAAGCCCGGAGACGTGACACAACATTGTATATAACCCGTTCATTATTTACACAGAGCACGCATTCCAAAATAGATTAGCTTTGTAGGTATTGGTTGAATCGGCCTAATGCCGAATTAGAGCGTTGCATTTGGGGTGCCAGGGATCAAGCTACTGTATATCTAGGGTCACAACACCACCCCAACCAAGTTTACGGACGGCACGCACGCACGCACCCTATCCTATCTCTTAGTGGAGATAGGGTGGTAGTAGTATACAACCTGTAGGACTTTGAACGCTGAGTAAAAGAAACCCAAGATTAAAAAAGGAAGACACACTGCAACAGCAACTGATCTAGGACTTTGGGTAATTAATCAGCGAACCCTAGATAGAAGTGGCCCCAGCCATAAACGGAACATGCCTGAGTTAACCCTATAGCAGCAAGAAAGTCTAGGACTTGATCCACCGATTAGGAGAGGCGAAGATAACCTCTAAGAACAAGTAGCAAGCCAACCTAGGACTTGATCAGTCAGGCAAGTCAACATGCATCCGACCATGTCTGGAGCCTTGATAGGCAGCATACCTACATTACGCTACAATACACTTATCGACACTAACTAACTAGTCATCGCGAGAAAGAGCCAGTATTGGTCTAGATACCTAACTATAGCGTACCGGTATTAAGAAGCCAGGCTCTCGTCAGGGTCAAAAGTGAGCCGCGAACCATGAATACATGGGGGGCCCCAATACATGGTAAATCGAAGTCAGCTAAAAGCGGCAAGCTTCTAGAAAAATTCTAGCGAGCTTCCAAAAAAGATTCTAGCGGGCTTCTGGAAGGTTTCTTAGCGTTCGTTTGATGCAAGGGGTTGTTAGTGTGGGTATAACCAGGTTTCGACCGGGTTTCGACTGCGTAAGTACAGTGTAATTTCCCTCCCCCAGCACCCCGTTGCAGATCAGAACTGGACTAGGTGAGATATCCCGGTCCAATATTATGGAGATGATAGGTAGTTACCTATATTCCGATATCCACCAACTACACGAACACTGAACAAACATCATCTCCATGATCCGTAGCAATTGTGAGCGGGACATTGATGCGGTGTCGTACTAAGTGTGGAACGGAGCATTTCATATGGAGTCTACCTTGAGGGTTGTCATCTGGACACTGTTTCTCGTACGTACGTTTTGGCTTATGTATAGGTTAGGTACCTAGGTATTCATCAAAGATGTAAAAGCAACATGTAACTCTGAGGAGACATATGTGGTAGTTCTCTAGGAGGTATCCCGCAGGTAGGTACTACATAGTTAATAGTCCGCACGACATTCTCATCCTTTAACGTAGTAACCCCTGCCTGCTTCCTATGTACCTGTTTAGCAAGATGAGATCCTTAACAACACCAAACATCTCGCTCAAGTCGCAAATAAAGTTCGCATTTAGAAAATTGCAACAAGTTAAATAGTTGATATATAATAACTTGAATCCAACAATTAACCCTCACTCAGTATATTTGTTTTAACAGGAACCAAATACCGATCAAGTAGGTAGTCATGTTAGTAAGGAGCAGGAACTTTGGTCCAGCACCGCACTAGGTATGTAAGATAATGTCATATTCCCGACAACGATATACCTATACCTCTGCCGGCCAGCCTGTACATGTTGTTTTCCGGATCCATCCAGGACGACATACAACTAGTTAGGCAATCTAACCCCAGGCCATCTATACAATCCAGCCATCCAGCCAGCCTCCTACAAGCAAATCATGATCAAAGCCAGGGGGGGAGGAGTACCGAAGCGCGATAAACTACCATCTCTACCGAAGCGGGTTCATTCATCAAAGGATACTTACTTCGAGAGACAGCGTTTACGGTGGGCCCTTACGTTGGTACTTGTAACCTGTTCCAGCTCCCAACCAACCACTCCAGGTATTTAAAACCGCGCACCTGTCCAATTGGACAAAAGAGATTCTGCCAGAGCGGTATATATGATCACATCCAAAGTGGCTCATAATGTGGTACGGGTATGATTAAGAGTACCTACCTATCCAGCTGGCCAGCCCCGCGTGTAACTACCACCTCCCCCAGCCCTGTCAGATGCATATGCGCACATTGTGACCGACCATAAAACCACAACCGTGCTTCCAGAATCCTAGCCCTGCCGAGAAAGGCCGCGTCAAGGAAGGCTTCTAGAAGGCCGCGCAGGATCCTTCCATGCATATGCAGGCAGGGGAGTGTGCGTCAGCTGCACGCCCAAATCAGGGCAGACGTGCTGCTACCCCTGCTTGTCCTTGTCTGCCTCGGTACTGTATAGTAGTAGCTGCGGCGACAGCAGCAGTCCTCGAGATGATCCCCTTGAACTGCGTAGAGGGGGCAGATATCCTCCGCGAAGGGGGTGTGCGGTTCGCCCGTACTGGTACCCATTCGGAACTTGCCCTTCGCCCACCCACATAGAACGCAACCTCCTTATTTCTTTTACTGGCGGCGCGCCGACGGTACTGACGCTGGCGAGGCCCCTAGCTCATCGTGGCGCCATTGGATGTGCCGGCGCCTTTCGGCGCGCGTCCCCCAGGACCAGGTTTGGGATCGACCATGGCAGAGGCGGCGGCCGTACTCGCCTTTCTCCTGAGCCCGCCCGCCTTCAACCTCCGTGCGCGCTGGTAAGCCGTCTCGATCTCGTACTCGACCATGCACCTGATCTTCAACGCGCAGACGGCGGGCCAGACGCTCCGCTCGCCTCGCAGGATCCAGTAGTCCAGGGTTTCACGAGTGGGCGTCTCGAGCAGCCGGATGAAGTCCCAGGCCGTGACGGTGGGGACCAGCACCATGCTCGCGCCGTGGACCTCCTCGTCGACGAGAAACCTGCGGATGCTAGCGGGGAGGAGACCCAGGGTGTCTAGTTGCCTCATCCGGTGGCGCACCTCCAATCCTACGATCCTGAAAAGATGACCTGTCATGTGCGCTCGCTTGTGACGGGCGGTATACAGAGAAGGACCATGCATGTCGGACTCGAGAAAGGGAATCAAGTATGGACGGGCCTGGCTGACGATGAAGTGGTTGACGTTAAACAGCTGGGAAATCCTCGCCAGCGGAGACTTGCGATCCTTGTCCGAAGCATGTGTCCACGGCCGAAAGCTATCAGCTGGCGCCCATGGCACAATCTCACCGTTGGCGTCTTTGCAAAGCACCGTAGTCTGTCTGCTCCCGTAAAGCGAGGGAGTCGAAGCATTCGATGCCACGGCTGCCGTCCATATCAGCTGCATCGCCTGTTAGCCACATCGGCCTCCTACCAAGATCTCTGGTTAAAGTAAGCAATGAAAATTAACTCACAACATTCGGTGCCGTGATGTAGTTCAATAGAGTGGGAATGCCGTCCTCCGCCGCCGTGGCTACAGTAATGTTCAGTACCCTCTTGCTTCTATGGAAAGCTTCCTCAAACGTTAAATCTCCAAGATTAGCCTTGACACACTCTTCCAGCACCTTTACATCGAGGAAGTACCCTTCATGCCAGAAGCGCAGAATCCTACGGACAAGTGTCTTCCATCCAGAGTTTCCATGCGGTATCCATTTAGGGCCATTGTGCACTTGCTGTTCGTGAGCTTCGAAGGCTGATAAATCGATGCCATCTCCCTTGAGCACGCCGGGAAGCTCGTCCTCCGTATGAATTGCCACAAGACTTGCTATCAGGGCGCCGGTGGCTGTACCCGTTATGATTCTCGGTAGGAGTCCGCGTAAGAACAAGGCCTTGACAACACCAACATGACACAGACCAAAAATAGCGCCGCCCTGCAGCACGAGGGTAGTTCGTCCAAACGCCTGCCTCGCATCGTGTAAGAAGTCCAGCTTCCGCTGAGTGGATAGACCGAAGACGCGGTCATACTCTTGATGGGGCGAGGCACTCTCAGTGTTGATGTCCTCAACGGCGCCGGCCACTTGCGGTATGTATTCTTCTATAAGATATTTCGTCCCCGCAAAGGATCTGTTGTAGAGCTTGGGCGCGGCGATATTCCCAAGATTCCGAACCAAACCGGAGCGAACCAGTTCTACGAGGGACTCGAGATCGTTGTCTTCGCGGGCTGTCAGGATTGAGTTCAACCTCTCGCTGATGAGGGTCCAGTCGTAGGAATGGGAGGATGGATCGTTGCGCCTGCGAGGTAAGTCGTTAGAGATCTAGAAAGGTAAACAAACAAGATGGACGTGCTTACCAAAGATTCAGCTCTTTTAGATTATCAAGCTGCAATGCAGCGTGCTCCCAGTCTTCGAATACCTCAGCCGTGCGTAACACCTCCAGCCATTCATCGACCATGCTCCTCGTCTTCCATCGTTTCCGTAGTTTCTGCCATGGGTAACGTCAGCTCAGTCGGGATCGGCGCGTCAATATGGCGACAGATGCCTTCGTAGTAAACAACCTACCTTGTACCAGAAGCAGAAGACGTCCAGGAACATAGTGCAGACAGCGACGACGATGCCAAACACGGACGCCATTGTCGCGGCGGTATCCGAGATGCGAGCATGTGGACATCGAGGGAGCGAAGATCACGGATCGTAAGTACTTATTAATGCTGATGTTCCCGAACAAGGGAGACAGACCCTGCCATTCTTGGACGTGGTTGGTGTCAGCTTGTAATCGAGCAAGGAGATTGAGGAGATGGGATTATCTAGTTTAGCATGTGGGAGGTGGAAGGTGGGATCAACCCGATTCCAATGCAGCGACGGGTAATAATAGGTAGTTCTCTATTGATCGCGATGGTAACTGAGAGCTACCTGTGTCGCCTGTTGGGCCTACCGGAGCTGATAAGTCTAGATAGGCCAAGCTCGGCCTAATGACGGCTAAGTTTGGAGAAGCATGTGAAAGGCGCAAGTGATCCACCCATGCATTAATACATGTATCTGGCATCAATTCTTCATTAGTTTCATACTCGGAAATAATAGCAAATGGAATCAAGCTACACAAAAGCATTGTAACAGAAATACCACTGAGGCACTGGCTTTTTGTTGTTAGAACGCGTATGATTTGCGAATCACATGCCAATAATGATTGTGTGCATTTCTCACTTCGTGAGGGGGTATATTATCATGGCCAGTGTTAACGGCCATGGTCCAACGCCTAGCATATGAAACTCATAGACGTATTCTACTATACAAACTATAATCGCTTTTCTCCTAAGCCTATGATGGCCATCTCATCACAGTACAACGATGGCAAAGATACAATCCTCGGCCCAGAAAGCATATTATTCATCGTCGTCTTCGTCAATGATGTTGCGTCTCCGTGTTCTCGTCTGTTCAACTGGAGCAGGAGCATCAAGATCATCCAAATCAGCATCGGCGTCGGCGTCATCGTCCCTATCCTCTTCGGGTTCCGCAGTCTTCTGCTTCTTCTTTCGCGGTGCCTCCTCTTCTTCGTCATCTAAGAGATCCTCTTCCTCCTCCTCCTCGTCTTCTTCGACTTCGCTCACCATATCGTCGTCACTGGGCGCGATGAAGTCGTCCTCACGATCATACTCGTCCTGACGACGCGTACCAGACGGTAAGTCGTCATCGGAATCATATTCGGGACGGCGACGCTTTGTGCGGGTAGCGCCGCCCGCACCTTTCTTGCGAGAACCGCCGGCGCCTCTTCGTCCTCCCTCCAAGTCATTGACGGAGAGGCCTCCACTTCGGTAGCCGGTCGCACGCGAGTCGATCCGCGCGGCAGCATTCTCACGCCTTCGCTGAGCCTTCATACGCTCCTTCTCAGCCATCTCTGCCTCCTTTTTCTGAAGCTCGGGATCGCGCGTCGCCGTAATGATCATGTCGTTCTCATGGGGCCGCTTGCCCCGTGCCGCTGCAGCCATGCTCTCCGCCAGTTTGATTGTAGCCTCGTCCTGCATATCCCGGTTCAAAAGTACCGTATATTGTTCATCGATATGTCCAACTGTAAGAAACGATTCCGTAAAAGCGTGCGGAGCGACTGCGTAGTAATGGCCATCCTCTCTCTCTTTGTATGGCTTGTCACTGGAAGGGGCCATTTTCTTGGTTTGGATCTCGTAATGGGTTCCGCCAACAGCAATGGTCAAAGACCCATCGCTCCATCTGTGAATAAGAGTGTTGCTCGTCAGCTCACCAGTATTAGCATCACGTCGGAACCGAGCGATGCTCTTTGGCTGATCGGAATTGGTGTTTTCTATATCCCAGGGCGTAGGCTTGAAGGTGTCAGGGTCGTATTCGCGAGCCATAAAGCTCAGGAATGGTGGAACTCTCATGGATTGTAGCTAGCCAGCGCGTCAGCGACGAATACATGCGCCGTTGCAATAGTCCGCCTTACCGTGCCATTCTTCAGCTTCGGCAATCTATGCCTGTTCAATGCGATATCCATGACGATTTCATCTTTGGTCTGATGGGCCTGCATAGCGTCATCATCGTCGTCGTCGTTATCTACGCCGTCGTGCTCGGCGGCGTCCCTGTCTGAGGCCAGTTCATTGTCACTAAGATAGTGCTCGCGGTTAGGTCTAGATTCTGGCTCCTCGTCTCCGAATAAGTCATCGCCTCCGTCATCGGCAAGATCGACGGGGTCTTCGGAGTCGGACATGGTTGACTGCAAGCGGATGTTAAGAGCGATATATCGAATATGGTGCCAGGTTTCTATTTAGTGAAAAATAATAATTTGTAAATGAACGCAGTGGAAGATGGGTAACGGTAATAACAGCGTTGAGCTTGTGGGATTACGACGCGCGCTTTGGCGGTGGATAAGTAGGTAGGTAGATAAGTTTTGTTGAATAAAAGCAGCCAACCACCTACACGGTCGAAGTTGCGCAGAGCTGCGTCTGGGATGTACTACGGCGGACAAGAGACCCATTTTATCCCGCTAGTTAGTAAGTACTTAGCGCGTTTCTTTGTTCGACGGGTGTTATCGATAAAGACTCCATACATGGCAACTGGCATCGCGATCACCGCGGCACTAGTTACCTAGTAGTTGGGGCGTTTTGGGGCTTTTGCGGCGTCCACAAACTGTGCTTCCGGCCATCATTGGGCAGGGTAGGTAGGGCAACCTTTGAAACAAGCGTCTTGACCATCGACAAACCTCCCTTTACCCCTTTTCAGATACATGCTCTTAGTAAATAAATTCTGCCACCACCACGAACTTCTCCTACCTCACAACCTGCTGTTTCAAGCCCACCGGAAACCACGACATAACCACGATAAGAACTGCGTGCCGCGAGCAGCAGCAGCAGCATAATACTCGTTGGGCCTCTTTCTTGCGGTGTCGTTTCAGGTTATTCCAGGGACGTCAACAGCCTAATTCTCGCCCGATCCCGCCATCTACAGTAACCATGTCCAATTTATTCTCCGGCATGTAAGTGATGTACCTGTATTCGCCGTTCCATTCAGCGTTGCTTTCCTTATATCTCCTAGTCACTTTCATGCACCATCTTCTCTTGATACCCCTCTTCCAACAAACATCCTTCAGCCTGGCCATTCGCAATTACGGGTCCAACTAGTTGGGGCTCGCACGTGACGGCATATGTTATTGCGGTCTGCAATGCAAGAGACAACATAACATACACCTTAAGCTTTCATTCGGCATTTCGGTCAATCTGTAATGCCCTGGCCTAGAGTCATGTCTTCATCACAAAAAGACGGTATTCACACTATGTCGATCAAGACACACCGAGACAGCTCCTTGCTGATCCGTTTTGTTCCTGACATCCCCAAACTCTCATTTGACATATCTTCCCATCTGCCCATGTAGTTTGTTCTCCTATATGTCTCAAGTAAGGGCTGCAGAGGCTTTATGGCATGATATGCCACCGCTTAATATTCACCAGCCGGAACTTTATTATCGTTATCCATGGGGTATTCTTTTGGGCTGTGTACTGACAATAATCTAGAAATGCCCGCTTCAGGGGAGCTTCCACAAGGGGACCAGGCCAGAACAGGAGCCCGTCCAGCGCCAGCAGTCAACCCGGCTCTCCCAACGACGTTCCCCAGGGCACTCAAATTGGACAGGCATCTTCAACTTCGGCTCCAAGGATACCACCTCTCCCGACCTCTCCTCCCTTGGCGCAGAATATTGGCATGGACGATACAAACGGCGGTGCATCTAATGGAGAAGATATTCTTAATTCGTATCACTTACCAAGGCCACTACCCCTATGGTTGAACTCAACGTATGCCAAACATATCGTCAAAGGCAATTTCATGACCTTGAGTGCGAGACCAAAAACAGTAGAGCAAGCAGAATGGATTGCTCATCAAGGTATATCACGCCGAATGAATTTTGTTGTGAGATTGCGTTCTAACTTGATTGAAGTGGTTGAGCACTACCGTAATTTATGGAACTTCGTACGAGTTGTCCACGAGAAAGACGAGGACAATAGTACTATTTGCAACCCATCAACCTGTCCGCGGATGTCTGCTGGCGCGTAAGTTCTTCATCTCATATGTAGTTAATCATCCGCCAGTCGACACTAATGCGATCTAGTAATCATTCTTTCACGTGGTTGAATGCTAGGAAAGAACCTGTCGAGCTACCAGCGTGCGAATACATCACTCTCATGCAACGTTGGATCTCGGGCAAAATCGACGATGTGAACATATTTCCGACGGACTCTAACGGCGTCTCATTCGCTCACAATCCTTCAATCACAACCACCCCCCTCTCGCAGTTAACTAACCCAGCGGACAAGGACTGGGTAGGCAAACGAAGCGGCTTCCCCGAGAATTTCGTTGAAGTTTGCCAAACCATCTTCCGTCAGATGTTCCGGGTCTACGCTCACCTTTACTGGGCTCACTTCATCGACCCTTTCTACCACCTCAACCTAGAAAAACAGCTTAACAGCTGTTTCAGCCACTTTGTCCTAACCGCTTGCGCCCTCGATATGCTGAAGCCGCAGGAGTTAGAGCCTATGCAACCTCTAATCGATCTATGGGCCGCTAATGGCACATTCCCTCCTGGTTCCAAGGCATACGAATACGCGAACCACCGTGTTGGAGAGCGATTACTGCAATTATCAAACGCATCGTGAGGGAAATAAGGCATTTCTGTGACCCGGGGCGAGACCGGGCTTGGAGGCCTCTGCGTCTCATGAAGAGCGATGGGTTTCGAATCTGTCCCGAGACGACGGAGATCGGGTAGTTCGGCATGTGTCATTCTCGTCGCCACCCGGAATAGGGAAGATTTGTTGCTCCCTTAAACATGTCAATAGGCAAGCAGGCGTTGTTATGTGGCGTTGGATCTCAGAAACATGGAGAATTGCGACATAAGGACGATGGCATCAGCGGCTTCATAGCAGTCAACGCGTGAATAGAGTTCATTCTATCTATCTTGTAACCGAGATGCCCCTTATCGACATATCCAATACCTGTAGCACTGTGCTCATAACCATGTGTCGCCAATACTGAACGATGTTGTACTTAGAGTGGAAGTATGCCATACAGCTACACCTGGACATGGAGATGTCGTCTATGATAGCTTTCTATGTGGATGATGTACTTCTTGTCAGCACGTGTAGTAGTCGAGGCTTCATCCCTGCACATAGGCCCAACTAAACCGCGACACTTGAAGTAAACGGCATTGCGTACCTACTGTACGATTTTGCACTCCAAGTCATACAGCTGTTCGTTCTTGCATTTTGTGCTCGTCAGCTTAATCGCTCTAATTAATTAATTGTTTTAGAGGGTGTTTTTTTTTTAAGATGTGCCCTTGACTGTTCCTTTGCTAGTAATACATTTCTTTGCAGATATTTCTTGGAAGCAACGACAATAAATACGTAAGTCCATATATATATACGGACATGTTCCGCCTCAACTACTGAGCATTAGAAATCCCAGACCAATTGACGGGCGTTTTTGTTGATTGTTTGCTTCATCCATGGCTTCCACCTCGTTCTTCGCTCGCGGCACGGCTGACGATCCGGCAATACAGGATTGTCAAGGTTTTCCGAGGCAGCCGGACGGGCAGCTGGTGTCCATTCGCATGTGCTTCCTGATTTAGTCCAGAATGAATGCTGGGCTTGCTGTTGTATTCTCATGACTAGCTACTTATCTGTTCTCTTCTGCGATGTTGTGTAAACACTGCGATCTAGCTGCCAGCTTCTTCTTTTTCTTCTTCTTCTGTAACAAATCCGGAAACGCGCACAATGTGTGCTAATTACTGACACTGCATACGGTCATGGACATGGGTTCCTGCCTCCCACCAAGTACAGTTTCTCGCGCCAACGTGGGATGATTACTACGCCTGTCCGCACTGGGCCGAGCGATAGACCACGATGGTAGATTCGGACTCAGCCACTTGGCTGTAATGTATTCACAATCACGACGCTCACTCACACGTTGCTTTTTATGTTGCTCGTGTGGCTGGCTAGCATCGCAGCGAAGCGGTTAGTCACGTATAATACGAAGCATCTTGAGTGGTGGAGGGTGTGGAGGTCCAATATACGGCGGTGTCAGCTTGGGATACTTGGTTATCCGGCAGCAGAGACAGGAATAGGGCGAGAGCAAAAATGCGAGCCCCTTCTTCCGTCCGTTCGTAAGAAATGCAGGACCTTGATGAAGTCATCACTACGTACGAACAACCTCCTGGCAGGGCGCTTTATTCTTGTGAGATAAACGTTCTCTTCTCAGCCGGAGCTAACAGGAGGGATAATCGCGACCTCGTCACCTTCTTCTATCATCATCTCTGGGCCAGACGCATCTTCGCTGTCCTTATTGGGGACATCAACATAATTGAGGTTGACAGTCACAAGACACGAGGAAAGGATCTTGTCCTTGATGCCACTGTGCTTCTCTTCCAGTGCATCGAACAGCTTGCTAATCGCGAGCGGCGCAGGAAGCGTATCGTATTCTTTGGATGTGAAGGAGTTTGCACTTGCAAAATACAGCACGTTGAAGTGGCCCTTGGGTGCTTTCGGGATGGCGCCCATCTCGACGCGCGGCGTTTTATGATAGTCTTTGACAATTCCTGATAGAACCAATTGGTTATTAGCTTCCGATATGCCGCAACGTAAAAGCGCGATTCAAAATGGTAGAGTAGGGTTGGTAGTCAGAGATCTTGGTGATAATTTGGTACATCAGATGATGATCAGGTAATACATGCTTTTGAAGTACATCATCCAACAAAAAAATTGATGAATACGAGCAGAGAATTGGGCTTACCTTAAAAGTTTGTCACAGGTCTATCAAGCTTTTCAAGCTGGCCTGGATGTATGAGAAGAGAATGTGGAACATGATACGTAGAAGAGAAGAAAATTTGGTGGCCCAATTTATTGGAACTAATGTGCCGTTAGTCAGCAAAATTTTATGCGGGCCCGGCGAAACTTGAGGGGCATCCTTGAGCTACATGTGAACTTACACTGCGTCATTTTCCTTATTACAACACATGGTGTTCCACGTATGTACAATGGAACTAGATTTTCCCATCCCGAATAGGAATGGAAATCCAACCTGAGCCACGCCGCTTTTAGCCTGAGCCTGAGCCTGGCCTGAGCTAGACCCGCTTTTCATACAGCAAAAGAATTTGCATAATTTTTAATAGGTACAACTACTAGATACGTGTTGGCTGGTGCCTCAGGCACCTTACCATGTGACAGGTAGTGTATGGATCAGCAGTATGGCTTAATGCTAGGACTATAATCTTTGCAATTAGATATTTAATGTTGTAGAAGTAATAGAAGTAATTAACATCAATCACCCGTACGGGGTTCTTATGAACACTGTCCTTCGTACCTTCCCGCAAGACTACAGGTTAATAAATAAAGGTTGCTAGGTGCGTCCATCTATATTCTATATAGATGGCGGGTTAACTACAAAACCTATAGTTGCAATTGAAAAATAATGTTCATTGTATTATTATGCGCAAACCTTAAACTAAAAAGTTCCCAACGTTAAATGGTGGCGTGGAATATGTAATATTATCAACTAATCACAATTAAATAATTGCAAGCAAGACTATTAGGACATAATGCCGTTTTCGCCGGCTCGACATTCATAATTTCTTTGATCCCATATAATATTACTGGAAAACGAATGTCCTTCCGAGCCCTTTATTGCAAGCCCTTGCTACATCAATGGACATACCATATACCAAACGGAAGACGCTGTCGCCTGAGGAGAGACGGCCAGCGCCGCGCATCCTACAAAGTGAACATAATCCTCCTTACTCCCATGATTAAACCCAGGCCGTTTCTAACGGCGATGAGTCTCGGTATCCATTGGAGATGGGCCATAATATCGTTCTCTACCGGTCGTATCAACCTGCATAGGCGACGAGCCGTAGTAGCGATCATGTGTAGAGTCTATCACCATAGGCGATGGTCCATAGTATCTACCCGTTCTGCCTGATGCGGCATATTTATCGTTTGCTGAATCTAGCTTCTTCTCGTCCGCCCAGTCACCACGTTCGAATATCCGCGCAGGCATCTTACCTAAATTAGGCAGATGACGATCCGCATGAGCTAAGCAAAACTCCTCCAGGGATGCTAAGACAACATCAGCATCGATTCGCTCATTACCAAAGCCGAGAGAATGAAATAGGTTGTATAGGAGACATTATCACTTTGAAGGGATCCTGCAGAGTGTAGGTTTATCAAAGATTGGAGCAGGCGGGTAGTGCCGAAGATAACTTTCGGGATAATCTGGGTTGACACTTACATAGGCCGCACGGTAGACTAACGAGTCGTGCATCGTGAAGAAGATAAAGGACTTCTTTCACCCATACGCGGCAAGTCCATTGAACTTCCCCGCGAGGAAGATACCGGGGATCCATGAGATGAACGGATGAAGCGTAAGTATCAAGCGCCCGCAAGCTAACAGAACTCCCAATCTTTAGAACAACTACCATGCTCTTAGACCTAAGAGGGTTGTTGACGCTGCGAACCTCCTTGTAAAGATCTAGAGCCTGTCGGCCAGTGTCGGTAGCATGAACAAGATACCCAGCAGGGGCTTTTTTTTCTGTCACGTATAGAGCCCAATGCTTTGAGAAAAACGGTAAGCTAGGATTTATATCGGGGCAGAATCTGTCTCCAGGGGCTCTTACGTATTTGTTTTGCCCGTTGACAGTGCGTAGATATTGAAGTGTGATATACAAGGAGTTATTGGACGTGGTGTCGGGAGAAGTATTGCCATGGTAACTGGCAACCTGGGAAGTGTTGCTATGCCCAGCAGTGTGGCGAGAACTAGTCTTGCGAGAAAACATGTTGGTATATCAAGGTATTTATATATCGCGACTGGGTCTTAATATCATACGATACTCAAGAGGATTGGTGTGATAATACGAGATGCTTTACTCACTACAAGAACAAGGCCAGAACGCGATCTTTATAGAAGTAGGAAGACATCGGCGAAGGTCTATCTCGGCCATATTTTTCACCATATCAGCGCTTAGATGGGTGAGTGATGCTATATCAAGCGTTGTTAGTTCTCGTACATAGAGCTAAATGTTAGTAGACCAACATGCGTTTCAGGTTTGCTGTCCTCATCACTCGTAGCCCTGCCAGGCCGGCTTTGGTGTTTTCAGAAGGCATTTTAGCCCACCGTGAGAACTCCGCAGCCAACTAACAAAGAATTGATTCAAACTACTATTGGCGGAGGAGCGCGGCGAAAAAGGATATACTTGACCCAGAGAGATGGGCTGGCGCCAGATGTGAAGCCGCCTCGAAACCCACCGGAAGGGCCTAAGGTTAGTTTAGTGGGGCTCCTCTAAGCTGTTGGTTCCTAACAGTAGCAACACGTAGAATCCTCTCCGCCTTCGTTGTTACCTTTCCAAGAACTACCATCTCCCAAACCACTCCGCTCACGTTCACCACTTCCACATATTTCTTACTTCTTACATCCGACATAGAGTGCAGCTAGTTGCCCGCAATCAGCCCCTGGCCTCAGGTCAACATGCCCCCTCACCCACTTAGCGATGAGAGAGTAAGACGGGTGCTAGATATCATAGATAACATCGACCTACCTTACCCGTCAAGTTATTTACTAACAGCCTTCGTTCACGGAGCCCTCGATCCTGTGTCGGCCGCCACTTATGTCGGCGATAGGCTCTCAGCTGGTGATCCCCGCTCGTTGGTGTCTGATTGGATTTACATCCTTGAATCCGTCACCCGAAATGGCTCTATTCCAGAGCCGCCAGATTCCCACGCCCAGCACGCTATCACCCAGCGCGATGGAGGCAAGTGCTGCATAACGGGCAAGGGTGGCAGCGTTTCCGATCCTCTTTGTGTCGTACCCATCTTGCCAATCCCGGTTGGCTGGGTCACCGAGGAAGTAAGTTATCAATAGTTGTACTGGCTCACAACGTTGGCGCAAGGAGACTCTGGGGCTAACCTTTAATTCTGTCAAGAATCGCGTCTTTGGCATGCTCGGCGCTTTCTTTGGGCCACAATACCGTGACTGGTGGTTTGATTATGTGAGGGATCCCGAGTACATCACGCCGTATGCTAATCATTGGTTGGTACGGCGTTCCGCTTCTACCGCGTTTGCGGACGGGTTCGTTCACCTGCAGCGCCTAAATTCGTCAATGATCGAGGTAAGTATAAAATCAAATAAACAGAGTGCATCCTCATATCCCTTTCTTAGCAAGACTTACTAACAGCTTTAAAATAGTACAGGGTTGAGTATGTGGAAATAGGACCTCAGGCGCGAATAGAGGTCGATGGCGATTTGCCTCTCTTGGGCGATCACTCAAGGTCTGGCATTAAGAAAGTCGACCCTCGGTTTATCGGCACACACGCAAGGCTGTGCGCCAGTATACGATTCCTTGATATTGCAAGACATATCGCACCTCAAATCTTAGACGAATGTCTATCACCGTCATTGGCGCCTCGCCCACAGCTATCGCGGCGAGGATGGATCCAGAGCGCAGTTTCAGCAGCAATATCTGCTATACTTCCCCTGAATACTATGGGCAATGGTCTCCTCACGCTGTGGTTGTTGGTACCTAAGCGAGCGCGAGTAGCGGCTTATGGGCTATTGCGGACAATTGGAAAGGCTCTTTATGGAACACATACCAGCTATGTCCAGAGGCTTCCGTTTGGTCTTTACTTGAAATTTCACTCTGGACCAAACATTTACCGCAACGAGTTCAACGCACTTCGACTAGTCCGCCAGTACACTACCGTTCCAGTTCCCAAACCCCTTGATGTTACTATTCCCCATGACCAAACATCTTCGTTGTCAACTTCTGCATATCTTCTGATGACGCGGCTGCCAGGTTTACCCCTGGCGGACTGCCAACATATCATATCGGATAAAGATCGCAGGCAAATCATCGATCAAATGAGAGACTACCTCACGCAGATCCGAAGTATTCCAAACCTTGTCAACCGTGATGAGCCGATCTGTAATGCAATAGGCGAAGCAATTCGGGATTCTCGCATCCGCGGCGAGACGCCCGTCGGGCCATTTCCCGATGAAGCCTCCTTCAGCCAAATGCTGAGATTCTCGGACGAGCCTAGTCGGCGAGGGCACAGCATTGTATTTACGCACGCAGATCTCAACCCCCGAAACATCCTAATCAGCTTTGTTACACAGGAGGATGGGACTAGGGGCTGGAGCGTGACAGGAATTGTTGACTGGGAGTTTGCTGGCTACTATCCCGAGTATTGGGACTATACTAAGGCTTTATTTGAAGGTTTTAGATGGATTAAGCGGTATAATGACATGGTGAAGGAAATCTTTAAAGAGTTTGGTGATTATTCTGGAGAACTTGATGTTGAGACCCGGGCCTGGGGGACTGGGGATGGGGTTTAAAGATGTGTTTGCGCAGACTCGAGTGTGCATAATTATAGCAACTTGTTTATGAAATTCAAGGAAGTTGAGCTTGGTGTATTTTGAATGATATAGTCACTTTCTTTCGTGCTCATTTCACGTCAACACAGACTCTCCGAAGTAATACTTGATATCGCCGATTTAGTGACTACCTTAGGTACCTAGGTATGTACGTTAGTCAGTAGCGCTTATCATAGTGGATGGTGAGGCACACTAAAAATATACGCGCGCTTCGGCAGCTCGTGGACTGTGACAGCTGCGTGTTAGCATTCCCTGTCACCAACAGTTATTACCTTATCCCTATAGGTGCCTACTCATAGCTGACAGCCTTCGACAGATATAATTTGGTTGTTGTGCTTGCGCATGCAGCAATTCAAGAATGCTTCCTTACGTTCCTCACTCTCACAGTACTGAGTATCTATCCTTTAATCCCAATATCCACCGCCCGTGTCATCATGGACATCCCAACCATCACCACAGGCCCCGCACCAGCATACCCCCACACTCATACGGTCGTCTTCTTACACGGCCGTGGCGACAACGTTGAATCCTTCGCCCAAGGCCTCGGTCAATGGCGCGATTCACGTAACCGCAATCTGGCCGACGCGTTTCCTACATTCCGATGGGTGCTGCCCCAGGCCCCGATGCGAAAACTAGCCAGCTGTCCCGAGACCTGGCCGCAGTGGTTCGACGTGTGGAACGTGCAAAACTTCGCGGAAAACGAGGAACTCCAGGCCGTCGGGCTCAAGGAAGTCATTCCCGTCTTCCGGAAGATGCTGGCTGACGAGGCGGCGCTCTTGGGCGGACGCCGGGATCGCATCGTGCTGGCGGGGATTAGCATGGGCGCTGCGACGAGCACTCATCTGCTGTTCAATCTCGAGGAGCCAATTGGTGCATTTATGGGGTTCTCGGCGCGGTGTCCGTTTGCCGGGAGATCTCTCAACCAAATGAGAGAGGTCCTTGGGCTCGAGGATGTACCTCACCATGACAATGTCTTGAGGAACACGCCGGTTTTGCTGGAGCATTGTGCTGATGACCCGTTGGTCCTCATACAGAATGGCCGGGGCCTGAGGGATACTCTGCGCGGGTTTGGTTGCCATGTTGAATGGAAAGAGTATCCGACTGGCGGCCATTGGTTTCACTCACCTAACGGGATGGATGATGCAGTGCAGTTTTTAGAGAAATACCTTCAGATTCAGAATGACAGCTAGCGGGGACAATAGTCGAGTTTCGGGAATAGAATATTAGCGGTAATCAGATTTCATTTACGTCTCAACTCGAAATAGGGGACAGTCCTTTCAATAAGAGATACGTCAATTGGAGGTCCAAAAATTTGTTAACGGAAGTGAGTCCTGAAATACAAACGAACTGGGAGGAAGGAATTAAGAAAAATGCATAAAAGCACAAGGGCAGTTCCATAGTTGCCCGAATGAGAACAGGGTGAGCCGAGCCTGAGCAAAAGCGGCGATTGCGCTAAGCCCAATTTATTACACTCTTAGCAATTGATTAAATGTACTTCGTAGAACCAAAATAATAAAGATATGAACCAATCATCCATAGAAATGCAGTACAACACAAGCCAAATGAAGGCTTTGTTGCAGATCTCTTCCCCCCCATGGAGTGCTACAGCTGCGCATACAACCCTCGCATCTCTGCATTTTGCTGGGGGCAGAATAGGCTGACACCCCTTCCCCCCCGCGTCAAATCCGGTCTGCCGACTACCGAGACCAATACAAATGAATAGGAATCAAAGCTGTTTTTCCTTTATCGTGGTCCTCCGAGCCCAGCCCTGCTAGCCCGAGATGTCACCATAGCGGTGCGCAAACTGCCTCAGCAGCAAACTTGAATGTTATATCACGGCTATGAGGGGTTCTCGAATCGGAGCAATAGCAGAATAATTCTACTTAGTAGAGATTTGTGGCATGTGATTAGCGAGCGAGGCTGCGGATGCCCCCTATCGCCAGCCTGAGCGTGTAGTAGCATACAATACCATAAATCAAGATGCTAGATTTACTATGGGGGGAAAAGGTTGGAATTCCTCGACAGCTGCCGGATGCGAGCATAGCATGCAAGCGAGACTATCAGGCTGCCAACTGATGGTCTAGGTAGTCCTCAAGTTGCTTTTTCAGCTGTGCTACACTAGAGGACGTCTTTTCGGTTCACATGATCTGTGTTAACAACAAGTCTAGCGGTCTGGGAGGTGCTAGGAACATCATGAGCAGCACTTAAAGGACTCTCAGGCTCTGTGAGAATCTATTTGCATGTAAAAGGCATTTCAATTCAATTGTGGCTGCCTGCATCGGACAAGTGTTCACCAGCCGGTTTTGGATATTTGGTACTATTAAAGCTCCCCACTAAACCCAGCCCAAGAAGTACCTCCCCATCCATCTTGGTGTTCAATGATTGGCTAAAAAGACCACAATTCGGAGGACATTACGTCGTTCCCATCTCGCGACGAGAACTTCCAACAATGATCCGCTGAAGGAGCCTGCCTCGCCTGCCACGACAAAAAAAAAAAAAAAGGCCTCCCAAAGTAGAAAAGCTGCCCAGCTGGCCCAGACAGCAGAGGAAAGTGCAGATCCACTAAAGTCCAATAGTGTGTAGATTACCAGCTACCCGTTCGCCAAGTGGATACCTGTCAACCATGACGATGCTCCATTGATTGATTGATGGCTTCCTTGTTGGCGGTACACAAGACGAAAAGGCCGGGTCGAAATCAAGGCCCGTCGTTATGCACGTTACCGGTGGGAACATTGGTATACCAGCTATTTAGCTACTTATTTACCATGGCATACTGCCAGCTACCTACTTTCTCAGACCACTTGTCATCCACTCATTATTGAACTTGTAATATCCATTGTGCTGGGTTCACTCACTCCAGTCAGCTTTCTATTTTCCCATCGACGTCAGACCGTTACAATTGACAGCCTCTCCTTGCATTTTGCATCCTACATTTAACATAGCCAACATAGGTACACGTGTGCATTACATACCTACCTAGGTATCTACATACGTAGGCGGTGCTACTTCACCTGCACTCACAACTCCCGTCGTGACATAAAATACAACAACACCCGCACCGCTCGGCCACGAGAGAGCAATCGGCGCCTGATCGGTCCCTGCAACCCGGCTGCCACGGCGCCTCCGCCAAACCGCGCGCCATGGCTACCGCCCAGCAAGAGAGCGAGCTCAAGCAGCAAGGTGCAATTGAAGCTGCCCGCGATCCTGCCTCCTCCGTCACCGCCGACGATGCCCAGAAGAAGCTTGTCGAAGAGAGCAAAAACGCCGGTGTGGCTGCCTTTACCTTCGATCCAGATGCGAGTCCCGAGCAAAAACGAGCCCAGGCCAAGGCCGTATGTCCATCGAGCTTCCCAACGCTTGTTGTTGCCTTGCTAACCACAACGGATTGCTACTGCAGAACCTCGCAAACGATCCGCGTCGCTCGAGAAAACCGAAGGGCGTAGCTCTCGTGACCGACGTAGACGACGGTGCCAAGGCTGCCTACGACCTGCCTACCCCTTCCAAGGCCGGCGTTGTCGAGTTCGCCAAGGATGCAGACGGCAAAATCATACCCGACAATGCCGCCGTTGAAGAGGAAGCAGATATGGCAGACAAAGTTGGGTGGAACCAGCGCTTCGGTTGGCCTGTAGAGAGCGTCCTTTCAGGCGACACTATGCTTGACCACTCGACCTGGTTAGAGGGCAAGATTCCTGACGCTTTCTTTGGTGGTAATTCCTTCTCCAGCCTGATAAATCTCGTGTAGCTGCTTATTCTTGTTGCTTGAACAGACTGGTACCATAACGCTGCCATCATCGCCTTTGCCTGTCTCTCTTCCTGGCTGATTGCTGTCCTTGGCGGCGGTTTAGGATGGGTCATTATCATCATGGCTGCTTGCTCGACATACTATCGCACCTCAAGCAGACGAGTCCGACGAAACTTCCGAGACGACGTTATTCGAGAAATGGCATTGAAAAAGTTGGACACTGACCACGAATCTTTAGAATGGATCAATTCTTTCCTGGTCAAGTTTTGGCCAATATATCAGCCAGTCCTCGCCCAAACAGTCATCAACGCTGTGGATCAAGTGTTAAGCTCCGCAACGCCGTCTTTTCTAGACAGCCTGAAGCTCAAGACATTTACACTCGGCTCGAAACCCCCACGGATGGATCATGTCAAAACTTATCCAAAAGCCGAAGACGATACAGTTGTCATGGACTGGAAGTTCAGTTTTACGCCCAATGATACAGCCGACATGACATCTCGCCAGATCAAAAATAAAATAAACCCCAAGGTAGTTCTGGAAATTCGAATCGGCAAAGCTATGATTAGCAAAGGCCTGGATGTTATCGTTGAAGACATGGCTTTCTCTGGTATTATGCGACTTAAGATCAAGTTGCAGTTTCCTTTCCCTCATATAGAGAAGGTCGAAATGTGCTTCTTAGAACGTCCGACTATCGATTATGTTTGCAAGCCACTCGGTGGTGATACCTTTGGGTTTGATATCAACTTCATCCCAGGTCTTGAACGTTTCATTCAGGAGCAAATCCATGGCAACCTGGCCCCGATGATGTACGCTCCAAATGTGTTCCCCATCGAGGTTGCTAAACTACTAGCTGGTTCTCCTGTCGATCAGGCCATTGGCGTAGTTGCCGTAACGCTCCATGGAGCCCACGGCCTCAAGAACCCTGATAAATTCTCTGGCAATACTGATCCATATGCCGTGCTCACTTTGAATAAGCGCGCTCCACTTGCTCGGACGAAGACAATCAAGGACACTTGTGATCCCCGGTGGAACGAGACTCACTATGTCATCGTTACCTCGTTCAACGATTCTCTCGATATCATGTTGTACGACTACAACGACATTCGCAAAGACAAAGAACTTGGAGTTGCCTCTTTCCAGCTAGAAAGAATCGAAGAACTCGGTGTCCATGAGAACGAACGTATGGAAGTGATCGCCAACGGCAAGGCCCGAGGCGTGCTTAACGCCGACTTCCGTTTCTTCCCCGTCCTTGAGGCGACTACGCTTCCTGATGGTAAAGTTGAACCTCCGCCGGAGACAAACACCGGCATCTTACGGTATACCATTGAGCAAGCAAAAGATCTTGACGGCACGAAGAGTCTCGTCGGGCTTCTCAACCCTTATGCAGTTTTACTACTGAATGGCAAGGAAGTTCATCAGACGAAGAAACTCAAGCGCACCAACAACCCCATTTGGGATAATGGATCGAAAGAAATTCTTATCACCGACCGCAAGAGTGCTAGGCTTGGTTTGGCTATCAAAGATGATCGTGATATTGCAGGAGATCAGCTGGTCGGCACATACCAGATCAAACTCGACGATATGCTAGAGATGATGGAGAAGGGTAACGAGTGGTATAACTTGTCCGGCGTCCATACAGGCCGCGCAAAGCTCACGGCGAAGTGGAAGCCCGTAGCAATCTCAGGCGTCCTATCCAGCTCTGGGGGTTATCAAGCACCCATCGGTGTTATGCGTCTCCATTTCCAGAGAGCCCATGGCCTTCGCAATTTCGAAACCATGGGCAAATCAGATCCTTACGTTCGCGTTCTTCTTTCGGGTATTGAAAAGGGCCGAACTGTGACTCACCGCAATACCCTAGATCCTGAATGGGATGAGATTATTTACGTTCACATGCACTCTCCCCGTGACAGGTTGACGCTGGATGTTATGGATGCTGAAAAGATGGGCAAAGACCGAAGTTTGGGTCTGGTCGAGGTCTTCGCTGGTGACTACATGGAGAAAGACGACAATGGCGCTTGGCTGGTAAACGATCAAAAGAAGATACAAGAGGCAGGTCTGCGTCTGCACGGCAAGGGCATTGAAAAGGGAGTGCTCGTCTATACTGTATCATTCTTCCCTTGCCTGAATATCGCCGACCCCGAGAACGAAGAGGAAATTGAAGAGAGCGAGCTTGGTGCTAGGGCTTCAGTCGACGCTCCGCGATCATCGGAAGCTGGTAAATTCTCTTCACTGGAGAGGAAGGATACTAACACCCTTCCAACTACACCAACAACCCCCATTTTGCCTACGTCACCTACCTCTACTCACGGCCGAAGATCTCGAGAACTTCCGAGGGAGCCACCTAAAATTCATCTCGCTCCTGAAGAACTTCTCAAGTATGAATCTGGGTTCTTAATATTTAACCTCATTGAGGGTGAGATGCCCAAAAGTGGAGCTCATCTCGAGATCTTTGTCGACGATATGTTTTATCCCTCTTATATTTCTGGGACGGCAAAGTCAAGAATCTTCAAATTCGACGAGATCGGCGATTGCTTTATCCGCGAACTTGAATTTTCTAGGCTCACTCTAAGAATACGGGAAAAGCGTGAAAAGCCGGGTGAAGAACGTGACGAAGACCACACTCTAGCTCGCCTGACTGGCAATACGTTAGAGACACTAAAGCAATGCCTTGTAAGTCTCATTATGCATCAGTTCGATACGGCCAAGACTAATTGTTATAGAATAACCCCACCATCCTAAGGCTCAAAGATGAAGAGAATCGCCCAGCAAACATCAAGGTCAGCTTGAAGTATATTCCTGTTAACATGCAGCTCGACCCTAGCGAGAGTATCAACAACATGGGAAATCTCCGTGTAGATCTGTTGGATGGTGCTGACTTGCCCGCCGCTGATTCAAACGGTAAAAGTGACCCTTATTGCAAGTTTGAACTAAATGGCGTGGAAGTCTTCAAGTCGAAAACCCAGAAGAAGACTCTGAGCCCAACTTGGAACGAGTTCTTCGAACTTGCTATTCCATCTCGTACAGCCGCCAAGTTTCAAGTCAAGGTATACGACTATGATTTCGCAGACAAACCGGACTTTTTAGGGGGAGCCGATATAAATCTCGAACAGCTTGATCCATTCCGAGGCCAAGAAGTTAAACTTCTATTAGATGGAAAGTCCGGCTCCATCAGATTACGACTTCTCTTCCGCCCCGACTATGTCACACGATCTCGATTGGGCACCGGCACATTCTCAGGGACCTTTGGTGCTCCCGCCAAGATTGTTACTGGCGTCGTGGGTGCACCAGTTAAAGGTGGTGTGGCTGTGGCAGGTGTTGTCGGCCATGGCGTAGGCAAAGGTGCCAGCTTCATCAAGCGGGGATTCCGAGGTAAAAAGGACGATGAGAGCAATGGTTCCGTCATATCAACGAGCACAACTGATATCCCTACGATCGTTACAAACGACGCGGATTCCCCCAGCATCAAACGCTCCGGGGCTCTTGTCCTGGATGGGGAGGCCCCGCCCGCTTTGTCTAACGGCTCTCGGTCACATAATCGAACGGCCAGCATGGGTGCTGCTTCGATCAATAGTTTAGCTCCCGGCGCTCCTGGCCAGGGAATGGCCACATTCAATATCATATCTGCATCTGGTTACCCCCCTTCTTCAGATGTTTACGTCATCATCAAGCAATTAACTCCGAAGGAAAAGTTGATTGCGAAGACGAAACACCACGAAACACCTGGCACGATTCGTTTCGACGAGACTTTCAAGCATAAGTGCACACCAGACACGCAATTCCGCATAGAAGTGAAGGGCCATCACACGTTTGGTAGCGACGACGAGTTTGGTGAGGCGTTGTACTTCGTGGATGAGAGTGGTGGTGGCGAGAAGGAGATCAAGGTGGGCAGCGGTAGCGTCATCCTGAAGAGCGCATTCGAGTCCGCTCAGGAGAAGGAGACTCCGCGCCCGGGCACATCGGGAGGAGGAATAAGGCGGAGCTTCCTCAGCAAGAGAGATCAGAGAACGAGCCGTGAGAGCACCCCGAGCTTGTAGGCCGGTGGTTCTTAATACAGGGAGGAACATCGCAAAAGGCTGGCGCGTGGGTGGATGGGTTATGATGGATGGCGTCTGGGTTGGTTGGGGCTGGATAAGTAAGGCCTGGCTTGATGTGTGGGCCTAGGAAAACTGACCTGTTTCTGTCCGTCTTAATTGTTTATTTTGTGTTGTGCTTTATTTTTAGCTATTTGTTTATTTGTTAATATGTCGCAATACCACCTTGCCGCGTTTGCGAAGCCTACTTTGCTAGGAATATAATATTATTAGCGTTATATAAGCTGTGGCTTGCTGCTGGATGTTATGTGATTCTTGTTTTTAAGTTTGGGGGTTAATGAGTAGTAAGTCTTTGCCTACGATTTTTTCTGTGATGGGAGAATGTACATCTTACGATGTAGCAAGTTCTGGAGGGGGACATTGTCTACAGAGGAGACTGATGTGTGACTAACTATCTACCTTGTTATTTGTATGATTGAGTATTTTGTGTCCTCGCTCTTTTCTGGAATATTGAGGTTTAGGTTATATTGTCGATGAGCTCATACTGCCTTCCATCTTTGTGTAAGAGGCATTGACCTAAGTAACCTATAGGGCCTTCTCATCAGGGGGACGTATCTATATTTTTGAAGTGAATACCGGTCGCCGGTAGACAAATGTAGGAGGAAGGGCTGGCTCACTCAGTATTGTTGAATGCTGAATCCTAGTTGGGAGGATTCTAACACAGTGGCAGTCGCTGCCCTTCTTCGCGCCAAGTGCCTGATATTGCTCAGGAGATTTGTGAGTTTAACTTGGCAATTCAATTGAGGGCCTGTGGTAAAGGAGGTTTTGTAGTAACTCATGAACCAAAGCCCTGGATCGTAGTCTCCATTGTAGTAGCGAGTCTCTCAACGGCGCCGGATGGGGATTGAGGCAAAAGAAATGCCACAGACTCGGGCATCTCAGCCCGGGCCAAGGGAGAGCTTATGCTCGAGGATAAAAGAACAGCAAACGTTTCGTCCTCTGCAAAGCGGCCAACATACCACTTATCAGCCAACATAACATCTTTGTTTGTTAGACCGGCCTTATGAGTAAGACACGCGAACGGTGCCAGCTAGGCGAGCATAAAGGCGTTGTTGGCAATGTCAGGAACTCCCAAGCCGATAACAATATCACCATTTTGCAACGTTAGTATTTCGTTAAGCGTCAGAGGGGTTTCGAAATAGAATTCACCCATAGGCCACTAGTGGGTCGAGCCATAAGGGTTAGAACTTACAGTAATATTACTACTTTATAATTTCTAAGCCTTTTTCAACTGGGAGAGGCTCCAAACTAACAGAGCTCAGGAGAAACTTACCAGCAATTAGCCTGCAATAATCTCTTTCATAGATTTTATTACCACCAGCTTTTGTCAATAATCGATCGTTGTGTGCGGGGATAGCTCAGTTGGGAGAGCGTCAGACTGAAGTCCAACTTCAATCATATTATCTGAAGGTCGTGCGTTCGATCCGCACTCACCGCATTGTTTTGTTATATTCTTTTACCTCTTATGATGTTTTTGCCGTCTTGATTGAAAAATAAGGGGTCCTGATAATGGTGTGAGAGATGTATGGGTCATAATAATTACAGACCTACTGTCCTTTGGGACATAACATAGTTAACTTTGTGGTTCAAGCTTTCAATCCATCAACACCAAGTAAGGCTCTTAATTATAGTAAATACGGACTCTATTGCAAAACTAAACTTAACGAACATCTCTGTCCAATGGGGCAAATGCGGCATAAGGAACTCCAATTTTGGATACCAACGCTTCAACAATATTGTGTAAGCCTGTGCGACAGATGCCTTGATTTTCACCTGTTGAGCGAATAACAAGAACTGCTCCGTGTTTTGTGGGTGGAGAGCAGAGGAGTGCAGCGTGAACCTCAAGATCACAAAGACGATCATGCAAGAGACGAGAAGATCAAGGTAGATATAACATACTTATAATACCAGGTTATAATCCAAAGTACTAGCTATCTAGGGTTGTTGAATTCACTACTTCTCGGTCACGTGCTACTGAGAGTCGTGAACAGCTAAGACCGACAGCAAGAGAGCTGGACTACATGACTACCTAGGTACACTGAATGGAATTTTCTGTTGCTACTATAGTGTGTATGTATGCATGGAATGTCTTTTCTTATCATTGATACTTGACGCTATATCTTGTCCGTGAATCATTGAGGTATTGAATTCAATACAAAAGTCAGACCGTCGTATGATCCTCCCATTTGCACAATACAATTCGTCGGACGTGTTTGATATTCTGTCGGGATATGTAATATCTTTAGAGCCTTGTCTGCAAATTGAGGATCCAGGGGGGAGCCTGTTAAATCTGCCCGAGACATGTACGCGAAAGATACCTCGCAGCCGTTTTTCACATAATCTGCTAATATAGTATCCAGTTCTTTCGCAAGGTCCCCAAGAGGGCTCAAGCTCGCGGAAGCTTCCCGTGGTAAATTCCTGTGGGGTGTTTGGATCACCACACACGTCCAGCCCTCACGATACCAGTCCTGCGGAATGCTGAAGTCAGCAACTACCATTTATAGTGATCGGGTCAAAGTTGAGAGAGAAGACCTAAGCAGGTGGCGGCAATGGAACACGTTTGAAAAAGCGACATAAGATACCCTCCAGTACTGACCTTATACGTGAGCGCTGCAAGGACGGCGCGGAAGCGAGCACGACTCATATTCGCCCGGCAAGGTGACCCATCTGGCCCTTGTTTCTCCAACGGGAACACCACGGTATCTTTGGAGGAGTTCCCGAATTTTAACGCGCAACCTCCAGAAGACCCGGCGCGATCTGAAGTCCCATCGGTATAAATTAGCATCGTCTTCGAGTACGACTGCCTCGTGACAAAGTTTTGGCGGAGGCAGAACCTCGTGACAATCTTCACGCCTATCGTTTTGACATTGCGCGGGGTGAACATGTACTGTAAATTATCGACGACGTCAAATCTGGTTCCGACAAATTTACCCTTTGCACGCATTCTTGGTCTGACGTCTGCGACAGCGGCGTCGTTTGGAAGAGGGCGAAGAGCATCTACATTACGCATGGGGGATCGCTCTAAGAGCTGTTGGAAACTTGTCGCTATCGGGATTTCGCCGTCATAGAACTTGGTGGTGTCTCTGTCAAGGATTACACGCGGGTCGGCTTCGTTCTCTGAGTCATAACAAGTACTAGGTGGTTGCTGAGATGATTGCTGCGATGGACCTGAGGATAGGTTGCAGAGTGTGATTTCTATGGTGAACATATTCACTCTATAAGAGTATATCAGCTCAGAATAGTTCTTAGACTTGCATCACTAACATCGAAACTCACAATTTGCCTCAAGACTTCGGTTGATTTTGACAAATCAACCGTATTAATGTTATTATGGACAGACAAGAGATGAGACGGGGGAAACGGTGAGGTGAGGGAACGAGAGATGGTGTGGCACTGGCATGTTTTTTCCTTGTACCTTTTGTTGCCAATATGAACCATCCAATAAACTTTTGCACATTTGAGTCTCAAACCATAATATGCATGTGTGTCTTTAATTACGTGGGTAGACTACGAGTACGAGCAGGCGCCCGGATAGCCACATCCACAGACTGACACAGAAGCCCACAACAATAAACAAAAAAGAACACGCTAATCCCAAACCCAAATGCGTAAAAAAAAATGTCGAGAAGGAAGGTTAGACTTGTCCTACCGGGTGAGATCAGATATAATAGCAAGCATATGTGGTGTATAGTTAGTGTGTCGGAGAGGACAGACCTTTGGTTTGAAACCGTAGCTTGTTCTGAGAATTTCAGTCTTGTATCAATGTACGAAGGGATGAACAGAAGAAGTAGGCCAAGCGGGTTTTGGGTAGTTTATTCAGGCCTCGTAATTCCCATGACACACAGGGCTGGTGAAAGTTTTCACGCCGTTTCATTTACATGCCTGCAGGAAATGCAGATACCCGTGTCCGATTCTTATTGTTGTCTTGCTGTTGAAATTATAACGCTTAAAGGACTAGATCAATTACAACATTTATAAATACAACGCCGCAAATTCCGTCTAGTCGTTGTATTCCATTATAAAATGTTATATCAATGTAATGAGATGAAGTATTCCCTTCATGATTTCGGATAATACAATTTGGCTCTTATAGCGAATGTTTGTAAATGTCCTTGTTAGCCTAAATCTCTAGACGTGTGAGAGTTGTCCTTTCCTCGAAGTGGCAGCAAAGGTACAGAGACGCGAGCTCGCTTAAGCCATCGGCTGCGACGAGATGTTATTTTAGGGGGTGCCAGCTGACTCTGAGCCAAGGCAACCTGAGGGCTCCTTTGTGGTGTTGAGCCTGCCGTCAATCCACGCGGCGGTTGTGCCTGTGCCCACCTCAGTCTGTGTTCGGCTCTAGCTCTCTCCCATTGCTCCTGTCGCCGGGCTTCAGCAGCTTCGGCCTCAGCTCGCTCGTTCTGCTTCAGAGCCTCGATCTCGTCGCGGATCCTGTCACGTCGTCCCCATTCTCTATCGATCATGGCAGGGCTGAACGCATCCTCAGATATTACTATAAACTGTCAGTAACTTCAATGAACGTGGTAAGCTAGAGCATTGCAAACTATCGTACCGTCTTCAATACTATCGCCCTCCAGTTGGTCTAACGCCCCTCCAAAGCGTTCACCAAATTCTCGAACAAGACGAACGCCACAAGCATCTAGGTGTTCTATATCATCGTCTTCCATCAGGTTTGCTGTACAACTTGAGAAAACGTCCATGTCGAAGAGATAATTCTTGTCTAGTATGACGTCAACGGGAAGATCGTTGAGAACAAGGAAATCACATCGGATAGAGTGGCCACTGGATGACCAAATAGCATCCCGGACTATGCCGTCAGTAAGGACGGTAGTCCCGTCTGCGAACTCGACTTCGGCGATGTCATTGGGGTTACTGTCGACCCTTAAGCCGTGACGCCAAGCATAATCCCATGATACGATCATGGCGTCGGAGCCGGTATCTGGTAGGGCAGCCACCAAGTCATCATTGAGATGTCCCCATAGACGCTGCTTTCCTTCTCCAAGGAGATTCACACGGATATATCTGGAGGGCGAGATATGCTTCCTTCGGATTCGATGGCGGAGCGTGGTAAGACATTTAGTCTTTTCGAGGAACTTGCTGCCGAGAATCATTGTATATGTGCAACCGGGCAATATCCAACAAGTTATGTCAAACTTCTTCTCTTCGTTGGCGAACTTCCAGGGCACGCCAACTGCACCAGGTGAAATCAACTTCCTTCCGTTGGCTAATTTCACAAGTCTTTGCGTTCCAGGCTGGGGATGCAGCCCCAGGCTGATTGCTAGCTCTGGCGAGATAAAACATACGTCTGCACCAGAGTCCGGTAGAGCGGCGACTGATCTTCCCATTACTTCCCCGTAGATGGTCCAACCACCAGCTCGGTTGGATTGTCTTGGAGGTCGACTGTACCCAATTGGAGGTATATTTGGAGGTTTTGGCAGCCAACGGTAGTATGAGTCGATCCCTGGCAACGGCGATTTATAAAGATAGGCCATGCTAGGGGCTATCTGTCTTACGAATCGTTTGTGATAGAAAGTGTATGTCTAGATACCAGTATTTCTGATAAAAGAGAAGTTGGGGTCAGCAGTTGGATTTCACAATATTTCTTCGCCCTTCCCCCCTTCCCCGCTCGGCTCAGCCTCAACTTATTAATCGGTTTACAGGTATGCAGCTGCTGGGACATGTCATACGCGCAGGGCACACAGCCCCCGCGCGCAATTATCCTGTCGTGGATGGGTTACTACTCGGGGTATTAATGGGTTCACTGGTTTTGCCCATTTCTCTTAAGCGCTCGTAAACCCAGAACACAGGTCGCTAGCTGCCTAAAATAGTTATTGAATCTTCCTCAACAAAAGTCTATGCAAGAAAGGACAGCAACCAGCAGTCATACCCCATTAGAAGGCTATGCAGCAGTGGCCGGATGGATCGCTCTCGATCCCGACAACGAGACATTCGTCTTCCGTAAATTCGACAAGCTGGCGGCACGAAACTTGCTGTGCATGCAAAGCGAGCTGCTCTCGATAGAGAAAGAGTTAACAGTCCTCGATGGCCAGGATGCACAGGAGGCACAAGATGACCTGAGAGCCAAAGACACTGCGCGCACGTGGGAAACGCTGATAAATAGGAGCAGGACCGGTCACGACGGTTCGAGACGGCGGCTGGAACTCCTTGACAGACTCCGCTCTAAAATAAGGGAATATCGTAAGACGGGTCTCCGACTCTCTATCTAGTTAACGTTTTCTTCCTCGTTTCCATTTTCCTCCTCGCCCGATGCAGATTGCGAAAAGGGATTATGATGACTTTATCTTACTAACCCAGCTCGGTCCTCAATAATAGACGAAGCTCTGCTCCTCCAGAGCCAGATAGCGCAGCTGCACCGCCCTAACAGAAGAGTCCTTGACACGCTGCGGCATTGGTTCAAGAAACCCGAGCCAATGCTCGGCGGGGAGGCGAAGAAGTTCCTGGACGACGAGAACGATCTCGTTGCTCTGAGCCCCGTAGCAGAATTGGATTATCTCTCTCAATTTCTAAGACGCCACTGGGTTGTAAAAGTAGCTTTACTACGATCGTACCTCCATATTCTAGCTCAGTATACGACTGACCACTTCAGACCGAGATGACCCGCGACGGCCGAGCCAAGATCGGCCGCTTCAACGAGCGTGCCATTTCGCTGACGACGAGCGTCGTAACCATTTGTATAGCCGCGTTCCTCCTGATCGGGTCGATAACAGGCTTTTACTTCGTCGAGAGCGACGCCGTCAAACTGGGTCTGATCGCCGCCTTCACCTCCGTCTTCGCGCTGAGTCTCGTGCTGATCACGAACGCGCGGCGAGCAGAGATCTTTGCTGCCACTGCTGCGTAAGCGACACCATACCTCCACCCTAACTCCCTGTATCCGATCAATCAATCAATTAATCAATCAATCTATTCCCCCCAAGCCTAAGCCGTCGCTCACTATTCGTCTTATTCTAGCTATGCTGCGGTGCTCGTGGTTTTCGTGAGCGGGGATATATCTAATTCATCCAAGGGGTCAACCTGATATCATGCGTCAAGGTCACCGGAGAGTACGGAGGCCGGGGCAAAAATCAGCCACCATGCGTAGCAGTGGTTTACAGTAGGAACAAATTCCGACATACGGCCTAGCAGTCGTTAAACCAACCTAATCTATTAGTACTTAACTTGCCCTGATTTAAAGATATTTATCATTGTTGACTTGTGGTTATTAACGATTACATAACGGCTAAAAAGAATTAAACTTTAAAAAATATATTTAAGATTTAATCTCCTTCTCTGAGGGCTGTTATAATGTTATCTTGTTAGTTCAGTGGGCGGTACTACGGACTATCAACAACTAATGTGCGTAATGTCGGACCATCAGACGTCCGGCAAATGCCTGACTGGCTTGGGGCTTACACTATAGACTATTACCATACATGATGATCGATTTTTACCGAACCTCCATAATTAATATCCTATTATAATACAGATCTTAGATATAGAAGGGGATGGGGTCACCGCACCCCTCTAATCAGACTGAGCCTGGATCTAGGGAACGTCGTAGAGCCTTGAACACGGACTCGCGTAGTCAGAATGATTTAGATTATATCTACGCTCTCCTGTTAAAGCAGTGTACTCCGAGCAACCATCTTTGCCTATATACGACCAGGCTGTAATGCCTATCAGGTCCTGTTTGTGGTCATAAAAAAACGGACATCCAAAATTGTACTCTACAAACCGATAGTAACGAATAAACAAATACCATCATCCCTAGACCGAATCGCTAGCGTGGAATACCCACAATCACGCATCAAGATCAACAGTCTCAAGTTCAAGCTTGGGCAGATGCGCCATGTGAACCTTAGCGCTGGCAAACGGGACGAAGCGCGCGGCAAACGGCTTGCCTTTAGCCTGGGGATCCAAAGGCGGGTCCGCGGGCGTGTCAAATAGGATGGGCCATTCGATCTCGGTAGCGGCGACGCGGAGCTCGAGGGGCGGGGCGCCGAAGGCCCAGATCGGATCCGCGAGTTTCGAGGTAGTGCCGGAGCTGGCGACCTTGATCTGCGAGGGATCGATGGCAATGTTCCACAAGTCCGTGGTTTCGACGACGTGGTCGTGGGTCTGCGCCGTCGTGCTTGCTGGGTCGATGTAGCCCATATTATACGCGACTGGATCTCGCGTCGTCTCGTTGGACTCCAGGGCAAGACTGTATAGTAATGGCCCATAGTACACGGCCGCAGTGTTGTTGGCGCGTTCTATGATGCGTGGCTCAGTCTGGAGGCTAATAGATATCGCGCTCTGTCCTTTCGGGACGTGGAATTGATGCAGTCCGGTATTCGTGAGGAAGACATCGCCATCGGAATCACCTCCTCTCGCGGTACTTGATGAATTGGCCCAGCCAGGAATGCGAACGTAAAACTTAAAATCATCATCGGCTGATATCGAATAGCTCAGGTCCATGCCGAATGGGTAGTTAGTATCAACTGATATGGTGACTTCGTTGTTGCCTAGATGGGTAGAAACACTCCCCGGAGAGAGGAATACATGCGCGATGCCTCCGTCTTCTGTACCGACGAAAGAATTGGCGAGAAACTTTGAGTAGCCTTGTGGATGGTTCACAGTGCAGCAGGGCTATTGACATACTTAGTAACGCTGAGGGTTAACGCGGCATGACACTGACATAATCTGGTTCCAAACCAAATACATTCCCATAGCTTCCTACGTTGTCCCACATCTGAGGCTGTACTGTGAGATTCCTCGACCACGGCTGAGCAAAGTAAGCGATTGATCCTACACAGATTGCAGAACATATGGCTTACCTGGTTTTCTTGCTGAACGTACTGATGTGACCACCAGTCGGACCAGATCTGCCCTGGGAAGGCGTTAAAGGCCGTCAGTTCCGCCCAATCTGCGATATCATTATCTGCCAAGTATTGGTATATCCAAGCTAGCGAGAACATGAGTTCCGTAGAGGTGCAGAGCTCGGCACCTCTGCTAGGATTGTTATCCGTCATCGCTTCATCACCGATAATAGTTCCGGCTAGAGACGTGTGATACTTCTGTACAAGATCAATTGCTGTTCTGGTCTGAGTTTTCAGTGCCTCGTCGTGAGATGTGCGGTATATAGCTAAAGGAAATCGAATGGCTATCTTATATTAATATGCGCTTCATAGGCCAGTGGTAGGTATGCTATATGATCTTTCTTACCCTCTGCTAAGTTCACGCCGTGGGTCCATAGCCAAGGGTAGGATTGGCTCCTCGGAGCATATACGACTTCTGGGAAGGTTCCTTCTACGAAGAAGTTTCTCCAATCAACGCCAAACTAGACAAAGAAGATTAGTTTCAGAGGTGAACGGGGTTGAGGCGTGTGGATGTTGTTGATCACGTCCGTCATACTCTCAAAATCCGACTCTCGAACTGCCGTTGTTGCTGTAGAGTGCAAAGGTGTTGATTAGGATATGTTAGCTACATACTGTTGTGCTGCCCTGAATCATAAGTTCCATGGTTTCCCATATCAGGTCAGAATTGTTTTTAGGGTGATTCTCGTAGAGCCATTGTAATGGGATATGCACTGCGGCACGCAGTGTTAGTTACCAATATTCTAAAGGCCAAGGGGTTTGAAAAGGTTTAAAGCTTTCAAGACGTGGCTTTGGCCAAAGATTTAATACTCTGAAGTGGCCAAGAAGAGACAAAAAAGAATTTAAGGGTTACTTGCTTTCGTGAGCCCTTGCTGGTCCCCACCCAGATCCGTCGAAAACATCACCCGGCTTCGCGATGAGGCCTGTAAAATTATTTTGAAGCATACTATGAACGAGTTCTATGTATCGGTGCATGGCGTCGACTATTCTATCCGTCTCGGAAGAATCTGCCTGGGCATATTGCTGAGGAACGATGTTAGCGTTTGCTCGCGACGCCTTGGTATAGGAGATTGAAGTTGCATGCAGATCTAGAAGCAGGAGCGCATTGTCCAGTCGATCTACATGTAACGTTTTCCCAGAGCTCACACATAAGCAAACTGAAAAAGCCGATTCGCACATACCATCAGCCCAAGCATAATGTAACATCGTCCCCATAATCCTCTTGTTTGCGGCGTTGTCTCTGGACCGATCCATCCGTCATCTTGCTGATGGCCGAGGACATAGTCCATGAAGGTCTTGACCTGGCTCTTCAACCTCGCATCATCGAGACCGAAGGAGAGAGGGACAAGTCCGTTGAACCAATATCCTGCAGATTCGTGGAGATCGGAGTATTCTGAATTGCCACCAAGCCACTGTGAATCCTTCACAAAACGATAAAAGTTGAACAGGTTACCGGCAAGTCCATTAGCTGACAGCTCTAACTGTTCCTTGAGCCAGCCTTGAGGCTTGACTGATCCAAGAGGAAGGGCTTGGTACACTGGCTGTACGACTGGTTCCATGTTAAGCTGGATCTCATGGTGTAATGATGATACTGCTCACGCTCATTGCTATCCCTAGCCTTCACATGCTGCTGTCTGGTTTGAGGGCGAGCTACGGCATTCGTGCTTAGGAGAGCCAGCACAGCCGCCAGGGCGCTCCTCACACTGATTGATGCAATCATCTGCATGGTAATGGATGATATCTAAAATGTAGTTTAGGTAGGGAAGTGATTAAGCATAATTAAGCAATTAGACTATTAATTGGTATATCAGTGAAAGGTGAAAAAGCAATGGCATTTGGCGATCATTGCCTCGTCATCCAAACAAATATCCGGACCAATATGACCAAGTCCGATAGGACTGTGCCGAAGACGTATTGTTCGTGAGAGGGAACAGCGTTAAGATGATACAATAATAAATAATGAGAATTTTAGATGGCGGGGACGCATAGATGAATCTCTCCTTCATTTATATGAAGACGGACGGGACGGGCCTAGACATAGATGCAAGCACGAACTTTAAATACTATGCAGGTGTTTCCCCGCGTGTTATGCCCGGTGTTCCGTTGCCAGCACATCAACTCGCCGCTCCCACTTTGATTCGACTGGGAGATTATCTTGAGCCGTGTACCCAACCATCATGCATATGTGTATGCAGGACGACAAGGCAAGGCCATCAGATGCATCTTCCCCTCAATGAACAATGGTCAACTGATCCGATCGTGGTTCCGCACGTGACTTATCACATCACTGAGCTGGCGCAATCGTAGTCTATCTGCTTCTCATGTAACGCGGTGGTTGGTGCTAGATCGATTAGATCGTTGATGTTGCGACGCGGTATCACCTTAAATTCTGCAGCCTTCACCGACGCGTTGTGCCTGACGATTTTGGATGCGACCGCTAGTCTAGTCTGGTTTAGTAGTCTAAGAAGCCGGCTAGATCTGTATGTATGTATGTATGTATGTGTATGTACTATGACGGCATTCTAGCGTCGCATGCCTAAAATTGGTGCACTCATTGGCGTCCCGTGCAGTTAAGTACCGGGTGATACCGACATGTGAGTGAGTCCTGTCGATCGGGTTTTTGCCATTGGCTCTTTCAACGAATCACAACCCGAAAAGTCCCCGCCGGAAACAAGTATTGCTGGGCTCTCGGTGAGCAATACTACTTCAAACTGCATTAGACCGCCTTTCTAGAATGTGACGGAGGATGATCATATTTTAACAATGCTTCAAGTTGTGAGGCGAGTAAGACTTTTGCCTTCGCTCCGTACCCGAGAGGTTCAAGCCATCATGTTACCAACTCAGTCCATCAACTTTTTCCCTTAATTTCGTGGACCACACATTGTTCTCGAATTGGTTGAATATAAAAATCTGAGTTGACTTGCGGAGAGCAGTTCACAAGCCAGAAGCCGTGTCGACAGAAGATAACCCGATCCGCCTGTTCCACCTTCAATTCCATCACCGTGAGCCTGTAAGGGGTTATGGACAGCCTAGGCGTCGATAAGCACTTGCTGAGCATCACAGCTCTATAATAAGTCTGGATGATATTATCGGGGCCGGCGCGAAAGCTCTCAGGATCCCCACGCCATGGATAGCACATTCAGAGAAAACAAAAGTATTTGAACTCTTTCACTGTTTGATAAGTTGGATTCAGTCTATCAAGTTGTGCAGTATTTTCTTTACCGCATGTTCGATGCCCGGGCACATTGCCAAGAAAGAGAGCAGTTGTTAGACTTCTTGGCTAAACATTGCTTGAAAGGGGTAGTTCGAAGTTGTGTATAGTTGTTACGATACGGCCGGTGCGAGCCACGCAGGCAGATCGACTAACATAGGTATGATAATCATCGTAAAATGTTGGATGAATGAGGGGATTCCCCGACCTAGATACCGACGATTCCGTGCTGAATTAACGGGAGGAATTAATATCTCTGTGTCTGCCAAGAAAGAGCAAGCTGCCGTGTGCTCTAGCTATACAAAGGTATTTTGACATATGTAGACGGGGAAAACTTTGTTGTTGTAAACGGGAGAAACCCTATCGTGATTATCATAATAGTTGCATTTCGCAGGAGTTACCAGCGTTGGATTGCAAGGCAATTTTGGTGATGTTGTTGCAGAGATGGAAGTAATTAACATAACATATCTTAAAACTTGAACAAGGTCACGACACTAGATTTGGTGTTTTAGTGATTCCCCTCAGGGTTCTTTTGTTGATAACCTAATTATCTATAAATATCAGTGTGGTGGGCACGTATACCTATTCGCTGGCAACGCAGAAGGCATTCAGATTGGCCACGCGGGGTCGACAATATTTTGGGAACCCCAAAATACCAGCCACCTGGCAGCAGATTATAGAATCGTTAATAAAAAATAAAAAAATAAAAACCTGAAAAACCTGGACTTCGTTCTCTTTAAGAAGACTCGCTAATATGGAACACCGATGAACCGCTTAAGTTGGCTTAACTGGTCGTCTTCGTGCTCTTCGTCCATTAAATTATATTATAGTTAGCAAAACAGACTATGTTTCACTGTCGAGGTAGGGAAATAAATAGGCCAAGAAAACCAATAGTCTGCCTTTAAGTTCCTCCAGTAGTTGTTGTTTTTTAGGAAGCCTAATTACTTCATTCGTAGTAGTGTTTCGTAATGGGTATATATAAGTTTCCCTTCTCAATGCCTTGGAGTTGGCTACTTGTGCTTGGTTATTAAAGTCGCTGCTTAAATTTTAGTCGATATATCAATTCTACAAAAAGTTAAGACTTTGCTTACCAGTCATCGATCTTGGTGTCCATTTGAGCCGTCAGTTCAGTCTTTATAGTGTCGATCTTGCTGTTCAAACCGTTGACAGTTGTAGTCAAATCCCCAATGCTGGCCATCAACTGGTTCATGGTTTGTTGTAGATTCGCCAGCTCTTTGGCCTGTTGAACTGGGCCCAGGTTGTCACAATAGCCAAGTTCCATAATTACTCCTCGGAGATGGTCCGCTATCTTGTCAAAGTTGGGTTGGCGTGCAGGGTTGATTTATGGGGGCATATTGATGGCAGCCATGGTGAATAAGAATTGGGGTTAAGGTTAGCTTGATATGTGTGAATGGGGCAATGATGGAAGAAAGAAAAATGGAGAGATGATGTGCTGCAGGGTAAAATGGGGTTGTGTGTCCTATTGGGGATGGTGTGGTTGCCCTGGTATGTACGTCCTTGATCGATCAACAAATATGTAGTCCCAAGTATACATTTACTGTGTCAAGTACATCCCTTACGCTCAACTATTGAACATGCACCTGTCTGTTTAAAGGACAGTGAAGCAGTTGCAAAAAAAGAAGTATTTTCTTTCCTCTTTTCGGTACATATATATCTAACTAGCCTTGTTTGTCTAAATCCCCACACACCCCCACGTTAGACCCGTGAATGTGGTGGAGAGTCACAAAACACCAGTTGCAACATGGTAAAGATTATTGCAACGCCCGCGTTGTTATTGGCTGGCTCATGATGTGCACGTACTTGCGTTGCATGCGCACATCTCTCAGGCTGGGATTCAGCCTCAAATGGTAGATACAGTGAGTTGCCTCAAGTGACTTCTCATAACACAGGTAGGTACGTGGTTAGCTTGCGGGAGCTGTAAAGCATCAGGGCTTGGCGGGGGACTCCGGCAGCCAATAATAGCGATACATCTTATCAGAGCTCTAGTTACGTCAGTGCTCTTGTCAACCCCCCGAGGTCCCCTTTATCTATCCGATAAGTCAATATGTAGGATTCAAGGAAACCAGAGAGAGAGCAGAGGCAAGCAAGAGGTAGGTAGGTACTGTAATTAGGGTACTTACATATTGAGGCTTAAGCTGAACAAGAAAGAGACAATGCAAAATTCTCTCTATTCAGACCTTCAACTCACTACCTACTTTGTTGTTTCGCAATCGAATTGTCGATATACCTATCTAGATACATGTTAGATAGGTACATCGTCTTTTGCCAAAAAGCGACCGCAAACGTCAAACTCCAAATCTCGCTTCCCGACGCATTTGCATCGCATTACTACTGTAACCTGTAACCCAAGACCCGGAACCTGAGTGGTACGATCCAATCGACCAACCGGTCTTACATGCTCATTTCACATCGACGGTGCCTGTCCTTTCTTTCGACGAGGACTGAACTAATACACGCCCTCAGTTTCCCCCAGCGCCCTGATATAATAAATAAGAAAACTGAACAATGACCACCCCCGAGGTATCCCACGGTCGCGGTGGCGCGGGCAACATCAACCCCGACGACACCCAATACGTCGACGGCTCTATCGTGCGCCAGGGCGACGTGGGCACCCATGGCGACGGCGCCTACAGCACGGGACGCGGAGGTAAGCCCGTCATTTTTTTTCCCCCTTGCCATCTCTCTTCCCTCTTCCTCTTCCTCTTCCCTCCTCGCTATACCGCTTCGATACGGTTGTCCCAAGCTAACGTCCTCCCCCACCAAAACAAGGTGCAGCCAACATAGCCGATAAAGACACCCCATCCGTCACGCGCGCAGACAAGGACTTCGTCCCGGCCGAGGCTGTCCGACCGTCGATGGAAGGCGACTTCCACACCGGCCGTGGCGGCGCCGCGAACGTCGCCCACACACCTGAGACACAGGGCCAAGATGGTGCTCCCGCTGCTAAGCCTCCGAACCAGGGGCTCGCTGACAAACTGAAGCACAAGATCTTCGGCGTGTTCAAGAAGTAAAACGGTGATGTACGAGGGATGGAGTGTAATGGTAGTAGTAGTGGTGGTAGCAGTAGCGGTAACGGGGAGGGGATTCCGGAGTGGGCGCTCGCGGGAATGACAGCATTCCGTCCACTTCGTTTCTGGGAGTTCTGTGGTCTTTTTTTTTCTTGTGGAGAGAGTTTTGCAATGATATCCGTTTTATGTTGTCGCGCGACTACTACGATTGAACGAAAATGAGTATCTAGATGTGAGGCGAAAGCGTCACTATAATAATGCCTTCTAGACCGCTTCTCTTGAAGATATCCCTACCACATTTACTTTTCTGCGAAGTGTACTTGCTTTTGGGGTCTACATTCTCTGATTGTTGGGACGGATATGTACAAGACGAGCAACCAAAGCACGGCTAACAACTAATGAACCTTGGGCGCGATGATAATCTGTCTGCCCGACGAACCCCTTTCCGTGTCCCTCACTCCATCATCTACTTCAACGCGTTGACGACCGCCGTGTATGCAGCCTTGGGGTTGAAGTTGGCGTCGAAGAGTAGGGGGTTGTTGCTCGCTCTCCAAGAGTCCTGCGATGGGTGTCAGCTTTTCTCTGTCCTAGATAATCCTCCCCGTCCGTCCGTCCGGCCCCCGGCAACGGAAAGAAATAATGGGAGGAGTTCGTAACTTACAGGGTCCCGGACGCCCCACACGGTGATACCGACGCACTTGGGCTCGTCAAGACAAGCCTTGGTGACGGCGACGTAGTCGTTGGCGGGGGCGTTGACGATATCGACCTCGGTGAAGGCGACCTCGGCGACGCCCGAGGCGGCGAGGGCCTTGATGGTGGCGCCGGCCTGCGCGGCGAGGCCGGACGTCAGGTGGGCCTGGGAGCCGATGCCGTCGATGGGGACGCCGGCCGCCAGCCACTTCTTGACGTGGGCCACCATGCCCGTCGTCACCTTGGCGTAGTTGGGCTGGTCCAGGTTGTAGTCGTTGATGTAGAGCTTCACGTCCGGGTCCGCCTTGCGCGCCGCCTCGAACGCGATCCGCACGAAGTCCTCGCCCAGAACCTGCGAGAACACGGAGCTCCGGAGGGACCCGTCCTCGTTGAAGATCTCGTTTACCACGTCCTGTTGGGTGCGCGCGTAAGCCGGGAAATCAGTTACGCGTGGGACGGGGGAGCATTTATAGGCCTAGGCATGGCGATGGGGGGTAAAAGTAGTAGTACTCGGAGGAGTTAAAAAAAAAAAAGAACTGAAACTCACCCAGGCGTAGATCTTCCCCTTGAACCGTGTCACTAGCGTCGTGACGTGGTTCTCGATCACGCTCGTCAGCGTCGCCTTGTCCCGGATCTGGCTGACCCAGCCGGGCAGCTGCGAGTGCCACACGAGCGTGTGCCCGCGGATCGTCTTGTTGTTCTGGGTCGCCCAGTTGACGAGGTAGTCGGCCTGCGCGAAGTTGAAGTTGCCCCGACTGCTCTCGGTCGCATCCCACTGTTGGACGGTAAAAACATCTTTTTGTTAGTTTCCTTCTCGATGATGTGCGTTGCTTTTTGTTTTCCTTCTTTCTCTTTTTCTTTCTTTTTGTGGCTTCGAAGGGGTGTCGTCATACCTTCATGCTGTTCTCCGGCGTCACTTGCCCAAAGTCGGCCTGGATGACGGCTGCGGATTTGCCTGATGAGAGACGGCTCTGGTCCGCACACGAGCCGTAGTATTTCTTGCCTTTGGCTTGGATGAGCGTGTTGATGCTATCCGCCGCCTGCCTCTCTGATAGCTCGGCGGGCGCGGCCAGGGCCACGATGGGCGCGAGGAGGAGCAGGAGTGCTGACTTCATGGTTATCGATGTTGTTGGATGGTCGGCTGTACTCCAAATGTTGTCTTCTTCCACGCATCCAGGAGAAAGAGGGAAGCCATTGTCTTATATAGGCGCCTCATGTAGTAAACGGAGCTCAAAGCCCGAGAATACAAAAGTGTTATGTTCCGTTCTTGTATCTCGTATATTAAAGCCGCGTATCGGAACGGTATGGTTAAAGACAACGACATTCTAAGCCTTCTCCTAGTGACATTTGGGATTCAGTTTCTTTCTTGCAAAATCACTCGAGTCAAGCTAGAAAGTTTATCATACATTACAGCTCAAGCCGTGCTACAATGTAAGGCGATGGAAACGAACTAAAATGAGTGACATTGGAAGCTCGAAACGTAGAGAGGGCGTAGAGTGGTGGAGTGCTTGCTGGGTTGACGGTGGCAAGCATATAGGCTGAATGAAAGTCTTTAGCTACAACGGCGCGAGACATTCCTGGAATAGCCAACGGCCAAGCGGCAGCGAAATGAGGAGAAATTTGATAAATTCTATTATCCCCACCATGCTTGGTATGATACGACTCTTCGTGTGGAAAATAGCTACGCAGATTTGAGAATGTATGAGCGGTTGGAGTAACATTAATTTGACAAACTAAGGTAGGTACAGCAGCTCCCTCTCGACGTACATATATGTAGTTAGATTTTTAACGCCTGACACTCGCTTCCCACATGGCACAAGGAGTGAGAAAGAAATTGCGATGCATGTTTCACGTCTATGCTGTTCAAGCTTGACGGAAGTTGACATACAGTGAATGAAGGCAGAAGAGAAGAGCGTGATGCTTTCTGGTACTTCCGCGCAGTATGGTATCAGTACCGGCTAAAATGGGGGTCGACAATTATGGTTGGCTAGATCGCTCGGCAATCTGGATGATTTTACCATTGGAGAAAAGCCAGAAGGCTACCAAGAATATAGGAACCTTTTGCATTTGGTGCAAATAATACCTAGTACACCGTGGATTATCTGTTAACCCGGTAGCTGGGAATCCACGAGCTCAGGTCAGCTCAGCTACCATAAGTACCTATATGAAGCCGTAGATCTCCCAACTCGAGGAAGCTTCAAGATTGTTGGCGTTGGGTCTCAGAACAGGCCCCTGATGGTTCATCTACATAGGATGGCTGCCGATCTTGTTGCTTTCGGGGCTGTTTGTGGATAGCTGAGAGAGTCATTGAGATCACGAGCAATATCGCTAGTGTTTCTTGTGGAATGATGATATCTCTTCGACTTCTCTTTCACGAGTAAGGATCACGACACTAGGCATGAAACATCTGGAGATAGTACCAGGGTTACATGCGTGGTACTAATTACTTTATGTATGTTAGGAGAAGGAGGTCTCGAACCCCTGAAATCTGACGTCTGACGGTATACATCTCGTCGGCAGTGACTCGCAAGTGCGTGGTGACTGGCATAATGCATCGACAATCATGCCTGTCTGCTTTTTCCCTGGATCCTTCCCCCCCCCCCCGCGACATAAGTAGATAGCGCCAGTGGACCGCGGGGTGAACTAGTTCAGTAGCTAACCTAGGTAGACCAGAGGTAGACCAAAGCTGGATGGCGATTGTCTGGTGGCCATCCAAAAATGGAGATTGAGGGCCCGCCTGACCCCATCTTGGCAGCAGAACGAGGGGTTGGGGGGATGATTTCTCTCCAGTTCTGGTTGCTTGCTGATGGCAGGTTTGCTGGAGATGATACGAGGTTGCAGACAGAGTAGGCATAGAGCTACACCATGCCTAACCCCTTCCCTTCCTTTCTTTGTTGCTGGTGGCACTTGTCGGGGAGGCCTTTCTCCCCTCGGCATCCTCTTGGCTTGTATACACACACACACGCACATTATACATACATCGTCGAACAAGGCTGCGAGCTCGCCCGAGAAGATATTTATCTCAAGTCGCATGCATGGTAGTGCCTATGAGTACAATTCATCGCTGTATAGTAGCAAGCAAGCATACGAGACCCTGCGTCACGGTGCACACACGACACGTTGGCCGACCGATACTGACCATAAGACGTCGGAAAGGGCGATATCACGCGATGAGGGATTGACACGGCGCGCAAAGAAAAGAGAAAGGGATTTCATAAAGAGACGGTATCTCCCACTACCTCGCATCTTTTCCGGACAACATCGAGCAACGGACGTGGTCGTTACGAGACGATGAATACAAAGTCGCAGTCGACTATCGAGGCGACATAATTAAGAGGAATTGAACTTGCTAGATAAGTACGTCTGAAGATCATGGTGAATGAAGTATCGTATGTAAATCAGATTTGGCGTTCATTTATGAGACATTCTGGCATTCTGGTATTTCTGGCAATATGGCTAGCTGGCTAATGATTTCCATCACGACGAACAGCCGACCCTGAAATACGGCACATTATCGGCGTTAAATTGGCGATCAATCAAGGGCGGACAATCTACCAGTGACGCCATTGCCCTTCGCTCCATACCCGCAGGGGTTTCAGCTCGACCAACCCGCGGCGAAATCCAGCCAATCACTCAGCCCACGCTTACCGCTAAGCCTTACCTATCTAGGTACCTACTTACCTACCTAGGTAGGGACGCCTGCCTGCTACAGCTTACTTACAAAATAGGTAGGGCGTCATGGTTCCCCGGAACGAGCAATACCTGCAATACCAGCAGGAGCCGCTGCCGCCACAACGCCCGCCGCCAAACCCTCGCCTGCTCTCTGTCCAGTCCATCGCCTCGAAATACTCGGTCCGCTCGCATTCTTCGTCCTTCGAAGCCGATGATGAGCGCTCAACCACCACCACCGAGTCTAACAGAATGAGTCCACGGCCCAGCATCGACACCGGTGACAGCTCACCTCCCATCCGACGCTATCCCGGTGAAGACACCCGTCCTACCAGCACGAAAGAGCTGAACGGCTGGTATATGTATGCCTTTGCTGCCGAAACCTATGTAATCTGCGGTGAGTCTGCCATCTTTTGGTTTTTTTTTGTTTTGTTTTTTTCAAATCTCCCAAGATGATTGCTGACTTGTTGCATAGCTATCTGTAAGTAACCATCGACCATCGAGAGTACTTCGAGCCGCTGTACCCGATCGTCTTGTATAACGATCCTCCTCCCCCACGCGAAGCTTACACACATCGCGATAGCTTCCTTTATCCCCATCCTCCTCGAGAGTCTAGCTAGAGAGAATGGCGTTCTTCTCTCCGATCGTAAAACGCCATGCGGCGATAGCGCCCAGAAACACAACCGCCACGAGGATAGCCAGTGTATCGTCTCCATCTTGGGGGTTGAGATTAACACCGCGAGCTTTGCCATGTACACGTTCAGTATAAGCGTGCTATTGCAGGCGTTGCTGGTGGTCAGCATCAGTTGTGCCGCCGACCACGGCAATTACCGGAAACGCCTCCTGCTTATATTTGCCTGGACTGGTAGCCTCTGCGTCATGTGCTACATCTTCATCTTCAAGGAGATATATCTACTTGGTGGCCTCCTCGCCATCATATCCAACACCTCGTTTGGGGCCTCGTTTGTTCTACTGAACTCCTTCCTACCGCTTCTCGTTCGCCATCATCCTCTTGTCCAAGAGTCGGCTTCGGGATTCCCCATCGAGGACGGAAACGAGGACCACATACCCGACTCTCAATCCCTAGCGACCTCACCTACGCTTACGGAACATCCGCTTAGCAACTCAACATCCGCTTTACTCCGGCCAAATGATGCTAGCTCGGAATACTATGGTCTACGACGCATTCCGACTCACGAAGAGCTCACCTCGATCGAGCTCAAGCTCTCGACCGAAATATCGGCGAAAGGAATTGGCATCGGCTACGGAGCGGCGCTGTTCGTACAGTGTGTCTCTATCCTGCTGCTTGTCGCCATGGGAAGCTCAACATGGTCGCAACGCGTAGTCTTATTCTTCATTGGTTCATGGTGGGCCATCTTCACGATACCTGCGGCCATGTGGCTAAGACCACGACCTGGCCCTCCCCTAGCAGCGACAGGCTATCAGGGGTCGAGAGCGTGGTTATCTTACATTGCCTTCTCTTGGAAGAACCTGTTCCGCACGATTAAGCTGGCTCGACGTCTCGTCGACATTGTTCTATTCCTAGGGAGCTGGTTTCTTCTCTCTGATGCAATCGCGACCACCTCGTCTACCGCCATCTTATTTGCAAAGACCCAGCTTGGCATGAAGCCTTGGGCGCTGGGGTTCATCAATGTCATATCTACTACGACGGGCGTTATAGGTGCCTTAAGTTGGTCCTTCGTTTCCAGACATTTCAATCTCAAACCTCACCAGACCATCCTAGGGTGTATTGCCCTTTTCGAATTGATTCCCATATACGGGCTATTAGGGTATCTCCCGGTTGTTCAGAGATGGGGTGTGGTCGGACTCCAGCAGCCATGGGAAATGTATCCTCTAGCTGCTGTCTACGGGCTCGTCTTAGGGGGTCTCAGTTCCTACTGTCGATCCCTTTTTGGCGAACTCATCCCTCCAGGGTCCGAGGCTGCGTTCTATGCGCTGTATGCCATCACAGACAAGGGATCAAGCGTGTTTGGTCCCGTCATCGTCGGTGCCATCATAGACGCCTATGGGGAGATTCGGCCAGCGTTCTGGTTTTTGGCGGTGTTGGTAGGACTGCCGGCTCCAATCATCTACTTTGTCAATGTTGAACGTGGCAAATCGCAAGGAGAAGCGCTCTCAGAAGTGATCGAAGGGTTCAAGAATGGCGACGCGGCTAACGGACATGAAGCGATTAATGGGGAAGAACGTCGGGGCATGTTAGCAGCTTACCAAGTGGATGAGGAGGAAAGGTAATTTGATTTACCCGAACCTGTTCATGAAGATGGTGAAATTCCTCTTTTGTCGTTCGATTCTGCATAGCGGTGGCGTTGGCTATACTTTTGTCAAAGAACTCGGCTGGTTTTAAACATTCACGCGGTACAGATCGAGGTAGGATTAATATGGAAGCGGTGCCAGTTTTTTACTACCTACCTACATGTAGGTAGGTAGCCAGCTACTTGGCCAGGTGATTGGGTACGGTCCACGCCAGGCGCCAACTTACGAGGAACAGACCAACAATGTATATATATACAATTACGTATACTATCATGTTACGAACGTGTTTGCTAAGTTCGTAGGATTAATTCATTTGACAGGGCTCTCTTTTAGTCAGTAGGATGAGTGCTAACGGATCAAATCCTGAATCCGGGGGCGGACACCTTTGGAAGTTTATACTCTAAACATGCCAGTATTATGTAGCCTTGAGGTAAGTTTCAAGTAAAGCAATGAGGCACCGTGTCTCTTGTCAGTGTCAGTAGGCTTATTGTTCCCTTTTAGGCTCAAGCTCATATCATTATTATTAAGCTTGATCAGTTTTCACTTTTTAAGTAAATCCCAAGGCTTGGTGCCTCTAGGTAGGTAGGTTTAAGTTGTACGAGGTTAACCATTTACTACCTGACATGTACATACCTAATGCAGCAAATAGCTTAATACCTTGTTGTCATTGGACAAAAAGGGGCAGCTACACTAGACTAGCATGCATTGTTGGGACTCGATTTCACGGTAAGCCGCGACCCGAGCAGCCAAGGGGCGTGAAGGAACGTGCCAAGAATAGCTGGCAGGCGAGTTAGGGGGGAATGTGTGCCCGCCGGTGCTTAGAGCTTAGCCATTTCACTACTTAGGTACCTACTGATCAGTAGACTAATACTACCTGCGGACCCCCTCTCGATTCATTCCCCCGCCACCTCAATAAATTAAGAGGAATAATTATATTTGCGCTTACCATTCTGCCTCTTTCGCTGTACACATCCCCGGTCTCCGTCCCCCGTCCTGCACTAACGAAGCTTCATCGTCTCGAGGACTTCCCACCCCCATCTCAGACCGCCGAAGCAACAACGACGGCAGCATACCAGAGCTGAACGCCACGCGACCGCATCGCTCCGGGGCCAAGCGCTAGCTGTGCGACAACTTATGATTGCTTGGTCTGGGACATCAATTGCGCGACGGAGAGGAAAAATCAGCTGGCGTTCCTCGACACGACGCGCAATCGACGAAGCTCTGCTTTAGTTAGCCGGGCATCGTATCTGTCTCTCGGCTCCCCTCGCTCATCGATCGCTGCCAAATTATTGCTCGCGTCATTCCGGTATCGCACCCTGCGATCTCGCAGGCAGCTTCTCCGTCCTTGCACGCGTCCTTGCTCACCATGGCCACCGCTCGCAAACGGCCTCGACCCGATGAGGACACTCAGGCCGAGTGTCCCTTCAGCGTGGCCCATCCCGACCCGAACGAGAAGGATAAAAAGGCAAAGCGCAGGCGACAGGAGTCCGAGGACCAGCCAATCCCCAAGATATCCCTGCAAGCCTCTCCCTTCGCGCCCATGGGCAAGTTCAAGGACCCAAACAACACCATGGATCGATACTATCAGGTTCATCCCCACCAGAGATGGATGGATATGACCCGCTATAATAGTTTTGTTCGTACGTAAACCTTCGTGGTCACCGACAGTTTATTTCACCGCTCCCCAGCTAACGAGTCTCTGCCTTGCCAGTCAATGGCGTCAAGTACTATAGCGAAGGATTTATCTTTGTCGCGAACAACTCGACCATCGAGCGCCAGAAGAACCCCGGCGAGCCACGCCAATCGAGGCAAAAGTCGGAGGATGACTGGGTTGCTAGGATCCTCGAGATTCGCGCCAGCGACGAGCATCACGTGTATGCCCGTGTATATTGGATGTACTGGCCAGATGAGCTTCCCGTTGGCACTCAAGAGGGTAAGAAGTTCATTCAAGGGAGGCAATCTTATCATGGCCAGAATGAGTTAATCGCGTCCAATCATAGTAAGTCCAGTCCCTTGACATGCCCTGAAGAACAGGTAGGCTAACACGTCGCAGTGGATGTTATCAATGTTGTCAGTGTGACCGCTCAAGCAACGGTGAACCAATGGGATGAGACGAACGAGGACGAGGTACAGCAAGCACTTTATTGGCGGCAGGCATTCGACGTTCGTAGTATGGAGCTTTCGGTAAGACGCGGCCCTCTTGTTGGATTAGTACATTACGAGCTGACCAGTGAACAAGTCTGCACTCCCACGATGCAAATGCAATCGCCCCGAGAACCCCGATAAACAACTGATGAACTGCACAAATCCGGAGTGCAGGAAGTGGCTACACGATGACTGCCTCATACACGAAGCCCTCATGAAAACGTTCGCGCGACTAGGAACCGACAAGCCTCATAAACCAGCACGGGTGAAGACCGAAGAGCCAGAAGGAGGGCAGCGCCCCCTCAGCCCGAGCGAGTCGGGAGCGGCCCAGACAGCCCAGCAGTCGATAGATGTCAAGCCGGAAGACCATCAAACCATCAAGTTAGCCGACGTCGAGAATACCGCGTCGTCGGTCAAGGCCGAAACGCGCGCGGTGCCCATAGTTGCAGCCTCTGAGCCAAAGCGCAAAGGGCGTCCCCGCAAGTCGGAGGTAGCCGAGGTGGCCAATACCAAACCATACGAGGGACTGTTCTCTGCCGTCATCAACGACACATCACCGCCCGTAGTCGAGATTCAGGATCTTCGTGAGAGTGTGACGGGCGGCGAGAAGTCGTGGACGGAGCCCCTCCACTGCCTCCTCTGCAACGCTGAGATCCATTGAGAAGCGCTGCCGGTCCACGTGTCGAAAAGTTTAAAAAAAAATTAAAGTGCAGGCTTCCCCTCCGGACGAATATATTAAATTAACCAACGTTTCGTGTCTCCAACTCTGGGTCTTTATATTTTAAGGTGTTTGGTTGCTGGCTGGCGTTTTGGAACAATGATACCCTGCAATTTTGCTGCGGGGAGATCGATTTCCTTTGTCCCCATGTGCACATTTACGGTGTCGGTGTGGAAGGTGGTAGCTGTGCAATCGACCGAGCATCATACATACATAACCTTGGTGTTCACGAAGTGTTGTATCAGTAGCCTTAGGGGCTGGTGGTGGGAGTTGCTGCTTCACCAGTGCATCAATAGCATTCGGGGGCTGGTGACCTCATCATTGTTGAAGAAGTAGAAGTATTAGTGGCTAGATCTCTTTCGTGGCCCTCTCCAAACAAACAATATGTGCCATTCGTTGGCATATGTGTAAATACATATTTATGTCTTGTTAGAGATTCTCTCTCTTTCTCACACACACACTTTCTCTCTCTATCTCTGTGTACTGTGGTTGGCAGTTGTGTTTTCTAGGGGGTTTGCATTGCGCGAGGCATAGCATTACTACAACCTTATTTACTACACCACGTCAAATTCATATTCATATTCCACTTTCTGGCTTACACAAAATCTTTAGATAGTCTGGTATTCGATATCTGTCTGTCACAGATCCTAATACTTCTTTGTAAGATGGCATTCTAGGTTGGTGAGATGGCCTTGCAGTTAGTTATACTGGACAGGTGGAAGGGAAGAGCGAGCCCCCTTGTCAGCCGGACCTACCTGGTAGCAACAAGTCCTGTGCCCCGCCTTTGGGCCAAATACAACCCGCTCGATTGAAACAAACCCCCACCATGCATCATCCTCCATCCTCCCTCCATACATACGTTCCTACCTGCGTCCATATTGTATATACATACTTAAGCTCTTTCACGTCCGACATCGAGTCGCAGTTGGATCCAGATTGTACCCAGACTTAAGCCTACGACCCCCTATCATCCACTCTTCATAATGGCGACTGCCGACCCTTTCGACTCGGCGCTGTACGTATACATTTCTCCTTCCCCATGTCCATGTGGTTTATTTGGTCCGTTCGTTCGTCCAGGCTACATGACGACGGAGTGATGCACGAGCTTCTTTCCACGGTTCCAGTACCTATTATTATATATATATATAAATCATCATCTCGACCCCGCCCAAAAGGATAGACAGATAGAAACATCCCAACTAACGCCGGGTATCGCAGCGACCTTCTCCGCCGCCTGAACCCAAAACACACATCCGCGCACCTCAACGCCCTGATCAACCTCGCGCCCGACCTGACGGAAGACCTCCTGTCCTCCGTCGACCAACCCCTGGCGGTGCGGCGCTGCCGACAGACGGGGCGGGACTACCTGCTGTGCGACTACAACCGCGACGGCGACAGCTACCGCTCGCCCTGGAGCAACGAGTTCGACCCCCCGCTGCAGGACGGCGGCGCGGGCCCGAACGGTGGTGGTGGTGGTGGTGGCGACGAGGACGAGAATGCGGCCGGATTGCCGTCCGAGAAGGTCCGGAAGATGGAGATCAAGGCTAACGAGGCCTTTGATCTCTACCGCGAACTGTATTATGAGGGTGGTGTGTCCAGTGTGTATTTCTGGAACCTGGATGATGGGTTTGCTGGCGTCGTGCTGCTGAAGAAAGGTGAGTTCTGTTGTTCTGTACCATCTATCTATCTGTTTGGTACCTACCTCCCGCCGCCTTTGTGGGTCTACAAGGGGAGAAAGAGAGGGGGGGCGGAGCAGAGTTGAGCAGAGCAGAGCAGAGTCTCACTGACGAGGGAGGATATAGTCGCCACGCCAGGCGCCAGCGGCGAAGGGACGTGGGACTCGATCCACGTGTTCGAGGCCATCGACCGGGCGCGGCTGACGCAGTACAACCTCACCTCGACGGTGATCCTGTCGCTCGCGACCAACGCCAACCCGGCGCTGGGCGAGCTGGACCTCTCGGGGAACATGACGCGGCAGGTCGAGATCGAGCTCGCGGCCGAGAACGACGAGCAGCAGATCGCCAACATCGGCCGGCTCGTCGAGGACATGGAGCTTAAGATGCGAAACCTCCTCCAGGAGGTCTACTTCGGCAAGGCCAAGGATGTCGTGGGGGATCTGAGAAGCGTGGGGAGTCTGAGCGAGAACGCGAGGGATAGAGAGGCGCAGAAGGACCTTATTGGGAGTATGAGAAGATGAAGAAGATGATGGTGATAATGATATTACCATTATAGGAGAGGGTTTGAGGCCCCGTCTATGATGAGAGATGGTGCGTGGGATGTCATGAATGGTAATGAATCATGATGAAAACATGTGGTGCCGGAAAAAAAGAAAGGTAACATGACATTACGATATATTCGTCTTGTGCGAGAGATATGGCTACTTACATACCTGTTCACCTAGAAAGCGAGTTGTTCAGATGCAGTTTGAGGTGGTGTTCTGCGCTTAGCGATTATCTAGAATTGACGATTTCTGAGACAGGAAACTGATTCTATGAATTTGCTCCCGAGCATCTATTCGTGTTATATGAAGTTTTCTAAGTGAATACTATCCGCTATTTATACTCTACCTTAATACTTTCTTTCTTTCTCATGCTATGAATAATAGTCACGTTTTATTCATTTTTCCTACGCGTCCTTGAGATCATTAAATGCAAGATATATATATATATATATCATCATGGCTTCTCTTTACTACAGATACGTTATAGAATATATATGTATAACTCTCACATAATTGCATCCCTAGCGTATATCTATACTATCTACTGAATCATATGGCCTCAATTAATATCTTATCCAGTCAATACCTTACACACGATTGATGAAAGACTTCCAAACACTTCGATAGGGAATTCGCCTCGCACATTAATTCGAAACGATTTTGGCAAGATATGGAGAGCAGGATGAACTTCATCCAGACAACAGACAGACGGGCACAGACAGACAGATATCCTCGTAGTAATCGTACCAAGAATGGAGAAAAAAGCTCTGAAACTCACAGCTAGCTAGCTGCTAACTCACCTATATGTTCTACAATCATAGAAAAGTAAAGTAATCGGCTATATTATGTTATATAATCTTACTGACCTGTGTACCTATCCTTTCATATATGTACATATCTATAATGAATCATTAATTAATAAGCTCGCTTTTGTCTATCTATCTACAAACGCCATAGAAAGGTAGGGAGAGAGGAGGGCGCGGGAACTAACTAATTAGCATGAACAATAATTCAAACCAGGCAACTAACTGCGTACCCATTTGCAAAACTTAGTGTTTGTGAAAAGCAAAAAGAGAGAGAGAGAAATCCGAGTTGGCTTGGCTATTTGGATTCTGTCCAGAATATCCGAATATCAATCTCATTAACACGGTGTTTCATCATACATACATAACACACAGGCAAACCGAAGCATACATCACAGATATAAACGTATTTTCTGTTGCCCTGAGCTCGCTTGCCGTGTCGAGCAAACAAGATCGTGTACTAGCCACTTTTGTGCTATAACTAACTGATCCAGAAAATCGACCGTGCAATTCCAGTTCGAGTAGATACTTTCCCATTTCACAACAGAAAACAGGAGGCCTCCTCCGTAGGTGATTGATTGGTTAGTTTATGCAAGTCCTATTCTGACACCTGAAGATTTTTGATAAGAGAATATAACCGGCATATTCATTCATTCATTCCATCTATTCCAAGAGGAAATCAAGTCAGTTCAAAGACTGTCTTCATTATTAAGATATAGACTCCCTCATGTCTATCTAATTGGACACCAATCCCATCCTGCAGTGGAACCACCACTCCTTGTTCAATCGCCTACTGCTGGCGAGGATCGCGAAGAAATCATGTGTGTGTATGTAAGTGTGTTGTTGTATATGCGATGGCGTAAGCGTGTGTATGTGAGTGAGTGAGTGGGTGGCTGTAGGGGTGGGTGGTTGGTATTGTCTTGTGATAAAGACGAACCTAAAAAAGAAAGGATATCCTACTCATACACTTAATCGCCCGTTTTCTTCGCAAGATTCCCCGGTTTTAAGACAAGAGCATAACGAGACGAGGAAACTAAATAAACAAACAAAACAAAAAAACAGGAGCCGCCAAAAGTCTATTTGATGCGGAACCGTGGGCCGTCAGTCATCTCGAGTCGTTTGTTGGAATGTACTTAAGTCGCAAACCCTGCGAGGACGTCAACATCCTTGCATAAAGGCATTGAAGTCGCAGTAAAGAGCAACACCGTGCAATCCGGTGGCGCAATTCTACAACCCCCTAAATTAAGGCCACCATTTCATCTTCTTGTAGCTTTCAATCACGTCCAGAACCAGTTCCTTGGTAATGACAGGCTTCTTGTACTCGAACCCGACAACCGTCTCCAGTCGGCTACCGTCCATGCTGAGATCTGTGTCCTTCAGGAGCTCCTTTTCCATAAATGGAGTCAACGGGCCAGGTCTCGTGATTCCTGCATCGCTAAGCAGATCTGCCCACGGCCCGAGCACGTCGTCGTTGACGTCGTCCACCACACTGTCCATGTTGAGACGCGCAAAATTGCTCAGAAGCTGACCTTGGAATTCCGTCTTGATGCCGAATACTTCGCCAATGATGTTTGCTATTGTGCCTTGCGTTGTGACACCCTTGTCAACCACGTTGAATATCGGGACATTGCCCATAGACTTGGCGTCCCAGTTGGCCTTGCCGGAGTCGTACCACGAAGCAACGGCCCACAGAGCCCGCGTGACATCGTCAATGTGAGCTGTATTCGTACGCAACTCTTTTGTCCACAGGAATTTCATCTCCTCGTCGAGAGCCTTGTATACACGCGCCAGGCAGAGCGCGGTCGCAACCCACTGTGATGCATACGGGCCGTATACATGGGGCAATCGTACAACGATCAGATTAAGCCTATGCAATCAAACGATTAATTAGTTGGCCTGGTGTTGCCCGAGACGTCTATATCACTCAGTACTTACCCCTCGATCTTGGCCAATTCCTCCTCGGCCTGAGCTTTGTAAGTGGCAATCTTGCTCCACGGTTTCAGCTTGTCACCCTCCTTGCTGGGTGACGAATTTGGCTTATACACCATACCGGTGCTTAGCTCCACGAAACACTTGACGCCCCGCTTCGCCGCCTCTTTACCAACTGCTAGCGTCAAGCCCAGAGACCGGACTTTGTAGACCTCATCCTCCTGAGAATATCTCGTCTCGCCGCCGCAGTTGAAGACGTAGTCCCATTGCTTGCCGTCGGCTCTGTCGAATATGCGGCCGAGGGCCTCTGCAAACGCCCATAGATATTAGTAAGATGCTAACTACCCAGAAAGTGCCCACCATATAATCCGGGGCTGTTCCGGTGAGACTTACGCTCTCTGCTGGCGTCAGCCTGCATGAAATTCGCTGCCGAGCAGGCGGTCTCAAATTCGGGGGCAAGCCATGCCAGCTGGGGCAGGACTTTGTCGACTAGTCGCAGCTCAGACGCCAAGCTGTTGTCATGAATGTATTTGGCAAGGAAGCGCCCGATATATCCCAGACCGCCGATTATCAGCACTGACGGCTTTTCCGAAGCCATCATGAAAGCGACGAGTGCGACGAGTCGGAACCGTTGACTGTAGTGGGGTGATTACTTGGAACCGCCGGCGAGCAAAGGGTAGCGCAACACAGGGGTCCCGGAATCTAGAGGATCTCAAGCACGACAAGAGCTAAAATGGTAGCGAAGAGGGCCTCAAGAAGTCGGGCGATGGGAGTCGAAGAACCGAACAGCGTGCGCGGCTACGCAGGGAGATGTGGTGAGTATGGATAGAGTGAGTATCGCAGCGGGCAGCGGGCAGCGGGCGTAGAATATCTGTGGTATTTGATCCAGAGACAAACTGTTGGCGATACGAGGCTAATATTGGCTCATTTCGCATTCTTCATGGGCGGGGAGAATGCTACGGTAATAATAAGTCAAGCGAGCAATGTCAAAAGTGCAGCCAGCAGGCGGTGGTGGTGGTAGTGTAGCAGCGGGTTGGCGGTTGGAGGTATAAGACGGGCTGATGGCGAGGCAAGAAGGCGGCACGGGAAGGATTTCTTGGCGGCCTGCCTGCAGCAGAGCAGAGCTTCTGGCCGGTGAAAATAATTTCAAACAACAAATATGAAATGAAATTACCCTAAGCGCTGTCGAGGCGGTGGGTGTGGTGGATGAACACGGAGGAGGGTGTGCGCGGGCGTCGATCGAAGAATAAAATAAAATAAAATACCTAATGTGGTTGCCAGTCGGTGGAAAAGAAAGGCTTGGGTTTGGGTTGGCCCCAAGTTGGTTTGTTGGGCTTTGTGGACTTTTGGGCTTTGGGCTTGGGATATTGAGCCCGTCTAACGATGATGAGAGGGGAAGGATGCAAGAAGAGGAGGAGAGGGCCAGAGACACTTGGCCGTAACGAGTAAAGAGACAAGGAAATAATAATGAGATAAATGAGATGTTGCCGGCCCTCCAGCAAGCAGGACAGGAAAGGGATTAGCGGGGAAATAAGCACCAAGGCAGTGACCAGGTCATCTACCTCTAGCCGACAACTACCTTGTTTGTCTATTTGCTGCTAGTTGCGCCCGCTACCTGGTGTATATATGCATACCATTATTATTAGAACTCTGGCCAGAGGGGATAGGGAGCAGTAGATAGTAGGTAGGGACGGAGTAACTGTAGCTATGTAAGTACTTAGATGTAATGCTGGGGTGGCAGTGGGAAGGAAGATGGGGGGCTTTCTTGTATACTAGTATACTTGTAATTCCAAGTTGAGTTTAGTCCGGTCCGCCTTTAAGTCCTACCGCTTTGAAGCAGAACTCGATACAGCACCCACCGTAATGGCCAGGTACCTCCTGAGATTCGCTACTAACAATTGTACGGGGGAAACCTAGTCGATCGTCTCGAACCCCATACAGTAACAATAATAATGCGTACTACCTAGGTCTAAGATCAGTACGACCATCATTTGATTTGTTCAAGTATACTATTCTGTACAGGTATTTATACAAATTGTTATCTTTTCCCTCTTGGGTCGTTTAATTAGCGGTGCACGTGTGTCTGTGTGGTGGTAAGTGATACATAACTACATTAGGTAAAGGACATCGTCGGCAGGCATAACTTGGGCGCCTCATAGCCTCCTCTCTTGTCTTGCAGAACACTGATGTAACATGGCGGGCGATGAACAAGCATCCCCTTCAATCTTTTTCAGGGGAAGGTGGAGACCGTCGTTCCGCTCTTATATAACAAGAGGTACAGTAGGTACAGTAGCATACACTACCTACCTCCTACACTACATACATGTATACATGCAGTCTGATATGCTAGATACGGTAGGTCCTATGATCGTACATATTAAAATAAACCGACAGCTGCGGCCCTGAGGAGGTCAAGCTGCAAGCCTTGGATTGGCTGGAGGGGCATGTAGAGAGAGAGACAGAGAGACAGAAATAGTGCACTGCATACTACGGATTACAGATTACAGATTACAGATTAATCAAACAAAGGTAGCAGAGGGCGCCACTCTATCCGGGATTGTCTGTTGCAGAAAGTCGATCTTAGGAGGGATGCACATATTGATCGCTGTTTTACCTTTTGTTGATACGATTCTTAGTTTGTTCGTCTGGCCTGACATGACTTGGTTTGAGGCTTGTTGTGGGGCTTGCCTGTTAATGAAATAGCATCGTCGCAGTGAGCAAAACAGAAAAGAAAATGTACGTTTAGCATACATATGCATGACATGTTTGAAGATTAGTCATTGTACCAAAAGCAGGTTACGATAAATATTAGTTTCAACTTGCTGGCTAGTGAGAATGAAGTATACAAAGTATAAGATAAGAGGTAATTGGTAGAATATTGCAACGTAGTATTATAGGCAAGTGAGTGAGGTCTTGCACACACAGTAGGTACTTGTTGTGGTTCCGTCACGATACTTAGATTCGTAAGACGTATGTATCATGTGTTCGTTTCTACTTACGTAGTATCTAACAGATCTCCACTATTCGATTTCAAAGTCGGGATGACATATCGGGCCGTCCATGTCACTCACTGACTAGTTAGTTTAGTTGATCTTGCCCGTGTTCTGGATCGGCTGGACAAAGCAAGCATATACCCATACCCGGACCCCGATGGAAGTTTTCTGGAACAACAGCGATCCACGATCCCTGCCGCAAGGATATGCTAGGATATGCAAGCACCTTTTGCTTTTTGCGCTGCGGCATCACAATCCTGGTTCGATTTCGCTAGTGTACCTCCAGACACACCCCCGAGGAACCGTCCGCTGCTGCAGGGATCGACCATTCATCATCATCACGAAATCGATTCCAGGATGGAAAGGGTGCGTTAAGCCTGTTTCGTAGAAGACTATACGAATGATCGCCATCACCCTCGACAATACATCCAACGATATTCCCCCCATCTTGTCGAAAAAAGTTCCAAATGGTTTTCTCGTCTGGTTCAAGGGTAGGAGGAAGTCATTCCCTGATAATACCGTCGTAGTATGGCTGCACACTAGTGTAGACGTAGGCAATGCCTGCAGGTGTGTTCTGGAACCCTAAGCAATCCTACATCTGTCGACCTGCAACCCATCAATCAAATCAGGATCGAGATAGATAACATAGTCCAGCCTCGTCATCCTCCTCGAGCTCTGAACCCTGCCGAGGAAGCATTCTGCACTACTGTAGTCTACTTAATTGATGCCGGCAGCTCAAGGCTAGATAGGTGGCTAGAATCTTCTTCGTCTCGCACTGACATGCAGCTGCATTGTAATTACCGGTGCGTGTGCAAGTCAAATCCTTCCTTGCCTCCTCTTACACCAACTTGCTCGCATCTCCCAGCGCCAGACGTCCGATAGCGGCCACCGGTGTCATCATCACCGATAACTTGTTCTTTCGAGGATTGTATTATCCCCGATGGACCTGTCTATGCCATAATCGAGTCGGCACATTCCGTTCCTTCATTAGATTCGCCTTATTACCTCTCAGCGACCCCTATGCGCTAGGTGCATACAGTGTAGATCGTCCAGGGTAGGTTCACGCGAGAGGGGGGTTGAAGAAGTCTGCATAACACTCAGGAGATGCTCAAGGCTTGTTCAACGATCGTCCGTCTCGGCTGTCTGTTTAATACAACAGTCGGCATAAGATCGAAGCCCGAGATAATTAATGGTTACATCGGCGGAACTCCGAGATAGTCACCAGCTCTACGTAAATGTCACAGTGATATTGCACGTGAGGCCAAGCTCTATCTATAGGCTATAGACTCACCTATTATCATTAATACTTACCATTATCAATCATAACAACAGGTACATTCTTCGTGACGTGAAAATTCTTATCCGTACTATCCATCTCCGTACATTCCATTCCTGGGCCAAGGGATTTCGGCCGTAGGAGGATGGCCACCCAAACTTTAGATTGAACTTTTTTTTCCCTCCATTGAAAATAGAAGGCAAGACATTCCACATATTAATACTGATGACTAAAAGTTTTGAGTAACCCTTTGTCCCGTCTTCATCTTGTTCTGGTCATTGACCCTCCAATACCCTAGTTCATACTGACGCATACCCCCGCGAACCAGACTTTGCTAAACAAGGCTCAGCGCACGAGCCAAACGATGGCTCTCGCACTGAAGTTTCTGGTGTAAGTGCGGACGTATCTCGAGATGAGATACTTCTTGCGCGGTGGGCCGTAGGTTAGCGCGCCCAGATGCCTGACAACGGTTTACTTTTCAGGGGTTAAGTTAGTAGACGGGGATCTGCCGTATTCGGTAAGCTTCTAGAAACCTTCCACATGAGCCTAGCCTAGTACTACCTACCTAATTCTATGCATAAGGATTTACGTAACTTAACAAACGGATTTATACCTCTACTTAAAATAAGATACCTCTTACCTCGTAGATGGGTTTTACTGTCCTGTATCTTAATGGGGGTCCTACCTGAGCCTGGCCTGAACTGTACTTAATATGTTACATAGGCGTAAAACGAGAATTGGCATAACTTCCACCAGTATGAAAAAACGTCATACTACCTATTAGTAAGACCCGGTAGCGCTAGGCAAGCTGTCACTAAAATGGAAAGTTTTACCGTTCCTAAGGTCATTTTAATACGATGAAAATTAAAATGCTTCGCATTGCAATATTACCTAGTAGTGATAGATGCAAAGACTCTAACCAATTGCAGAGTACGTCTAGACCAACAGGAAGCCATCTTTTATAGAGTTTTGGAGGGTCTGGTGTTAATTTCTCAAGCTTCGCTTTCCCTTACATTTGATTGTCGTTGCAAATTCGTGTTCGGCAAAGCTAGAGCTTTCCAATCAGCGAGAGAGAGAAAACAAATCTTGTATAGCCTCGCTATTAAAAGCTTTCCAGTATTCATGGAATTCTTTTTTATGAATAAGACACTATTAGACTCATTAACTTGACTTTCACCGCAGAATTTGCTATATAGCAAGTCGCCTCACACAATCGAATAGACGCTTGGTTGATCGCTCTCATGATAAGCTCGCAAAGTATCGGCTTCAACGCAAGCTCAGTACCATCATTTCATAAGCCAGCATTCTCTCTAGAGATTCAGTCGGTCCCTAGACATTATGTTATAAGATAGTTGGCTACCTGAGCTCATTAATTGTGGCTAGGGAAAGAAAACGAATATTTCCCATTTACAGTCAAGCGGCAATGCTACCTACATTATACATAAATGTGCACGTTTTCTACGTCGATTCTCTACGTCTTGTAACTTTGTGCCACAGAAAATAAAACACTTAGGAAATCACTTAGGCTAGCTAGTTGCCTCGGCTGCTTAATTGTATGGATATTATCTGTACAGGTGGAAGGTAGACGTAGGTGGGCTACAAATAAATGTCTTTGTGTGTGGGTCCGTCGAGGGGGTGTAACTCATCGCCATTATTTTATCAGATTCTAACTTTGGCTTTCGTGAAACAAAAACAAAAGATTATTTGTATATATTTTGTACATACAACTGTATGATCAATGGTAGGCCTCATTCCATTCGTCTCCTCGTCCTATTACACATAGCCCAACAATCCCACTTAGGATGCCTTACCATGATAAGAAATGATGAGGCCCAGAATGCCCGATATGAACTGTTTGTGTGTAGGTTTGATGATGATCCTCTGAGTTTCCAAGGCAGAGTTTACGTAGTATAGGTACCTACCTACCCTACTGTAACTCAATAACTTTTTAAAATTTAATTGCGTAAAGTTAAAATAAGTATTCAATGTAAGTAACGATGAGAGATGAATAACAATACAGTGCTCTATGGCACAAAGCCGAATGCCCGAGTGTTGTTCCTAGGATCTGATAGTCGTTAAAGCAAACGCATATGCATAAATCAAAGCCGCTTCTATTCGTCCTTGAGATTATTTGGACATCCATACAGGATCTGCGTCATCTGAATCAGCTTCTTGAAAAGAATGTATATCTAGCCAGGCCTCCACGGTCTCTTTGTGGGAATCTTCATTACGAAACTCATTTAATAGTCGATTCAAATCTAAAGTGAGGTTTAGTCTGATGATGCATCAAAACAGGCGGGACTATGCCCCGTGACGGCTGAAGAGCAAATCTCGAAACTTCATCGATCAAAATCAGGTGGCTAGGAATAGGCGTTCCTACAATTTTGCTTTAGCTGTCGAGAAATCAAATAAGCAGAAAGTTGTTGCTAGCTTTAGAAACATCGTAGAAATATGGAGTTTCAATTTGTTTGCCTTCTTCTTCGTGATTGAGAATTTCGTCGAAGTATATGCGTATAAGCTCTTGTATCATAGAGGTATTCGGAAACATGTGGATTAGTTTCTGTTTGTTAATGGGGCTGTACTAATTTACTACAGTAACCGTATTTCGCGTTGGAAGTCGGATATATGAGACCATTCTTTTCCACTGTTACACCTTCATATATATGTTGTACGGCCGGTCGTCGTTTTCTTTGTGGTCAAAAAGCGTCAAGGTGCCGCGAGGACAAATAACAGTGCAAGGTAGCAGGGAATGACGAGTTAATCGCTTTGGCTGAGAATTGACCTTCATTTTCTCGGCGGGTGCAACGGAATGAGAACAAATTGAGGAGTGGCAGCATCATACGTTGACAATGTTGGTAATAAAGGCAGAACGTTAAAATTGATGTTGTAGAAGTGATGGAAATAATGAACATGAGCCACCCGTTCTACGTATACTTAAGGGGGAAAAGACGCAAAAGTCTAAAGTACTTATAAAAACAGGCATATGTATATATACATAGTTGTATATGGGCTGAAGAAACTGTCACTTCATTCATCGTTCAAGCTTATTATTCTGTAGCCCTTTATCCTTCGCCGGCCAGACAAACGATAGTATACTGACACCCCATAGAGGTTAGAGATGGCGTGCGATGTTTAAGCATCAAGGCGCCGCTGCGCGCTGGATGCCTCGAAGACCGAGAAGGGGCTGAGTTATAAGAAGTTGAAATCATGTTTGTTCAACTTCTTGCAAATGTTGGTTTGCGCGCTGTCTTACATCGGGTCTACGGTCTCGCTATTAAAATCATGATAGTTAGCTTAATAATTGCCACGGTTCCATTTGGTGCACGAGACCCATACTATTCCCTTATGTGAGCCTCCATATCAGAATTCATATGATGTCCCTACCTTTTCCGGTAATTTTAGATCCGAGGTTGTGAGTATCCTAGCAACATAATAGAACGGGCAGTCACATAAAAACACTACCACTGCAAAAGCGGCTAGTGCGTTAAGCCTAGGCAACTTATCATTAGTAAAACCAACTACGCTAGTTTCTTTTTTTCCTTTCAGACCCCTGCGCCGAAGCCGCGGATCCTTTCTTTAGACGTCAATAAATTCACGGTAATTACTGTTTTACCTGATTGGGCTTTTGACATCACTTTTTGACATCACATTTCGCAATAGGCTTTCCCTATTACGGAAATGGAAAACGCGCTTAGTCTGGCATGTGAACAGCAACAAAAAGAAGCACCGCAGCATAACCGCCGCTAATTTGATCCACATAGGATAAGAGAAAAAGCCAAGACGGGACGACGACGACTTTTGTTGAGGCTCCAAAAAATCATTTCTGCTACTACCTACCTGATTATCTCTAGTTCGCAGCCTTGCTGCGGTCAATATATAGGCGAAAAGAGCAAATCCCTCAAGGAAAGCGTTTTGCTTTCTTTTCTTTTTTCCCCTTGCGTTTTGCTCCTTTGGTGTAGGTAAGTGAGCAACTTGTCAGGCAGTACAAACGCTAGCAAGGTAGATAGAGTACACGTATACGGTGAATAATCTCGTGCCTCCCGAAATGGTGCCTGAACCGAATCAATAGCTTCGACAAGGAACTGGCCTGTCAATAATGGTACACGACTTCACTTGAAGAAATACTATTGATACCGTGACCATTGATATCAGGTAGTAGATATTAGTGATACAACAATAATAGTGTCTGCTTTCGTCCCAAATGGTAGTTCTCAGCGGGCTTTGACGTTGCCGCTTTGACATGTGTCGCGTTGAACATAACATCATATATTCATTTCACAAAGACAAGGGATCCTAACCTTTGCCGAGACGTCAACCAGTCCATAAGGTTAGGCTGAGCGACCGGATAAGCTCCGCGGAGCGGGAAGATGGTCTCGCCCGATGTGAATGGATATCTCCCTTCCGCTATAGCCAGAATGTCGGGCCTCGGCGGAGGGTCAGCCGGTCTTATTACACCACACCGCAGCTTTGCGCTCGCATCTCGGAATATTGTCACAGCTTAAGTACCCACGAAGGTGGTATCCCGGGGAGTTGTACGGGAAACCCGTCGACCTATTATTGCACATTGTCCGTATACGAGTGAAACCGAGATGGCGACAATCAAAGACCAAGTAGGTAGGTCAGTTGTAGCGCAGATGAGACATTTCAACAACAGCGACTTTCTTACCAACTAAGGACATCGAAGAACCAGGTCTAATACACGACGATCTCCCGCTGCAGCGTTGAACGAATGCTACGTGCCTGCTTAGTCTGGCGTAGTGTACGGCATCTACTTATGCATCGGTTTACCCATCTAGCCCAAGCCCACCTGATACTTACCCACCCGCGGAGCGCGGACCAGAAGTGACCCTGACCCTTGCAGGCGGGAGAGTTGCTGCGGACGCCCCGAATCCATCAGAGCTGCCGAGGGCAGCAAGATCTTCTTTAAAACAAACTAACAAGGTACTTGGCTGTACCCAAGTAGCAGGGTTTACTACTATCATAGATGCATATCAAACTGAGCTTAAGCTCGCATGCCGCTTTTCTCGTTCACTACTTCCTATGTAGGTCTGAACTTGAAATAAATTCCTTACAAGTGAACACTAGCACACGAACTGCTTCTGTAAACTTTTGCAATCCCCAATTTACCTCTTCCAGGAACTCACGATTATTCCTAGGTGTGATATAACGGGTTTGCAAATCGTCTTGGTACCACTGGGCGGAAGATTGATCATAAATATGGCGCTCCTCCAACAGCCTGCTATACTCAACTTCGTCTGTCCACAATACCGCGTCCGCTCTTTCTAAGTCATCCTATCCAGCGTCTCCGGGTCGACTTTGGTTGAAAGAGCCGGGTCGCGGTGTCTTGGATGGCGTCCCCGTCTTACCAGTGTTTCCTCGGTCCGATGTTGGAGAAAAGTTGGTCTTCGGACCGAGCGTCGGGCCTGCTTCGGGCCCGTTTCTATGAAGTAGTATATAAATATGGATATAAATATGGCGATGCGGCTCTTATGTTCTCGATATAGGACATATTGTAATGATACCGGAGAGCTCTGCGATCGATATCCACATGTACTGCTGCTTTGTGGCCGTTAAATCTAGTCAAGGCTTTGTATGGTACAAACACGCGTATACGAAACATTTCGAAATTTATAGACAATACTCGTTCGTCAAAAAACGTATAAAGGTGCTTCATCAAAAGGATGCCATTCTATCTAGGGTTCCAAGTAGTTTCTCATGCCTTTTTAAGCGTATTCCCATCCTGTGCAATAGTTGTAATATCATCATCGATTTGACAGTTATGTTAGTATTTGGGGAACAACATGGCAGGCTCAACGTTAGGGTCTACAGGCGAACCTGGGCACCACACCTCTCCTTCATCGGAGACGACACAACATGTTCCTCGATCAAGACATGAGGACTTAAACTCAGTCGCGTGACGCTTAACCTCGTTGTTTCCGTTCTCGGAGTGGCATATTTCCAAGTGCTGGATCTGAACGCGTTGTATCTGGCAGTAGATGTCGAAGAGTAAAACAATGGACAGGCTCGAAAAACTCTTGAGCGCATCCCTCTTTAAAACACGAGAGCAGAACGCATAGAGCTAAGTAACTTTCGAGATGACTATTCAAAGGTGAATCACCAGATGGCTTGCAGTTTTTATGAGAAACAAGATTATAAGTCAGGACGTTCCGTTGCTTAAGATCCGGTAGTGGTGGGAGAGCCGGTACAGGTTTATCCACGAAGTCTCCTGTAACGAAGGATATAGGCCCTGAGCTTGCTGTAAAACGAAAGCAGTACTGGCCAACGGACCATCATCGTCGATGGTGCTCTGTTTGTAATTTATAATGCTGGTTTCTTTCCGTGCTACATTTGGGAAATCGAGGCAGAGACGCAGCTCGTCGCGATCGTCGCGAAAGGTTACCATGTCGCTGCCCAGAACCTGGTAAATACCGGCGGAGGGACCCGGTTTCCTCCCCTACGTTCTACAGTAAATTCTACATTTCACGGGAATTCGCGCATTGTAGCGCTGGACATGGCTGAGGACCGCAAACTTAGCTAACAATACGAGGGTAGGCGTTGATTATGTCACGGAACAGAACTGCAGCACTATACCACAACACTATCAAAAGATAGAACGTTGTCAAGTCGGAGACTTAGCCGTCTGCAGTTACTTATATAGTTGGAGCCGTAACATATTATTCTTGACCAAAAAGATGAACCCAATCAAAACCATATATAGTCGCTTTTTATGAGACCGCTGCTTCAATGTTTTATTAAAGCTGATGTGAGATAAACAGAGTTGACTGTTAACCGGGCAATAAGTATCTATTCAAACAACAAACGTGTCTCACTCCTGATTCCAACTTAGCCTCTATGTCCTAGTCACGCATTTCTTTACGACTCATTACTCAAGACAATACAACTGTGCTACTGTATTCACACGTTGTCGATCTCTCTCGGCATTCCTCTCTCTCAATCCGTCTTTCACTCGTCTATTTCGATCTTATACAATGACCCCAGCTCACAACGGTAGGTAGCAGCTGCCCCGATCCTACAGCATACCGCCGCCGCACTACAGTCTTCCGACCGCGAATTCTTCTGCTCGCAAACGTGGTTTGAAGTCTACAACAGACCCTAATTCCATAATATCATCGTCGCGATCCCGCTCTCATCCTCCTCAAGCCACACTCGAATATTATCCTAATGTTGCTGATACCAACCCGACACACACGGCACAGCTGTGGGATATGGTCATGTCATATCGTAACAACACACGGAACTCAAGAGGCGAGAACGAAGGACCGGCCGCTACCTCTTTAACTGGTACAACTATGAAAGAACTAGACGCCGAGGTTACCGATGTAGACTTCTTAGATTCGATTCTCCAATCGTACGGAATTACAATCCTGATCATGAGTTCCTGCCCAGATTTAATAAAACACTTCGGCATTACGGGTTTCAGCCATTCAAGAGGCGTATCTTGCTATGACGATGCACCAACTTAACGAGGCGGAACATGCGCATTTTGCTTTGTGTCACATCTTCCGTAAAGAACCTTTGGTTTCAGTCCTCGGCGATCAGTGCTCGATGCCACAACGAACGATCCAGCTCTTTCGGAAGATAGGAGAGAATAGATGGCTGTCTTCACCTATTCCGACTAACAGAATCCCAAAACGATACGGTTGGGTTATTTGTCCTGATTGCACGTATCACTTTTCCCTGACCGCCTTCCAAGACCGATTTCGCGGTCAAGTTGAGAGTTTTACGTCTGTTATACACGACCGAGGAATTCGCCCGTATTTCACTGTCGAATTTAAGAAGGAGAACATGAGTGTTGAGACGGCTTGCTATTGAGTTGCTGCTTCCTCAGCTCTGTCGTTGTATAGTCGCTATCTTCTGAAGTGCGAAATGCACGCGGCGACTCCCCAAGACCAGGCCAATTGGTCCGAAAAAGATAAGAGACATATGCGACACTACGGCCTCACTTTTGCGGGGCCGAAATGGACGTTATACTGCACCCTGCCGAAGACGTTCCTAGAATGGACCGGTTGCACGATGAGGCCCTTATACAAAGGCAACTGCCTCCAGCCCGGACAAATTAGATTACAGATAATAGAGCTTGTGAATGACATTCATCACTGGGGACTGGCGGTCCATGGCGAATCCTGCAAGAAGGATATCTATCGAATTTGTGATGGATAAATGGGTTTGAGTAGATCTCTACTAGCAATTGAACGGGTCAATTATAGTCCAAGAGATCCCCAGTATAAAGAGCATGTCTGTATTTGCCTTTCATTTGGAAATAGAACTTGATCCTTAGATCATCTGAATATACTTGTTGTGATCCCATCTGGAGAGTGCACTGGTTCACTTTCTTTATATGATCGCAGACTCATCTATCAGGGAGAGAATTCAAAGGTTACTGAAGGACTCAGACATATATAATATATCATTGGAAGATATGTCGTCGACGGAGTAGCAGTACTCAGCCGTATAAAGAGACGGTGTTGCAGGCACAGAGAAGGAGGCAATAGAGATGGATGCTGTGTAAGTAGCGGGCATCTATTATGAGGGTTCTTTAGTTGTAACACGATGGATATGTGGCTCTTGTTGGGATATTTTGTCTTCGTCTTGAGCTGGTCTTCTGGCAGCCATCAGGCCACCTCCTCTCTCTCTCTCTCTCTCTCTCTCTCTTCTACTTGAATTCAATTCGCTGGCCTTTTGGCTCTCATTGATCGATCAATACTGTCAGTCACTCATTCATTTCCCTCTACTTAGGCGCATACGCCAAGTATAATTTGACCATGATGCAGTCATTGCGTGCTTATATCAAGGCCGACCCAGAATTGCATGTTTTCTCCGTCGAGCCCACCGTCGGCCTCCTGTTTTGTCATGTTAAACGAATTATGTACCATACCTAAAATCCCGATGACACATCAAGACAAACCGCCAAAACCCAGAGAGGGTAGCAATTGGAAGTTTGTATCTCAAAGTTATACGCGCCTGCCCCTGTAATCAATAATAACCCAAAGGCTTCCTTTACAATTGACTAATAAGGGAACAAATAACAAACTTCCACAGGGGCATAAGAATCGGATTTCTTGCCAACTGAAACCAGCTCTGGCTGGTTCATTATTGTATCAGGTGTGTTGGGTCCAGATAGATGTTGAGTTGCCGATGACGCCCAAATGTAGGGGTTGGGGCTTAATGTTGTTGAGCGGTCTCGGGTCTTTACATCAATAGACGTTGTAACACGACCGCCTTCGGGAACCAGCAGGCCCAGCGCGTAGCACATTCATTGGTTGGCACACAGCGCTTGTTTCATGGGCAGCCTACATTGTTAGAGCGAACTCACCGGTGCTCTCCTTATCCCTATTGAGGATTGTTCTGATATGCAAAATGTGTGACAAGACGGATTCCTTAGCAATCAAGAAATGGCTGCCTGTTGAAATCAGAGCATCGGTCGGTGATAGTTAAAGAGAGAAAGAAAAATACACCGTTCGATCATCTTCACTCATCGGAAAGCTTTGTAGAATTCGCGGTGAGCTATGCCATCATCCATCCATTTCATATGCATTTCCGTAAAATTATTGAGTCATAACGCGATGGTCTGAAACCTCATCACATGAGGCCATGAGTCAGGCGACGCAAACATGCATATCGGATGCACAAACATTCATAGTAGGGGGCGGAAACCTACTTAATTGCCTCACATTGTATGAATACTATTTTCCTATTAGACATCAGTACAAAACAACCCTGAAAGAAATGAGAGGGAAAAAATCATTAAAATAATACGCTAACCTCCATTAGGCCGAAATACCTTCTCCTTCGAAGACCCCATCACAGCTTGAGTCCATGACAGCATTTGAAGCACCTGTGGCTTTCCAATACTTGAGTTCCTTCGGACTCGGACTAGAAACATCAGGGCACATACACTCCAAAGTCTCAAAGGCTTTGATTCATCGATCTGTGGCCAAGAAACCTAAGTTCAACTCCTCCATGTAAGTAAGTGTGTACCTTCAATGGTAGAACGAAGTAATACTTTTTTGTCATTGTCACTTCGAGCTTAGTGCAGACTTAGTCAAGAAGAGCACAGCAGCTTATCTCAGGAGAAGCGAGATGAACCAACGAGCAAGTGGTATGAGTACGTGGCTACATATGAGGCCCTCCATGAGTGAGGTCAGTCAGTCACAAGCGAGGCAAATCAGCTGGCTTGAGACATTGCACATAGACTGGCCAGTCAACTCTGAATACACTTAATCTACGTAGCACTGCCAATGAAAATATGCAACGCAGATCGCATCTGCGTACAGCCGCTCAAAAGTTCACGCCGATAGCTTCGCATCCAATAAGAGGCAAACAGGAAGCCTAGTTTGACACAAAAATAAATTAAATGAAAATTTCGTCCGTTTAAGTGGTTGGTGCCGTTTCGTGGAATCGCTCGCTCAAGCAAGAGGTCTTGGTTGGGACGGTGTGCTTCGTCGAAAACAAAATAGTGCATGAAGTCGTGCAGCCCTGTAAAGGTTCATAAAGGGCAGTACTACCCTTTCGTATTTCCTTTACGCCGCCAAGTACTTGCGTATCTATCTGATTTTCGAGCTCTCATAATGGCTTCGATAGCAACACTATTAATCGTGGCCGTGATACCGCGTTGGGAGGTAGACAACCTCATTTTCGCATCTGCAGCTGAAATCACTTATTTCAAGCATCTTTCTTCCTAAATTGATGGGAGTAATGGTTACGAGCTCTGGAAAGCGTACACCCGAAACCAAATCAAAGGGAGTACTGGGCATCAACGAATAGTTTCGTATAATTTTGGAGGTATGAGCTTCATAGTCCGTCATGGATGGGTGCTCATTTGATATCGAAGCAAATCAAGCCGACGAATATCCCGGAACCTCGTCCGCGCGTATTGGTACCAGAAACCAGACATCGAAAATATGACAGAAAGGATTCAGACATGGCAGAAAAAGAACAAAGTACACTTGAAAAGATTGGCCGCGCTGATCCGCAAAATCATCAGTGTCACGAAGGGCTGTGGTAACAGGGCGAAGGTGTGCTACGTTCCTGATGGCGACAAATTGGTCATCTCACCACTTGACGGTGAGAAAATGTTACCAGAGGACCTCTATCTCAAATGGGAGGCGGAGCCCAATTATCCACCATCGTGAACTATGCAACACGCTCGGATTCCTCGGCGTCAATGTACTCAAAGGTCGTACTCCTCAGCATATCATGGACGATCCAGACAAGATAATTTAGCAGCGTCAAAAACTTAGCAGCGGACGAACCTGGACAATTGGACATTTACGGATTTAGCAGAAGGGGTCGTCGGAGGATGACCGCGAGGATGACCATAAGGGGTGTGGGTTGTTGATTGATTAATGACTAAGTAGGCATTCGTAGTTCCATCTTGTTGTTTTGTTAATGATTCAGGTGTCTTTGCGAAGGAAGGAAGTTCATGTGCCTTAGACTAGTGTATGGTGTGTTGCTTGGTAATAGCTAAAAATGGAATAGTCGACCCCGCAAAAGGCAGGTACGAGGCATCTAACCCCAAAATGGTTGCACCCCTCATGCCTGTGACGACAGATAACCAGGGGCCAGATACGCTAGAGGTGGGGTGATCTTTGTAATGTGCCTCGGCCGGTTACTGCCCAGTCGACGCTGACATACACCGCACGTACCGACCGGTGCGGCTTGTGACTGCAGGGTTGATGCAGGTTCCCTCTCGGTGTTTAAATTTCAAGGTTTCGTCTGTCTGTCTGTCTGTCAACGAACAGCATTTAATATTGGTTTCATCGTCTGTTTTCTCTGTACACTTTTGGATACCTATATGCAAGTTTATATCCAAAACGCCACGAATTGTTGATTGGTGACATAGTGAAACCCCTCTTCTCAATCTTTATGCTCTGCTCTCAGTCCCCCCTTTCCCCCCCGCATTACATCGTTTTCAATTTTGACTTCGACAACGCTTGAACAGCTTTCTTCCTGCCTCGGCACGCCTATCTGTCTGATCGCGAATACGAACTAGAAGATTAATTTGACGACTTGTGACTTCAAAAGTAAAATAAAAAACCATCGCACGTTCGAATTTCATTATGGCCGCCCCAGCTTCGAAGACAATCGGTGATTTGAGTGGAAAATGGACCCTTGTATGTTCTACAACATATATATTATATACACCTACCTATCCTCAGCCCTCTTTAACCCCATAAGACTAACCCGCAACAGAACAAAACTCTCTCCGACCCAACGGATCCAGCCCTCGCACTGCAAGGGATAGGCTGGCTGCTACGGAAAGGCATAGGCGCGGCCACAGTAACCATCGTGGCAAAGCAATACGTCGACGACGCGGGCACGTCACACATCGATATCGACCAGTCGGCCTCCGGATTATCGTCCACGCACGAGGCACGCGTGCTAGACTGGACGGGGCGCGAGCACAAGGACTGGCTGTTCGGCAAGGTGGAGGGCAAGTCGCGGTTCATCACCGCCGCCGAGCTCGCCTCCTTCGTCGCCGAGGACGGGGAGGCGAGGAAAGAGGGGTGGGTGGATTCCGCCTTCCTTGCTGAAGACTGGATCGAGAACCAGGAAGGAGAAGGGAAGGGCCCCAAGGGCGAGACAAATATCCTTAATCACGTCAAGGCCGAGGCCGGGTGGTTTGCGACGCAGGTCTGGGGTTTCCAGGATATCGGAGGAGAGCGACGATACGTGCGTAATGTTGTCGTGGCGAAGGGCGACACGTTTGAGAGCTTCAAAATGATTTACGACTTTAATGAGTAAGAGTTGTCGTCGTAGACGAGGACAAGGACGAGGACAAGGAAAGAGAAAGAATAGGGAGGGAGAATTGAGGCGCCATAGAGAAGATGTATAAAGGATCCAGAACATAAAGATTACATGTCGGATTAGAGCACATATACTGTTGGCACTAGATACCCGGAAGGACATGATGCTGAGAAGTGGTATGGCTCGCAAGAGCTGTCTTTTTATTCATTGATCGTGCGTTACAAAGCCAAGATCTATGTAGAGGCGGCCCATCGAGCGTCCTTCCGTCTTAGAAAACCGTTGTGCGTCCGTTAACCCCATCGGCAGGAATGTTGAAAATCCAGCTAGTAAGATAACTCGTGACGCCTAGCCAGCAGAACACCAGCATCCGTTCGGCCCATTCTATGAGTAAAGCAACATGCATGACCCCCCGCAAAACGCCGTTGTGGTTGAATACAATATCACCAAGTACCTGCTTACCGTAACCAAGGTGCCGAGGTAGATAACCCTAGAGCAAACCAGGAAATTATAACTGTTCGGGCTTCGCCCAAGAGGATTCTCGAGAAGAGAGATAGGCGGCCCATTATTCCCCTCATTGATCGTCGTAGGAATGGCACTCCGGCATCCTCTAGAGCGCCAGTCCACCGGCATGCACACTAATTCACATGCCCCTCACGCAGGTCTTCTCTTGACAAATTCTTCCAGGTCCGCCTTCGTCGCAACGCCGAGAACAAACCTCCTATCCTCATCCGTGACGACGGCGAAATCCTGCTTCTGGCCTTGGGTATCGCCCACGCCCTCAAAGAATGCTTCGAGATCCTCCAAGGGTGTGTCGAGAGTAATGACAGTGTATCGTCTGCCCTTGCGTTGGAACCGTACCATAGCACGCGATAGGGGATCCTCGGGCTTCACGGTGCCCGAGTCAAGCTGTGCCTGCAAGGTCGGGATAGCGATGTAGCCTAGCAGTCCCCGAGTTTCCGAGTCGACGATGGTCAGGTGCGTGTACTCGCGCTCGAAGGCGGAAACGAGGGCTAGCGAGATGGGGTCATTAGGAGTTAGTGATAGCGCGGCGGGGGGCTCGAGGTCTTGGACTGTGGCCTGCGATCGGATAGGCAAATGTCAGTTTGATATTATCACTGCTGTCTAGTTGAGATGAGAAAATCCACCTAGCGACGGCTATATAGCTGTATGAACTGGTCATGACATTTGCGAATATTCAATGGGGAGTGAAGATGAATGCGGGCCTAGTTGCTTACCCCACGATACCGTGATGACCACTTTGAGATAAAAGGCTGCTTGGCAAGTAGAGATGGCCCCACGTGGACCGTGTTCTTCATGGTTTGTGCCATTCTCTAGAAAGATCCGCGTCGATATCCGGATGAGCTCGTTCGGCTTGAAAGTGAGTGAACAGGGCTAGCAGATCTGCTCAAGTGGAGATCGGGATCGTCAGCCCTGCAGAAACAGACTGCTTGGCTGGTAATGGCTGTTGCGTCGATTGGAGGGAGCTGGCCTATCTTCGGCTGGGATATCTAACCTGTGTCTTGTTGTTGTTACCTGTGGGATTTTGATCTGATCGATTGTTGTCGTCGTTGGAAACCCGTCATGACAAAGGTGCACTAAAAGTTTCGAGGTGGGGAACCTTAATTCTCTTTTTCCTCCAACGCCCAACCGCCGCTAAGTCCACTGTGGATCGCAGACCCCAGCAAAGACTCACTCTAATCATTCATCTGTTAAACTTCATCATAAGTAATCAGGAGAGACGTACGCGCAAAAATACCTCAAACTCAAATTGTTGTTAGGGCTTAGATAATTGTAAAATTACCGCAGCTCGTTCTAGGACTGCAATTGTGGATTCTATATCAAGACCGTAGGATACGAATTCCATCTGAGGAATTTGTTGCTCGAAATAGAGCATCTGACTTACTACATATGTACCTAGCGTCAAGAAAGAATAAACCAATTAAAGACCAATAGATGCGAAATCTGGCTTAGCGTGATAAGATGATAAACCAATCAAACCCCCAAAAATGCGAGGTGGCCATTCTCAAGCCTTAAAACTCGGGAGGTGGAGTCGCTGGGGATTTAGAGCTTTGCACCCGTCTTTGCTTACAGCTTATAGCTGACCCCACCGACGTCACTGTCACTCAATTGAATACTTTGTCTATACCTCGCATGATAACCTCAAACCGAGCATTAGATATCGAAGCTATGATACGGGAAACGCCATGAATTACATTAAGTCTCGTTGATTATGAATAGAAGAGTGTATCTTACTACAGAGAGAGCGAGAACGAACTAGTTTAAATACAAGACGAGAAAGGCAATTGTTATATCCGTTAGGTTAGCTCTTGTATAGACACCGTACCTCACCTCCCAAGTTCGCGACGGGTTAGGTATTTGAACGGGGGTTAACTCCGGGAAACCCCTACTCTGACGCTTTGAATTGGCGGCACCGCCGCTTCCTGACCAACCGAAATACTCCGATTCTGACCCGTTTTATCTAATCTGTGACTCTCACTTTTAAACCTCTCGGGTCCCTTCGCTGCTTTTTCTTCAAGCTGACCTAGTAATTTGTAGCTTCAAGCTCATTGTTATACTGCTCTATCCCTCTTTCGAAGAAGAGAACTGGCTTTCTCTGTGAACGGGTGATATCGAAAGAACCTACAAATCCCGACATAGTATGTGCTCACTCATCATATCTGCTCTGCCACGCCAAATTCTCGCGACCGAGTCGTAGTTTGGTGTGCTCTACGAGTGATGAATTGATGGCCTTAGACTATCTATATCTCATGTCAAGCGAGCGCTAACACTCACATGTAGATCAAATCGCCGGCAAGATGTCCTCCCTCTTCCCTACCCTCCAGGCACTTCAGCAGTCTTTCGGACCAGGAGGCTCCCGTCAAGCCGAGCCTCCGGTGCTGAATAAAGCGACGCCACGCCAGGCACGCCCCGAGCTCTACAGCGCTGCCTTCTCTGCCCTCGAGGACACAAAGAAGAAGTTAAGCGCTGAGGCCCAGAAGGAGTTTGATAAGGCAAGCGCCGCCACGAAGGCCAAGACAGGTCAAATCGAGCTCTACTCACCCGGCTTCTACGCCGCTGCCACGTTTGGTGGTCTCATGGCTTGTGTAAGTGGTAAATCATTCCTACTATGGATCCGCACAGCTACTTGTGTCTTGCGACTGTCATCTGAGAGAGCATACTGCTGACGCGGACCCTATCTTCCCCTATGTTAGGGCCTCACGCATACTGCCGTCACTCCGCTCGACTTAGTCAAATGCCGTCGTCAGGTTGATGCGAAACTGTACAAGGGCAATTTCCAGGCTTGGGGCTTGATCTATCGAGCTGAAGGCGTTCGCGGAATCTTTACTGGATGGGGACCTACACTGGCTGGTTATTCGGCACAGGGAGCATTCAAGGTTAGTCAATCAAAGGACCCGGATCCCATTGAGAAGACTTAAAGTAGGACATCATGATTAACATACCGTCTGTGTATAGTATGGGTGGTATGAGTACTTTAAGAAGACATATTCGGATCTCGCGGGTCCGGAGAATGCCTACAAGTACAAGACGCTTCTCTATCTCTCAGCGTCTGCATCCGCAGAGTTCCTAGCTGACATCGCCCTGTGTCCTTTTGAAGCTGTCAAGGTTCGGATGCAAACTTCTATCCCATCGCCTTACACCGGCATGGTCGATGGCTTAAGAAAAATAACTGCGACGGAAGGCATCGGGGGCCTCTACAAAGGTCTTTACCCTCTGTGGGGACGTCAGATTCCCTATACTATGGTAAGTGACAATTGGCCTCGTTTTCCGATTTCCGTGTTTCCGCGGGAAAATCGATGCTTGCCGAGCCATTGATTTCGAGGCCCCTTAGGACTGAAGAAGGACATTTGAAGCTAACCTTTTGCCTATCATAGATGAAATTTGCCTCCTTCGAGACTATTGTTGAAATGATCTACAATCGCATGCCTGGTAAGAAGAGTGACTACGGCAAGGGTACCCAGACCGCTGTTTCTTTCACTGGTGGATATATCGCCGGTATTCTGTGCGCCGTCGTGTCACACCCGGCCGACGTGCTTGTCAGCAAGCTGAATGCGAACCGCAAAGCTGGTGAGGCCTTCGGAGCTGCTGTGGCGCGGAATTACAAGGACACGGGATTCATGGGTCTCTGGAACGGTCTACCTGTGCGAATCGTTATGATTGGTACACTTACAGGTCTGCAATGGATGATCTACGTAAGTACTGAGAAGAGTTGAATTCTTCGAGCGCCTACTGACTGAGAAGCAGGATTCCTTCAAGATTTTCATGGGCTTCCCAACAACGGGTGGCGCCGCGCCAGTAGAGCAGAAGTGAGCAGGGAGAGTATAACAACAACGTTCGTAATTGCTGCTGTAGTATGATCTATCGTAAAGCAAGACATGACGATGGCTTTGTCTCTGGGGGTGGCAAGTAATTCCGCTCCGTATAAATGAACGAGCGCATGGTATTGTTGATTTCCAGGTTTTCTGTCCTACCTTGTAAATATAGCTATCCTTAGGGGTTCTTTTTTCTGGTGAGTCATGTTATTATATCTGGTGGTATTGTTGCAAATACGCCCGCATTGTGCCTTTTTTCCCAATCACGAATTATTGTCTTAGTGTCTCCTATTCAAACCCCTATCGGGGAGTATAGCCCGTCTGCGGAAAAGCAGTATGCTCACGTCATGGTTACAGCCGCCACCCATTTTTTGACTCAAGTTTTTTTCTATCTTCAAATTTGAAGAACATCTACAGTCTCCATAGATTGAGCACCTCGTCTCTCACCAGCATTCTCACTCGAGCACAATTAACCATCCAGAATTAGGGTACATTGTCAGCGCCAAAATTCCAGGCATTCCGAGGCTGCAATTTTACGACGCAGTGCCTAGACATTCGTATAGCTAATCAAAGGCGCTTGATGGATTGGCGGGCGTTTCTCACATGCCGCCTCGCCATCCCTTCGGTCTCATCGCCATGGTATGCACTCGAGCTTGTAAGCACGGCGCCCATCGCCGGTGCTTCATTCTTTACGGCACCGAGGGAATCTTCTGCTGAAAGTTAACGGGAGAACCACCGCCGCCCACGTACTTCATTTAAAGCCCTCGACAAATATAGCCAAGGGAGAAGAAGAGTGCGCCGTATAAGGACGCACGGGGTCCGCTTCTACTGCAGACCAAGGGCTCATAACCTGATCATCTTTGAGACGAGTATCACGAATCAGAGCAAGCAATTCGCCCGGGACCTCCTTAGTGGTGTAACATCAGTTCCTAAGGGGTTCGCCTTTCGACGACGATATCTTCGTATATACTTGTAGTAATTTTGAGGAGCAGAATGAAGCTGAAACTATTCAGGACGTTTCACGACTTATTGTAGCGGATGTATTAGGAAAAGGGGACTTCGGTAACAACCTAGCGTTTTCGACATTCAGGTACCTAGAGAAATGAGAGCTGTAGGATGGGAGAGAGGCAACAGTGAGGACATCGAGGAGATCTGGGCTCAAAAAAGCTTATTAATAATTATGAGCAGGGAATGATGAGAGGCGTATGTATGGGCGATGAATGTGCACGAAAACCAACGTATGAGAAAAGTGTCCCAGCTCCAGCCGGCACCAGGGAGATTGTCGATCTAATGCGACACAATTGATTAATTGGATGCATCAACCCAAAAGTCACTGAAAGGGCATACATGTACTGTCCGTCCCCAAGAACTAGGTAGAACCAAGCAGCGATAACCGCCTCATACCCCCCTAGTATCTCGAGATCAAGACGTCAGTCGTGCGTGCCACAGCTTTCTTGGTGGCTCGCCCAGAGGTAGGCGCTGGACCAGGCGGCCAGGGCCACGTCGTCGTCCGCGGACATCCATCCCTTCCTTTACAAAGCAGTGCGATATCCTGGATGATGCGGCCAAGTAGCTTCTTCGGTTATAGGCAGGACTCTACCGTTCCCGGCCGCAGCAAGTGCTGGGTTGGTTGTATTCTTTGGGAACAAAGGAAATCGTTGCTCTTGGACAGCAGGGTCTCGTACGTGGGATGGTCCTTCTGGTCATGACTCAGGCACCGATACCTTGAAACATTGGGGATGGTGTTCCTCAATGCAGTTGGATATCACGGGTGCTCATTGAACAGAATCGAAGTCGTCGTTTCGTCGTTCAGAGTGTATCAGTTGATGCCCAGATAACGGATGTGATTGATACCTTGTGGAGGATTCCGTAGAAGTAGCATAGTAGTCTGCTACAACAGCGGGGGGGAAGCCGAGAAACGCCAGGGTCAAGCACGGCTGGATAGAGGATACGATAGTACAACATGCTTCTACGGATAGGAGTCGTAACGAGTCTTCATTTGGCGCAATGTGGATTAAGATACAAGCCTTATAAGCGTAGTTGAGAGACGATTACATCCATCCCCATGTGGGACTTATATATTAGTAGGCAGGTGGAATTTTGTTCCAGCGGCACATGGGCCAATTACATTGTGTTGTGTTATTATCTCTCTTGCCCATCCATAAGAATTAAATTCGCTGCCTGGTTCTTAATTCTGAACACTGTTGTAATAGAAAACGACGCCGTTGCCGCCAAGTTGGCAATCACGATATTGTGCAAGGCGCCTCCACAACAACTCTCTACCTAGTCTAGACTTTAACTGCTTGTGCTTAGTATTAAAAGTGACAGTGTATTTATAGAGCCTTTTGTTTTAAGAATGACATTTGGCAGCTATTATCAACTATAAACAGCCTACATAATTAAACAAGTATAGACGTTGTAATGAATGTAGTTGGAGTTATTGTCCTTTTGGGATATGTATGCCCATCGATATAACATACTGCGACTGCCAATGTAAAGTTTTCGCAGTAACATCGTAGCCATTTGATCCATTGTGAATCTGATCGCAAGGGCCTCACGTAAAACCGACCGCATATGTACGGTTTATAGGCTTTATGAATAGCCAAAGAAAATAAATGAAATAGTCTATACCCTTAAAACTACCTAAGGCTAGGGTATGGGTTAGTTAGTATGTGCAGCAAATGGCGAGACCACTCCCGAGGCTGTGGAATTAAATGGCATATTACCCCTGGAACCCCTACTACCGCTACATCACTTTTCCAATCACTTTTGAAGAGTAGATACAGTAGCCATTGACTTAAATTAGCCTGTACCAAAAAGAATAAACTGAATTCTTCATGTTTTGGATTTTTATAATTATCTGAACATAGTAGCGTATTTAGAATTGCTTTGTGGTGACGAAGGAGGTTCTAGAGGTAATATGCCATTTAATTCCCGCACAGCCTCGACTCCTGCGTCGTACTTGCGGGATTGAAAAGATGGTCGACGAATTGCTGATGGCTTGACTTTCGTCATTGCACATCAACCATGTGGCCGGGATGACTTGGAGGGGGTGCGACAGAAGTCACCCTGTTGGTGGGATTGAAATGCATGGCGGCGCTACCTCGGCTCTGCTAATCTGTTGATTAGCATGGCGTTTGGTTGCCTGCTTGCCTGCGTATTGGCTTCGGGAACTCGATTTATGGTCACGCCTTGGCTATTGCTTGATTATTATACCACGTTGGGTGTAGAGTTGAACATATTCATCTAGGTATATATATGATCAACGTAGCGTAGGCGCGCTGCGTTCTCTCCCTACATCTCAGCTGTCCAGCTTTGGAGGTTGTATCCACAGGTGGTAAATAAAAGAAGAGAGGCTTGATGCATACAGACGCTACGTAATTACTTGCGCATTACGAGTTGCTTTGTACTCATAGTCTTAGTGTCGGGGTCGCGTTGAGATTGGAGTCCGAATGATATGATATTATTTTCCTGGCAGTGACAAGGAATGCTTGCTCTGGGAATAATTCATGATATGGTAGGGTTGTACAGTAGGCACAATGACCAAGCTCTCTCGGATTCCGGAAGGGTTCGGTATCTCAGCTCATTGAGCAATGCCGAATCTACGTAACTATGTGAGGGTGGCGGCATAGTGTATGTAACCGTACCTAAGCAGGTTGAACCGTAAAAGACAATATAGTGGTACGTATAAGTATCCGTTGTGTTGGGACCAGTCGTCCCGTCGCATGGCCTGCTTGGTCTAGTTAGTTTAGAATGTCGTCTACCTACCCGTGGTCAGCGACGGGGATCGACAGTCGAAGCATGGCAAGTGGATCTGGCATGCTGCCCGTCTGAGAATGAACACTGGCTGGTCAATAGGAGGGCACCGGTGTTGGTTGCGGCGTACCGCATGGTCCACTGGTCCACCCCCACCCCGTGGATGGGACAAGCCCGTAGCTTGTATGTACTTACATAGGGTATATTTGCAGCACAACAGACAGGAGCTTATTAACCGGGTGCCAGGGTCGTATCCTGCAGCAAGGAGTCGAGGGAGTACTTTGTAGTGTACAATGCCTATCATCTGCATAAGTTGCCGGGAAATAGCCTCTCATAGTAGGTAGTTCTAATTTGAGACAAGCTCAAGAATCCTGCTGGTGTGTGAACGACGGAGAATGCCATTTGGCTGTGAGGCCGCTCGAAGGTCGGCATCGTCTGGATGAACGGACCAAGCTTCCCTTTTAGGATCTGGCGCCCCTCAATGGCGCATTACAGCTCCCCATCTCACAGCCCGTCCGGAGCCGTAGACATGGAAAATCTCCTGCGGATACTGTTGGCAAACACGGCTTCTAGATGAAAACAACGAAAGACTAGATCAACTTTAGTTAATAAAGGAGTAGTGATGGGTATTGGCTCTAGAGTGAGCAATCTTCCGGGCGAGTGAGCTCAAAAACTGATGGATCAGATGACATGTTCAGCTATTATTCATAGTTTGAGCTTAATGAGTGACGGCAGTATGGCAGATGAACTTTATCCAGCCACGAACACTGAACTCTTCGACTACATAGATCAGCCAGTGTCTCGGTTGGCGAGAATGGGCCAACAACTGAAGAGACCAAGGGCGATAGGACAATTTGAAATGGAGGCGGGCTGGTGACTGATTCGTGAGCGACGAGCTGAGTCGATTTCAAGCATAATTATCATTATCTCGACCGTTGTGATCTTGCCAAGAGACGCCGTCGTAATAAGTCTGGTGGGCTAGGCTCAGTTTACCCCGACTTTTAAGTCATTACTCCAGGTAACTACATAGGGTACATGTAGGTACCTTAGTTAGGTGCTGTCCAAGATTTCGCTAGGTACCATAGGTATGTTACGTAGGTAGTGTAGGCTTTCTAACGCAAGCTCTAACGCAGGCCTAATGCATGGAAACTAAATTCATGTTGTAGAAGAATGACCGCCTGTTGCGGGAGAACCATACAGCGACCGCAACTGCCTGTACAGCTGCATCTCAGCGCGCGGATCCCCGCCCAGGTGGACTTCTATGCGCGATACTGGAATACTGGTACATACCAAAATTGGGTACCTGGCGCTGCGGGCGTCCGTACCGACAGACCGGCGGGTCTCTGCAGAACAAGGCCTCGAATCCTTCCAACTTCCCTTTACTAAGTAACACACACCACTTAACCTACAGCAGCGCTGCAACGCCATTACCTCCTCGCTCTCTCTCGTCTTTCACTCCGAGTTATGCCCTGAACGCCCAATTTCTTGGAATTCCCTGTCTTTGGTAGCCATAATCATAGTTATTATTTCTCCGAATACCTACTGTTCGTTACTCAATTGAGAGAAGTAGAGGGTGACGTTAGCGCCGACCAACAACCTCCACTAATACACGCAAGCTGATTGCAGAGCCTCCCTCGCTCCTTGACCGACCGACCGAATCTTGGTAGTTGGCGCGCAAACCCGGAGCTTGACGCGATTCATCTTGATCGACAGTTATATATCTCGGTGTTGCATTCCTTCCGAGGGCGCCTTGGGCGTCTATATAATAATATAGCACTTTCATATCTGCACCGCGCCGCCCCGAGAACAACGAGGAATAGCGCTCCGGATGACGGCTGTTTTCGATACCTCTCGCCCCCGCTGACTCTCAGGCTGTGCGCCTCGACACTGGCTTTACATTTGCTCGGCGCTGCCTTTCATTGCATAAACACCCGGGAACACGACCATGGCAAGCTTCCTGAACAAGTGGAAGCCCGGCTCGGCGGTAAGTCCTCAGGTTTTGGACTCCTTTCAACTGTTCATAGTCTCACGATCCGAGCCTATAACTCTACACCTACTTGCCGTGGAGGTTTAATGCTGACATGGTCACAAAAGTCCTTGAACGCTTCCGCGAAGGATGGCTCCAAAAAGAAGGAGGAACCTCCTCCAGAAATGACCCCTTTGGAGAAGATGCTTCAGAACGCCGGCGCAATCCGGCCGGATGGGAGTGACAAGTTTTTTGGCATGGAAAATGTGAGTATCCGGACATCCCGATACAGAGTTACTCTATTGCTAACTGTTGGCTCTCGTAGTTTGGGAATACTTGGTATGCTGTATCGCTTCCAAGTCTTTGAGCCGCTGCTAAACCTGATATTAGTTATTGCAACTCGATTGTCCAGGCCCTCTTCTACACGACCGCCTTTCGAGAACAAGTGCTCAATTTTCCGCCGTTGTCGCCTCCTGATACACCAAATGGTAGTCGGCCTAGAGTGAATGTGCAAATCAGAGCACCGAACACGAACGGCAACGCGCAAGTAGATGCGAATGGCAAGAAGAACCCGAATGAGAAAAAGCCGCCCACGGCTGGAATTCCTCAACCGGGGCAGCCGGTGAAACCAGAGGATAAGCCAGATACCCCCGAGTACAAGAAGAAGCAAGCGATGCTGAAAGGACCAATCTTGGAACTGGCACAGGAGAGCACCACCGCCTACGGAATGGAGGAGTGCACATTTACGGGCCTACGAGACATTTTCATGGCGCTGGTTGAAAGTAACACTCGCACTGGCGTGCTCAGCCCGCAACGATTCCTCGAGATTTTCAAGCGTGATAATGAGATGTTTCGGAATTCCATGCACCAGGATGCCCATGAATTCTATGGTCTAGTACTCAATGATGTCATTGCCAATGTTGAGAGCACCGCACAGCGGCTATTGAAATTCGAGGCAGAGCGCTCTGTAGATGGAATGACGGACTCTCTCCGAACAGCATTAAGCGCGGTCGCCAAGACAAGAGCTAATGGAACAAATTCTCCCGGAACAGGCTGGGTACACGATATATTTGAGGGACTTTTGACGTCCGAGACGAGGTGCTTGACCTGCGAAACAGCTTCCCAGAGAGACGAGACATTTCTGGATTTATCGATCGATCTGGAAGAGCACACATCAGTGACATCTTGTCTGCAAAAGTTTTCTGCCGAAGAGATGCTTTGTGAAAGGAACAAGTTCCACTGCGACCACTGTGGGGGGCTGCAAGAAGCCGAAAAGCGCATGAAGGTTAAGCGATTACCCAAAGTGCTGGCCCTTCACCTAAAACGATTCAAGTACACAGAGGACTACAGCCGACTACAAAAGTTATTCCATCGAGTAGTATATCCCTATCAACTGCGAATGTTTAACACAACACCAGACGCCGAGGACCCCGACCGGTTATACGAACTTTATGCAGTTGTTATTCACATCGGCGGCAATGCATATCACGGACATTATGTTTCCGTCATCAAGACTGAAGACAGAGGATGGTTGCTCTTTGATGATGAAATGGTTGAACCCGTCGACAAACATTATGTGCGCAACTTCTTTGGAGATAAGCCAGGGATGGCATGTGCATATGTTCTTTTCTACCAGGAAACTACCTTCGAAAAGGTCCGGGCGGAGCAGGAGGCCGAAGGCTTAGAAGAAGTGAGGATAGTCAGTGAAAAAGCGGACGTCGCCCAAGGAAATGAACACGCAAACGGAAATACCAACGGATTATCAAGACAAGTCACTGCTCCAAATCGACCTGCAGATAGTCAAGACGCACTTCCCAGTTTAGACCATGCTGCCACAGTACCGAATCTTACTCGTAGTCCGTCTAATCGGATACCTGTTCCACCAACGCCAGTCGATGTTCCCCCGGTCCCGTCATTGCTCAGATCAAACACAGTCAAATCGTTGAAAGAGACTAAGAGAGAAGCCAAAGCGCAAGAGAAAGCGCAAGAAAAGGCGCGCAAACAGGCTGAAAAAGAAGAATGGAAAAATAAGCGGAAACAGCGAGAAGAATCGATTTCGCTAATACGGGAAGCACGGAAAACAGAAGAGGCCGAACTGAAGAAAGCTTTGGAGGAAAGCAAAAAGATGGCGGCTGAAGATAAGGAGAAGCAGAACGAGGAACACGACAGCGTCCCGGCGTTGAATAGGGCGAATCGAGGCAGCAAGTCCATGTCAAGGAAGAGTTTTGGGTTCCTGAGAGGGAAGAGGGACAGCATGGAAACCTCAGATAGCAGCTGGAATGGTAGCCAGAACGGCGAGAGCGCCAGCCACGCATCGCCAACAACGCAAACGAAGCCGCCTGAGAAGTCTGAGCCTTTCAGACTCCGAAAGAGCTTCAGCTTCGGCATAGGGCGCAAGAAAAGCACCAAATTCCCCTAGCTTCAGGAGACCGCAGCACGGTTCGTCGTCAGCTAGGTGAAAATCAGGTGCTAGGCGGGTTATCGTCAAAGTCGCTGTCACAGAACAAGCGTAATGCATTTGTTTGTTGTCGGCATTTCCCGGAGTCGATGGGTTAATTCTAGAAGATGGCCAGTTCAAGTACGTCTCATCCTCGAGCGAGCATTTGCAGAAGGCGCGGCGCGCTTTTGGATAACGGGTTTATAGGCGATTAGCTCACTACCTGAGCGCTACAACTGTTTTTGAGCTGTAGACAGATAGCACAGCGATGCTTAGAAGCACAGGTTACGCAGCCTGCTGTTGTTTGCTGTACAATATTCAATGCCAGATACAAACACACTAATTGATCTACTCATGACATCTGGAAATGATGTTGAGTAACAAAAAAGATCCATATCATGCAGATAAAAGATTTCGAAATGCGCATTTGATTGATGGACACTAATATATGATGATGTGTGAGGCCCCCCTAGGCGATGTATGCATTTAATAATTCTCCTCCGGCAGAGCAGCGAGAACTTCGTGACTTGCTGATTTGTGGACTCTTCGTCGCTTTTACCTCCTTCGGGCCATATAAAGATGAGGATGCTACCTGAAAGCCAACACAATTGTGTTTTTTTTTTTTGCACCCGAGGGATTTCCACCCTCTAGATATAACGCGGCCCTTTGAATAACCCTCCTACCTGGACTCTCTCCTCTCCCCTCCCACCTACCGTGGCATGGCGTGGCGCGGCGCGGCGCGAGGTGATTTGCTTCGTATTTTGTTTTTCTTTTTGGCAAGCGTCTCTCGCTGCTTATCCCAGAACGAGTTCGTAGATTATTATTAACGTGTTGGTTAATATCAGCGGGACTAAATTAGCATCATTGTTGGTTAGCGCGCTCGCTCTTCCATGTTTTGCTCCCCCCCCCCCCCTCTTCAACTCTCACGACTTCGAACGCAAGCAAGGTCGGGTGTGTGTATGTGTATGTGTGTGTGTGCAGAGACCACGTACTCCTCATGAGCGTCCGTACACTCGCTAATAGGTTGATGGCCTTTGCTCTCATGCTCTGGTTGTCGGGGCCCGTGCCGAAGGCAGGGTCGTAGGAGGCGGACGAGAAGTTTACTATACCAAAAGGCACAACGAGGTTAGAATTTTAGGTTTTGTTTTGTTTTGTTTGGTTTGGTTTGAGTAACGAAGGAACGTACTGCGCGCTAGGAAGCGGTCCTCGGATAGGATTGCGAGGGCATTGGTTATGAGGACCAAGACTGCGGATTTAAAGAAAGTTGCGAGTTAGTGGGCTGGACTGTTTTTGGTTCGGTTGGACGGACACACCGTAGATGAGGTTCCCGATTAACATCATCTTGTCAGCGCTTGTCTCGCGACGGGCGAGGGGCGGTCGTTTGAAAGCGAAATGCGCGGGTTTCGGTGTTGTGCCGTTGAAGGTTGTCGTCGTCGGTGGTGGTGGTGGTGGTTGGTGATGGTGTATACGTAAGTAAGGACTTGGACACAGGCCAGGTGTCAACGGGCGCTGCGATGCGATGACGTGGGGCTGGCAATTCAAAGCAAAGCTCTGGCCAGGGGGTCTTTTTTATACTGACTCGATTAAATCTCGTAACACTTCTACGTAACAGAGCTCAAAGCATAACCACTCGATGTTAAAATCTAATAAATGAAATATGCTTCGTTGATTGATTGGTAATGTGCAGCTTCTTCATTGCTGTTTCATTTCTTTTCGATTAGGGGTCTGCATTAATTAGCAATAACACTCACTTATCGCACAGCGAGTTAGTTTGTCGCGACAAGATGGGGAACGCCATAGGTGAGAATGTGACGATCAAATCCAAATTAAATAGTCAACTAAAATTTCATTCTAGATACATTTTTATCGCTATCGATACCAGCTCTTGTGTTGATGCACCTGGTGATAGCCCCTTACACCAAGGTTGAAGAGTCTTTCAACATCCAGGCCACTCACGACATCCTAGCATACGGCACACCAACAAGGAATGTATATGAGCGTCTGTCCTCTCGCTATGACCATTTCGACTTCCCCGGAGCTGTGCCGAGGACATTCCTCGGCCCCGTGTTTCTGGCCGGGACGAGCCAGCCCTTGATCACTCTGCTTGGTTTTCAGCATGCGCAACTCATCGTAAGAGCCTTGCTGGGCCTGACCAATTCCGCTGCTCTGCTGGTCTTCAAACACAATCTCGAGCGATCTTTCGGGAGGTCGACGGCGAGATGGTACGCTGTGCTGCAAGCGAGCCAATTTCATATTTTATTCTATGCCTCAAGGCCGCTTCCAAATATGTTTGCGTTTCCTCTCAGTACGCAAAGCTAGGATCTATACATGTGACATTAGTAGGCTAACTCACGACAGCAACTCTGGCTTTCTCACAGCTTGTACCACACCCAGATCCAAGGAAACAAGGCATACGATATAAAGTCGCCATCGCGCTCTTGACCATGGCCACAGCCATATTCAGATCCGAGCTAGCGATCCTCATGGTGACAGTTTCTCTCTACGGCTTGCTGGTGCCTCACGTCTCTCTGACCCAAATCATCAAGCCCTTCCTGGCCTTCTTTGCCCTCGCGCTCTTCATATCGGTCCCCATTGACTCCTACTTCTGGCAGAAGCCGCTGTGGCCGGAACTCTGGGGCTTCTACTACAACGCCGTGCTGGGCTCCTCCTCGGATTGGGGCGTCTCACCCTGGCATTGGTACTTCACGTCTGCCCTACCCAAGATCTTGACGACCTCGGCAGCGCTCATCCCCTTCGCGCTGTGGAACGCGGGCACGGCAAGTCAGGCGCGCGCCTTAGCGGTGCCCAGCTTGCTCTTCGTCGCCGTCTACTCCCTCCAGCCCCACAAGGAGGCGCGCTTCATCTTCTACGTCGCGCCTCCGCTTACCGCGGCCGCGGCCCTGGGCGCCAACTACATATTTTCGCGACGGACGAAATCGCTGCTCTTCGCCTCGGCCTCGTTGGTCGTCGCGGGCTCGGTCCTCGCCTCCTTCGCCATCAGCTCGGCCATGCTCGCCATCTCGTCCCTGAACTATCCCGGCGGCGAGGCGCTCTCGGCGCTCAAGAGTCTGGTCGCGTCGTCGGCTTCGCCGGACATCCAGACCGCCTCCGTGCACACCGACGTCCTCTCCTGCATGACGGGCGTGACGCTCTTCGGACAACACTCCTCCCGCTGGCCCGCCGGATCCGGATCCGATTTCGCCCCTGGCGACGGCGACGATGTCGTGTCGTTCACCTTTGACAAGACGGAGGACGAGGCGACGTTGCGGAACCCGCTGTTCTGGGAAAGGTTCGACTACGTTCTCGCCGAGGACCCGGCGAAACCCCTCGGTTCATGGGAGACGGTCGGGGTCGTGGAAGGGTTCGCGGGGTTCGAGATGCTGAGACCCGGCTCGGAAGCGAAGAGGGGTGGTGGCGATGTCGAGAGCGGGAGGGATAGAGTCCTTGGACGTGGCGCCCTGGTGGCGACGGTTAGAGACAGGGTTAGAGGACTTACGGGCGGTTGGTGGATTGGTCCGCGCATGGAGCCGAGGGTGCATATTTTAAGGAAAATTAGGGATGGCGAAGCTAGGAGGGCTGTTGCGGCTTGATGGTGCTTGAGATATCTGTCTCTTTGTCGCTCGTCATATGGGTTGTAAATATATGTATACTGAGCGTTCGCTTTCCCTATAAGTCCTTGTTTTGAGTCGTTGTTGTCGTCCTTGATATCACGATCATCTTATGACGTGAGTTGCAGGACTTTGGCTCTGCTGGGAGATTTGAAATCTGGACCTCCCTCAGTTTCTAGGTCTGTCGTATCTAATTGCCACAGCTGCGTCATTGCTGTATGTGAATTAGTCCTATAGGCGCAAGGGATTTCGGATGGCTTGACGTATCAACTATTTCAGAAAAGTTTATAAATATCCCAGAAATCGGTAAATTGCTGCTCGCAATCGTGTAGTCATTTTGATATATTTTTATATACGGCACGGTCATAAGTGCGGCGAGTGCCTTCACGGCCAGTGCTGTCGGGAATTGAACTTAGATCCTTTCATAAAGGCGCTTTGCAGGTCATGACTTGCTTGATGTCTAAGCGAAAAACGATTCATGTCCGTTGGATGTATCTAGAGTTTATGACTAGCTAGAAACTAGAAATAAAGGTCACACTTTCGGTTTTGGACCTCTCGTAAGTATTATAGGCAGTTTTGGCTGAGATCAGGGAACACCAAACGTGATTCTTAGTAGATTTATATAGAAAGCCTTTCAAACTAGAGCTGTCCTATCCTAGAGGGAGTGTTGTGAAAATGATGCCTAGCTAAGTATCATTGTCGTTTTGGGACATTCTTAGTGCTAACCCTGTACATAGTTGAGCCACTCTCAAAACCCCACCTTTAATATTCAATGTTAGAACCATTGGAGGGAAAGGAGACCTAAATAAAGATGACGTCGGGGGCCGGAGAGGACTACATTGCATCATGTGGAGGCGGGTATGTGATCTTTCGGGAACTAAGGTCGTATAGCCATCCATCCCATCTTGATGATGTCCGGATGGGTTTTACCGGGTGGGGGCCGAAAAGTTGGATCGAGCCTTATGACCCGTCCTCGGCTTCTCACCCGAGAATATATGTAAGTTACCGTGTGGGCAAGGGTAGGAAAAGATTTTATCATTAACTACTCCTGGGGCGTAATATCTGATACGTCGTAACAAAGCAGGCTGGCTGTGTAAGTAAGACGCCCGTTGGTCTCTTGCAGGATGAACCATCTGCAATGCAAGAGAGCTTACAGCACAACAGCTCAGAACACGACCAATAGGGCTCCGTATAGTTGTTTAGTGGCGCTGGCTGATGTTCTAGATGAGGCTTCTTAGGAATGTATTTATAGACTGCACAATTGCAAAAGGTGGGTATGTCATTGATGTTGTACCGTAGATGGAGTTAATCGACATGAGTTCACGGCGAGGGTAACGATCTTGTAGGCTTTGTCCATCACTTTTGGTAAAATCGAATCGTTAAAGAAAGCGGGAACTAGTACGATTTCAAATGTACTTGTAATAGGTAGCAGAAATTATATTCGTATTCGCAGCCTCCTAAGCTGTCATCTTTTAACCAGATTTAAACTTCTTCCATTTTAGGTAATATGATTCAAGACGCCGACTATAAAAAGTGGACGGAGGGGAAGAGGCCCACGCACCTAAGATAAACGTGGAGTGAACTGCAGGGGGTCTGCAGGGGTGTTAAGGCGCTTTCAGCGGGCAAGGTATACCTAGTAGTAGCTGAACCCCTGAAGGGGGGGTGGGCTTGTCAATAACTAACAACTGCAATGGAGATCAGGCGACTGTGAGACTCCGCGGGCCTGTCACGCTATAACTTACGCATACACATAAGTGAAGTTAAGCTTTTCGCTTCTTTGTGGGAACTGAGGAATGTTTATTTCTATTAGTCTGGTTGTCATGGACTTAGGCATCGGGCAACGAGAAGCCGTTCCACTATTTGATCTACGCTGTTCGAGCCCAATGATGTCAGCACTACCACATGCTTGTATTGTATTCACGTGTGCGTGCACATAATTTGGATGCAGTCAGTCTGGGTAATTGAAAATTTGAGGATATATTTACCTACCTACATGAGTACATAACGCTAATTCTGTTGTAAATCTGAAACTGTTTCGCTTGGCCCCAGCTTTTTCTGGTTCTGGGTCCAAAGCCTGCTACGTCTACCCGCCTGGGTATTTTTCATATAGGTAACTTGTAGATGGCTATCAGAGGCATACTACGTAAGTATAAGGTATGCTTAATAATTTCTAACCTATTACTGTATGCGGCCCTATACCTCTACACTTGATTTATACCTACAAGTATATGCGAATGGTAATTTATGAATGAGAGTTCGGGAAGGGGTTTACGGTAGGTACGCCATACGAGTTTGCTCGGGTTCTACAGCCACTACGGGCTAAGGGCTAATTTGGCATAAGTAATTGCCACTAACACGAGGCTTGCAGTTGCAGATAAATCCCCGCCATGACTGTAATGTTGAAATGCCTACTTCGTACCTACCTGCTTAAGTATAAGGTACTGGTATACCTCTAGGCTATACCTAATTATGGCGAGGTATATGGCATACATACATGCTAGGTAATGTAAAAAGGGTTGCGATTGTGTAGCTCTCTTCACCAGTCGCAGTGTAGTCCAGGATTGTCATAACCCCAATTAGTACGACCAAAAAATCTCGCTAAGATTTGTTGTTTTACCTCAACTGTCAACAGCGTGTAGATCTCTGTACGGGAGATACAGGAGCACCCCTACCAAGCCGTACCCAATCTGGTTTAAGACTTCGCTATCTTTTGAGACAGAAACACCGGCGCACGTCCCGCACCCACTTGAAGCCCACCCCAAGCGCTCCTACCTTGCTAAACCCGTCGTCCCATTCAACAACGCATCTGGCCTAAAGCTCCATGTCTACACTGCTTCTGTACTTGATCATCTCCTAAACCACAGCAACGCCAAAAAACTAACTAACTAACTCAGATGTGCGATACCCGATCCTGCAAATAAACAGCCTTTCACTCATTGCAATTGACAATCGAATCGTCCAAAGTAGAAAGGAAACCCCACCACCCCTGGCGGCTTGGCGAATTTGGGATTTGTTAGTCTAGGCGGGGAGTGCACCTGGATCACGAGGGCAGCAAACAGTACACACACACAGGGTTTTGCTTCCTCACTCCGCACAGAACCAGAATAACCGTCACCGACGCGCCGAGACTCTCTCGCATGAGCACACACTATCCGGGTACTGCTAGCTGCCGCATGCGCTCCCGTTTCCCACCCGACCATGGAAAATGACCTGTCCTCCGCCGATGGCGGTCGTTCCTCGCGCAGAGACCGTATCATGGGCAAACTGTTCAAGCCGAAGGACAAGAAGTTGACTAGCGAGGAGAGCGCACACGAGATATCCGAGTTTCTGGGCACTTCAGATAGATTGCAGGTCACTCATCCTCCCCCGAGACCACCTCCCTTTCAGAACACTGGCGTCCCGACACTGGCCATCGACACGTCCAAGGCAAGCCGCTTCACCAAAGCTGCCAAGTATGCTGCCGATTCCTCGCAGCAGAGTCTCCCCTCTCGTGCACAGTCACACAGCCCGCCGCGCCCACGGAAACACAAAGGGCTGACTGTGCGCTTTGCTGATACGTACCCCGACGTTATTGGTGAGGGCGGCGACGAATGCGAGACAGCTGTCGCCGAGATTGGTAGAAGAAAACGAGCCAAATCAGCCCCTCTCGCGACCTCTGCTCCGCTAAGCAAGCAGGCAAGCCTAAGACAGGGAGGCGTCTCAAGGGCGGATACGAAAGGGGCCGACGACTTTGTGCCTGCCCCAATCCGGCGAACACAGACAGGTTTTTCTACGAGGGCAGATATCGGCCGCACTGATTCTGTATCTACTTCCTCCCGCGCTCCTCCCGAGCCGCCAAAACCGAGAGGTATTCCGGCTGGGGAACCTGTACCCTCGCGTTTCCTCGATACTGGCAACCGCAAGGATGAGGACCGTCGTTCTTTTATCGAATTCCACCAACAGGAGCAGAGAAGAGCGGAAGCTATGGCGTTGACCGAGGCGATACGGTCTGCAAATAGCAGTGCCCATCCGGATTGGGACGATCACGTCTCGTCTTCTGAATCTGGCCACGAGTCGTCCCCTCAACAACATCGGCAACAGTAT